>OY294047.1:20966194-21094664 GCA_958510825.1 Brachypterus glaber | reverse complement strand
ACCCAAAAACTAAGCAATGTGACCATCTTAAAAGTTCCACTTTCAACGGGGTAAATAAATGTTTACGCCAAAAACTTTCCAGAACGTCGGCTCGCATCAGGCTGTGCGCCGTACCATCCCTCACCCCGTTAGGAGCGGGCAGCAGCGTGGATAGACAAAAACCATATTCCGCACTAGAACAAGGAGCACTTGTCCTAATCAAGGAGGATAATATGCCTCCACACAAATGGCGTCTGGGACGCATAATTAACACCTATCCTGGCAAGGACAATGTTGTCCGAGTTGCTACAATTCAAACAGCTGATGGCACTTTCAAACGAGCATTTTCGAAGATCTGTCCATTACCCAAAAACTAAGCAATGTGACCATCTTAAAAGTTCCACTTTCAACGGGGGAAATAAATGTTTACGCCAAAAACTTTCCAGAACGTCGGCTCGCATCGGGCTGTGCGCCGTACCATCCCTCACCCCGTTAGGAGCGGGCAGCAGCGTGGATAGACCAAGTCAGTTCGAAGAGATCAGTAACCGGGGTCGTGTCGACGCTCCGTCATATGAACATTTTTACCGTGATTTGATCTGTTTTATATCATTTACTCATAAATAAATATAGTTATACAGTCCACCAGCTTTACCATTCGTTGTCTAAGTGATTTTCCCCAACACCTGATTCTCTCATGTTTGGAAGAAAATTACGGACAAGATTAACACAAATTCAAGAAAAGACAGAACAGGACTCGGATCTTAAAAACAAAAAAGATTCCGCTGGAAAATTCTGCGTAAATGAAAAAGGACTATAGACAGAAGAATGTTGAGAAATGGTGTCCAGGACTAATTGTTGAAAGAATAGGTAGTATGATCTAGTAATTCTTTAAATTCAAATGTAAATTTACCTATATTAAGTGAATTTTCACATAACGTGGTCAATGGTATCCAAAATGCGAATAAAAATCCAGCATTTTCCGATAAAATTGGCGGTAATGCAGAAAATTCGAATAATAGAACAAATTTTGAAAGCGTTGCAGAAAATCATGCTTTAGAATCCATTATTGATAGCAATTTTGACCAAAAATTTCAAAATAGTGACAAAAACTTTCAAAATAGTGTCATAAACATTCAGAATCATGACATAAATATTGAAGAAAATACTGTTAAGCTAGATAATAGTAAAAATTGTGATATTGTTAGTTTAAGTCAAAATTTAACTAATTTGACTAAAAATGTAATAACAATGGAAAAATGGACAATGTTGTCATTGACACCTGCAAAAATAGTTTAAAATGCATGTCTAATGATAAAAATGACGTCACTGACCAGAATTCCAGTGTGATTCCAAATTCTAGTAATTTCCAGGTTTTTAGTAAAATTTCCAATACATATTGTAAAAATTTAACTAATTTTAAGTCAAAAAATAAAGAAAAAAATATTAGAGATATTTCAAATTCCAAAAAGGGGGGAGATTGCGTTAAGGTTACAAGACTTAAAAGAGAAAATAAATTACCCAAGAAATTTAATGACTTTATTCTTGATATTAATCAAATAGATATTGTTAATTAATAAGTAATAAGATTTAGATTCATTTAATCTCCCAAGTAATTATGATCTCCAAAACAATCAATGTTTATTTGTGAAGGATACTTACCAATATTTGATTGACTATTTTCCTAAAAAAAAAATAAGCGTTAATTATACGATCAAACGAACTTACCTAAAGTTCGATCGTAATTGTATCCATTCAGCCCAGAGACATCTTAATTTATGTAGTACGCCTTCTTTGTGCATTCACTTACAAGTTTTAAAGTACGAAACTTTTCCGTGTGTACGCCCGACTATCCCCTCCACCCAGCCAACCGCTACCCAGCCTGGCCATTCTGTTTAAATTATTATTTTTTTTTTGTGGGTGTAGGGCGGCGTGGGTTGCGATGTCTCTGGGCTGAATGTATACAATTACGATCGAACTTCGTGTAAGTTCGTTTGATCGTATAATTTTAAGCCATTCAGCCCAGAGACATCTTAATATTAAGGATATATTTTGCAGAATAATGAAATAAGCAAACAATAACAAAAATCCAGTAAAAGGAAGCATTTACCATATTGGTTTGATTAAAAATGTAAATGCCGACTAATAAAGTAACTTAACTAATATTCATATTACTTATGTTATAAAGATAACATTCTTAGCAAAAAAAAAAAAAATAAGTTTTAATTTATTTTTTTGACCTTAACAACTATATGGCTCATTCCACGCCTAATAGGACCCTAAAAGGGCAATTTTGGACATCGACTTCTTCGATTTTAATCATTTTTGGTATACTTGCTCTACGTATGCTTAATAAGAACTTATATAATTTTCAGATTTTTTTGGCCATTATTTATGGAGTTGAAAAAGTCACTAAAACAGCCTGTTTTTAAACAGCTTTATCTCAGTAACGCTAAAAGATACAGATTAAACAAAAAATATATTTAAAAGCCATTTTGTTGTGTTTTAATATGTTTTAAAGATATGTAAAATTTAGTGATTTTGGTTATGGTCACCAAAGTCGCCAATGTTTGGTGACGATTATCTAAAAATGCGCCATCTTTGATTTTTTTAATAAAAAGATATAATAATCTGTAGATCTTTCTGTAACCATGTGACAACATTCATAATTTATTTATTTATTTAACACCCAACAGTAAAACCAATTACAGGGTATCTTATAAAAAACCTTATATAAATACAAAGTACAAGTCTACAAGAAAAGAAAACTTAAAACTAAATATTGTACACCGTCCTTAAGTGGTTATTGACAAATTCTTTAAATTTAGAGGATTTTAATAATGTATAGTCACATATAGCATGTATTTTATTAAATGAATTACAAATTTTATAAATTGGTGATGTATATTTAATATTTGTTCGTGCAGTTGGCAGATAAAATAAATTCGTATCTCTAGTAGAGATTCTAGGTATACAAAATGGTAGTTGCGAAGTATTTTAAATAAGAAAATGCAAGAAGTACTAAATTTTCTAGATTCTAAGCCTAAAACGTCAAAACCTTGACCACAAATAACTATTTCCAATACCCTGGGCGGGATACACACCATCCAACCTAAAGCACAAGAATTTAAGAAATTTACGCTGCACCCGCTCAATATCATTGATATATCTGTCATAGTATGGGTTCCATATAATGCTAGCGTACTCAAGTTTACTTCTTACTAACGCAAAGTATAATGTTTTTAAACATTGAATATTTGTAAACTGCTTACAGTTTCTCATCAAAAAACCCAACATGCGCGTGGACTCAGATTTTATTTTACGAATGTGTTCCTTAAAAGTAAGCTTGCTATCAATAATTAGTTCGTACCTCTAGTAGAGATTCTAGGTAGACAAAATGGTAGTTGCGAAGTATTTTAAATAAGAAAATGCAAGAAGTACTAAATCTTCTAGATTCTAAGCCTAAAACGTCAAAACCTTGACCACAAATAACTATTTCCAATACCCTGGGCGGGATACACACCATCCAACCTAAAGCACAAGAATTTAAGAAATTTACGCTGCACCCGCTCAATATCATTGATATATCTGTCATAGTATGGGTTCCATATAATGCTAGCGTACTCAAGTTTACTTCTTACTAACGCAAAGTATAATGTTTTTAAATATTGAATATTTGTAAACTGCTTACAGTTTCTCATCAAAAAACCCAACATGCGCGTGGACTCAGATTTTATTTTAAGAATGTGTTCCTTAAAAGTGAGCTTGCTATCAATAATTAGGCCTAAGTCCCTTATTGTGTCACATCTAGATAAAACCGCTCCGTTTATGTTATAAAAAAATCTAAAGTGCTAATTTTACGAAAGTACTTTACATTTTGAAATATTTAAGTGCAAGTCATTTATTTCACACCACTCCTGAACTTTATCTATATTATCCTGCAAACGAATAGAGTCATAAAAATCGTTTATAGTGGTATAGTATTTCATGTCGTCGGCAAACAAAAGGCAATTTACATCCATTGCATCACATATGTCGTTAATGAACAAAAGAAAAAAATAAGGCCCGAGATTTGTGCCCTGGGGCACGCCAGACGTTATATCAAAGCCCAAAGACCTAAATCCATTACATTCAACATACTGAAATCGACTAGACAGGTATGAACGAAAAAAACCTATTAGATTATCACTAAAACCATGCCAAGACATTTTGCGTAAAATTAGGGAATGATTAAGTTTGTCGAAAGTTTTCGAGAAGTCTGTGAAAATAATATCGATCTGAGATTTTGGACATTTTAGTTTTTTTGACAAGTATTCGATAAAACAGCTTAAATTGGTAGTGGTGGATCTCCCTTTCATAAACCCGTGTTGCGCATCTGATAGCAAGTGTTTAGTTAATGGATATAGATAATTATGCGGCAACATTTCCATTAATTTAGACAAACCACATATAAGCGCTACAGGCCTGTAATTTTTTATATCGGTTCTATCCCCTGTTTTAAATATGGGGCAAATTTTAGAAACTTTTCATCTTGAGGGAAACTGTGATGACGATAAACCTAAATTAAATATTTTGGATAAGGGAAGAGCCAAAATATTAATACAATCTTTTATAAAAAAACTGGGAATCATATCTGGACCACAGGATGACTTCGGTTTTAGTTTTTTTGCTATTCGAATAATTTCAAGCTCGGAAAATTGCGGCAGTGTAATAGTTGAGTTACTTTGCCAAACAGGATTTTTGGGACGACCATGGGATTGCCTTGGGCAAAATATTAAAGATATAAATGTCAGTCAAAATTTCATTTCCCAATCACTTTTTAACGCAGAGTTTAATAATACTACCCTGTATTTTTGAAATGGAAATGCTGATATATTTAATAACTATTTTATATTTATCTGCAACATTTTTTCCTACTTCTGGTATACATACAGTGCGGTCCAAAAGTCACCCCCCCCCCTCTTAACTTTTGAACGAGTTGAGATATCGATTTCAAATTTAGAACTCTTAAATAAGACAACTTAAACTATCTTTAAGCATATATTTGATACTTTTATCTCTTAAAATGTGGGCAGGGGGGCATGGGGGGAATTTTTTTTTTAATGGAAAGGGGGGTCGTGTGATGCATCATTTTAAAGCCTTTAAAATTCTCTATTAAACCATACATTTTTAATTTTTTTTAAACATGTTTTTTAAGGTTTTGATTTTTCAGTTTTTTGTGCTAAAAAATTAAATTTTTAAGTTATTTTTTGTTAATTTTTATTTATGTCAACTAAAATTAGTTTAAAAGTATAATTTACTTTTTTTCATTATGAAATTAGGCATTTTTAAAATTGTTTCGATTTTTTAAAGAAATTTTGACAAAAATACCCATTTTCAACCCTATTTTAAACCCAAAAAAAATGTTTAAAAAAAAATAAAAAATATACAGTTAAATGGAGAATTTTATAAGCTTTAAAATGATGTATCACACGACCCACCTTTCCATTAAAAAAAATGTCGCCCCATGCCCCCCTGCCCACATTTTAAGAGCTAAAAGTATCAAATATATGCTTAAAGATACTTAAAATTGTCTTATTTAAGAGTTCTAAATTTGAAGTCAATATCTAAACTCGTTCAAAAGTTAAGAGGGGGGGTGACTTTTGGACCGCTCTGTATATACTAGCAGTGGACCCGTTATTCGCACGGGAATTTAGTTTTAGGAATTAATCAAACTAACATCAGATCTTTTAATGCAATAATAAGATACTCTCATAATATGTTTTGGAAAACCTTAAATTGAGTTTATATACATATGTACTAGCTGTGATACCCAATCTTCGCATGGAAAATCTAATTTAAATTTTACTTTCTTCTACTGCGTTAGTAATTTTTTTTATTTTTTTTTTATTTTCTCGTCGTTTAATATACAAAAAACAATAGTTTACCAACAGAAATCTGTGTGTCGGTCAATCTGTATATCTGTCTGTCCAAGAAAATTTGTGATCACTATAACTTGAGAACGCTTTGGGCTAAAGACTTCAAATTTTAAATATAGGTTCCTTATTCAAACTATTCGGCTAGGATTTTTGATCCCCTTACTCCACATCAACATTTACCAAAAACAATACCAGCTGAAAACGTTTGGGCTCATTCCATGGCAAATCAAACACAATATATTCAATTTTAAACACCGACTTCTTCGATTTGTCTGAATTTGCCTTTTTTAGATTCTTTTGACATTAAACAATGTTTAGTAAACATAGCAGGCTTTACAAAATATGGCTAGCTATAATTAATTGGTTATTTAAACAAATTATAGAATATTATGAATGTCTAAAACATTCTGTAAAATGCAAAAATAATACCTTGCCTAATTTTAATAAAAATCTAATTATTAAAAATTCCGTGCGAAAAACGGATGTCTTGGCTAGTTATATTAAAAAAATTAATCAATTAACTTATAATTCCGTTTCCAAAAAAGTTAATTTTAGTTTAAATTTGATTGAGGTAAAGTTAACATACAACGTATATCAAACTGTGGTCATAATATTACCAATAAGTAAAAAATTGAGTTGCTACTATAGTAGGGAAATAATGGGGTTTGAGGACCACCTCCGGAGGAGGGACATTGACATTTACATTGACCTTGACCTTGATTTTGACCTTGATTTTGATCTTGACCTTTATTTTGACCTTAACCTTGACCCCTGACCCAATGACCATAACCTTGACCTTCAGCCCTAACGCCAGACCTAACGCCAGACCTAACCTCAGACCTAACCTCAGACCTACCCTCAGCCTTAGCCTCAGACCTTGACCTTGAGGAGGGACCTTGACCTTGATCCTGACAATGAACCTGACCCTGACCCCTGACCCTAACCGTGACCGTGACCATAACCTTGACCTTCAGCCCTAACCTTCAGACCTAACCTCATACCTAACCCCAGTCCTAACCCCAGACCTAACCTCAGACCTATCCCCAGCCCTAGCCTCAAACCTAACCTCAATCCTAACACCAGCCTTAGCCATAACCTCAGCCTTAGCTGACCTCAATTCCTAGATAAAAACCATAATTCCTAACTCTGACTCTGACCCTAACCCCTGACCATGACCCTGACCCCAACCCTGACTCTGACCCTGGTCCTGACTCTGGCCCTGGTCCTGGTCCTGTCCCTGGCTGTCACCCTTACCCCGGTTCTAGCCCTGGCCCTACCTAGCCCTCCCCCTAACTCTAAACATGGCTCTGACTTTGGCTCTAACCCTGACCCTGACCCTGACCCTGGCTCTGACCATGGCCCTGGTTCTAACCCTGTCTGGCCCTGCTCCTGGTGCTACCTGGTCATGCCTCTAACCCTGATTCTAACCCTGATCCTAACCTCTAACATTTTACCCACTATTAACAGCCTCATCCCCTCCACTCTTAATAGTTTTACCCTTATTCACATTTTTATCCTCAAACAATTTTTATAATTTATAAAGGGGGGAGAGATTAGTTAAAGTTTCAATAGTTATTGAAAGCTTATGAAATTATGAAAAGAGTAAAGTTCGACCCCATAACTATCACATATTATTTTAGTCAGCTTCCTCATGATCTAACAGATTGGGAACAACATGCTAGAGATAGATTTTATTTTCAAAGAAGGATTGAAGTAGTCAGTGATACTTTAAATAGAGTATTAAAATGTAAAATTCAACTCTACATGTTAATTAAAAATAAAATTATTAATTTAAAGTAATTTAAGTAAAATGGCAATTTTGGACATCGACTTCTTCGATTTTAATCATTTTTGGTATACTTGCTCTACGTATGCTTAATAAGAACTTATATAATTTTCAGAATTTTTTGGACATTATTTATGGAGTTACGGCCTTTTGAAATTGAAATCGAAATCTAAAATTTAACCTAAAAAAGAATTAAATTATTTTTCATTTACTTGAAAATTATCCAAGTAGGCTTGTTTTAAATTGATATGCCAAATACACTTGTCACAACTCATTACCTTAAAATCAAGGTGGCTTGTGTCAAAATAACATTACCTTTTAAACATAAACTATAATGTACAAAATTTTTACTCGGCTAACTAAAAATATGTTTAAGTTACAATAGAAAAAACTTTAACTTTACAATAATTGTAATTATTACAAATGTAAAGTGTTGTAATTAATAATAGCCGCAACCAAATGTTTTGAGTATTTCGGATTCTGGATACCTAATTTGTATCGAGACCAAACCGTTTTCCAGTCAGAGTGAGCAGCTTCAAAAGCCTGTTCCGAATAGCTTCCCAATCCATATTCATATCTTTTTAAAAATTCAACATGGTAAATAATTGTGTGCACTTTTGGAGTAACCCTAATATTTAAATCCTGAAAGTCCTTAAAAAATATATTTATTTGTTGTAAATATTTGTTATCTATTTTATCGCCAAAACACATATTCACAACTCTTTCTAAACTTTGGAAACATTTAACATATTTTAGGCAGCCCACATGTGAAATGCTTCTAAGATAATCCACGTTCTTAAGTAGTTTATGGCTTGCATTGCCATTAAATGTCCATCCAGAGCCTCTTATAAACGTATTTTGTAAATGACACCTTTCAACCCACATATTTGCAATTATGGGAAATTATAGAATGCATTAAAAATAGTTGTTACAGATCCGGTGTAGTTCAAAAGGCACAGGCACAATATTTATTTCATTTGTAATAATTGGCATCTGAATGCAATTTTCGTACAAGCTTAATTTGGTTTTATTTCCATTTGTTTCCTTTAACCAATTTAAATAGTTATTTGTAATATTAGCAATTGTTCTTAAAATGCCATTATCTATTAATTTTTTTTATCGGCGTTGCACCATGTGCATGGATGAGATGAACGGTGAGGTTGTAGGCCATATAAAATATTAAGGATTTTTAAATCCGACGATAAAAAATAATTGTCCTTTAAATCATTTAAAGGACCACGCACAAATCTTATTGAAATTGAATTTCGGTCAAATGATTTTAAATTTTCAGAATAGTTTCTTTAAGTCATGCTGAGAAAAAGTCTTCATGGGCACAAAGTGCCTAGATGCTTCGGTTTTCCGGCATCTCAACATTTTCACTGCAAAAAAACGTATAACTCAAATCATACTAACGCATTTTCTACAAAAAAAAACTATTTTTTAAATCATTCCATTTATTATTATTTATAATACTTAATATTTAGTCTAATGAATATTATTATAATGTAAAAGACCAAGTCCCATTCTCAGCTGAACCCAAGATGAACGAAATGGACGTTATGGAAGACTCATCTCATTGGGGTGCTTGTTTATCGTGAGTCCCCTTGCCTCTCACTAGTAGATATTTTTTTTGGGTTTGACAGTAGAGATAAGGACCCCACGGTTCGTCACTCTCGAAGTATTTTATGACTCCAAACCTTCTCTACTGTCTTTTTTATCTACAGCTTAAAAAATTAAAGGCCAACATCTAGTAATCGCTCTAAAAGCTGAATAGACGGATATTTTATATACCCTTGATGACGAGCCCACCCCAAGTACCAAATTGCGATCACGTGAGAACAAGCTCCTAATGTCCGTGCACCCGACTTGCATGTGCAATAATACCCTCAATAGGATCAAACTCATTCACTTCATTTTCCATGTATTCTTCATTAAAAGTAACAAAAACTTGGTGAAAAATAGCTCTGCGAAAGCGATAAAATAGTCGTAACCTTAAAAAGCCGGGTAGATTAATGTTAGTATCTTTTTGTATTGCATGTTCTTCATCTTCCTTCTCAACTGCTCTTAATAAAGTATCTTGGATGTATGAAGGAGCTAAGTTTAATTGATACACACCACAAGCTATACCCCTAATATTTTCAATACTTAATCGAGGAAACAATGGCACATGACCTTCTGTTAATATAACCCATCTTGCTCGTCTTGCTTGCATATTTTCAACTTCCACAAAGGCTTGAACTGCATTTACATCCTTTATTTTTTCTCGCATTTGTAATGCTAGTTCAACAGTTGCATCAGCCAATCCAATAGGTCCATAGTATCGATTTATTATTGCTCCAGCGATCAATAGAAAATCATTTAGCTTCTTAACATGGGCTACATTAATGACATTTGCGAATATCTTAAATATATTCTTCAGATATCCATTACGAGATTCAATGACAAATCTTGTTTTTGTTACGATTCGTGATAGATTTGCCTCTTCTGTTGTAAATTGTCTCCTACCTCGATCATCTGGCATTCTGTAATTGATTCCTAATCTATCGAGTAATGGGATCACATCTCTATACCCTCTATCTAATATAAAAATATCGCCTTCTTGTAACCAGTCGCGCATTATATCTTCATCTCGACTCAAACGGTTAGCTAAAATATTCGCGTCATTATTGGCTGCGTTCGAAAAGTATGGGCCCTGTATATATATATAGCCGTTTGGAGCAACGAAAATTGCTGGCTTTAAAAGATGTCTACCTTTATGAACGCAATACGAGCGTCTTAAAACGTCAAAACAATAGTTTTTTTTTCAATATCAGGGTAGGTGCAATCATTGTAGATTACTGCTTTTGGCTCTGAGGTATTTCATTATATAAATGCGTCGCAAATTCAGTGACATGATTCGCAATATATTCTTGCCTCGTAATAGCTCCAAATCCTATATTTTCTGGAGTAAATCTTAGAGTCAGTGACTGCCTTACTGTGGCGATTGCTAAACTGGTAGACTGTCTTGAAGTATAATTAAAAATTACTTTCAAGAATTAATCGCTAAAACCTTGCCGCATCTTGCAAAGAAAACATAAAAGATCCTTCTTGTGAACATATCTATGACCATTATCGATTATTATAGGATCGCAATAAGTATACAATTCGTTATACTGTTCTTTGTTTATTGGGGAAATTGATTGAAATGCTTCATCTGTAAAACCGGTTTCGTCATCATACTTGTGATTTGCTACATAATTTCACGTTCACGAAAACCCTGTAAGAATGCATACAAATCTGCTCCTTTTAAAATATAAGGTCTGTTGACAAATCTTAATCCACGTAATAATTTAATAACAACCCATTAACATCCATATGATGGTGGCAGGATAAGCAATTACTTGGAACATAAATATTCAGCTTAACAAAAATATCAGTTCTACATTTTAATGACAGCCGGTGAATGTCTTGAGGGGAGTTGCATATTAAACAACTATTTGAAGATGTTTGAGCCAAAACATTGAGTCTCATGCAAGCCGGGTCATTTTCGATCATACGAATTTCAGTTGTTATCAAGATATTGCAATTATTACATATACGAGTATCATCTAATATCTCTAAAGCAGGCCTACCGGCTGAGTCTCGCCTATTTATTGCAATCTCTCTTTTTTGCACATTGTGATCTCCTATTAATCTTGACATATCTCGTGGTATTAGAGCAGTATTACACAGAAAACATGGGATTCTTCCAGCCATGTCCAAAAAAAAATAACGAAAAAGCGTTAGTTTGAGTTTTCCGTTTTTTTGCAGTGAAAATGTTGAGATGCCGTAAAACCGATTATAGGAGCCTGAGACATGAAAAACGCGTTTTTCAACTTCCCATCGCTCATATCTCCGCTCCGAAGCATCTAGGCACTTTGTGTCCATGAAGACTTTTTCTCAGCATGACTTGAAGAAACTATTCTGAAAATTTCAAATCATTTGACCGAAATTAAATTTCCATAAGATTTGTGCGGGATCCTTTAGGATATTCCAAATTATTTTTAAATTATAATAATTTTCTTCTACTATTATAAGGAGCTTTTTAACACCTGTATCTGAAAACAGTTTTTTCGAATTGTCTTTTTTATTATTATTTAAATATAGGGATAAACTGAATTTTAAAAACCCTTGTCCTTCGTCTATTCCTAGTTTAATGTTAAAAGGTGTTTCATAATTACGGTATCTGGCGGTGAAATCTATTAATTCTTGCACATTTGTGCAGTAAACCAAACTTCTTTTTTCACACGTCTATTTACTTTTGCCTTTAAAAAACTCCATCTCTGTGACTTCAAAAAATTCTTCCAATACACAATTTTTCTTTTGAATGTTTTTTAAAACATTTGCTTCAATACAGTTTTTGCCCTGGTCTTCTCTTACTGTTTTTAATAACTTTTCCAATTGTCTATAACTTAAATTTAACTGTGTCTGTATATTTGAGACACTTTTTTCTTCTAATATATAATTTTTGTTTAGTTTTTCCTCCTTTTTAGATCTTTTTGATTCTAAAATATTGTTTATACCTAAAATATTTTGACTTTTTCTGTCTTTATTACAGGAATGTATCCTTTCCTTTTGAATAATACTAAAGCACTTTTTGCATATTTTGGGTGTTTGATTAATCTTTTTTTTTTTAATAAGTCTAGTTTTCTTTTATATTTTATTTATTAAAATGCTGGCATTTTTAAATTGTTTTAAATGTTTATGTTTGTCCAGTTTTAAATTATATGTTGTTGCACGGGTACACAATAAACATTTACATGGGCCATCCTGATTTCGAATTTCGCGTAACTTTGGTAATCAAAAAAAAAAAATTTACTTCGCTTTCCTTTTTTCTCCTATCTATTAAATCTGTACATGTCCTACACATTGATGTTGGATATTTATCGTTATATTCATCGTAGCCTGTTATTTCATTTCTAATTAGTGAATATAATGATTTTGGAATTTTTATCAAATTTTTCTTTTTTTTAAAAGTCCAAACACCACGCATAATAGTTTTCCATTTTCATTATGAACTTCTTTATAACTGATCTGATTTACCGATAAAACACAATTTTGATCATTTTCACTTGTCATCTTTGCTCAATTTAGAACTTAAAAAAACATTAAGCACTGTGTATATGTAACAAAAATTAAATTTAACTTAACTGTCAATTATAAAATCACGCTTATTTGACACAAGCCACCTTGATTTTAAGGTAATAACTTGTGAAAAGTGTATTTGACGTATCAATGTAAAACAAGCCTACTTCTAGAAAAATATAAGGGTTTTGTTTTGATCAAACATTTTTGTCAAGTTTTATTGTGCGTTAAGCCAAAATTATTGGATTACCATTAACCTGTTGTTAATATCTACGTAAAAAATACGTATATAAAAAACTTTATTATTTTTCTCTGTGTTGCGCAAAAAATCCGCAACTTTTTTTTCCATAGAATAATATTACTATAGTTAAGGAAAAATCTCCATGGAAAGGCACACTACAAATGGATATTTTTTTTTTAATTTATGATTTAAACTGATAGTTACTATTTTCACGTTTCTAGGACCTTTATATTACGATACAGACACTTTACTAATTATGTAATATATTTTTAGACATATCTAATGATACTTAAGTACATATTCTATGATTAAAAAAAATAGTTTATTTTACAGATGGCATAATATCTTGAAATAAAGATTTTCACAAAAATAGGGGATTAAATAAATTTTTAAGTGTGATTATATATTTTTTTGAATTTTTTCATTATTTTATTCGAAATCAGCGGTATCAAAAATAGCCGTATGCAAAAATTCAGAATTTTGTCCACTTTTTTTCCCCCTGGCCCTCTGTGCGTGGTGCTGGTCTTGGCTAAAAGGAGAAATAAGCAAATTAGGGCTTGGCTTGGTTTAAAATGGATTGGTTTCCCTATGCATAACTTTTTAAATACAGGAAACCATGGCTGTGACGGCCAGTACGGCACAACTACGATTCCCTGCGCCTTTTCTTTAATAATTTTTTGTAAGACCCGTAAGATTAACGAGAATGGAGGGAAGGCGTAAAAAAACATGTCGCCCCAAAATATTGTAAAGGCATCGATAGAAATAGCGCCTGGGTCCGGTAGCCAAGAAACATATTTTTTGCATTTGTGGTTATTTCTTGAAGCGAACAGGTCTATTTCGGGCCTACCAAATGCTTTTAATATCGTCTCGAAAGCCTCCGGGTTTAGGGACCATTCCGTTTCTGGTGGCAATACACGTGATTCCTGATCCGCTTTTAAATTATCTTTAGAGGCAATGTGTGACGCAAAAACCCACAGGTTTCTGCGCTCACACCATTGCCAGAGTTGCCGAGCTAAAGTTCAATTTTGGGTGTTGGACACTGCCCATACGATTTACATATGCTATCGCGGTGGTGTTATCCGACCGGATTAGAATGTTGCAGTTTCTGAGGTTACTAGCAAAACATTTTAAGCCAAAAATTATAGCTTTTAGCTCGAAAACATTTATATGGTTTTCTCGCTCATGTTGGGTCCTCCACCCTCTAGTACTCCGATCAGCGGTACAGGCCCCCCACCCCGTCAGAGATGAGTGTAAAGATTTCTTTTATAAATGAGTCCCTTACTATATCATTGTACGAGTGGTCTATATTGAGCAGCCACCAGGTAAAGTCGGGTAAGATGTGGCTTGGTAATGACATGGTAGCATGGTAATTCATATTCTGCTGCTTTAGAGCATAAAATTTTAGCCTTTCGAATGCTTTCATATACATCCACCCATACGTTACACCCGAACATGCCGACACTAGCAGACCAATAAATTGCGCAAATTCTTGGATTTTGCATGTTTTCTTAGATAAAAAATATTTGACCCATTTCTTAATTTTTTCCCTTTTCTCTAAAGGGAGTTCTATGATTATCTTTTCAGTGTTAAATATAAAACCCAAGAATTTGCATGCTCTGGCCGGTATTAGACAACTTTTTTCTCTATAATAAAACCTACGTATTGAAGCAGTCTAACTGCAAGCCTCACGTGTGGAGCATTCCTCCCACGTCTCCCCTAGTATTAAAAAATCGTCCAGGTAGTTTACACAAGTTACGCCTTTTAAGCGTAGAAATTGAACGACTGGTTTTAATATCTTGGTAAACGCAAAGGGGGCAGATTTTAGGCCGAATGGGACACACGTAAATTCATATAATTTTTCCTCAAACAAAAACCTCAAATATTTCCTACTTTCCGGGTCAACAGACACTAGGAAATAGGCATCCTTTAAGTCAATGGATGCTAAAAAGTTTCCTCTCCGAACCAGGCCTAAAACGGTACGGATATCCTCCATTTTAAAATGGGGGGCGTAAATGTAAATATTAAGCTTTTTGAGGTTTAAAATAAAACGTTTCGTTCCATTGGCCTTATCAGCCAGAAATATCCTAGAAATAAATTGATCTGGCAACGAGTTACATTTAACAATTGCTCCCTGATCTAATAGTTTTATTATTTCTAGAGAAATCTGTTGCCTTTCTTTGCTGGTAAAAGTTGACTGAGTTGGGGTGCTTATTTGTACAGGGGGGCTAGATAAAGGCAGCTTGTACCCTTTAATCCACTGAAGGATTATTTGGTTGGACGTTATTGCCAACCATCTATTACAAAACTCAGACCACCTACCAGCGCAGTAATTTTTACTCAACGTTAATATCTTCTCTTCTGAGGAAGGTCCCGATAGGACCTCTTTGAGGTTTTCCCCTTTGAGGATGCCGCTTCCGGCGGATCGGGCCTTTCCGGTTTAACGCCTCAGGTAGGCGCCCGTGCCTGGAGGTTTGATCACCCCCTCCCCCTTTTTGGTTTTGCTACTGTATACTTATAGTTAGTAGCTGGAGGTGATTTTATGTCTTTAGAGGCATTCTCAAGACTTTTTACGGTCTTGATCTTCTCATTTAAATCGGGACCAAATAATAGGTCTGTTGGAGAGCATTTTTCCACCATTTCCTTAACGCTTTTGTTAAGGGCAGGCGTTATGAGGTCTCGCCGCACCATCGTTATTTCATGGTAGAAGCCTGTTAGGATTCGGCCCGACTCCGATATATAACTACCATTACCTCTGGATTTATGGAGGGAGGTGTTAATGTGGTGCAGTTTGAGGGCTATTTGAAAAAATTACAGAAATATATTAAATTAAAAAAATAACAGAAATAAAAAAAAAAAACAATAATAATGAAAAACAAGAAGGTAGGTAGGTAGGTACGTTATTTAAAAGCAGTTGAATCTTTTGAAGAACCCGAACCTTCATTCCTATACATATGTAAATGCATTTTGGTTATGGCATGTAGATTGTTTAATTCCTAGGCCATTTTCCTTATGGTACATGTGAATAGGCCTGATTAACCCCAAAATATATTGTTAAAATTGATTTTTGTTGCTGGCTTAAGAAAAGCATATGGGTCAAATTTTTTAATACCATACCACCTTCACATGTCAATCTCACCGTTTTTCGTCAAATTTGGTACACAAGTTCACTAATGCATTATAACAACAAATGTAAAGTAAAAAAGCTTAAAAAAAATTTTTCGCCGATTTATGGACAAAAGTTTTTGTTGTTTTTCATAAATAATAAACTTTGTAAAATGCAACTTTTTCAAAACTCTTTTATAAAATGTTTATTTTTTGTCAAAAATTTCTCAAAATTTGTAATATTTCTAACACGTAAATGCTTTATAAAGGGAAATGCGCAAATTAAAAAAAAAATCAGATTTGGCTCTTTCTCTTCTTCTTTAAATATAAAATTTTCTCGCTTTTTAGGGTCGCATTCAATCCAAATTTTGATGGGCCCCTAATTTTTTTGGGATGTCAAATAAGGCAAACGGGAGCCCAAACATACCTCTATCGGTGATATAAAATTTGTTCTGGTATTTTGAGGTCTAAACCCTTTACGAGCCCCTTAAAAATGGCTAAAAATAGTAAAATAAAAAAAATTGTAAAATGGCACTCTTTTAATATTTTGTTATAAAATGTTTATTTTTTGTTACAAATTGCTCAAAATTTGTGATAATACTAACACTTAAATGCTTCATAAAGGAAAACGCGCAAATATAAAAAAATACATTTTGATCTTCTTCTTCTTCTTTAAATATAAATTTTTCTCGCTTTTCAGGATCGCATTCAATTCAAATTTTGAAAGGGGGCCCCTATTTTTTTTGGGATGTCAAATAAGGCAAACGGGAGCCCCAACATACCTCTATCGGTGATATAAAATTTGTTCTGGTATTTTGAGATCTAAACCCTTTACGAGCCCCTTAAAAATGGCTAAAAATGGTAAAATAAAAAAAATTGTAAAATGCCACTCTTAATATTTTGTTATAAAATGTTTATTTTTTGTTAAAAATTGCTCAAAATTTGTGATATTACTAACACTTAAATGCTTCATAAAGGAAAACGCGCAAATATAAAAAAAAACATTTTGATCTTCATCATCTTCTTTAAACATAAATTTTTTTCGCTTTTCAGGATCGCATTCAATTCAAATTTTGAAAGGGGGCCCCTAATTTTTTTGGGATATCAAATAAGGCAAACGGAAGCCCAAACATACCTCTATCGGTGATATAAAATTTGTTCTGGTATTTTGAGATCTAAACCCTCTACGAGCCCCTTAAAAATTGTTAAAAATGGTAAAATAAAAAAAAATTGTAAAATGCCACTCTTTTAATGTTTTGATATAAAATGTTTATTTTTTGTTAAAAATTGCTTAAAATGTGTTATATTAATAACACGTAATGCGCAAATAAAAAAAAATACATTAGGCTCTTTTTCTTCTTCCTTAAAAAATAATTTTTCTCGCAAAAAAAAGTGAAAAACTGTACGAAATAAATTTTCAAAAGGACTAATACAACTAATTAAATAGTAAAAGTGTCATAATAAAGTGAAAAACTGTTAAATTTAGTAATATTAACTGAGATAAACACAATTTAATTTTGTAAACAAACATAAAAATGTATGCGTGTTGTCCAAAGGAAATAAATAACTATTATTGTATAATATGCAGTAGCGTATTTCACAAAACATGCACAAAAAATAATAAAGATCTTAAAATAAAAGTTTTTGAAAAACATATGATCTATTGTTCTGACAAATGTTTTAAGGCAGGCTCCAAGATAGATCAGTGCAAAGACTAAATAACCAAAAAACAGGTTGTTATAAATAAAATGGAAAAAGAATTAATGGAGAGAGAGAGATGAACATATCAAGCGAATTAAAAGAAATTCACAGGCATTTACAAGCGATGCTGAAGAGGTTGAAAAAATATTAAATGAGGAATTGGAAAAACACAAAGAGCAAATACATGTTATTACGAAAAACGCTGAAGAAGTGGGAAAAATGCTACAAGAAGAATTAGGTAAACACAAAGAGCAAATACAGGTTCTTGAGCATAAACTTCAGGAAAAATCTGAAAACGAAAATAGTTTTAGGAAAACATGCGATGAATTTAAACGGCAAATACAACTACTAACATCAGATTCCAAAAACCTGGACGTTCTGAATAAAATATTAAAAAACAAAATTCAAGAAGTGGAAAGTTTAAATAAAAAACAAAACTTGGAAATGGAAAATTTAAAAGTAATGGTTGAAAAATATAGGAACAATACATCTCAAGTTAAACAGAAGGTATATAAAAAACCTAAAGTACAAATAATAGCGGACGGCAACGGCTATAATTATGGCAAAATAATAAAAAATCAGACGAACAGTTATTATGATATTAACTGCCAATATCAGGATAATACACTTGAAAATAACATTTTAGATCATAAGTCCTTAGTAAAGAATTTTGATAAAAGTGACTACCTTTTGGTTTTTGTTGGCGCAAAGAATGTGGAAGAAAAACGAAATATAAATTCGGTAGCTATAAGAGAGTTGCTTGAAAATACTAGACATACAAATCTCATAATAATTGGAACTCCCAATAATAGTAATAATGCTGCTCTAAATAAAAGCATTAGTGATCAAAATATAAATGTCTATACCCACACAATAAACCGACTCCAACAAAATCATAAATAAATTCCAGATTAAAAATAATCAAATAACATATTCAGGAAAGCAAACCATGTTAAGTTATATAACAAGGAATTTTCTAATAAATGCAACATTCACCCCACCAGAAAACTTTAACCAAGAATCTGAAATGCTACAAAATTTGACGCTTGATGAAGAACTAAACAAATCCATATCAGCTACAAATGAAAATTTTATTTATCCCCGCTTGTCCCATATAAAAACAACGTAGGGATACAAAAGGTTTTCCAGCATATCCAATAATACTATTTTAGGGAAAACATCACAATATGATTTATTTTATGTGAATTGTGAAAGTTTATTAAAAAAATTATATAATATTGAATATTGCGTAAGTACAATTAAATCTTCTATCATATGCTTATCAGAGACACACGTTACAGATGAAATTGACCTTCATGAGCTAAATATACAGGGCTATAATTTGTTGTTATGTAATTCAAGTAGTAGGCACACAGGAGGTGTAGCTATGTATATTGCTGAACATTTATCTTGTAATCTAGTTTTAAGCGCAAAATTACATATGAATACATGGTTGTTGGCGGTAAAAATCAATTTTAACAATGAAATTTTTTTGGTGTGTACAATATATCATTCGCCTAGTAGTTCAGATGCGGAATTTTTAACATTTTTTGAGGAACAACTTGAACAACTTATTCAGTTTAGTGGTAACATTATTATTGTAGGAGACTTTAATATCAATGTTAAAATTAATTCTTTTTATACCCTAAAACTAAATAATTTGATTGACTTTTTTGGCCTAAAACAAATGATTCAGAATGACACCAGAATAACAAACTCATCATCTACTTTAATCGACTTATTCATAACAAATAATGAAAACTTATTACCTACAGTATTACATGCGCCAAAAGTATCAGATCATTCGAATATTGCGGTATCATTAAATAGATCTCCACTGAAATCAATTAGTGAACAAATATATAAACGTAGTTTTAAAAACTTTGATGCAAATGGTTTTCAGCTTGCTCTTTTAAATATGGATTGGAGTAGTAATTCTAGTGATGTGAATGTTTTGGCGGATAGTTTTGTAAATACAAAAGTAGAAAAATTAGATATTTTTGCTCCTATGAAAAAACATAAAATGTTCAATAATTTCAAGTTACAAGTTTGGTTTACAGAAGATGTAATAATTAGTATTAAAGAAAGAGACCGTCTATTTAAACTAGCAAAATTTTCAAAAAAATGTGAAGACTGGGAAAAATATAAAAAAGTTAGAAATCAAGTAACAAAACTTATAAGAACAGAAACTAAAATGTATTATGAAAACAAAATTGATGAAAATAAAAACGATAGCAAAAAACTTTGGAAAGAGCTTAAGACACTAGTTAAGGTAAAAAAATTGATAACCCAAAAATTGTAAATTTTAATGGTGAAAATATTACAAACGATCTTGAAATTGCTATGCATTTTAATAACTTTTTTATTGATAGTATCTCTGAGATAATTAAGTCTTTTCCAACATATAGTGATGATATACAAATAGATAACGTAATATGCAGTAAGTTTTCAAAGTTTAAATTAATTACCATGAGACAATTACGTGACATAATTTTTAAAACACCAAATAAAGCGGTATCTAAGGACGGTATTAATTTAAAAATTTTAAAACTTGTGTTTGAAGTAGCGGGAAACAGATTGCTGGATATTATAAATCTATCTCTAGACAAAGGCGTTTTCCCAAGTAACTGGAAGATGTCTATTATTACACCAATTGCAAAGGTTAATAATACAAATTTGTGTCATGAATTTCGCCCTGTAAATACATTACCCCCTTATGAAAAAATATTGGAAACTATAGTTAAACAACAAATTTTAGAACATCTAAACAAAAATAATATTTTGATCTCAGAACAATCGGGTTTTAGAGAAAATCACTCGTGCGAAACTGCATTACAGTTTTTAGTTAACGACTGGAAAAATAATTTTAAAGATAAATTTGTCGGTGCTGTGTTTCTTGATTTTAAAAGAGCCTTCGAAACTATAAAACCGGAATTATTAGTAGAGAAGCTAAGATCGTATGGCTTTGAAGGAGTAGTTTTAGATTGGATCATAGATTTTCTGTCAGACAGGTATCAAAAGGTAAAGTACAACAATAGTTATTCCAAGGCATGTATTGTAAAATAAAGTTGTTCGCAGACGACACATTACTATATTTCTGTGGATCAATTAAGGGCATAGAGTTTTTCTTAAATTTAGAACTAAAATTAATAGTTAATTTGTTAGCAAAGAATCAACTTCAGTTAAATAGTACTAAGACAAAATGTATGATTTTAGGGTCAAAACATAATTTAAATAATATTAGTAATGATAATATTAATATTAAAATTAATGATGTCAATATAGAAAGGGTTAATTGTTTTAAATATTTAGGTGTTATAATTGATCCCAGTTTAACGTTTAATGAAAACTTTAACTTTGTTTTAAAAAAAATAGCAAAAAAAAATAGGTTTTTTATTCCGGCTTAATGACAAGGTATCACAGTATACAAAAATGTTGATATATAAGTCACTAATCTTACCACATTTTAATTATTGTAGTACCCTACACTTTTGTTTAAAAAATGAGGATAAGAACAAACTACAAAAATTGCAAAATAGGGCAATGAGAGCGATTCTTCAATGTAACAGAAGAACAAGAGTGTTGGATATGCTAAATGTTTTAATTTTTTTAAGTGAAAAGCAAATTTTAGAATTAAATATGTTAGTGTTTGTATTCAAAATTAAAAATAAATTAGTTCCCTCATATTTATTTAGTGAAGCTCAGTATGTCAGTGATGTCCATAGTCATAATACACGTAATAGAAACAATTTTTATATTAATAATAACCTAGGGTCTATTGTCTGTGAAGGTTTTAAACTGTTTAATGGATTACCACAAAGTATAAGAGCATTGACAGACTAAATTCATTCAAGCGAGAATGTGTTCATTATATTAAGTCTTTGTGATATTTTTCCTATTAATGTTTTATGTATTTTTATGTGTATTTTGTATTTATTTATATGGTATGAGCATTTTAGCTAATAAAGAGTTTTATATTATATTTCGAGGTCGCATTTAATCCAAATATTCAAGGGGCGCGCACCTATTTTTTTTTTTGGGATATCACAATGAGCAAACGAGAGCCCAAACATACCTTTATCGATGATATAAAATTTGTTTTGATTTTCTGAGATCTTATCCCCCTACCATCCCTTGGAAAATTGCTAAAAAATGGTAAAATTTAAAAATAAGCGCATTTTACCTATTCAAGAGCTATTTCCAATATATGTACCTTTATATTTACATTAAGTACAAAATAATGTAACGATAGGATCCTTATCCCTTTTGAAAAGCATTTATCTTTGATATATTTTGTTCATGGGAAAACGACACTTGGAAAAAATTAAATATTGTAACATGTAAAAATCAATTTTTTATATATTTTAAGAATTTAGGCTTAGTTCATAAATTGTGGCATACTTTTAGGGAATCTTAGTTATTTCACAGATTTTCAATGAAACTGGCGTATATGCACATATGTTTATGGATCATATATTTATGCATATCCGCCCCTTTTGTCGCAAAAAAATATGGCTTAATCGGCAAATTCAAATTGTTTTAATACTTAAGATAAGCTATATAGAACTGTTAAAGATAATGCCGCCTACTAGAAAAAAATAATTTAATTAATTTACAAAATGTGCACATTTATCTAGACATTTACTAAGGAAAGTACCTTTCAGCGGATTTGGCTGAAATTTCTGTATGTTGTAGTCCTTAGTTCCCTGAACAAAACTGGCTGGGTCGCACCTTTAACAGTTTTGGAGCAATAACCTTTTAAAAATAGGTCCGTTTCCTTGAATTTTATGAATTAATGGACTGTATATCGAAATACATCTCGAAAACGACTAACATTAGAGCAAAGTTTGCTCAGTAAACATTTATACCGAAAATATTGCTTTATTGTGAATTCCTTGTATATGGCATCATATGGCATTGGCATATCCAAAATAGTGTGGAGTGTTAAATTCGTGCATGTTGGGTAAATATTGTTGATCATGTTTTTTCTCTTTTCTCGACGTTTTAGAACATTTTGATTCGAAATCTGCCAAAACATCGTCTGTCAGTATGTCTGTATGTATGTTAGTACTATATCTTAATTTCTAGATGAGCTATCGACAAACGTTTTTTTTTTCACATGCAGGAGAAGATCTAGTTTTATTTTTGTAAAAATCAAAGTTAAGCAAAGCTGGGTAAAACTACCACTTTTTATATTTTTCTTAATTACTTTCGAATGGTTTGACCATACTTTAAGTTCATTATGCAAATTACTTTTTGTACTGCTTAAACGTCTACCGAAAATAAAGTCTCTAGATCAAATCGTTCAAAAAATATTTCAAAAATATTTAAAACATTTATTGGTAAATTTTGAATGAATTAACCTAGAGTCTTCATTTTTGGTAGACGTCTACGTATTATTTAAAGTCATTTTCATACTATATTTGAGGTCTAGAGGTCAATAAAAAAAATTCATGACTAATATATATTAAAAAGTGATTTTTATATGTTGCAGTTGCAGTTTTTTTCCAAGGATTAGTTGGGCCCATGAATAAAATATATCCAAAATAAATTTATTGATTTTTAAAAGTGCTAAAAAGCCCATCGTTACATTATTTTGTAACTATTGTAAATATAAAGGTATATTGAAAATAGCTCTTGAATAGGTAAAATACCCTTAGGCGCTTATTTTTAAATTTTACCATTTTTCAGGTATTTTCCAATGGCTGGTAGAGGGTTTAGATCTTAAAAAACAAAAAACAAAAATTATATCATCGTTAGATGTATGTTTAGGCTCTCATTTGCCTTTCTTTACATCTCAAAAAAAAAATATTGGTCCTCTTTCAACATTTGGATAAATCATAATGGAGAAGAGAAGAGCCAAATGTATTTTTTTTTAATTTGCGCAATTTTCTTTATAATTTACGTGTTGGTCACATCAAAAATTTTGAGAAATTTCACAAGTTTTATTATTTTAACATTTTTTAGCCATTTTTAAAAGGCTAGTAGTTTGCCCCTTTGAAAATCTCAAAAAAATAAGGGGCCCCTTTCAAAATTTGGATTGAATGCGACCTTGAAATGCGAGAAAAATTAATATTTAATGAAGAAGAAGAAGAGCCAAATGTATTTTATTTTTAATTTGGGCATTTTTCTTTATAAAGCATTTACGTTTTGGTAACATTAAAAACTTTGAGAAATTTTTAACTAAAAATAAACATTTTATAACAAAATATTAAAAGAGTTGGATTTCACAAGTTTTATTATTTTACTATTTTTAGGCATTTTTAAGGGGCTCGTAGAGGGTTTAGATCTCAAAATACCAGAACAAATTTTATATCACCGATAGAGGTATGTTTGGGCTCTCGTTTGCCTTATTTGACATGTCAAAAAAAATTTCAAAATTTGGACTGAATGCGACCCTGAAAAGCGAGGAAAAATTATATTTAAAGAAGAAGAAGAGCACCATATATTTTCTTTTTTAATTTGTGCATTTTCCTTTAAAAAGCATTTAAGTGTTAGTAATATAACAAATTTTGAGCAATTTTTCACAAAAAATAAACAGTTTATAATAAAATATTAAAAGAGTTGCATTCCACAAATTTTATTATTTTACTATTTTAAGCCATTTTTAAGGAGCTCGTAGAAGGTTTAGATCTCAAAATACCAGAACAAATTTTATATCACCGATAGAGGTATATTTGAGCCCTCGTTTGCCTTATTTGACATCTCGAAAAAATTAGGGGCCCCCTTTCAAAATTTGGATTGAATGCGACCCTAAAAAGCGAGAAAAATTTATATTTAAAGAAGAAGAGCAAAATGTATTAGTTTTTTTAATTTGCGCTTTTCTCTTTATAAAGCATTTACGTGTTTGTAACATCACAAATTTTGAGCAATTTTTAACGAAAAATAATCATTTTATAAAAGAGTTTTGAAAAAATTGCATTTTACAAATTTTATTATTTATGAAAAACCACAAAAACTTGTTTTGTCCATAAATCGGCGAAAAAATTTTTTTAAGCTTTTTTACTTTACATTTTTTGTTACAATGCATTAGTGAACCTGTGTACCAAATTTGACGAAAATCAGTGAGATTGACATGTGAAGGTGGTATGGTATTAAAAAATTTGACCCATATGTATTAGTCTGTTAATACAAATAATTACACTGCTTCCCTTCTGATCCTTTTCATTCCATGTTATTATGTACCATGCACATTCTTGTTATTATTCCATGCACATTCCTCTCAAATGAATAAAAATAAATTTAAAAAAACTAACATATAAGTAATTAATTAAGAAAGGCTCAAAACGTCTGCTCAAACATATAAATTATTCAGATAAAGATATCAACATGTCAACCGGAAGTATTACCAGGAAAAACTATTACGATAAAATAGGAGCGCCTATGTGCAGCTCTTTATGCCGCATTTTGATAAACTGCGCTTGCGCACGCGCATGCGCTGACCGTTTTTCAATACGTTATTTTAAATAAAAAACATTTTTTTACATAAAAAAAAACACCAAACAGACACCAAACCAACGTTAACGTAAACTACAACGTGTTACCGAATGCTATTAAAATCATTTGACAACCTCGCAATTTACTTAGTTTAAAGACTCAAAATGATACTGAAATGCTATTGAAATATCATCAAAATGTCATCGATATGCTATCGAAATGATACCGAAATGTTCTCAAAATATCATCAAAACATTGATATTTCGATAGCATTTCGATGACATTTTGATGATATTTAGGTGACACAGCTTGTTTAGGGCAGTTATGGGATTCCACATAGATCCCAAAAAAATACAGGTCAAAATACTTTCTCTTTAGTAGAAAGTACAAATAATAAAGAGTTGAGGCCCTAGAAGAAACCCCTTGTAGCCCTATTTTTTTTTAATTCTGGTTTAAATAATAATTTTTAAATATATACCCATCACACATTTTGAAGAAAAGTGTAAAAATTTTAGTTGTAAAGAAAAAAAAGATCTTTAACCAATTTTATTTTTTTTTTTATTGATAAATAGGTATTATATTTTCTCAGAAGTATTATTTAATAACACAGGACTTTCACAGTTTTTATCTTTTATAATAGGGTAAGTAAAAATAAATATTTCTTTCAGAATTTAATTGTATCACCAAAACTATCACCAACATGATGCGCTTTCAAATATTTCTCAGTTTTATGGCAATATTATTTGCGCTTGTTGGATTTTTTCTGGATATTATTGGACCAAAGTATTACATGTATAGGTTGATAAGAAGATATTCTATACCAGGCACATGTACAAGTAAGTATCAAGTTTTACTCATTTATTTTTATTTTGCTTGCATCTGTTATAATTTAATTTTGTATTATAGCAGCCAAAAAATATTTAATATTATACAATAGTTCCAATAAAACGTGCAGTGACTCATTTGCAAGTGCGTGGTAAAAAATATAGATCATTTTGGGTGCATTTTGGTATCGATAATTCTAGGGGGTTTTGGCGATGCATTATACTTTTTTGGAATATATTAATATAAGTAATATAAAATGAAAAAAAATATATACATATATTACCTTTTTATCGAGCTTTTTATTAAAAAACGTGTTTTTCTCTCCACCACTAAGCAACAATTTAGGTTTTTTATAATATTAATAATACATTTTTTTTACAGCACTATGGATCATGGTAATAACCAGTTTTGCATATTACATAGCTATATTGTTAGAGGATAGTGTAGAAAAACATTACAGTAAAAATGATTTTACAATAGCATATGGCTATGGATTTTATCTAATTGTTATTGCCGGTGAGTAAAAAATTTACTTTTTAATAATTTTTACAAAAAAAAGAACCAAAAAACTAATAAATTATTAAATTGGTATGGTATACAGAGCGTGTCAAAAGTCCCCTCCCCCCCCCCTTAACATTTGAGCGGCTAGCCGCTCAATTTTAAACTTGCAACACGTAAATAACGTAACCTAAATATTTTTTTGGTATTTATTTGATGTACTTTGGGGGCACAACGAAAACAGGTGGGCAAGGGAGGACATTTTTTTATGGGAAGGGGGGACGTGTGATGCATTATTTTAAAGCTCCATTTGACCATATATTTTTTAATTTTTTTTCTAAAAAAAATAAGGTTTTAATTTTCCAATTTTTTTGCTAAAATAATTCGATTTTTTAAGATTTTTTTTTGTAAAATTTTATTCAGAACATTAAAAATTAATTTATAATTATAATTGACGTATTTGCATCATTAAATAAACCATTTTTAAAAAATTGTTAGATTTTAGAAAATTTTATAATGATGTATCACACGACCATTAAAAAAATGTATCCCCTTGCCCCCCCTGCCACCATTGTGTCTCCTAAACATATAAAATATATACCAAAAAATTATTTGGGTTATTGTGATATATGAGGGTAAGGCTTGTAAAGAATAACTCGAGGTGTATAATATCACAGATAGGATTTATTGAGGAAACTACATTGACTAAAGTTACATGGAGACGTTACGTATTGCTCAGAGTATAGGCTTCAGCAGACTGCCGTTGTACTCCGGTTTCCGCTATGGATACGGTTGGTCCTGTTGCGCATGTGTAGCGTGGTGGTACCGGATGGTGTATCCGTCAGGTCCGGACTATCCGCTCGTACAGGTTTTTGATCTTACAATAGATAAATTTATTTAACAAGGGAACTGTTATCCTAGGGTAAGTATTTCTAACAAAATTTTTACTAACTTTTTTTTTCCTTTTTTATTTCCTATATCCCTCCTTTTTTCATAATAGTAGCCTTATTGTAATAAATTATAAAACCACAGGTTTTTGTTTTAATTTAAACCTTGTACCACTTATTTACACTAAAATAGGATAAAAAAATACTTTAGCATGTACCACAAAAGGTTTAACTTTTTTCCTGAGAAAAAAATAATTATTGAAGTTAATCATAAAAAAATAATTAGTTTTTTTTTAAATAACTCTATAGCGTTTTAATTGTACATATACGTAAATATTTGTCCTTAAAAAGGTTTACTAACCCAGAGTTCTTGAAAAAAAACGAAATCTGCCTATTTTGTGGTACCTACCTCTAACATTCAAATTGTTTAATATTTAATTAATTAAATTTAATCTGACTGGTTATTTTGTTTGTACAAAATACATAAAATGAATAATGATACCTTACATAATGTCTGCTGCCTAGTTTACAATGTTTTTTTTATGCGATCCACCATGCAAGTAATTTTTTTTATCAGGATTACCTTCTGAACTCCTTCGTACACTAAAGAGGTCATTCAGGACGTAATCCCGATATTTACCTGGCAGTTTCCTTTGCCTACTTTCTCGTTTGAGGTTTGTAGAACGGCTGCAGAGGTGTGCATCGTCACCTGGTGCTTGGACAGGCTGACTTACTTGCAGTTTGGCGGTCGTTCTCTGGTAAGTTCGGGCGTTTCAAGCTGTCGTTGGCGTCTATGGCGGTCTGGTTATCTTGGACCCCGTTATCGTCGGTCTGCGTCGCTCGGACGCCGTCTCCAGCGGTTCTTCTTACTGGGTCGTCGTTTTCCGCAGGTTCGTTGGCCTGGGAGACATTTTCATTGAGTGGGTTGGTTTCTAGAGCTGTTTTTGGTTCCTGAAACATATTTTGAGGATTGTTTCCCCTCTGGCTCGGTTCTACTGCATTCTGGGCGTCTTCTTCGGTTGTCTTCGCCGGTTTTGAAAGTGGTATGCAGCTGCTACGTCGGGTTTCCTTGTTTTCCGTAGTAGGTACGCTTTCTTTAGTGTTCCCCCTTCGTATAATTTGATTTATGTGTCTCTTATAAATTCTACCATCCCCTAACCTACAAATATAAACAGAATTACCTATTTTCCTTAAAATGTTTGCTTCTAACCACGTAATTTTATTTGGGTCTTTTTAGTTTGTTACCATGACCTTCTCCCCCGCCTGCAGACTCCGTTGCCCCCCTCCGTGGTATAATTTCTGGGCGTTTTGGGCTCTTACGTGGTTCTTAGGAGCGGCTGCTTCTTCTTCTTCTTCTATCTGTTGGTCAATTTGGGGCCAATAAAGGTAACTACGGGCTAAATTTTTGGTGCGTGTCATCCTAAAACGGTGTTCATCGAACTCTTCCAGCAATTCTTTCCTGAATTTCCTGGGTATCAATACTTTATATCTATAAATAGTATACCTTCTTCTACGGACAATTCATTTCTTCTGTTTTTATATGGAATAAGCTCCTCTTTTACCTTTTTGGGCCATTTATCCAGCATTACATACTTCATTACTTCTTGAAGTTCCTCGTCCAGCTGAGTTTCCTGCCTGACTGCTTTGTTGTCTATCGGCCATGCTTTGCAATCTTCCGTGAAGTTTATATACGTGCCTTTGTCCTCTTTAAAGTGATTTGTCTGCATGGGCCGTCTTGAAAAATAATCAACTAGGTTAGTTTTACCAGAAATGTGTTGGATGGTGTAGTTAAAACTTGACAGGAAAGCTGCGTATCTCTGGAGTCTGGAGCCATACATCAGTGGTAATTTCTTGTCCTCTTTGAATATTCATACCAATGTTTTTGCATCGCATCTTATACTGAACTTGATCCCCATTAAATATTGGTAAAATTTTAATAAAGAAAAATATATAGACAAAGCTTCTAACTGCACAATTGGATACCTTGTCTCTGAAACCGTCAAGGACCTAGAGACACAGGCTATTGGTCTCTCAGACCCGTCTTTCATCTTGTGCATAAGTAAGCCTGCAATTCCCTTAAGCGAAGCATCGGTAACAAGGATCACAAGAAGCTCTGGATCGAAATGCACTAATATTGTGTCTGAAACTAACAGGTTTTTGGCCTCAATAAAAGCTTTTTCACAATGACTATCCCATTTAAATTCTGAATCTTTTTTGAACAAGTCGTATATTGGCCTTAAAATACCTGTAGAATTTGGGATATATTTATTATAAAAATTTATCATACCTAGTAAACTCCTAACTTCCGTTAGCGATGTTGGACGCGCTGCTTTCAGGATGGCTTCCACTCTTTTCTCGGTTTTGGACAGCCCTTCTGCGCTGATGCGATGCCCCAGATACTCCACGCTTTCCTGCATAAACGCACTTATCTGGCCTCACGGTTAGTCCCGCTTTTTCCAACCTCTTCAACACTTGCTCTAACGTTTTCATGTGCTCCTCGTACGTTCTTCCTGAGATCACGATATCGTCCAGAAAGTTACAATAGTAGTCTATTCCAGCCAGAAGGTCCTCTATATATTTCTGAAACAAAAAACTTGCTACCTGTATCCCGAATGCCAAGCGTTTTACCTTAAAAAGCCCCCGGTGAGTTGCCCACGTTAGCACCTCACTGGATTCCTCGTCCACCTCAAACTGGAGGTACGCCTTTGACAAATCCAACTCCATTTTCTTTCAAAGCCACGACCAATGGAGTTGCCCACGAGCTTGTTGCTAGTGATAATACCTTCCTTTTCTAATGAATCCAGCTCCTCATCTAACTTTTTCCTTAAAGCTAGAGGTACGTTACGAGCTCTTATGAAGACTGGTACTGTGTTTTCTTTCAGATGCAGTTTTATTTTCGCCAACTTGAACTTTCCCAACTTCCCAGAGAAGACTTGTGGATGCTTTTTTATGACATCATCCACCTGCACCATATTTATCATCTCAATGCCCATGTTAAATGCATTGGTGAAGTTCCTTCCGAGGATGCCCCTGCTCCGTCTACAATATAAAATTTTATCTGTCTTTTAATGTTCTTATAGTTTACATACACAATAAAATAGCCTACTGGTTCAAATCGGGAATTATTATAAGATCTAAAAGTTGTATTATTCTTTTCTAATTTAAATTTATCAAAATATTTTTGATACGTTAACAAATCTGTATCCAAGTCAAATATAAATTCTTTATTTTCAATAATAATTTCAACTTTAAACCTATTCATATTTTTTATATTTACGTCATTTTTAAAAATTTCCCTACTTGAACCAACATCACAAACATTACAATTAAAATCTGACACATTAAAATTGGACGAAACATAGTCTGCTTTACCATTAAAATCATTTAAATTTTTAAAATTTACATTTACATTTTTTAAATCGTTTTCTACACCTACACTCCATAAATTTTCGACATTTTCCTCGTCAATAAAATTTAAATTTTTATTTTTACACGCCCGCGCCAAATGTCCTTTTTTATTACATAATCTACAGTATAATCAAAGTACTTACATGTTTTTCCAACATGATTTCGAAAACAAACCTCACATTTATTCTGTTTACTTTTGTCACCGGTATCCGCCCGCCTAGATGTCATTTGTCGGCCATGATGACCCTTGTTGCTGCGAAACGCTGGGTTGGTTGCTCCTGTGCGTTGACTACCACTTCCGCCATTGTTGCCACGTTGCTGGATTTGGCGGTTATTTCCAAACTTTTTTAACCTGACGAAATGGACATTGTAACCATCCTTTTCTCTGCTCTTGGCTAGCTCTATAATTCTGTCCAAGGAGGTTTCTTCTGGCTCTTCACACACCCGTTCGTAAATTGGACCTTTTTTCAAACCGGTGATCATCAGTACCGTCTTTAAATCGGCACCAAACTTGCAACTTGACGCGCCGTTGCATAGACGAGCATAGTACTCAGCTATGCTCTCTGTTTCCTCTTGATTTATCTCCATAAACTTGCGTCTCTCCTTCCATAAAATTACTTTCTTAGCAAAATGCTCATTTAAAATACTGACTAGGTTATCAAAAGATTTATCGGATGGGTTAGTTGGAAATGCTAGGTCTCGGACTAATTTATATGTACTCGTGCCCAAAAGACTCAACAAAGTGGGTAATCGGATATCATCCTTTATATTGTTAGCTTTAAAATAATTCAATAGACGTTCACTATACATTACCTAATCGTCGAATTCGGCGTTGAATTCTTCCATTCTGATTGCTAGTCCGGCCATCTTGTCCACGCGGCGTTCCAACTTTCTCGACCGATTTCTCGTTAAATATTTCCGTTTTTACCGAATCGTCGCCACCTCTGTGATATATGAGGGTACGGCTTGTAAAGAATAACTCGAGGTGTATAATATCACAGATAGGATTTATTGAGGAAACTACATTGACTAGATAAATTTACATGGAGACGTTACGTATTGCTCAGAGTATAGGCTTCAGCAGACTGCCGTTGTACTCCGGTTTCCGCTATGGATACGGTTGGTCCTGTTGCGCATGTGTAGCGTGGTGCTACGGAATGGTGTATCCGTCAGGTCCGGACTATCCGCTCGTACAGGTGCGGGTCCGTCACAGTTATGTTATTTACGTGTTCCAAATTTTAAATTATTATCTTAAGCCGATCAGCGGACTTTTGACATGCTCTGTATAAATATTAAATTGGTATGTTAGCTAACTTATACAAAAATATACCGATATAATACTGCAAATATTGCACATCATATGTAGGCTGCAAAAAGTTTAATCCAAATAGGGAAATCCGTTTAAAAATTACACAGGCCCACAAAAAAAAGGTGTATGTGCTTGGGGTTGAGACCCACCTATTCCTATGTATTTTGGGATGCCGAGCACGAATCTGCCATAAAAAAGGCAACTCATGGGTTAATTTTTTCGCTACACTAAAAAAAATGTCTAAAATGGTGAAAATCTCATTGTCTATAATTTCATTGTAGCAAAAAAAAAATGAGCCCATGAAGTGTCTTTTTTATGACAGATTCGTGTTCGGCATCCCAAAATACATAAGAATAGGTGGGTCTGAACCCCAACACAGACAACTTTTTTTGTTGTGGCCATTTTTTGAGGCAACCGGTGTACTTCTTGACGGGACTAATAAAGAGTATTGTTAATTTTCAGGCGGCGTCGCTTCAGTCGGTGTCATCTACAACCTATATTTTTCCCACCTTCCTCCCTCCTACCTAAGGGACGATCCTTGTATCCTGAACGATTTTGATGACGACATTGATCATTTTAATAGTCCCACGCCCCCACCCCCGTACAATTTACCGCCCCCACCATATGCGCCCTGATATTTAGTGGGATTGGTTGATAACTGGTACCCTGCTTGGGGAGGGTTGAAACCTTAAGAACTTTATGTATATTTGACAAATTAACATTAATTTAATTTGACTGTTAAATTTTTATTATAAGTAGAGACTTTTTTTTAAGAATTTTAACTTTAATTTTAGATAATTTGGATTTTAAAATTGCTATTTATACAGGGCGTAACAAAAAAAAGTGGGCTGGCTATACATAGCGATATTGTACTCACGGAAATAATCAAAAAAGATCACATAGTGTCTAAAACGCTTTGTCTTTGAGTTATGGCCAGTTGAGTTTTTAATTGAGATATCACTTTAATACACTTTTGGTATAGTAATACATCTATATCAAGTAGGCCAAGATTATTTTTCACTTCATTTCATATCTGACCTAAGTATAATACTTTTTTTATTTTAGTCTCTAAAATGGAAAATATTCGTATATTATTTTCATTTGTTTTTCATTTCAAAATACAGCATTTTAAGACAATAAGTCAGATATTTAACAGTCAACTTAAGTGTCAACATGACAAAAGGGCAAAAATAATCTTGGCCCACTTGATAAAGATGTTACCATACCAAAAGTTTAATTCTGGTTTAGATGATCCAAAAAAAGGGCTATTTCTTATGAATGTATTATTATCACGGGTCGGATCGAAGTAGCCATTACCGGGGGCATGCAAAAATTAGAATTTTAAAAAACTCCTTTTTCAAGTAAATAGACGACACTTGTAAAATTAAATAATCACAATCTGAGACTAAATAATCACAATCTAATATTAAATAATCACAATCTAATATTAAATAATCACAACAATGCCGGTTTTTAAGGATTATATTTATCAAAAACGTTTTACACAAAGATAAAAAAATACACCGTACACAATCACGTTCGCCATCCAACAACTGTCCGTTCCACCGGGGATTGCCCATACTCCTTGCTTCTCCGGCCGGCGACAGGGTCGTACTGTTACTTCAAATTCTTAGGTAAAATTGGGTCCTTACACACTTTAAACTATTGTTCACCCAGCGGGATATCATGTCGACGCTGTTATTACTCAGTGAGTGGTCATGGTCCATGACTTATGGAAAAAGAGTTATCGTAGTCACAAATTTTCCCGGAAATTATCTTTTTAGTGTAAAACGTCAATATATTATAAATTAATAATTATTAATAAAAGTGAAAATTAGAAATATAAGAAAATAACTCATGTGCATAAGACTTAATTCTGGTCATTGGCGAATTGTTTAGTGTATCTGGAAGAATACTTTTTTATATAAATCGATTCTGGGTCACTTATATAACTATGGATTATCTACACAAAAAGTAAAACAAAAATATCGTGCCATTTGTGCTTTATTAGCAAAAAAGTGACTGGATTTATGCTTTAAAACCTTTGATTAAATAAACCAATGCAAATGTTTTTTTTATTATTTCTTATGTGTAAAAACAGAAAACAATTAAATTTGAAAAACTAATTTTTTTAAATTAAAAAAAAAATATTTTTTCTGAAAATATGCATACTTTTTTTAATAAAACCGTCTTTTGTTTATTTATATTAAGTATCATTATGGAAAATTCATTTCACTTGGCTTAATTAATCCAAAGATACGCAGGTCACGTGACCCTTTATTGCGAATAAAACACTGATCGATAGATTTTTTAATTTTTTCTATAGATGTACCATAGATTCTTAGTGGCAATAGTTTTTAAACTAAATCAAACAGGCACTTTTTTTTAATTATTCGTTATTAAAAAAAAATAAAAATTGTTTGCGAATAATTAAAAATTTTTTTTTATTTTTCTACCCGGCTCCATTTCTACCAGAAATAATCCCATCCGGGAACCTATCTTTTAAATTTTTAAATATTTAGCTCAAAGCGTTCTCGAGTTATCGTGAACACAAATTTCCCGGATTTTTTTTTTGTATAAAAACGTCAAGAAACGTTTTGCGTTCTGCGGTTTTATTGCACAGTGCCTGTTTGAAAGGATTTAGTTTAAAAACTATTCAGGTCTATTCACGTGCGTGAACAATATTGCTATTTTGTCATTAATAATATTGGCCAAAATGGCAGATTTAGTTTAAAAACTATTGCCACTAAGAATCTATTATGGGTAACCTATTAAATAAGCCAATTGAAATGAATTTTGTATAATAATACTTAATATAATAAACAAAATACGGTTTTATCAAAAAAAGTATAGTATACATATTGTCAGAAGAAAATAAAAATACCTAGGGTAATTCCAGCCAATCGTGGCATGGCTGGCTTAAAATAAAATACAGATTATTATTAGCATTTATAGCCATAACGGTAGCTTATTAAATGAATTTTCTGGTACTACTAATTTCATAGTCATCAAGGTGGCTGTTTCTTAAAAAATGACAATGACAATGACGTGGACAATTCACTCCGCTTCAATTAATAACGCAAAAACTGTGTTTTTTTGAAACTAACTATTTTTGTATTATAGATTATTTTATTTATTTATTTAAATGTTTAGAGTCGTTTTGGGACTTTACAAGAAAGTATTTTATACCATACTAGACTGTCGACTGTACATAATAAAAATAATTTTTAAATATAATTACAAAAAATCTTCTAAAAATTTCTTTAATTCTACGTCTTTATTTGGACCATATGGACTCCATATTATGGAGCATGGTAGTTTTCTTACGTATTTCGTTTCTTTTTCATAAATATATTAAAAGCATTTCATATAAAATGTAAAAAAAAATAAAAAAATATATCTCTTGACTTTGACATTGACAATTATAATTATTTTATATACTTTCGTTGACTATAAATTATAGACTGTAAGTAAATGATTTATTATTTTTTTTTCTTGAAATATTAAAAATCATCAAAAAATTGTAACGTAAGCAACAAAAAAGTATATTTTCTTGTTTTTTGACTTAATTTTTTACTTAATACTCTTCTACTTTTAGATTATCTTAATTTAGTGTAATTTTTACTTAATTATGTAATTATTTTATTTCATTTTTTATTGTCTAAAAAAAAAGTGTCAACTTTGTAACGTAAGCAATGCGTAATATTAAGGATCGCCTATTACTTTATTGTTAGACTTGGATTTGCTTTAAGAATTCTATAATTCGACAAATTATTTTAAAAATTAACAACCCGACGCACTGTGGTCCATTTTTGAAAAAAGTTAGTCAAAACCTCATTTGCTTATTTTTGGGTGGTTTTGATCATTTATTATTTAACGCACAGTGGGTTAAATGTGATAAAACATAAACAAGCCAGAGTGTATTTGTCGAAGTTTGGTCATTCCACAATTCGACAAATTATTAAAAAATAAACAAACTGACGCTCTGTGGCCCGAATTCGGAAAAGTGGTCAATTTTTTTTTGTGAGTTATAGCATTTTTAATGTCTGCTTAGGTATGCTAATCTAAAAATTAAGATGATTTACCGCACAGTGGTCAAAACATAGTTTTTACATTTTTAAGCATGTACTCCAGAGTTCAATAAAATTATTAATGAGTTAAGACCAACGCACTGTGGTCCAAATTCGGAAAAAAAGTGGTCAAAACTTTTTTTTTGTGTTATAGCATTTCCATGTCTGCTTGACTATGGCAACATAAAAATTAAGATGATTTACCGCACAATGGTCATAACATAGTTTTTTACATTTTTAAGCATGTTGTACCCCAGCGTTCAATAAAATTATTAAGGCATTGTGGTTCGAATTAGGAAAAAAGTGGTCAAAACTTTTTTTTGTGTATAGCATTTTTCATGTCTGCTTGAGTATGGCAATATAAAAATTAAGATGGTTTACCGCACAGTGGTCATAACATATTTTTTCCACTTAACCCCCAGAGTTCAATAAAATTATCTAAAAATGAGGGCTAACGCACTGTGGTCCGAATTTGGAAGAAGTGGTCAAAACTCTTTTTGTGTATTATCGCATTTTTCATGTCTGCATAGGTACGACAGTAAATTAGGTAAAAAGTATGGTATGACAGGGGTCATACCTTAAATCATCTTATTTTTTATACTGCCATACTTAAGCAGACATGCATGGGTATTCGCATGTATTATCAAACACTTACGCGCATAAATATGTTCTACCAAACCCTACTGCGCATGGTATATTTGTATACGTTTGCCAGAACACTTTTGGGCATTCTCATTTATTATCAAACACTTCTGCGCACATTTGTTTGCCTGAGCAGTACTGCGCATGCGCAAATAAAACAAACTCAAATTTACCACAACTAAACCGATTATACCCGAACATAACAAAAAAAACTCGATTATAACGAAATATACCCGTAAAACAAAAAAAAAAACGTGTGTAAGCTTGTTTAAAGACTTTAGACCGCTTTATCTCGAAGCTAATTTATTCTGCAATGTTATGCGGGCCCTTTCAATTTCTTTATAATGAGGGCTCTATGCTGTGAAATTATCAACGAGCCTTTCTAATAAACTAATACAAGGTTCTACACTTTTATGATTAATAAAATAATTATAAATAATAAGTTTCCAGCGAGGGGGCCGTAATAAACTTCGGGTGGGGCCCGGGCCGCTCCTACGGCTCAGCGGCCTTGCCATTCTGCCGTTGAGTCGAAGTACACTCTCGGATTTGCAAAGCTTATAAACATACTTTTAATGTAACGTAAGCAACGAATTCCCTTGTAACGTAAGCAACAGATATTTAATTTTTAATACATAATTCAGAAATTTATTTAGATTTAAAACATTATAGCCTGACTTCTAAAACATTCTCAAATCCACATTTAATTTCAAAAAGTATATATGTTTTGAAATAGAACAGAAAGGAACCCGCATGTTTTATATGTAAATTGAATTTCCGTTAAATTAGCTAATTTTTTAATATGTTGTAGTTTATGACCAACTGATCAAAAGCTCTTGTGGGCCCAACTCAACCGCTTCTAGTTTTGGAGATATGGCTCATAAAAGCTTTGGCCATTTAAATCCGAAATTCTTGTAATTCTTGAAATTATTAAGGAACATTTACGTTTGGTTCTTATGTACTTATGTTAAAGAACATGTTAAGCCAAAGATATTATTTATTTTTACGACACTAGAGTAAAAAAATTTTATTTAAAATTTTTGGTGAATGCGCCAGCATAATAATGCACAAATGAGAAATGCAAAAAAAAACTTCCGTGAAATATGCTATAAGTATTACAGCTCATAGTATGTGCCTTTTTAAACAAAAAACTCTTATGGAAAAACTCTTGAAAACTATTCATTTCTTCTGTAATAATACTTCGGAGTGGTAAAATTGTCTGACATCGTAAAAAACACTAAAAAATACCTAATAATTATTACATATAATTCGTTTGAAATAAAATATCCATCGACCCCAATCTAAAGTCATTTGAAGAGAAATGTCTTCTGTGTAATATTGATGTTGATAGCTCTTTTAGTTAGGAAGTTATAAAACAGATTGTTTTATGGCAGATCTATAAGTTGAATATTTTCAGCATTCAAAACGAATTTTAAGAGTCCAATTAGGACCCTTAGAGAAAGAAGTTTGATCACTCATATTTTCAGAATTTTTTAGTTACACCTAAATAAAAATTTGCTCACCTCTTAGAAAAGGTTGTCAGACAATTTTACCACTCCGAAGTATTATTAGAGGGGAAATGAATAGTTTCCAAAAGTTTTTCCATAAGAGTTTTTTGTTTAAAAAGGCACCTGCTATGAGCTGTAAAACTTATAGCATATTTCACGGAAGTTTTTTTTTTCATTTCTCATTTGTGCATTATTATGCTGGCGCATTCACCAAAATTTTTAAATAATTTTTTTTTACGACTCTAGTTTCGAAAAATAAATAATATCTTTAGCTTAACATGTCCTTTAACATAAGTACATAAGAACTAAGCGTAAATGTTTCTTAATAATTTCAAGAATTACAAGAATTTCGGATTTAAATGGCCAAAGCTTTTATGAGCCATATCTCCAAAACTAGAAGCGGGATTGAGTTGGGCCCACGAGAGCTTTTGATCAGTTGGTCATTACATTACATATAAAACATGCGGAGTCCTTTAAACATTTATGTACCTAAGTCAAAATCTATGTCACAAAATGTAACGTAAGCAATACTACATAAAATTATAAATTTCTCACAAATTAAACTTATACTAATTATAAATATATGTTTTGTTACTTTGGTATTTACTGAAAATTAATATTGTATTTAAATATTATGTGTTTTAATATAATTGATAAATTAAAAGTTAAAATATGAGTAAATGTGTAACGTAAGCAACGCTGGAATTACCCCTATATATTTTTTTAAATTAAAAAAAAATTAAATTTTTTAAATTAAATTGTTTTCTGTTTTTGCACATTAAATGAAATAATAAAAACCATTTTGAATTGGTTTATTTAATCAAAAGTTTTAAAGCATAAATGCCAGTCACATGACCCTTTTTTGCAAATGAAGCACAAACGGCTGGATATATTTTTTTTACTTTTTCGTGTAGATGATCAATAAGTGACCCAGAATCGATTTATATAAAAAACTTCTTCCAGACAGACACTCAACAATTCCCCAATTAGTCCGGGGCATAAGGGAAAAAAAACCTCAGTTTGTGATACCACTCCCTAATTCTAAGAGTGTGTTTTAGACATAATTTAGTGTAAAAAACCGCCGGGAGACAAGCTGTGATTTGATTGGTTCGTGATTTATGATCGTGCTTCGTATCTTTTAAACTGAAATATCTCGATAAATAACAAGTCGATTTTATCGCTGTTGGTCTCATTTTAAACACACTTTATTGCTCTTTAAAATAATATATAAAAGATTTATTAAAGTTTTTTTTTATTAAATATATTAGTACACGATAAAATATATAAAAAACTGAAATTTCATTTTTACCGAAATCTTCGATTTTTGAAAATTTGTGTAAAAAAATATATAAAAGATATCGGTTTGAAATTTTTAATGTATATTATACACATAAATCACTATAAATCCGCCGGGAGACAAGCTGTCAAATTGACAGGACAAAATTTATGACGTCATCCAATTCTAAACAATTTTTGTAAAAACTTTTTTTTTATAGGACTTATGGTTTAGGCTCTACTCCCTTAGTCATTTGCAGTTTTATGCCCTTTTGCGCTATCAATCAATCCGTTTTTTTGTAATCATAATAATTTTTTATCCAATTCTTAACGTTTCTTGTTATTTTTTTTCATGACACCTATGGGGTGATTCTGTGCCAAATAGGACCCAAGGAAAACTTTGACTTCTTTGATTTGCCCTATTTTTGGCTCAAGTGTGTTATGTTTCTCCAAAAAGAACCTGATTTTTTTTCAGATTTTTTTGACATTTATTTTTGGAGTTATGGCCTTTTAAAGATGACAAAAATGCCCAACTTTTCTAAAACGTATAATTTTTAAACGGCTGTATCTCTATAACGGTAAGGTATAGAGACTTCAGACAAAGTGTATTTTAAAGTTTGTTAGTTGGAAGTTATTTTGATAATAAAGTAAATTTAAGTTTGGTGATTTTGGTGATAGTCACCAAAGTAACCAATTTTTGGTGACATTTTACTCAAAATACGCCATCTTCGATTTTCTTTTTTTAAATATATGTTAAACTACAGACATTTCTCTAACAGTTGCCCAAATTTCAAAATGGGACCGCCATATATTAGTCTTTGGTAAATTTTAAAAAATATAGTAGCAACTATATTTTTCATTTATTGGTAATATTATGACCACAGTTTGATGTACGTTGTATGTTAACTTTACCTCAATTAAATTTAAACTAAAATTAACTTTTTTGCAAACGGAATTATAAGTTAGTTGATTAATTTTTTTAATATAACTAGCCAAGACACCCGTTTTTCGCACGGAATTTTTAATAAATTAGGCAAGGTATTATTTTTGCATTTTACAGAATGTTTTAGACATTCATAATATTCTATAGTTTGTTTAAATAAGCAATTAATTATAACTAGCTATATTTTGTAAAGCATACTATGTTTACTAAACATTGTTTAATGTCAAAAGAATCTAAAAAAGGCAAATTCTTATTGAGCATGCATAGCATACGTACGTATGCTATATGAGCCAAAAATCAGACAAATCGAAGAAGTCTGTGTTAAAAATTGAATATTTTGTGTTTCATTTGCCATGGAATGAGCCCAAACGTTTTCAGCTGGAATTGTTTTTGGTAAATGTTGAGGTGGAGTAAGGAAGGGGGTCAAAAAAATCCTAGCCGAATCTTTTGAATAAGGAACCTATATTTTAAATTTGAAGTCTTTAGCTCAAAGCGTTCTTAAGTTATAGTGATCACAAATTTTCTTGGACAGACAGATATACAGATTGACCGACACACAGATTTCTATTGGTAAACTATTGTTTTTTGTATATTAAACTACGAGAAAATACAAAAAAAAATAAAAAAAATTTGCTAACGCAGTAGAAGAAAGTAAAATTTAAATTAGATTTCCCATTCGAAGATTGGGTATCACAGCTAGTATATATGTATATAAACTTAATTTAAGGTTTTCCAAAACATATTATGTAAGTATCTTATTATCGCATTAAAAAAACTGATGTTAGTTTGATTAATTTCTAAAACTAAATTCGCGTGCGAATAACGGGTCCACTGCTAGTATATATGTATATCAGATGTAGTAAAAAATGTTGCAGATAAATATAAAATAGTTATTAAATATATCAGCATTTCCATTTCAAAAATACAGGGTAGTATTATTAAACTCTGCGTTAAAAAGTGGTTGGGAAATGAAATTTTGACTGACATTTATATGTTTAATATTTTGCCCAAGGCAATCCCATGGTCGTCCCATTATGAATTTTGGCACATGGTTAGAGAAAGATCTACAGATTATTATATCTTTTTATTAAAAAAATCAAAGATGGCGTATTCTGAGATAATCGTCACCAAACATTTGCGACTTTGGTGACCATCACCAAAATCACTAAATTTTATATATCTTTAAAAATTATTAAAACACAACAAAATGGCTTTAAAAAATATATATTTTTTAAATCTGTATCTTTTAGCCTTACTAAGATAGAGCTGTTTAAAAACAGGCTGTTTTAGTTACTTTTGCAATTTTGGCCAATTTCAAAAGGCCGTAACTCCATAAATAATGGCCAAAAAAATCTGAAAATTACATTATTTTTTATTAAGCATACGTAGAGCCAGTATCCCAAAAATGATTAAAATCGAAGAAGTCGATGTCCAAAATTGCCCTTTTAGGGTCCTATTTGGAGTGGAATGAGCCTATGGTTTAGGCTTTTGCCCTTAGTTTTTACATTATTAAGCATGTACTCCAGAGTTCAATAAAATTATTAATAAGTTAAGACCAACGCACTGTGGTCCAAATTCGGAAAAAAAAGTGGTCAAAACTTTTTTTGTGTTATAGCATTTCCATGTCTGCTTGACTATGGCAACATAAAAATTAAGACTACCACACAATGGACATAACATAGTTTTTTTACATTTTTAAGCATGTTGTACCCTAGCGTTCAATAAAATTATTTAAAAAAGAAGGCTAAGGCATTGTGGTTCGAATTAGAAAAAAAGTGGTAAAAGCTTTTTTTTTGTATAGCATTTTTCATGTCTGCTTGAGTATGGCAATATAAAAATTAAGATGATTTACCGCACAGTGGTCATAACATATTTTTTCCATTTAACCCCCAGAGTTCAATAAAATTATCTAAAAATGAAGGCTAACGCACTGTGGTCAGAATTTGAAAAAAGTGGCCAAACTTTTTTTTTGTGTGTTATAGCATTTTTATGCCTGCTTGAGTGTGGCAATATAAAAATTAAGATGATTTACCGCACAATGGTCATAACATATTTTTTTTACATTTTTAAGCATGTGGGATCCCAGAATTCAATAAAACTAGTTAAAATATAGTCAGTCTAACACACTGTGGACACAACTTGGAAAAATTGGTCAAAACTTTTTTTTTGTTATCGCATTTTTCATTTCTGTACGACAGTTACTGTATATAAATTTAGATTATTTACATTTTTTACCTTTTTAAGCATTTTTGACCCCAGTATTCATAAAACATTTTTTGTAAAAACTTTTTTTTATAGGACTTATGGTTTAGGCTCTACTCCCTTAGTCATTTGCAGTTTTATGCCCTTTTGCCCTATGAATCAATCCGTTTTTTTGTAATCATAATAATTTTTTATCCAATTCTTAACATTTCTTGTTATTTTTTTTTTTCATAAGACCTATGGTTTAGGCTTTTGCAGTTTTATGCCCTTTTGCCCCATTTCCAGTTATTCTTTTTATCAAAATATATATTTTTTTCAAATTACAAACATTTTTTGTCAAAACTTTTTTTTAGTCAAAAAATGAAATATTTTTCCAATTTTTAAGATATTTCCCCAATTAATTATACACGGGAAAGCCTCGATTCAACTTTAAACACTTATTTGTAAAGCAACAATTTATCGATCAAATAAAACCAAAATCTTTAAAATATGTCGAAAACTTCCGGAGATATCAAAGAATATTTGATTTTTTGGCATGAAAAGTAACATTTTGGTGACGTCATAATTTTGTTTTTGTGCATTTGACTGCTTGTCTCCCGGTGGATTTAAAGTGTATAATATGTAATAAAAAATGTCTTAAATTTTTAAAATTGTACCTACTTTGGATTTTGTACTATCTTTGTTTTAGAATTTATCGTTCTCAACTTTTCCTGAAATATTTCTTCATTAAATATACTGCTGTATCCAAAAAGTGTAAACTTATAGAAAACATTTTGTAGAAAAATACTAGATAATTAAAATGAGACAAAGAACAATGAAATCGGGCAAGTAGTTTTTGAGATATTTAAAGTTATAAAATGTAATTTTTTTAAAAATCCGTTGTCTTGATGACGTCATAAATTTTGTTCTGTCAATTTGACAACTTGTCTCCCGGCGGATTTAATTTTATATACCTTTTATGTATTTGTTTACACAAATTTTTAAAAATGGAAGATTTCGTTAAAAATTAATTTTCCGTTTTTTATATATTGGGTAATTCCAGCAAATCCTGACATGGCTGGCTTAAAATAAAATAGAGATTATTATTAGCATTTATAGCCATAATGGTAGCTTATGAAATGAATTTTCTGGTAGTAGCAATTTCATAGTCATCAAGGTGGCTGTTTCTTAAATAATTACAGTTTTATTTAGCGGTACGTGGTACGTAGACAATTCACTCCGTATTTGGCGTCAATTAACAACGCAAAAACTGTGGTTTAAACTGTGTTTTTTTGAAACTAACTATTTTTGTATTATAGCTTATTTTATATATTTTCGTTGACTAGACGGTAAGTATACGATTTATTATTTTTTTTTCTTGAAATTCTAAAAATCATCAAAAAATTGTAACGTAAGCAACAAAAAAGTATATTTTGTTGTTTTTTGACTTAATACTCTTCTACTTTTAGATTATCTTAATTTAGTGTAATTTTTACTTAATTATGTAATTATTTTATTTTATTTAACTTTTTATTCTCTAAAAAAAAAGTGTTAACTTTGTAACGTAAGCAACGCGTAATATTAAGGATCGCCTATTACTTTATTGTTAGACTTGGATTTGCTTTAATAATTCCATAATTCCACAAATTATTAAAAAAATAAACAACCCGAAGCACCGTGGTCCAATTCTGTAAAAAAGTTGGTCAAAACCTCATTTGCTTATTTTTGAGTGGTTTGGATCACCCATGTGGTATGAAAGAAACACATAAACAGAAATATTATTTAATGCACAGTGGGTTAAATGTCATAAAACATAAACAAGCCAGAGTGTATTTGTCGGTTTGGTCATTCCACAATTCGACAAATTATTAAAAATTAAACAAACTGACGCACTATGGTCCGAATTCGAAAAAAAAAGTGGTCATTATTTTATAGCATTTTTAATGTCCGCTTAAGTATGGCAATATAAAAACTATGATTTACCGCACAGTGGCCATAACATAGTTTTTACATTTTTAAGCATTTTTTTGCTCCAGTTCAATAAAATTATATAAAAATGAAGGCTAACGTACTGTGGTCCGAATTAGAAAAAAAGTGGTCAAAACTTTTTTTTGTGTTATAGTATTTTTCATGTCTGCTTGGGTATATCAACATAAAAATTAAGATGATTTACCGCAGAGTGGTCATAACATAGTTTTTTACATTTTTAAGCATGTTGTACCCCAGAGTTCAATAAAATTATTTAAAAATGAAGACTAACGCACTATGGTCCGAATTAGAAAAAAGTGGTCAATTTTTTTTGTGTGTTATAGCATTTTTCATGTCTGCTCGAGTATGGCAACATAAAAATTAAGATGATTTACCGCACAGTGGTCATAACATAGTTTTTTACATTTTTAAGCATGTTGTACCCCAGAGTTAAATAATATTATTTAAAAATTAAAGCTAACGCACTGTGGTCCTAATTAGGAAAAAAGTGGTAAAAACTTTTTTTGTGTGTTATACAATTTTTCAGGTTTGCACAGTGGTCATAAGATAGTTTTTTACATTTTAAGCATGTTGTACCCCAGAGTTCAATAAAATTATTTAAAAATTAAGGCTTACCCACAGTGATCTGATTTCCGAAAAAAGTTGCCAAACTTTTTTTTGTGTGATAATATTTTTCATGTATGGCAGTACAAAATTAAGATCATTTACCGCACAATGCTCATAACATATAGTTTTTACATTTTTAAGCATGTTGGATCCCAGAATTCAATAAAGCTAGTTAAAATATAGTCAGTCTAACACACTCCCAATTTGGAAAAAAGTGTTCGAAACTTTTTTGTGTGTTATCGCATTTTTCATGCCTCTACGACAGATACTTTATATAAATTTATTATTATTATATATTATTTATTTAAAACTAGTTAAAAATTTAGCCTAACACACTGTGGTCCAGATTTGGAAAAAAACTCTTTTGTGTATTATCGCATTTTTCATGTCTGCTTAGGTACGACAGTAAATTAAGATGATTTAGCCAAAATCTAAAAACACTTCTGCGCATAAATATGTTTCACCAAACACTACTGCGCATGCTCTATTTGTAATTGTTTGCTAGAATACTTTTGCGCATTCGTATGTACTATTAAACACTTCTGCGCATAAATCTGTTCTACCAAAACCTTCTGCGCATGGTATATTTATATAATTTTGCCAGAATACTTTTGGGCATTCGTATGTACTATTAAACACTTCTGCGCATAAATTTATTCTACCAAACACTTCTGCGCATGTTATATTTGTATATGTTTGGCAGAACACTTTTCGGCATTCGCATGTATTATCAAACATTTCTGCGCATAAATATGTTGCACGAAACCCTACTACGCATGGAATATTTGTATATGTTTGCCAGAATACTTTTGGGCATTCGCATGTATTATCAAACACTTCTGCGTATACTTGTGTTTGCCTGAGCATTACTGCGCATGCGGAAATAAAACAAACTCAAAATTACCTCAACTATACCGAATATACCCGAACATAAACAAAAAAAAACTCGATTATAACGAAATATACCCGTAAAATCCAAACAAAACATGTGTAAGCTTGTTTAAAGGCTTAAGACCGCTTTATCTCGAAGCCCTTAACTAATTTATTCTGCAATGTTATGAGGGCCCTTTCAATTCCTTTATAATGAGGGCCCCATGCTACGAAATCATCAACGAGCCTTTCTAATAAACTAATACAAGGTCCTTACTTTCATGATTAATAAAATAATTATAAATAACACAACTCTACAAAATAGGCTCAACATTTTGCTCTGGGAAACGGAAAGTTGGACCTTATAGAGTTTTTTCTCCTGAGTCCGAATCTGCTTTCAGAAATTTTCCATCACGTCACAATTTTGCGCAAAAGTCGTTTATAAACCAAATATGAGCTAAATTCGTCATTTTGGAAAGACTCTATTTTTGTTATACTGGCAGATTTTTACATAACCATCAAATCAATTTATAGCTTCAACTTTAAACTATGCTTACATAAAATAAAAAATATAAAAACTTTTAAAATATAGACGTAAGATCAGTTTTTTTAAGCCCCTTATTTTATCCAAAATCAATGAACTCAACTTTTGTACATGACTGTTCACGTCACTAAGACATCAAAATTGATATGAAAATTTCGTTTATGAAAATAACCATTTAAACTAATTTTAATTAAAAATAATAAATTTTGCAAATTTTCATATCAATTTTGATGTCTTAGTGACGTGAACAGTCATGTACAAAAGTTGAGTTCAATGGTTTTGGATAAAATAAGGGGCTTAACATAACTAGTTTTTTAGTCTGTATTTTAAAAGTTTTCATATTTTTTATTTAATATACGCAAGGTTTAAGGTTAAAACTATAATTCGATATGATGGTTATATAGAAATCTGTTAGGATAACAAAAATAGAGCCTTTCCAAAATGACGAATTTACCGCATATTTGGTTTATAAACGACTTTTGCACAAAATTGTGACGTGATGGAAAAATACTGAAAGCAGATTCGGATTCGGGAAAAAAACTCTATAAGGTCCAACTTACCGTTTCCCAGAGCAAAAAGTGTGTTGCATTGTGTAATAAGTTTCCAGCGAGGGGTCCCTAATAAACTTCGGGTGGGGCCCGGGCCGCTTCCCTGATAACACACTTCATCCTAAGAAGATTTTTTAATCGTTCCCTTGAAAAGGTTCTTAGCATAATGCTGTAAACATGCTAAGCATGTTCTTAAAAGGTGCACTGCTGTAGTAGCATAAGTGCTTCTACTCTAAACATTCTTAGCATGATTAGAGTATTTTGCTAAGGATATTCCCAAAACATATTCTTAAAATATTCTAATGGGAATATTTTTAGAATAATGCTGTAGTGCACATGCTAAGCATGATTAGAGTATTTTGCTAAGAATATTCCCAAATACATATTCTTAAAATATTCTAATGGGAATGTTTTTAGAATAATAATATGGCGTCTATATTATTTTAATTTTATTAGGTTAGAAATACAAATATTCTTAAAATTACTGTTAATAACACAAGTTTTACCCTTAAGTAGTAGAAATGGATATATTTTTAGACATAAAGTGATTTTTATATAGTTTTAGACAAAAAATTAAAATTATTATATTTTGAAATGATAATTATTTGCTATTTCTTTTTCTAAACATTGGATTTTTGTGTGGCGCATGAATTTTATGTCTGGTAGAAAGTTTGCTTTCACAGTAAAACTGCATATCGCATATGAATCTTACCAGATGGATGCTATATCTAAGGATTTTTAAATACTTTAATTATTAGGTTTATCACAAAGACGTAAAAATTTTGGACTCCAAATTTATGATCACTCCATGAAAAGGATCGAGTATCATAAAATATTTTAGATTTTAAGCTTTCACGGCCATTAAGATATAAAGAACTTTCACTTTCGGGTTTAGACCGTGTTAATGGATTTTCACTTTCCGACGTTTCGTCTCTTACTACTAGAGACATCTTCAGGGATTAATCTGAAACTGTTTCAGATTAATCCCTGAAGATGTCTCTAGTAGTAAGAGACGAAACGTCGGAAAGTGAAAATCCATTAACACGGTCTAAACCCGAAAGTGAAAGTTCTTTATCATAAAATATATCTGAAAGAAAGAGAAAAACTACATTATAAAATATATAAATATATAATGTAGAAATCTGAAACTTTTTTTGCGCATGCGCAATATTCAATATTATTACCTTAATGCATCAAATAAGAATATTTTAAGAAGCATGCTAAGAATATTCTTAAAAGTACATGTACCTATTTCTAAGAACATTCTTAACATGCTTCTTAAAACGTTCTTATTTAATACAGAGGCTTATAAGAAACTACCAGCACGATTAAAAGGGTATCCTTTGCATTTCTTTAATCGTTCTTAGAATATCCTGAGCAAAATATATATGCTTCTAAGAAATATGCTGTCCTTCCGGCTATTTATTTTAAGAATCTTCTTAGAAGGCTTTTGTGCTATCAGGGTTCTACGGCCCAGCGACCTTGCCAGTCTGCCGTTAAGTCGAAGTACACTCTCGGATTTGCAAAACATTATAAAGATAATTTTAATGTAACGTAAGCAACGAATTTCCTTGTAACGTAAGCAACGGATATTTAATTTTTTAATACATTATTCAGATATTTATTTAGATTTAAAACATTATAGCCTGACTTCTAAAACATTCTCAAATCCACATTTAGTTCCAAAAAATATATATATTTTGGAATAGAACAGAAATTTAAAGATTTGTGTACCTAAGTCAAAATCTATGTCAGAACGTAAGCAACACTACATAATATTATAAATTTCTCACAAATTAAACTTATTATACTAATTATAAATATATGTTTTGTTACTTTGTTATTTACTAAAAATTAATATTGTATTTAAATATGTGTTTTAATATAACTGATAAATTTATACATTTAAAAGTTAAAATATGAGTAAAAATGTAACGTAAGCAACGCTGGAATTACCCTATTTCATTGTATACTACTATATTAAAAAAAAGTTTATAAATCTTTTATATATTATTTTAAAGAGCAATAAAGTGTGTTTAAAATGCCAACAGCGATAAAATCGACTTGTTATTTACCGAGATATTTCAGTTTAAAAGATACAAAGCACGATGGAAAACCGCCATTTTTATGACGTCATAAATCGTGAACCAATCAAATCACAGCTTGTCTCTCGGCGGTTTTTTACACTAAATTATGTCTAAACCACACCCTTAAAATTAGGGAGTGGTATCACAAACTGAAGTATTTTGGGGTTATTTCGCTCTTATTCCCCGGACTAAATGGCCAGGATTAAGTCTCAAGAGCATGGTTTTTTCCTGTTTTTATACCAAAAAGATAAATTCCGGGAAAATTTGTGACTACAAAAACTCGAGAACCTTACACAAAGTTCTCGAATGGGATTATTTTTGATTTATAGGGCGGGGTAAAATAAATACAAAAAAAAAATATTGTGTTTTTTTAAATTATTCGTTTTTTGAAAAAAGAAAAAATTTAAAAAAATCAAACTTTTTCTCCATGAGTCATGGACCATGACCACTCAATGAGTAATAACAGCGTCGACGTGATATTCCGCTTGGTGAACAATAGTTTAAAGTGTGTAAGGACGCAATTTTACCTAAGAATTTGAAGTAAAAGTACGACCTTGTCGCCGGCCGGAGAAGCAGGGGGCACGGGTAATCCCCGGTGGGAGAGTTGTTGGATGATGAACGTGATTGTGTACGGTGCATTTTTTTATCTTTGTGTGAACTGTTTTTGATGAATATAATCCTTAAAAACCGGTATTAATCTTAGATTTTGATTATTTAATCTTACAAGTGTCAATTAGTTTCTTTTTTAATTCTAATTTTTGCATGCCCCGGTACACTATGGAACGAAGCGGGCCATACGATGGACATCGTATCTTTCTTGAAAACGGTAGTCGGGATTTTGATAAAATTTGATATGTAGCTATTTTTAGGTACGAGAAAGACTTTTAGCTAGGTTTCATTTTTGGCAAAAATCTGGAAAATCTGGAAATCTTAGAAAAAATTAAATTTATTTTTTTTTATATGATTAATTACCATTTAGCGTATAAGATATTTAACTAAGTAATATAGATAAGTTCCAAAAAATAAAAAATATGGATAAGTTCTGGAAAATGTGTATAATTTGTAAAATTATTATCTTAGCTAATAAGTTTGGCTTTTTCGAGTGGAATTAAAACATTTACCTAACTATTGAGTTGAAAATTTCTGGAAAAAATCTGGAAAAATTCTGAAAAAGTTTTAAAATAGTGACAAAAAAATTTATAAAAAAATGTGATAATAAAACAAACTAAATAAAGTAAATAATTTTTATATAGGTACTTTTATCGAAAACCAGTAATTCCCTAGCTTCCTTAAATAATTCCTTTACTTTATTTTTACAAGTAGGTCTCATACTGGAAATTACTGGATCTGAGACTAACAATATAGTACAGGTAAATTAAAGCAAAAACTGTAAAATAAAAGAAAAAATTTGTCCACTCATGAAACTTTGGTTATAACTTCATATAAGCAGTAGAATTAAGGATCTGATGAGTCCCTAAAATTTTAAGCGGTGGAACATTGTTTTTTGGGGGGGGGAGGGGGTTGAAAGTTTCAAAAATTAAAATTGAGTGAAATAAGGCGTGTGAGGTATCATTTTATATGTTTTTTTGCATGCTGAATCGAATGAAAAAGTTTTAGATCAATCAAATTACTTCTAAACAAGTTATGACAGGTTTTGTAGAAAAAATACAGAAATTGTATAATTAATGGTTCAACAGTATGTATTCGGGTAATAATATTTGTTAAAGTTATATTAAAGTTGGTTTTAATACGTTGATAGTCCCGTGAATCATATGTGAATCATGATACGTTTACTCCAAACGTCCATGAAGCATATGTGATTCATTTTCATTATTTTTATTTTTCAACCCTGTAGCAGTAGTAGTAGTAGTAGTAGTTTTAGTCATCTTACACAAAACTTTTCTATTTCTGCAAACTAAATATACCAAAGTATAGGTTTTGGTATGTGAAAACATATGTTTGTGGTCCGGGACTCATACGGTGGTGGCAGGATACTTATATACAGGGTAATCCATAACTGGCATGCCAAAATTTAAGAGGTGATTCTAGATTCAAAAATATAAAAAAAGTTCCTATAAAGGTTGGTCCGGAAATGAGCCCTAAGGGATCTAGGGCCCTTTAAAATTGTAATAAAAATAAGGTTTTTAATTAATAACTCGGGTACCGTTTAAGCTAGAGCGGCGAGCTTTTGCATGTATACTAGTATTAATAAGGGCAATAAGTTTAGGTTAATTTATTTTTTTAATTTATCCAGAGGCGTGCCCAGACGGACAAAATATATGAGGCTTAAAACATTTTTGCCCCAAACTTTTCTATGTGTATGTTTTTTGGATTTGTTGTAAAAAATATAGATTTCTAGAGTAAAAATACATATAAAATATCATATAGTGTAACACTGTAGGAGCAACCGTTATCAAAAAAAAAATGCAATTAAGAGGAAGTAACATTTTGTGCCACCAAAAACGTTACTTTTTAAAAGGCTATTACTCCTTTAATATTAAATTTAGGTGTTTTGGTGTATAATACTTTTTTGCTCAGTTTTAAATGAAGAATCACCCTGCAGCATTAAAATTTTATTGGTGCTTTTTTTTGTTCCCCATTCAATACGTCATCTTCGAAGGGCCGTAGCTCCCTTAGGGCTCATTTCCGGACCAACCTTTATAGAAACTTTTTTTCATATTTTTGGATGTAGAATCACCTCTTAAATTTCGGTACGCGAGTTCTGGAACAGGCTGTATATACATATATATAATTTTTCGCGTTTTTGGCCAAAAACTGTCTCTAGATCAAAGGGAATGCATTTTATCGAAAAAAGTTTCAAACAAAAGTTGTTCAGAATCAAATTTCCTATAAGAATCAACTATATAAATTTCCAATTTTTCTTTCCTGTTTTCCACAGGATCCTCCCTCCTAGGAGGGAGGGAATAAATAAATAAATAAATAAAATTTATTTCCATAAATAAATAACACAGAATTTGTTGGATATTATCATTGGGTATAAGTAATTAAAAAATATAATAACATTATGTATCAAGATATTCTTGAATACTGTAGAATGGATTTCGAACAAAATAAAGCTTAGCCTCTTTTTTAAAGTTTTTAATAGTTTTTTTGCTATTGTCGTATTTGTTATAAATTTTAATAGCTATATAATGTGGTGACTTTTCGAATGTAGAGGTATTGTGAATTGGTATAGTAAGCATATTTTGCGATCGTGTTTGCATACCGTTACTGAGCTCTCCGTTCGTAAGAAATAAGTGTAAATTTTCGCGTACGAACAGTACCATACTATATAAATATAGTGAATACACTGTCATGATGCCGTGCTTCTTGAATAGGGGAGCGCAGTGCTCTCTGTAGCTCGACCCATCCAATAAGCGCACAATCCTTTTTTGCGCCACAAATAGGCGGTTCAGATCGGCTGAGCCCCATGACAGTATACCGTAATGTAGGTGACTTTAAATATATGCGTAGTAGAACATTTTTTGCAGATTCAATGATACCTTATTTTTTAGGACGTTTAAGCCGTAATGGGCGCTGTTCATTTTTTTAATTAATACCTCTATGTGGCGGCTGTAGCAGATTCTTGAGTCGATGTTTACACCCAAAAACCTGGTACAGTCGAGGAGGATTGTACGGGTTTGTAAACTGTATTACAGCCGATTTTTTCGCATTTAACAGCAAACCGTTTTCGTTGCACCAACTCGTCATCAAACGAAGGATCTCGCTTGCAGCCTCTGCTAGTGCTTCGGTATTTTCCGCTGCTAAGACAACCGATGTTTCGTCAGCAAATTGAAAAATAAACGAGTTTTTTACAGAACTTAGGGCATCCAATAGGTCGTTGCAGAATATTAAGAAAAGTAAAGGTGATAATACACCCCCTTGGGGTACGCCTATGTCGCAAGGGATTGTTTCTGACTTGAATTTATGATTAATTACGTCACCCATTGTACCTTGTATTTCGACGTATTGAGAGCGGCTAGTTAAATATGATTTTAACCAGAGCGCGGCTAGACCCGTTACGCCATATTCCCCGAGTTTATCGATCATTATATCGGGATCGACCATGTCGAATGCCTTTGAGAGGTTGAAATAGATACCGGCGGCTTTTAGTTTTTCATCAAGAAATTTAGCTGTTCGAGAAATAGATTCGAAAAGAGCGGTTGAAGTATTTTTTTTCTTTCTAAAACCGTGCTGGGAATTGGAAAATAGAGAAAACTTTTCGAAATATGAGGTTAATCTACGAGACATAGCTTTTTCGAGGATTCTAGAGAAAACGGATTGTATACAAACCGGTCTATAGTTATCTAAAGAGTTGTGATCGCCTTTTTTGTATATTTTGTATGTATACCTGTTTCGAACGAGGTGTTAATAATATGACTTAACGGTTCTGCGATCAGATCCGCAACTTGCATGACAATATTAGCCGGAATAAAGTCGGGACCTTCTGATTTTTTCTTTGAACACTCCTTAATAAGATTTATGACTTCGTTTGGATCAGTTGGTGTCAAATAAAACGTTTTGTTGGTTTTTCTTGGCTTAGGCTTATATTTTTTAGGAAGTGACTGTGCTGCCACCACGACTGATTCTCTGAAATGACTATTAAAAGTTTTTGCAAGTAATTTTGGATCCGATATATTCTTTCCATTTTTTTTTATAACAATAGGATTATTTTTTTTATTTTTATTTTCGCTAATTATCATATATATATATATATATATATATATATATATATATATATATATATCATATATATGTATTTTTTTTTAATGACCCATTTATTATACAGTAAATATGCTTGAAACTATGTATATTGATATACATTGAAAACATGTATATTGACGCAATAAAAGATAATTTATGAAAATTTTCCAAAATGATGCCTATTTTTCCAGTTTTCATATTTTTCATTCAATTTTACATTATTTTTATTTAATTTTTCACTTTTTTTGGTCATAAACTGTCCCTAGATCAAAGGGACTGCATTTTATCAAAAAAAGTTTTAGATAAAAGTTGTTCGTAAGTGAATTTTCTATGAAAATACATTATTGAAATTTTCCATTTTTCATGCGTTTTCCAAATATTTCAAAAAATCAATACATTTCAAATAAATAAAATAATATGCAATAAATTAATATTTTCGGTAAACATATCGGTTAATTAACAAAAAAAAAATAGTAACACTCGGAAAATTGAAAATTTATGGAAAATTGTTTTTCTATGTTATTTTATTTTTAGCATGCAACATATCAAATTATATGTTTTTTAGGGTGCTGATTACGAATTTGTAATTATTTTTTTGAATTTTCTTGAAAAATACTGGACCTGCCGCCATTAAACAGAGGAACTATTATGGCAGTGAACATACTAAGGATAACCGGTATGGGATACCGCCATAGAGGGTTGGAATATACCAAAATCTTTGAGAAACTTGATTTTCAAAATGACGGAATAAATATGGCCAATTTATTTTTGTAATTTTGCCAAAATTAACGAAAATATGCCACACAACAAAAAAAGAATTGAAAGGAAAATAAGGCATAACAGAATGGGTTGAATCTCTTAATTTTTGTTTGTTTTTTGCAATATTTTCGTTAATTTTGGCAAAACTAAAAAATAAATCGGCCATATTTATTCCGCCATTTTGAATTTTAAGTTTTTGAGTAATGTTCCGTATTATTATTACCAAAAGAAGCTTCTATACCAAATTTCAGCTAAATCAGACATTTTTAAATTTTTTGAGCCACCCTAATGTCGCAATTTTTTTTTTCATTTTTTTCACTATTTTTTTCGTAGTCTATGCACTATGCAAAAAATCAGACTTTTTAAACTTTTTTTTTATTTTGGGACCACTATGCTTTGCCCCCCCAAAAAACAATGTTCCACCCCTTAAAATGTTGGGGACCCTTCGGATCTTTAATTCTACTGCTTATATGAAGTTATTACTAAGGTTTCATGACTGGACAAATTTTTTCTTTTATTTTACAGTTTTTGCTTTATTTTACCTGTAAAAATCATGTAAAATTGAATAAAAAATATGAAAACTGAAAAATAGGCAATAATTTTGGAAAATTTTTATAAATTATCTTTTATTGCGTCAATATACATGTTTTCAATATATATCAATATACATATTTTCAAGTTTAAATGCATATTTACTGTATAATAAATGGGTCATTAAAAAAAAATACATATATATGATATTCCCTCCCTCCTGTGGAAAACAGGAAAGGAAAATTGGAAATTTATATAGTTGATTCTTATAGGAAATTTGATTCTGAACAACTTTTGTTTGAAACTTTTTTATATAAAATACATTCCTCTTGATCTAGAGACAGTTTTTGGCCAAAAACGCGAAAAATTATATATATGTATATATATATATCCTGCCACCACCGTATGAGTCCCGGACCACAAACATATGTTTTCACATACCAAAACCTATACTTTGGTATATTTAGTTTGCAGAAATAGAAAAGTTCTGTGTAAGATGACTAAAACTACTAGACTATATGCTACAGGGTTGAAAAATAAAACTAATGGAAATGAATCACATATGCTTCATGGACGTTTGTAGTAAACGTATCATGAATCACATATTTGTTTGTTTATAAGATTTATTTTTATGATAATTATGTTGTAGTTTTAATCAATAAACAAACCATTATTATTATATTATATGATTCACGGGACTATCAACGTATTAAAACCAACTTTAATATAACTTTAACAAATATTATTACCCGAATACATACTGTTGAACCATTAATTACACAATTTCTGTATTTTTTCTACAAAACCTGTCATAACTTGTTTAGAATTAATTTTATTGATCTAAAACTTGTTTCATTCTATTCAGCATGCAAAAAACATATAAAATGATACCTCACTCGCCTTATTTCACTCAATTTTAATTTTTGAAACTTGCAACCCCCTCCCCCCCCAAAAAACAATGTTCCACCGCTTAAAATTTTAGGGACTCATCAGATCCTTAATTCTACTGCCAAAACGAAGTTATAACCAAAGATTCATGAGTGGACAAATTTTTTCTTTTATTTTTCCTATTTTACCTGTACTAATAAGCTATGCAATATATCGTCATTGTTTGCCTCTCTAGACATTTTTCTTGCGTGATTTTCTCTGAATTTTTCCAGAATTTTCCAACTCAATAGTTAGCTAAATGTTTTAATTTTACTTGGAAAAGCCAAATTGTTTACTTAAAATTACAATTTTATAAGTTATACACATTTTCCAGAATGTTTCCAAATTTCGGATTAAATACTTACGTAAAAATCTTTCTTGTACACTAAATGGTAAATATTAAAAAGCAATTAAATTTAATTTTGTAAAAGATTTCCAGATTTCCAATTTTTTTCCAAAAACAAGGTTAAAACAAAATTCTTTTTTCGAAAATTGAAAAAAAGTTGAAAAAATATATATTTTTTATTTATTTAAATTATCTGGGCCTTTTTTGGCAATTTTGAGAAATTTAAAACTACCGTACTATTCTAACGCTTAAGCTAAGCTAAGCTAACGTAATTACCAGATAATATTACCCACCGCAAAGAAATTCTGTAAAAGTTTATGTGAAAAGTTATTTTTTTTTATTGTTGTTTAAAACAAAAATTTAAATTAAAGATGTTCTGGGGTTTTCTGGGGTCTGATTTTTGCATTGGTTTTTTCCTTACTTAGTCCACTATAATGTAGTTATAAAAAATATGCGGGACTTTAACGAAAAAACAAGAAATGTCGGAAAATTAAAAAAAAAATGATAATACTAAAAATAGGGGATATACAAAATATTTTATTTTTTTATATAATACTCTTTTAAATTGTTATTATTGCGCAATTAATAGAAAAAGATTATATTGTAAGATAACAAAAAAAAAAGACTAAAAATTTTCGTAGCATAATTAAGACATCTAATATAAGCGTTAATTTATCTAGGTAACCTTAGTTATAGATGGAAATTTTGCCTGTATTCAATGTATAAGATAATTAACTATAAGAAAAATGCATTTAAACCCTTATTTTTCATTTTTTGTTTTTTACCCGATGTCCAAGCTATGGGCCGGTTCGTTCCATAGTGCGGTAATGGCTACTTCGATCCGACAAGTGATTATTATAGATATTGATATAAAATTTGTTGAGCTTAATAAATACACTATCGAAATACATAACACAATTTTTTTTTAATTTTAAACACCTTTTATACACAAAAATAACAGGCAAACGTAACTCCTCGAAAAGTAGATATGTCGCTGGCGGCGTTGATATCTTGATAACGGCTCATCTAAAGCGAAAAAATCAAAAATATTTATTTTCAGTATGACTGAGGTTCTCTCGTATTATATGAATATTAATATTTATTGATAAATAATAAAATTGCGGAGATTTAAAGAAAAAAAATAGTTTTTTTGTTTGGCAAAAAAAAATAGTAAAAATTACAATTTTAATACGGTTATAGAGTGCGCTGAAGCTATTCATGTGTAGAATATGTCTGCCGAATTTTTTTAAAAAGCATTAATAGGTTTTATCAAGGTGGGCATTACAACATAGTTTGATTGTGTTTGACAGGTAAGAATGAATCTTTAAAGTAAGGTTATTTATTTGTCAAATTTAAAACATATCAAAGCAAAAAAACAGTATCCGCTTTGATTTTTTTCTTCTAAAAATTAAAATTACACGGTTCACCTGGGAGATTTTAAATAAAAATTTCTTGGACCCCTACATTTTTTGGACTAAAACATACCTGATGACATAAGAAATCAATTTCCATTTGAAAGAAAATCGTAGATACACTTTTTTAGAAAGATAAAAAAACGTTTTTTTGAGTAATAGGGTGTGTCAAAAAAATTCCGATTTGCGAAATCGAAAACGCTCTCTGGCTCAAAAGTTGCTCCTTAGTAAAAAACTGTGGCCACTCAAAAATGAGCCAAATCGATTAATGTTTAGAGGTAGCTCAAAGCACTCAAACTTTGAAAATATCGGTACCTGTTTTTCGGATAAAAAGTGATTGTATATAAAATTAAGGAAATTTTGGAGGGTTTCTTTGGTAATATTTAGAAACGATACTAATTGTGAGAAAACTAAAAAAAATTGTATTTCCCCTTCCCTTAAGTTAGAACATAAAAAAATCGCCAATTATTTGAAGATTTTGCGAAAATTTATTGAAAATGGGCATATTTAAAAGGACATAACTTCCTTAGGAATGATTTTTTGACCAAGGTGCATATAAACTTTTTTTATGTTTTAAATGTTAAATAACCACTCATTAATAAAATATTTGTTTTTTGCTTTATATTTTTTAATTTTTTTATTTTTGGTTCTTAATGCGTAAAAATTTACTTTTAAATGCATTTATATTTAAAACGGTTAAACCTGCGATGTTAAACACGGAAACTTTTTTGTGTATTTTTACATAAAAAAAGTATTCCAACCAAAAAATCAAAAAAAAGTACACCGAAAAAACAGAAATTCCACCCGGTTTCTAATCGAAATTAATTTTTTTTACTCAACTTGAGGAAAAAAATTATATTTTCTGTATAGTCATGTAGGTTAACATGTATATATGCTTATATACTAATATATAATTTTGCAGATTTTTTATTTAAAACTATTTTTTATGCACTTTTAAAAACAAAAATAAAATTTTCGCGAAATCTTCAAATAATTGGCGATTTTTCATGTTCTAACTTAAGGGGAGGAGGATATAATTGTTTTAGTTCTTACATTTAGTATTGTTTCTAAATATTACCAAAGAAACCCTCCAAAATTTCCTCAATTTTTATCGGTATCAGTTTTTATCCGTAAAACAGGTACCAATTTTTTTTTTAAGTTTGAGTGCTACCTCTAAACATTTATCGATTTGGCTCATTTTTGAGTGGACACTGTTTTTTACTAAGGAGCAACTTTTAAGCCAGAGAGCGTTTTTGATTTTGAAAATCAGGATTTTTTGACACACCTTATTACTCAAAAAAACGTTTTTTATCTGTCTAAAAAAGTGTATCTTTTACGATTTTCTTTCAAATGGGAATTGATTTCTTATGTCATCAGTTATGTTTTAGTCCAAAAAATGTAGGGGTCCACGAAATTTTTATTTAAAATCGCCCAGGTGAACCGTGATTAGTAGAATAAAAATAGAAAAATCTAAAACAACATAATTTACGTAACTATTTTAATTATAGAGAATTATAAGAATTATTTAAATAGTACAATACAAAAAACTAACAAAAAATCGAGTACTTACTGTATTTTACCCTAGAGGTTTTTGTCAAAAGTTTAACCCAACTTTTAAAATCTCTTATCAGAATGATATGATGTTGTAAAGTTTACGATTTCAATGCCTCCCTTGATAAAACCTATTAATGCTTTTTAAAAAAACTCGTCAGAAGTGGTTAAAATTTCATAAGATCGGTCCAGTGGTTCGGGAGAAATCACCGCCGCCGACCGAAAAAACGTTGTTTTGATTAAAACGCGTTTAATTTTTTTTAATGAAAAATTATAAAAAAGTCTACATATACTTTCGAAAAATGTAAAAAAATAAAAATCGATTTTTTGAAAATTATAAACCAGAATGATCCCTTAAAGTTATACCTCAACTAAAAACTTAAAGTGGCCATAACTCAGGAAGCATTTTAGACAATATGTTTACATAACTTTTTTGATTGTTTCGGTGAGAACAACAACAAAACACAAGAAAACAACAACAACAACAACAACAACATGTATAGCCAGCCCACTTTTTTTTGTTAGACCCTGTATAACAAAATTCGAAATGATTTGACACGCTAAATGCGTAAAACACTATTTTGCGTGTGTTATATCACTTGCTGAAAGCAATAGTGGCACAACTTATTTTTTTTTTCTTAATTTGGCAGTTTAACGTAATAATATTGTTTACAGGATTTCTGATGATATGGTAAAATGCCAAATTTAAAAAAAATATGCCAGTATTTAGCAAGCGATATACAGTATTTTTCTACAAATGTTAAAAATATTAAAAGAATATATGTTAAGAATATAGGGGCTGTTCAAGAATGACGTCACCTATTTTTGACCAATTATTGATCCCGTCCCTCCTTTGTCACCTTTCGTCACTTTTGACTTGACCCCCCCATAAAACAGAAAAAAATGACGTCACCTTTTGGAAGACATAATAGAGGAACTTTTCAAATAAATGTTCAATATAATGTTTAATCATTCATGCATATGCCTATACCTATATACTGCCCTACTAAGCTAGAAAACAGTATCTCCATTTGTCGCATAGCGACTCTTCTATTGACAAATGGAGTTACTGCTTTCTAGCCTAGCTTAGTAGGGCAAAATAGGTAAACCTACTAAAATATAAAAACAATTAAATTTTAATATATTTTAATTTAAAACTTTTAAACTTAATAGATAATTCAACAAATAAAGCAAAATCTTAGTTGGTCTTAGACCCTCTAAGCTTTAAACAGATCATTTAGGCCCAGAACCTCTGACAATTAAATCATTAAAGCCGTTAAAAAAATATCGTATTTTAAGGAATAGGGAAAAAATAAATACGATTTTTTGTTGAGCTACGCCTAAAGTAAAATTTACTGTAGTCTTTTATGTCGTAGTTGTTTTTATAAAAATTCTTCACTATTTTTTTTTAAATATAACTTTTTTTTAAGGTGACGTCACTTTTAGTCTGACCCGCCCCCCTCCCCCCTTCGTCACTTTTCGTCACCTTTTGACCAATCCCCCTCCCCCCTATGAAGGTGACGTCATTCTTGAACAGCCCCATATGTTACGACGTGACTTTATTGCTAATATTATTTTAGGCAAATCATTTATGTAAAAGGATGTAATTTCTAAAAAAATACATTGTTTTAACATTTCTAAAATAATTTAACTTTCAGAAAGAACATAATCTAAAACATAAAATAAATAAATAAATAGGAGTAGATCGTTTTATTATTTCATTTTTGTGTACAATAATAAGCTTAAAGTCAGCTGATCAGCTTAAAGTCAGCTGAATAAATCATTTGTAGAAAAATAATTTAAATCATAAAAATTAGATCTGACAATTTTTTTTATATTTTTAATTTTGAGCAAAAATGACTTCGATGATTATTTGTAAATTAAAGTATAATGGAGCTCTCTACAACTAGAATTCTGAAACAAAAGACGTCTACCCTATCTCTATCTCATTGTGCTACACTTTCCAGCCAACCAAGTAAATACTGTATTTGTTTTTCATACAACAAATACAGTATTTATTTGGTTGGCCGGAAAGTGTAGTACTGAGCGGCACGAACGAACATAGCTAATGTGAATCTGTAGAATAAGATAATTCTACTAAAATTTAGATGGCGCCAGTAATTTCTTTAATAAAAATAATAGTAACACTTTTCGCCCCGCCAAGTAAATATTGTATTTCTTCAACAAAGAACAAATACAGAATTTGTTTGGTTGGGTGGAAGTGGGAGTGTATGTATGTCTTTTATCCTTTTTGGGTAGAACTTTTGTCCCTGTCTAATCTAACGGGAGAAATCGCCATTGCATATTAACACTTATACAGGGTTTGAATTAAAAATATCCTTTATTTTTTAACGTGTTGGTCATAAAATTTTAATTATATAGTTCCCTGTATAACTTACTTGATAAATATGTTATATTCTAGTCGGCTTATATAATACATATTTAAACCAATAGTTTTTACCAAAGAAGAATAACTATAAAATTTCAAAGAGAGCAGAATTATTAGGGTGGGTCAAAAAAACCGACTATTTTTTTTACTTTATTCTCTGAAAAATCGGTTGCTAGACACCTCTAGAAAATTCTCACCAAATATGAGCTCTTAATTTTGATAAAAAGGTTCTTCGCTTTACAATTTTCCATTTTTTACTCAGTATTAGAAACAAAAATTCATCTCTTTGACAACGGTTCGTTAAAAAGTATCTCTCCTCATATTCTTGTAGAAAATCGAACGTTCTACAAAAAAGGTCTCCTACAATTTTTTCGTAAACCTCACCGTTTAAAAGATATCAAAGGTTAAAGTTTGATTATTTTAAGAGACATTTCTTTTTTGCTTATGAATTTTATAACTCGCTTACAATTTTTTTTTATGAATTGCGCAATTCATAGTTTTGAAGGAAATTAACTGCTCTACAAAAAAGGTCTCTTATAATTTGTCGATTAAATTAAGCGTTTAAAAGATATTCATCGTCAAACTTCAATGCATACTAATTTTAATAGTTTTTGATGAATAATTCGAAAAATTTCAATTTAATTTATAAGTTTTACGAAAATTTATACAAATTTGAGTAGAGCAACCGATTTTTCAACGTATAAAGTAAAAAAAAATTAGTCGTTTTTTTTGGGCCACCCTAAGAATTATGAAAAATCTCATTCTCTATAAAAAAATCTGTTTTTTTTTGTATGGGTTTCTCTAAATTTAAATATACATTTCTTAACACACTTACAGGGTGTTTCAGAACTGACGCACTTTTACAGATTGATTATAAATAAAAAAATATGAAATAAAGTTCCTATAATATAAACATATGTCCATGTGATTTAATAACTCAGGAACCCTTTGCATGTAATCTTTCCTTATTAAGGCCTATTAACTAATGGTATTTGCATGTAGTTACTTCAACTAGGGACGTCCGAAATGGGAGGTCTTATCATTTTTTTGCCCCAAACTTTTTGCTACTTATTTTTTTGTGGGTTTATTATTAAATTAGTATTTATCAGGTAAAAACACACACAAAAGTAATCATCTTCTAATACCGTAGGATTAACCGTTTCCGAGAAATACAAAATTAGTAAAATTACACTTTTCGTGTAACAAAAATAAACACTAAAATGTTGAAAACCAAAATTTTAATAAGGCAGGTTGATTCTACATCAAAAGTTTATTATTAAATTAGTATTTATCAGGTAAAAACACACACAAAAGTAATCATCTTCTAATACCGTAGGATTAACCGTTTCCGAGAAATACAAAATTAGCAAAATTACACTTTTCGTGTAACAAAAATAAACACTAAAATGTTGAAAACCAAAATTTTAATAAGGCAGGTTGATTCTACATCAAAAGTTAAGAAAAATGTACATACATGTAGGTCCAAAAATCGTTTTTAAGGGTACCATGGCCCTTTAAAAATTGTGTATTTTGGGAGACCATAATTCCCTTAGAATCGATTTTTGGAACTATATATACAGAAACTTTTTTCTTGGTTTTTGATGTACAGTAACCGTACATCACTAAAATCGTGGTTTTAAATATTTTAGTATTTAATTTTTGGTTCTCAACACCCATAATTTTTCCTTTAATTGTATTTTGCTAGAAAACGGTTAATCCAATGGCAGTACAACGAGAGTACCCTTTTAATGTATTTTTACCTGAGGAATACTTTTCTAGTAATAAACACACAAAAAAGCGAAGCAGCAAAAAGTTTAGGGCAAAAAAGTGATAAGACCCCGTTTGGGACGTTCCTGGTTAATGTAACTACATGCAAATACCATTTGCTAATAGGCCTTAATAAGGAAAGATCACATGAAAAACATTATTGCTTTAACACAAAGGGTTCCTAAGTTATTAAATAAAAATCGAATTTTTAGAACCCCTTTTGAAGGGGCGTAGCTCCCTTACAAGTCGCTTTTGGACATATGTTTATAGAAACTTTTTTAATATTTTTTTAGAGTCACTCCATAAAAGGAAGTGCATCAGTTCTGAGACACCCTATATATTGATACTGGTTTTACAAAACATCGAGAGCGAATTTGAAGCCTTTATTAAAAACAATGAGAGGGGTTTGGACTTTTAATTGCCAATATCGTTTACAATGTTCTGCAAAAAAATGTAAATTTAAACTAATAGAAGGAAAAAAATCATTTATTTTTTAGTTCCTATTCAAAAAAGGCATTAACTCGTATTAATGGTAAAGGTCGCTTGCAAAACCACTTTACACTACGATATATCAAGAACGCTTTGACATAGAGACTTGCAACTTTGACCAAAAGTTTGTTGCCAAGTTGCAAATCTGTGGTCTAAAATTCAAGTCTGTGTCAAAGCGTTCTTGAAATATCGTAGTGTTTTGCAAGCAACCTCCACCATTAAAACGATTATATGAATAATTTCTCGCTAAAAATATATATAAAAAAAATAAAACACGCGAATAAGCGTGGTAAATAACCGCGCGGTTATTGATGAGCTGTGAATAAATTAGCGCGGTTATTGCCCCGAGGATTTTTTTTGTGATAACTTTAACGTGGCGTTAACGGCAGAATTTTGACTTAAAAAAATAGCAGACTAACATCCCTACTCTCAGTCTCCCTACTCCCTAACTTCCCTACTCTATAACATATGCTCTATAACAGTCCTACTCTCCAATTACCCTACTCCGCACTATGCACTCGATTAGCCACTATGCCTTCTATATAATTTTATATTTTCCTGGAAAGGAAAAAAAGGTGGTTCTAAAGGTTTTCCCACACTACTCGCCAAGTACAACGAATATTCGTTCAAGTGACAAGAAATCACAGTCGGTTAAAGCAAGTGCACACCTACTGGCGGCTTAATTATGTACGAACATGCTGTTGCTTTACTATTCTTGACCGAATATTCGTCGCCTTAAAGGCGGTCTCACGCCACTCGCCAAGTAAGGCGAATATTTATTTATTTATTTATACTCGTTATTCGGTCAAGTGACAAGAAATCAGTCGGTTAAAGCAAGTGCGCACCTACTAGCCGCTTAATCATGTGCGTACATGCTGTAACTTTACTATTCTTAGCCGAATATTCGTCGCCTTAAAGGCGGTCCCACACCACTCGCCAAGTAAGACGAATATTCGGTCCAGTGACAAGACATCTCAGTCGGTTAAAGCAAGTGCGCACCTACTGGCCGCTTAATCATGTGCGAACATGCTGTTGCTTTACTATTCGTCTCCTTAAAGGCGGTCTCACACCACTCGCCAAGGTAGACGAATATTCGGTCAAGTGACAATAAATCACAGTCGGTTAAAGCAAGTGTGCACCTACTGACCGCTTAATCATGTGCGTACATGCTATTGTTTAATATACTTGATCGAATATTCGTCGTACTTGGCGGTCCCAGCCTTAAACGCGACCATTATTTTTTTGTTTTGTGTTAAGTGCGTATAGTGCGGAGTAGGGTTATTGGAGATTCGGGAGTAAGGTTTTTATAGATTGGGGATGTTATAGTGTAGGGATGTTATAGAGTAGCGAAATTGAGAGTAAGGATATTTAAGTCTGCCAAAAAAATCTTAATGCACCATGCATAAAACCCAGTGAGAAATTAAATGCATTGAAAAATTTAATTTGCCCGGTTGCTCGCTGTATCTATAGGCTATATGCTCTGTATCAAATGGGATGTTTTATTAGTACACTGAAAACTTAATCTTGTAGCCTCGTGTAGATAAACAGGCAAATGTCGCTGAACTATTTTTCTGGTTAATGCAACCAGAATGTTTTTCATGGTAACCAAATATCAGAAGATCAGAAAATAAATATTATTATAAAAAGTTGTGTAAAAATGTTGACGTATGTAAATAATTATAAAAGAAAACTGTTTGTTGCATATCAGACAAAAAAAAGTTAAGTCTCAGTCTAGATTCGAAGAGCCCACAAAAACCAATTGTGTATACCTTCTTTACTACTCTTCTTATTTTTTTCTTACATAATAAATATTGCAGTAATATATAGTTAATTATAATATATTATCAAAATAAAATAAAATTGAACAATATTTTACTGTTTATCTTGTTGTAGCAGCGTTTATTTTTTCTGTTTACTTAATTTATTTTTTTAGCTAGAAAAATGTAAAGCATATATAGCATTCCATTATTAAGAGCCAGTTTATCAATGCATGATTATATTTAATTAACGTGTTGGTTTGGATATACCTATTTAGCCAGCGATTTTTTCGGAAAATAAAAGAGATAGTCAAGTTCTGCAAAAACCACCTTAAATGGGACAACAATATCTATAAAAAGTATCAAAAAATAAAATCCACCCCTTAGCCCCTCCCCCTTAACTTACCCCTAACTTTTTTGAAATAGCATCCCTATATTTTTTTGGTTGTATTGGATAGACCTTGAGCTTGCAAATACAATGGTATATACTTGCTATTTTTAAGTTGACAAGTGGTAAAAAAAAACATTTAAAAACAACCGCCTGATTTCAACTGTATTGGGCAGGGATTTCCCCGAAAACTAAAAGATAATCAACTTCTTCAAACGACATTTTAAACTTTGAGCTAGCAAATACAATGGTGTATAATACTTGCTATTTTTTAGTTTTAGTAGTGGTAAAAAAGTTTAAAACGACCCCCGGATCACATCTATATTTAGGTAGGGATTTTCTCGAAGACTAAAAGAGATAACTAAGTTTTAGGAGGAGGTTGAGGGGTGGATTTATTTTTTTGCTACTTTTTATATTCTCATTTACCCTGAAAAATGTAGTGGTGCTATTTAAAAAAAATAAAGTTTGGGTAAGTTGTGGGAGGGGGTGTTGGGGTTGATTTAATTTTGGGGTTCTCTTTATAGATAGATCATTGTATTATTTAAAGTGGTTTTTGCAGAAATTAATTATCTCTTTTAGTTTTCGGGTAAACCGGTGCCAAATATAGTTAAAATCAGGGGGTTGTTTTTAAATGTTTTTACCACTTTTAAAACTTTAAAATAGCAGGTATAATACCATTGTATTTGCAAGCTCAAGGACTATACAAAACAGCCAAACAAATATAGGGTGGCTATTTTAAAAAAAATAAGTTAGTGGTAAGTTGAGGGGTGGATTTTATTTATACTACTTTTTATATATATTTAAGGTGGTTTAATTATCTGTTTTAGTTTTTGAGAAAATCGCTGGGTAAATAGAGTTGGGACACCCGGTATATGAAAGTTTTTCAATTATACACGGTGTATTTGAAATAGCATCGGAAATTTTAACAGATGATTCTACATCATAAAATATGACAAAAAGTTCCTATAACCATATGACTAAAAATGCGGGAGCTACGCCCCTTTGAAATTGGCTAAAAAAAATCGGTTTTTATTTAATAACTCAGGAACCTTTTGAGATATATCAACGAGGTTTTGCAGTCAACTAATCCTTTCCAGGCCCGTTTGTGTGTGTTATTTTCATGTACTTATTTCAACCAGGGGTGTGCGAAACGGGGGGGGGGGCTTATCAGTTTTTTGTCCCAAACTTTTTTCTGTGTAACTTTTTTGCAATTTTATTTTTGAAGTATAATTCCTCAGGTCAAAATACATAAAAAAGGTACTCTTGTTGTAATACTGTAGGATTAACCGTTTTCGAGAAAAGTTCATTTGAAGGTGAAATTTCACGGTTCGAGGACGAAAAATTAAATACTAAAATGTTGAAAACCAAAATTTTAATGATGCAGGGCGAATGTACATTAAAAACTAAGGAAAAAACCTCATATACAGGTACTTCCAAAAATAAATCCTAATGGAGCTATGGTCTCCTAAATATGCCCCTATTTTAAAGAGCTGTGGCTAGCTTTAAAAGCGTTTTTTCGACCTACATGTATGGAAACTTTTTTTCTTAGTTTTTGATGTAGAATAACATTGCATCATTAAAATTTTGGTTTTCGACATTTTAGTATTTAATTTTCCGTCCTCGAACCGTGAAATTTCACCTTCAAATGAACTTTTCTCGAAAACGGTTAATCCTACAGTAATACAACAAGAGGACCTTTTTTATGTATTTTGACTGGGGAATCATATTTCAAAAATAAAATTGCAAAAAAGTTACACAGAAAAAAGTTTGGGACAAAAAACTGATAAGGACCCCCCGTTTCGCCCACCCCTGGTTTAAATAAGTACGTGAAAATGACATACAAAGATGGGCCTTATTAGGATTAATTCACGTGCAAAACCTCGTTAACATATCTCAAAGGGTTCCTGAGTTATTAAATAAAAACCGATTTTTTTAGCCAATTTCAAAGGGGCGTAACTCCCTTATGACGCAATTTTAGACATATGTTTATAGGAACTTTTTGTCATATTTTATCATGTAGAATCACCTGTTAAAATTTCCTACCCTATTTCAAATACACCCTGTATATTATATGACAGGACACCTTAAAATCAATATCTCCTTTAAGCTAAACTATATTATAATTGTGCATCGGTAAACCGGCCCCAAGTGTTTGTTCTTTTAAAAATAATATCAACGTGTTATATCTATATGAATGTAATATAAATATTATTGTTTGTTTTACTTAATATGCTAAAGAGAGCTAACAATTTCAGTCCAGTGTAATTAGGTGCTTAATAAAGTTTCTAATAGATGTTGAAAAGTTTTGCCTAAAATATCACATTTTCCTAAATGTGAATATACAGGGTGATCCATAACTGGCATGCCAAAATTTAAGAGGTGATTCTAGATCCAAAAATATAAAAAAAGTTCCTATAAAGGTTGGTCCGGAAATGAGCCCTAAGGGATCTAGGGCCCTTTAAAATTGTAATAAAAATAAGGTTTTTAATTAATAACTCGGGTACCGTTTAAGCTAGAGCGGCGAGCTTTTGCATGTATACTAGTATTAATAAGGGCAATAAGTTTATTTTAATTTATTTTTTTTAATTTATCCAGAGGCGTGCCCAGACGGACAAAATATATGAGGGTTAAAACATTTTTGCCCCAAACTTTTATTGGTGCTTTTTTTTGTTCCCCATTCAATATGTCATCTTCGAAGGGCCGTAGCTCCCTTAGGGCTCATTTCCGGACCAACCTTTATAGAAACTTTTTTTCATATTTTTGGATGTAGAATCACCTCTTAAATTTCGGTACGCGAGTTCTGGAACAGGCTGTATATTCGTAGCTTATCTATTTATAAGGAGATAGTAAATATATTTTAATATATAGCCTAAAAATAAGAGGCTTGTCATATGTAGAATAATTGGGAACTACTTAGACTAGTTATCGCAGTACAACTACAATTCAAGCAAAAAAATTAAACTTTGAATGTTTGAATCCACCCTGGTATAAATCACTAAAGTACAACTTCACGCAACGTTGTGTTTTGCTACAATTTCCAGTGATTTTTAACGTTGTATAGTAACGCTGAAATCAATAATATTTCAACATTTGATTTTAACGTTACATGTCAACGTAAAATAAACAATATTCTAACAATTAATTTTAAAAAATATACAACGTTATATTCTAACGTTAAAATAACAATATTTTAACGTTACTTTTTCACTAAAAATTTGATGATATTATAGGTATTATATCTTACCAATACAAGCATAGTCAAGATAGATACAAATACAATATAATAAGTAAAATAAATATAAAAGGCGATAACTCAGCTCTCTATTTATGGACGAAATTGAAAAGTATATGTTTAAATGGGCAAAAATCCTTGGCTGCGGTTGGATTTACAGGTTGGTGGATTTCTGCGGACTTGTGAGAGGGTAGGGTGCACAAACCGGACTTAAAACAGACTTGCGCGGTCTTATGCAGTCTTGGTGCGAGTTACACGAGGCTCTTCCCCCCCTTTTTTATGCACTGTATACAGTGGTTTATTTTTATTCAAGGTATTTTTTAATTAAACAAGGAACTGGAATGTCCCCATAAATAAAATAAAATTTGAACGTTGTGGCGTTTTTAAAATACAACGTTGGGGCAATGTTAAAATACAACGTTATGGCAACGTTAGAGTATAACGTTAGTAACCAACGTTGTGAAGCGGAACATTTATACATTGTGAAAACATGATTTTAAACAATAACACAGGCCCACAAAAAAAAGTATATTGTCCTGGGGTAGAGACCTATCTATTCTTATAGATTTTGGGGCGCTGAATTAAAATCTGATGTCAAATCGAAAATCTACTGGCTGTTTTTTTAACTAGACTTAAAAAATGAGCGAGAATACTCAAATATCTCACATTTTAAATAATTTATCGCACATTTGTTAAAGAATGTGGCTTGTTTCCGACTGTTTGTATAAATTTTGAGTCGCTGAATAAGAATCCAATATCCATATAGCACCGTAATAAACTCATTTTTTTTCTGGGATCGGAAAATGAGTGAAATTACTCAAAATTCACATTTTTTTTTATTTATATTATGTCAAATAACTTTAAGTACAGAAGTAGATATCGAGCTAATCTTATGTATTTTGAGCTGGTGGGATCGAATCCGACGTCAAATAACACCACAACCGGTTTACTTTTCTTCTAGACTCAAAAAAAGAGTGAAAACACACACAAATATTAGATGTATATTTTCAATTCCGCTTTATTTCGAAACAAAAGTTAATGTCCTAGGGTTAAGACTCAATTCTGAATTCAAATTCAAATCTAATGTCAAACTATAAATCTCCCGGCCAGTTTTTCAACTAAAATAATTTTATTATATCGTCAATGTAGAAATTAGGGAATAACACCGTAATGGGTGAGCTTTTAAAAGAAAACAAGAAACTAGCTTATGAAGAAATTCATAAGTGAAATGGAAGATAAAAACTTTCTGTTAAAGTACAAAATCGTAACTCTAGAAGAAAAGCTAACATCTGGCAGCCCTAATCTACAACTTACAAGTAGGCAACACACAAAACAAGGGAATCAGACAGGTAGTTCGTCTAAACCCCAGAAAAACGCACCGGCAACACCGCAATTAACTTTGACAGCTGTAAACGAGGTTAAAAACATAAATAAAAACAAACAGGACAAAATTTCTTTAGCCAGGTTAATAAAGCTGTTTAACAAGCAGAATTACATATAAAACTTCGCCCGAAAAGAAATCTAATGACGGCTGGATACAGCAAAATTGAAAACAACGACGCAGCCGCCAAGTTATAATTGGAAACAGTACTGAAGAATCCACTATAAAAACTGTACCTAAAACTACAGCTTTCCATGTCACTAGACTGGATCCAAAAACGACAGTCAGTGACCTTTCTGATTTACTAAAACCGTACTTTTCCCATGTACAGTGTGAACCACATAAATCTAAGCAGCCAAATAACTACTCTTCAATAAAAGTAGTTATTAGTGAAGAAGAATTGAACAAGGCATGGAACGCAAATATATGGCCTATATGCGCATTTGTATCTCGTTTTTTAGCCAAGAAACGCAGCAGTTCCCAAAGGACTTCAATTATGACATAGTTCTTCTTAACTCTGAAGGCCTAGACAACTCTAAATTGACCAAATAACAATTACTTATTTAAACAAGGATGTAAAACTCATATGTGTCACTGAAACCTGGTGCAACAATTATAACAATGGTGCCTTGACTTTTTCAGGATTCACACTTTCATCCTACTTTAACCGTGTTGTACATAAGAGAGGCGGTGCAGCTATATGGACAGCTTCCTGCTTAAAAACTGAACCGTAGATTTACAGCAATATTGTGTTGAAATGAATATTGAGTTATGTGGGACAAAATGGTTCTTCGATACTACACATTATGTATTTATTATTAATTGCTACCGCTCCACCAGTGGAAACTTTGATATATTTTATGATAATCTTACTGAGGTCCTAGGCCTGCACTTTGACTTACATAACCCAATAATCCTATGCGGAGATTTTAATTTAAAAATGCTTACCGAGGCACAAAATAAAAAATTAAACGTTTTATTATTGTCATATAACTTAAAACCAAATGTTTACTGATATAACAAGATTTTCACCAAAGGGAGGGTCTACTATTGATCAAGTCTATACCAATCTGGCTCGGAATGGTGAAAGCAGGGTTATGGATAATACTTTGTCTGACCACAGAACTGTCTTATTTAATAGCATGATCGATTCTAAATCCGAGAACAACAGTAACTTCTCAATGCGTAGAAAATACTCGAATGATAATTTTAACTCATTTTTTCAGGCACTGTATAATGAAAGTTGGGCAGAGGTATTCTTAGCACCTACTACAGAAGAAAAATACAACAAATTCTCTGAAGTTTTCGAGTCTTGTTTTGGGAATGCATTTCCACTGAAACACCAACAAATAGACACCAAGAAAAACACTTGGGTCAACTATAAAGTACAAATCCTCTGTAAATTTCCTGATTCAAAAGAGTATTACTTAGCAAAAAAGAAAAAACATAACTTGTTAATAGAACACACAAAAAAAGAACACTATCAGACTAAAATATTTGGCTCTGATAATGTTTCAAAAGCGGCGTGGCAGGTAATCAATGACCAATCAGGTAAAACTAAGGTACATAAGAACCTTAGTTTAAAGACTGATACAAATGTGATTGATGACCCTCAGTTAATAGCTAACCACTTTAATGAATTCTTTAAAGAAGCTCCACTTAAAATTATAAATAATATACCTACTCAAAATGTCGATACACAAACGGAAACCGAAACCATTCTCAGAACAAAACTCAAGAATAAATTTTCGGCTGGACCAGACGATATACCTGTTAACGTTATAAAAAAGGCAGCCGAGTATATCTCTGCTCCATTAACCCATATTATTAACGCCTCAGTTCAAGAAGGTATCTACCCTACTAAGCTAAAACACAGTCTAGTCATTCCCATATATAAAAAGGGTGATGCTAACTTAACTGAAAATTATAGACCTATTAGTCTGGCACCTGCAATATCAAAAGTCTTTGAGTATTGTATGCTAGATAGGCTTGTAACTTTTTTACACTTAAACCAGGTGATCGACTGTGCACAAAATGGTTTTAGAACAAATCGTTCCACCCAAACTGCTACCTTATCTTTTCTTAGCAACCTTCTTGATAAAATTGATGCAGGCGAGTGCCCTGTTGGGATTCTTGTGATCTCAGCAGGGCTTTTGACTGTGTTAAGCATGATCTTTTGCTTGAAAAGCTGTCAAGATATGGTATCAGGGGGAAGCAAACGACTGGTTTCGGTCGTATTTAAGTAATCGTAAACAGTTCGTCCAAATAAGACATAATTCTGATGGTCACACAAAAACATATAGGTCGGAACCCGTGGATATAGGAGTCCACAGGGCTCGATTTTGGGACCAATTCTTTTTGTACTTTTTATTAATGATCTTCCAGCATACATTAAGCAATTTCTGATAATGTATGCTGATGACACATCTCTATTAATATCCTTTAAATCTGAAAATGACCTAACATTATACCTATCCATAGTCTGTCAACATCTATCTATTTGGTTTAATACAAATTCACTTTATTTAAACATTTCAAAAACTACCTATATGCGTTTCCATACTGTTCAGAACCAGAACGTAGCTACTGTAAATTTATCAGTAAATGGTATAGACTTGAACAAATCTAAAACTGTTCCTTTCTTGGGAATGATTATAAATGACACGCTTGGTTGGCATACACACTGGGAAAAGCTTATCAAGCAACTCAGTTCTATGTGCTACCAAGTAAGATCTCTAAGTCGTATCCTATCCTATTCCCAGCTAATCATGTTTTACCATGCTCACATTCATTCGAGAATATCATACGGTGTCTTGCTTTGGGGACTATCTTCAAACCTTCAAGATGTCTTTATTGCACAGAAGCGTATTATACGCTCCATAGCATGTGTTAAGCATGATTACCACTGCAAGGAACTTTTTCAAAAATATAGGATTTTACCCCTCCCCTGTATTATTATACTCGAGCTTCTTGTCTGTCCACGCACATAACACTAGATCTGCCCAAAACATTCACCAACCTTGGCGCAGACTCCAATTAACTGGTGACAAATCTCCATTTATAAAAGGAGCCAAACTTTTTAATCAGATCCCTGATGAGATTAAAAATTCTAAAAATCTGCGCCTGTTCCGCAGCAGGGTATCAAAGTACTTGTTAGGAAAATGCTACTATAAACTAAACGACTTTGAATGGCCTTCCACTAGCGGTGGTAGTAACTAATAAAAATAATACTATCTAGGCACAGTAAATCGGATTTTATTTTGTATGTTATGTACTTATTTATTATTTATATGTAATCCTTATTGACTTATTCAATAACTTGTATTTGTTCCATGAATGAAAAATAAATTTATTTTATCTTATAGGAATTGTTAGTATTTAGCACCTGGACTTATATAAATATATTTCGAAACAAAGGTTAATGTCCTATTCTTATATATGTTGAGGCGCTGAATTTAAATCCAATGTAAAATTGAAAATCTACCAGATAGTTTTTCAACTAGACCCAAAAAATGAGTAAAAACACACAAAAATATTACATATATCAGCTTTCTTTCGACACAAAAGTTGATGTCCTCAGGTTGAGACCCATCTATTCTTATGTATTTTGATGCGCTGAATTCAAATATAATGTCAAATTGGAAATCTACCGGCTAGTTTTTCAACTAGACTCAAAAGATGAGTGAAAACACACAAAAATCTTACACAAAAATCTTATATATAAAAAGTTAATGTCCTTGGGCTTCACATCTATTCTTATGTATTTTAAGGCGCTGAATTCAAATCTAATGCCAAACTGGAAATCTACCGGCTGGTTCATCAATTAGACTTAAATAATTACTGATCTGGATTTTTGTGTATTTTTACTTATTTTTTGGGTCTAGTTGAAAAACTATCTGGTAGATTTTCAATTTGACATTAGATTTAAATTCAGCGCCTCAAAATATATAAGAATAAATGGGTCTAAACCACAGGACATTAACCTTTGTTTCGAAATAAATTTGTATAAGTCCAAGTGCTAAATACTAACAATTCCTATCCCTAATTCCTTTCTACATTGACGATATAATAAAATTATTTAAAGAAAATAGTGGATGACCAAGATAGAAACCAGATGAGTGTGGAAATGGCGGGGGTGACACCCCGCCACAAGCAGTTAAGATAGAAGCTAAATATAGAATTAAAGACAAGGGCCCCTTCATCGTAAACATGGAGGCCAGGCCGGAATCTAGATTAAATTTGGGGAAACATGCGTATTTATCAATGGCAAAAATATTGAAAAATGCCAAGGTCAAGGGCATTAAAAAAATTTACAATAAGGGTACTAACAAACTTTCTATAGAATTTACTAATTTTTTGGACGCAAATGATTTTTTAAGTAACAAGGATATAGATGACAAAATTTAGATATATCCCCCTAAGTTTAGTAACATGTAAGGGTGTAGTAAGAAATGTGGACCCAGTTATGAAAATAGAGGAAATCAGGGAATATAGTGAATCGGAGAAAATTAAAATATTAGATGCTAGACGGTTAAATAGAAGGGCAGTGGGTAAAGACAACGACGAAAATGGTAAATTAAAGGTTGAAAATGTACCAACGAGTTCAGTAATGTATATTTTTAAGGGGTATTACCCTGCCAAGGGAAACTAATTGGTCTTAGAGTGGCCCCCTACATTGCACCTGTCGTGCAATACTTTGGGTGTCTACTTTTCGGCCATACCAAAATGCAAAGGCAAGGAAAAATTTTTAAATTGTGGAGAGAAAAGACACGAGGGTGATTGCACGGTAGTGTGTTATCACTGTGGTGAGCCCCATAAGGCTAATTTTAAAGAGTGTATAGAATATAAAAGACAACAACAAATAAAAAGAGTAATGGCATTCGAAAACTTATCCTATTTTGATGCAAATAAAAAATGTGGGGGTAATATATTTAAGAGAAAGGCATACGATCCTTTACCGCAGGATTTTCCTGACACACTTAAAAATAAAAACTTTAATAACAATATAAGTTTATCGCAAAAGCGAAATTATAGCTGGGGAATTATATAAAACGCCAAAAAGAAGGGCTTTTTCACAAGTCCTAACCAATGAACTAGAGAAGTGGGGGAACAGGAATGGTGTCTGAACGAGTGGCTAATATGAATGGCAGCCATTAATCGCAGTCTTTACTTTAGGGGGTTCAAATTTTTCACGATTTGGTAAATTTATAGGGAATTTTCATCTTAGGATTGGCCAACGTGCTTTATTGACAATTCTGCTATTTCAACATCTACTGATCTAAAATTAAATGAATTGTATAAAGGGAGCTGCTACTATTTCGAGTCAGAACTTCCAAACAGTCGAAACTCTAGCTCTGGGGCTAGTGTTTCAACCAGTTCATTTTAAAGCTTTTAAGGTATATTTTTGTCATAATTGAGTTCTCCCCGTTTAAATGGGGGCTAGGTCCCCGTTTAAATGGGGGCTAGGTCCCCGTTTAAATGGGGTCTGGGCCCCCCATTAACATCAAAAACACAAAACAGGCAAAAAAACCGACCTAAAGCAGAGTTAGGTTACTTTATTTTTAATATCTATAAATATACAACAGTGCAAAATCGGTCGGAACTCCAGACACTCTAATGTATAAATACTTGTTATAAAAAAATTTACATATAAAAATCTTATTTTTCAAATACACACTCTATTTTTTCAGGTTCTGAAGATTCATTTTCCAAGTTTACAGTTGGAACTCTGGGTTTCTTCAGAAGTACTTTCTCTTTTCCAAAAAGCATCTCTTTATATTTAAAATGCTTCGAGCAAACCTATCTATTCTCAGAAAAAGTATAAAATTATGTAGTTTAGGGTATTTTAAAAATATCAAGCCATGGCTCTACCCAGACAGCACATAACAACCATTAGATATCCATTAGACAGCTCTATATCCACTGAACGTCCAGTCCATGATGGATCTCTAATTTATATCCAGTCAGTATACTGAACGTCCACTTCACTCTACTGAAAATAATATTTTAACCTCATAAAACCACATAAAACCTGTTTCACCAACCGCATTAAACCTTATAAAACTTCCAAGGGTTAATTCGGTTAGTGAAACAGGTTTTATGTGGTCTTATGAGGTTAAAATATTGTTTTCAGTAGGGCATGATGGATCTCTTATGGATATCCAGTGGATATTATAATATTCCAATGGATATCTATGTGGATATCCAGTGGACATCTGCTATATCCTGGTTATAGGCGGACATTTGGATATCCATGGGATATCTACTGTCCATCCAGGATATCCACTGGATATACTGGATATCCAGAAAGTATCTACTGGTTATTATGTGCTGTCTGGGTACCAGCTTTATCTATTGGAAACCTGTAAAATAAAAAACCCTGAGCAAGGGTCAGGGTCCCTGGCTATTAATTACGTCTCAATAACTTTGTAGTTTTATTAATGTAAAATTTTGTGGCATGCCTACAGGCTCACCACAAAATGTACCAGTACAAGTCAACATAATGCCCAAATTAAACTTACCTAAAAAATGAAACTTTCTCCAAATTATTTATTTTTTATACTGCTACGCCTTTAACACAGCAAGACATGTTTATAAAAGTTTTACTTGTAAACTATACTTAAAATTTACTTAGACTTACACTACAGAAATTAATAAAAAAACATTTAAAAAAACTACCATATAATCAAGAAAGTCGCAAAAAGTCCATATTAACTGCAGCTCAAACACAATAAATTATTCAAAGATAAAAATGACAACAGTAACATACTGTCAGTATTACCGGGAAATACTAGTACGATAAAATTCCCTATAAAATTACCAAATCGCGCCACCTAGTGTGAAAAATTTGAACCGTCTAGAGTAAAGAATGCGTTTAATGGCTGCCAACGTAGTGTCACTACTTATTTGTATTGGAATCCTGTTCCCCTGCTTCTCTAGTTCATTGGTCCTAACATCAAATCAGGAAGAGAAGAAGAAGAAAAGTATACCAAATTTTAATAATAAAATCCATGAAGGGTGTTTAATTGCCACAAATGGTAGGTTCCCCCAACAAATAAAGGTGAGTAATGCCCCTGGGCCCTGCTCAAAATCTCCCCAAACCTCATCGCAAACCTCCATGCCGTCAAGTGCCCAGGATATGTCTTAATTTGATATTTTTGAAATAATGATTAACTTTTATAATTATTTTGATATAACAAAAAATAAATTTATAACTTTTATAAAAAATGATAACGAAAGTGCCCTAAATAATAGTAACAGTAGTATGGAACTCGGTCCATAATTTCAATAAAAGAGGTAACGGAACTAAGGGAAAAGCTGGAAACAGTGGAAGAGGAAAATAATACGTTAAAAAGAAAAATCAACGAGATTGAAGGTAAAAAAATCAAATATGAAAAAAAAATCTGATAACATCGAACAGGCATCGAAGGCAAAAAAATTAAGAATATTTGGCTTAGCCGAGAGTCAAACCGAAAATACAGTCACCAAAGTAGTAGAATTTATAAGTACTAAGTTAGACATCAACTTGACACCAGCTCATATCGACATGTGTCACCGGGTTGGTAAACAAACCGAAAATAAAACCAGAGGCGTACTTGTTAGATTTACTACACTTAAAAAGAAAACTCAAGTTTTTAAAAAAAACAAGAACTTAAAGGGCACTGGAAAAACTATACAGGAGGATTTGACAAAGATTAGGTTACAACAATATCAGGAAGCTGTAGATAGATATGGTCCAGAAATGGCCAAATATTTTTCAATTTTAATGGAAGTAATCACTTGTACAAACAGTAGCTTTTATATATATTTTTCTTCTTTGAAATCTAGTTTCAAATATTTTTTGTTATTTCTTATCTATTGGTAATAACTTTTATTTTATTTTTTTTTAATATATATATAATCTTTGTTTATAACATGTTAAAAATAATATAGTATTTTAGGCAAGCCTCAAGATTGCATATATTGGTGGCTTCTGTGTATGATTGCAGATGTATTGACGGAAATTGAGGAACATGATGAGGTAACTACTCTTGAATTTACAACCAGTGATGAGACTAAATCTTTTTTGAGTAGCAACATTAATATCTTACATTTAAACATTCGAAGCATCAATAAAAATTTTTATGAATTATTATTATTAATAGAATCTTTAAATACTGATAATTTAGATATAATTATTCTTAGTGAATGCTGGCAGCAAAACGATATTAGTAAATTTAATATTACAAATTTTAGTTTATTGTACAATAATGCTAAATATAACAAAAATGATGGTGTGATTATATACGAAAAAAACACTATTTTTAGCACAACTAAACTAACTATTAATAATGTAACTTTTTCGACCACATCATTTTAGTTTAAAGGTAAATCATTTGGAATCAATAGTATATACAGGTCCCCATCTCAAAATAACAATCAACAACAAATGTAGTTTATAAACGATTTCAGTGATAATATTACAAATAACTCGTCTGAAAACTTAATTATAATTATAGGAGATATTAATATTAATATTTTAAATAAAGAAGATAATATAACTGTGATATATGAGGGTAAGGCTTGTATAAAGAATACACGAGGTATATATCACAGGTAGGATTTATTAATACATTGACTAGATAAGTTTACAGAGACGTTAGGTATTTCCCGGAGCGTAGGCTTCAGCAGACTGGCGTTGTACGCCGGTTTCCGCTATGGCTGCGGTTGGTCCTGCTGCGCATGTGCACCGGATGTTGTATCCGTCAGGTCCGGACTATCCGCCTATACAGGTGCGGATCCGTCACACCCCCTTGCTATTTCTGTGAACAATCATTTCAAACTTACAATAGGGTAATTTATTTAAACAAGGGTACTGTTATCCTAGGGTAAGTATTTCTAACTAAAATTTTACCAACACTTTTTTTGTATCACCCCTTATTTTATTCCCTATATCGCCCTTTTTTTTTGTATAACAGTAGCCTTATTGTACATTTTTCTGTAAAATTAAAAAAAAAATATTATAATAAGTTTTGAAATAACAGGTTTTTGTTTTAATTTAACTTTGTACCGCCTATTTGAACTCAAATAGGATAAAAGAAAATATATTGGCATGCACCACAAAAGGTTTAAAAAATTTTTTTTTCTTGAGAAAAATAAAATTTTCAGTTATTGTTACTAATAAAAAAAAATAATTAGGTTTTTTTCAAACAACTCTAGAGTGTTTTCATTGTACCTAGACATAAATATTTGTCCTTAAAAAGGTTTTAACTACGAGTTCTTTATCTAAAAAAATGTTTAAAATGGGTATAAGGGGAAAAATAAATAAGTGGATTTTTTCCTTTTTAACAAATAGAAATTTTATGGTTAAAATTAATGATATATTTTCCTCTAAATTTAGTTCAAAAATAGGAACGCTGCAAGGTAGCGTCCTAGGGCCATTATTGTTTCTATTATTTATAAATGACCTACCTGAATTCATTGTAGAAGGATTAATATTTATGTATGCGGATGATACGACAATCTTGATATATCACAGAGATTTGCAAGTTCTAAATACACTGATTAAAATGATTTTAAACAGATTTAAAGACTGGTGCGATAAGAACAAATTAATAATAAATCTAGAAAAAACAGTTATACTTAATTTTGGCACAAAGCAAAAAAATATTCAACAGCAGTTATTTAAATTTAATAACACTGAAATCCTAACCTCAGAGAGTACTACGTTTCTAGGAATTGTTATAGATAAAAATTTATCCTGGAATTTACATATAGACTATATAGCGTCAAAATTAAGTAAAACTTTTTATCTTCTGTACTCTTTACAAAAAAATGTAGATAGATCTCAGTGTTTATTATGCTAATGTTCATTCTGTCCTTTCGCATTGTATTTTAGTTTGGGGTACGTTTGATGAGATTAATAGACTGCTAGTAATACAAAAGAGAATTATAAGACTGATATTTAATGTAAAACCGCAAGATTCATGTAAAGAATTCTTCAAATGTCATAAAATTTTAACTGTGCCGTCAATTTATTTATTCAAACTTTTAACTTTTATTTTTAGCAAAAAAGATACATTAAAGAAAATCAATTTTAATCATGATTATCCCACAAGAAACAGAGATTTATTACTTTTACCTAAATGTAGACTAGAATTTTATAAAAAATCCACATACTATGCTGGTCAATTTTACTTAAATTTATTACCTCAAGAATTAAAAAACTGTGAAAAATTGAGTACTTTTAAAAAGAAACTTAAAGTTTTTCTTGTAAATAATTGTTTTTATAGTTTGAAGGATTTTACTGAATTCTGCAAAAAATAATATGTATTATGTATATTGCTAGCGCATCTATATTTATTATACAATCTGTTTTTTTGTTTTTTGTATTTTTTTTAATATTTTTCAGGCATTGTATACTTGTATAGAAATGTGCTTTATTTTATTTGACGTGTCTAATCTATTGTAAAATAGCTTATGGACTAATACAGATTATCTTATCTTATCTTATCAAAAAAACGAAATTTGCCTGTTTTGTGGTTTTTACCACCAAAATTCCAATTATTTAATAATTAATTAATTAAATTAAATTTGCCTGATTATTTTGTTTGTACAAAATAATTAAAATGAATAGAAATACCTTGCATAATGTCTGCTGCCTAGTTTACAATATATTTTTTTTCTGCGGTCCATGATGCAAGTAATATTTTTATCGAGATTACCTTCTGAAACTCCTTCGTACAGCAAAGAGGTCGTTCAGAACATAATCCCGATATTTACCTGGTGGTTTCCTCTGTCTACTTCCTCGTTTAAGGTCTGTAGAACGGCTGCAAAGGTGTGCATCGTCACGAAGGTCCTCTGGGTTCTGTCCATGGGTTCCAAACCCAAATAATTTTTTGGTATATACACGGTGTATTTGAAATAGGGTCGAAATTTAAACGGGTGATTCTACTTTAGACATGTGCGTGCGCGCACTGTACAGTGCGTGTCTTGGGACTTAATTAGGTCCGCCCTCCTTAACTTTTAAGCGGCTTAAGGGCATATCCACAGGGTCGCATAACAACATAGTACATAAGAATGCGATGAAGTGATTGACTTGATGGGCCGCCATGTATCTTGTGAGCCAATCACGGCATCGCATTCTTATGTTCTTATGCAAGCTTCTGGATAGGCCTTAATTAAGGTATTAACTTTAAATGTGAAACAGGGTCCGAAATTTTAACGGGTGATTCTACTCCAGACATGTGCGTGCTTGTACGCACTGTACAGTGCGTACAGTGCATGTCTTTAGACTTAATTAAGTCCACACTCCTTAACTTTTGAGCGGCTTAAGATATTACCTTTAAATGTGAAACACTTAAATATCATAACCCAAATAATTTTTTGGTATATGATATGCTCATGTTTGGCCTGTTTTCGTTCGTTTAAACTGAATCTAATTATAAAATTTTTATAAATTCACCCCGGGGGGTAGTGGTATTTATTTTAACCCGATGATAAAAATTTACCCCCGGGGGATAAATCGTATTGTTTTTTTAATATTTACAACGTTTACGTGACAATTAGTGGGTATATTGAAATTTTTAAGGTGCTTAAACTGAATCTGATAATAAAAATTTTCTAACTCCACCCCGGGGTTGGGAGTAATCATTTTTAAATATTTACTTTATTTGCATAAAAAATGGTATATTGGGCTTTTTAAGTTCGTAAAAACTGAATCTGATAGTAAAAAATTTCTAACTTCACTTCGGGGGGTAGAGGTATTTATTTTAACCCGATGATAAACATTTTCTAACTTTACGCCCGGGGTATAAATCGTAGAAATCGTAATAATTTTTAAATGTTTACGTGACAATTAGTAGGTATATTAAGGTCGCTTAAACTAAATCGATAATAACAATTTTCTAACTCAACCCTCGGGGTTGTGGGTAATCATTTTTAAATATTTACTTTATTTGCGTAAAAAATTTTATATTGGGGATTTTAGGTTCGTTTAAACTGAATCTGATGGTAATAATTTTCCAACTTCACCCCGCGGCGTAGGGGTATTTATTTTAACCTGATGATAAACATTTTATAACTTTACCCCCGGAGGATAAATCGTAATAATTTTTAAATATTTACAATGTTTACGTGGCAATTAGTAGGCATATTGAAGTTTTTAATCTCGCTTAAACTGAATCGATAATATCAATTTTCTAACTCAATCCCCGGGGTTGGGGGTAATCATTTTTAACTTTATTTACGTAAAAGATGATATATTGGGGATTTTAAGTTCGTTTAAACTGAATCTGATGGTAACAATTTTCCAACATTACCCCAGGGGGTAGGGGTATTTATTTTAACCTGATGATAAACATTTTCTAACTTTACCTCCGGAGGATAAATCCTAATAATTTTTAAATATTTACAATGTTTACGTGAAAATTAGTGGGTATACTGAACTTTTTAAGTTCGCTTAAACTGAATCTGATCATAACAATTTTCTAACTTCACCCCAGGGTTGTGGGTAATCATTTTTAAATATTTACTTTATTTGCATAAAAAATGATATATTGGGCTTTTTGAGTTCGTAAAAACTGAATCTGATAGTAAAAATTTTCTAACTTCACTTCGGGGGGTAAGGTATTTATTTTAACCCGATGATAAACGTTTTCTAACTTTACGCCCGGGGTATAAATCGTAATAATTTTTAAATATTTACAATGTTTACGTGACAATTAGTAGGTATATTGAAGTTTTTAAAGTCGCTTAAACTGAATCGATAATAACAATTTTCTAACTCAACCCCGGGGGTTTGGACTTTTTGGAGGTAATCATTTTTAACTTTATTTACGTAAAATGGTATATTGGGGATTTTAATTTCGTTTAATGTGAATCTGATGGTAACAATTTTCCAACTTCACCCCGGGGGGTAGGGGTATTTATTTTAACCCGATGATAAACATTTTCTAACTTTACATCTGGAGGATAAATCCTAATAATTTTTAAATATTTACAATGTTTACGTGAAAATTATTGGGTATACAAAACTTTTTAAGTTCGCTTAAACTGAATCTGATAATAACAATTTTCTAACTTCACCCTGGGGTTGTGGGTAATCATTTTTAAATATTTACTTTATTTGCATAAAAAAATGGTATATTGGGCTTTTTAAGTTCGTAAAAACTGAATCTGATAGTAAAAAATTTCTAACTTCACTTTGGGGGGTAGGGGTATTTATTTTAACCCGATGATAAACATTTTTTAACTTTACGCCCGGGGAATAAATCGTAATAACCATAATAATTTTTAAATGTTTACGTGACAATTAGTAGGTATATTGAAGTTTTTAAGGTCGCTTAAACTAAATCGATAATAACAATTTTCTAACTCAACCCCCGGGGTTGTGGGTAATCATTTTTAAATATTTACTTTATTTGCTCAAAAAATTTTATATTGGGGATTTTAGGTTCGTTTGAACTGAATCTGATGGTAATAATTTTCCAACTTCACCCCGGGGGGTAGGGGTATTTATTTTAACCTGATGATAAACATTTTATAACTTTACCCCCGGAGGATAAATCGTAATAATTTTTAAATATTTACAATGTTTACGTGGCAATTAGTAGGTATATTGAAGTTTTTAATCTCGCTTAAACTGAATCGATAATAACAATTTTCTAACTCAATCCCCGGGGTTGGGGGTAATCATTTTTAACTTTATTTACGTAAAAGATAATATATTGGGGATTTTAAGTTCGTTTAAACTGAATCTGATGGTAACAATTTTCCAACATTACCCCAGAGGGTAGGGGTATTTATTTTAACCTGATGATAAACATTTTCTAACTTTACCTCCGGAGGATAAATCCTAATAATTTTTAAATATTTACAATGTTTACGTGAAAATTAGTGGGTATACTGAACTTTTTAATTTCGCTTAAACTGAATCTGATCATAACAATTTTCTAAATTCACCCCAGGGTTGTGGGTAATCATATTTAAATATTTACTTTATTTGCATAAAAAATGGTATGTTGGGCTTTTTGAGTTCGTAAAAACTGAATCTGATAGTAAAATTTTTCTAATTTCACTTCGGGGGGTAAGGTATTTATTTTAACCCGATGATAAACATTTTCTAACTTTACGCCTGGGGTATAAATCGTAATAATTTTTAAATATTTACAATGTTTACGTGACAATTAGTAGGTATATTGAAGTATTTAAAGTTGCTTAAACTGAATCGATAATAACAATTTTCTAACTCAACCCCCGGGGTTGGAGGTAATCATTTTTAACTTTATTTACGTAAAAAATGGTATATTGGGGATTTTAATTTCGTTTAATGTGAATCTGATGGTAACAATTTTCCAACTTCACCCCGGGTGGTAGGGGTATTTATTTTAACCCGATGATAAACATTTTCTAACTTTACATCTGGAGGATAAATCCTAATAATTTTTAAATATTTACAATGTTTACGTGAAAATTAGTGGGTATACAGGACTTTTTAAGTTCGTTTAAACTGAATCTGATAATAACAATTTTCGAACTTCACCCCGGGGTTGTGGGTAATCATTTTTGAATATTTACTTTATTTGCATAAAAAATGGTATATTGGGCTTTTTAAGTTCGTAAAAACTGAATCTGATAGTAAAAAATTTCTAACTTCACTTTGGGGGGTAGGGGTATTTATTTTAACCCGATGATAAACATTTTCTAACTTTACGCCCGGGGTAGAAATCACACTTCGGGGGGTAGAGGTATTTATTTTAACCCGAAGATAAACATTTTTTAACTTTACGCCCGGGGAATAAATCGTAATAAACATAATAATTTTTAAATGTTTACGTGACAATTAGTAGGTATATTGAAGTTTTTAAGGTCGCTTAAACTAAATCGATAATAACAATTTTCTAACTTAACCCCCGGGGTTGTGGGTAATCATTTTTAAATATTTACTTTATTTGCGCAAAAAATTTTATATTGAGGATTTTAGGTTCGTTTGAACTGAATCTGATGGTAATAATTTTCCAACTTCACCCCGGGGGGTAGGGGAATTTATTTTAACCTGATGATAAACATTTTATAACTTTACCCCCGTAGGATAATTCGTAATAATTAATTAAACTGAATCTGATCATAACAATTTTCTAAATTCACCCCAGGGTTGTGGGTAATCATATTTAAATATTTACTTTATTTGCATAAAAAATGGTATGTTGGGCTTTTTGAGTTCGTAAAAACTGAATCTGATAGTAAAATTTTTCTAATTTCACTTCGGGGGGTAAGGTATTTATTTTAACCCGATGATAAACATTTTCTAACTTTACGCCTGGGGTATAAATCGTAATAATTTTTAAATATTTACAATGTTTACGTGACAATTAGTAGGTATATTGAAGTATTTAAAGTTGCTTAAACTGAATCGATAATAACAATTTTCTAACTCAACCCCCGGGGTTGGAGGTAATCATTTTTAACTTTATTTACGTAAAAAATGGTATATTGGGGATTTTAATTTCGTTTAATGTGAATCTGATGGTAACAATTTTCCAACTTCACCCCGGGTGGTAGGGGTATTTATTTTAACCCGATGATAAACATTTTCTAACTTTACATCTGGAGGATAAATCCTAATAATTTTTAAATATTTACAATGTTTACGTGAAAATTATTGGGTATACAGGACTTTTTAAGTTCGTTTAAACTGAATCTGATAATAACAATTTTCGAACTTCACCCCGGGGTTGTGGGTAATCATTTTTGAATATTTACTTTATTTGCATAAAAAATGGTATATTGGGCTTTTTAAGTTCGTAAAAACTGAATCTGATAGTAAAAAATTTCTAACTTCACTTTGGGGGGTAGGGGTATTTATTTTAACCCGATGATAAACATTTTCTAACTTTACGCCCGGGGTAGAAATCACACTTCGGGGGGTAGAGGTATTTATTTTAACCCGAAGATAAACATTTTTTAACTTTACGCCCGGGGAATAAATCGTAATAAACATAATAATTTTTAAATGTTTACGTGACAATTAGTAGGTATATTGAAGTTTTTAAGGTCGCTTAAACTAAATCGATAATAACAATTTTCTAACTTAACCCCCGGGGTTGTGGGTAATCATTTTTAAATATTTACTTTATTTGCGCAAAAAATTTTATATTGAGGATTTTAGGTTCGTTTGAACTGAATCTGATGGTAATAATTTTCCAACTTCACCCCGGGGGGTAGGGGAATTTATTTTAACCTGATGATAAACATTTTATAACTTTACCCCCGTAGGATAATTCGTAATAATTTTTAAATATAAAGAACTTTCACTTTCGGGTTTAGACCGTGTTAATGGATTTTCACTTTCCGACGTTTCGTCTCTTACTACTAGAGACATCTTCAGGGATTAATCTGAAACTAAGTTTCGAATCAACTTGTGTCACTATTTATGACGAGTTGTGGTTATTCACCCGTGACGAGGTTTTTCCTATCAAAGACTTCCATATTGCAGGTAAATGGTAACCAGTGTCCCGATTGATATTGTTAGGATGCTTGATGATTTCTATCGATTCCCGTATCTTCCTTGGCATTTTTCTGTTTTCTGTTAATATTTGTTTTGTTTCAGACAAATTGATTTTATGACCTGTTTCATGTACATGTTCGGCTACTGCCGATAAGGAAATTTGTTTCTTTCTTATATTGCGCTCATGCTCTTGAAGTCTTGTAGAAATTTTTCTCTTAGTTTCACCTATGTAAACCGTACCACAGGAGGAGGGTATTTTATATACGCCTTCTGAACTCAGGGGTATTTTGTCTTTTGTTGAAGTCAAACATTGACCTAATTTTTGGTTGGACCGAAATATAGGCTTAATAGGTAAGCCAGATCAACCTACAGCATAGCAAGAGTGCAACTGGGGAACTGGTGAGCGCTCTTGCTAACAAGGTAGGCGAGATCGTATTGGTACAGGAACCTTATGTTTACAGGAACAACGTAAGGGGGTTAGGTGCAGCCGGCTATAAAATTATAGTTGGCAAAGAGGACGAACACATCAGAACATGTATCCTGGCATCTAAGGAGCTGAACGTGGTTCCATTGACCCAGCTGGGCACCAAGGATGTAACGGCAGCTATTCTGGAGCACAAGGTAAGAGGCATTAGTCATAAGGTGGTGGTGGGTAGCTTATATTTGCCGTACGAAGGCGTACTTCCCTCGAGGGAGTTAGTGAGCCTGGTGGAATTCGCGAATGAACAGCGCCTACCAGTAATTATCGGTTGCGACGCGAACGCACACCACGTGGTGTGGGGAAGCACGGGTATAAACCCTAGGGGGGAAACCTTGTTGGGGTACCTAGCATCGACCAATTTAGAGATAATGAATAGAGGGAAGGAGCCAACATTTGTCAATCGAGTCCGAAAGGAGGTGATTGATATAACGCTGGTATCTATCACTCTATCAGAGAACATTTTGAATTGGAGGGTGTCGTCGGACATAACCATGTCGGACCATCGAATGGTAAGATTTGAGTTAAGGTCGGACAAACCCGATCCAATCATGAAAAGAAACCCAAGGGCAACGGACTGGGAGAATTACCTCTCCCAGCTCAAAAGTCATAACTGGGATTCAGACAGTGAGATACTCACAGAGGAACAATTAGACAAAGAGGTCACCACTCTAAATAATACCATAATCTCAGCTTATGAGGAGGCTTGTCCACTCAGGGAGGCCAAGGACCGAAAGGTCCCATGGTGGAATGGCACGCTGGACACCCTGCGCAAGGAGTGTAGGCGGGCATTCAACCAAGCCTTTAGGGAAGACACAGAGTCCTCATGGGATAGGTATAGAGGGGTGAGAAGGGATTTCAAAAAGGAGCTTAGACGAAGCAAGAAACAAAGCTGGAGGAAATACTGCGGAGACATGGAGTCACTGTCGGATTCTGCAAGGCTGATGAAAATTCTTAGCGGCACGTCTAATAAATCGGTAGGCTCGCTACAGAGACAAGATGGGAGTTGGACCACCTCCAGCGAAGAGTCCTTAAGACTACTGCTGGAGACTCACTTTCCCGGTGAAAGCGTCGAACAAGATAACCCCGAGGTAGAGCAGGGTCCCCTCCCAGGAGGGGACCGGCAACTGGCCGAGGAGGTTATCAAAGACGGCGCGATCAAATGGGCGGTGAAAGAGTTTGACCCATACAAGGCAGCAGGACCGGATGGCATATTCCCAGCGCTACTCCAGGCGGGCATAGAGATCGTTCTTCCCAGCGTGAAGAGGATCTTTAAGGCCAGCCTGGCGCTGGGATATGTTCCAAAGGAATGGAGGAGGGCGAGAGTGGTCTTCATCCCCAAACCGGGTAGGAAGGATTACACAACCGCCAAATCCTTCAGACCAATAAGCCTTACATCTTTCCTGCTGAAAACGCTGGAAAAGATAGTGGACCGGTACCTGATGGAAGGAGTGCTTAGCAGGCATCCTTTCCATAGAGGACAACACGCATATAGGCGAGGCAGGTCGACAGACTCGGCCCTCCACGCTATAGTGCGAAGAGTCGAAAAGGCGTTACACCACAAAGAATGGGCGTTGGCCATATTCTTTGACGTAGAGGGAGCATTCGACAGGGCAAGAACGTCAACCATCTGCAGTGCGCTATTAGCGAGGGGCACCCCGCCAGCGCTGGTTAGTTGGGTAAGATCTGCGCTGGTAGAAAGGAATGTCATGGCCTCTCTGGGGGACTGTCGTCTGGACATCGGGGTGAGGGGTGGATGTCCACAGGGCAGTTGTCTTTCACCTCACTTATGGTGTCTAGTTATGGACAGTCTCCTAGAGAGGCTGACGGCCGCTGGGCTATACGCACAAGCATTTGCAGATGATGGCACGGTCCTAGTCACTGGAAGGTTCTTGGGCACGGTCTGTGAAAGAATCCAGACAGCCTGCAGGATAATAGAAGAGTGGTGTGAGGAAAAAGGCTTATCAGTCAACCCAACAAAGACTGAGCTTATCCTCTTTACCAATAGGAGAAAGATAGAGAACTTTAGGGCCCCCCAAATGTACGGAAAACCGCTTGTGCTCTCACAAGAGGTCAAGTACTTGGGAGTAACCCTAGACAGTAAACTCAACTGGAAGGCGCATGTAGACAAAGTCATTGACAAGTCGATTGCGACCTTCTGGCACTTGCGTCGGGCAGTGGGAAAAAGCTGGGGCATGACCCCACAGATTCTATTATGGATCTATACCGCCGTCATTAGACCCAGAGTCCAATATGGCTCGGTGGTATGGTGGCCAAGCGTCAGCAAAACCACAGTAGCTCGGAGTCTGAGTAAGATCCAAAGACTAGCGTGTCTCGGGATCACCGGCGCAATCAGGACGACCCCCACATCAGCACTGGAAGTTCTACTGGGGCTGCCAACGCTTCCGTCCTGGATAAGGAGGGAGGCAATGGCTAGCTACCTTAGAATGAGAGATGTTGGATGCTGGCTGGGTGAAGGGGCAGTCTACGGACATACAAAAATCGCCGATGTTGCCAGAGTAGAGTTACCTATCAGCAGCATCAAGGTGATAGAGGCGGAAGACCGATTAAGGTTTGACAGAGCATTCTCTCTCACTATACCAACAAAACACGAGTGGGAGAACAAGGAAGTTAATTTTGCCCAAAACGCAACAGTGTGCTATACAGACGGCTCCCGGATGGAAAGCACGCAAAGCTCGGGCGCAGGCTTCTTTGTACAAGACACGGGGGTTCAAAAGAGCTATTCGCTCGGCAGGTACCCCACGGTATTCCAAGCGGAAGTCTTTGCGATACAGGAAGCGGCAAGATGCGAAGAGGTTCTAGGGAGTAACGGATCAGATGTATACATCTGCTCCGACAGCCAAGCAGCCCTGAAGGCTCTCAGTGCACCCAGCACAAGATCCAGTCTTGTGCAGGAATGCATAGAAGCCCTGGAGGAGCTAGCGAGGAACAAAAGAGTCCACCTTGTATGGGTCCCTGGACACAGCAGGATACCAGGCAACGAGAAGGCAGACGAACTTGCCAGGCTCGGAGCCGAAACTCCGTGCATGGGACCCGAACCCATGCTTGGTATTACAAGGAAACAAGTCACATCAGCCCTCAACACGTGGGCTGGAGAAAAACTAAGGGAAAGCTGGTCAACGGTCACGAACTGCAGACAGGCAAAGGACTTCCTTTCCGGTCCAAGCAAGTCAAAAACCGCGTGGCTACTAGGAAGAAGCCGAGCCACGATCAGCCAACTCACAGGGATCCTCACGGGTCACTGTGGACTAGGAAGGCACCTGTTCAAGATGAAGGTTGGTAACGACCCCGTCTGTTCGGGTTGCGGGATAGACGAAGAATCGTCCTTCCATTTCCTAGGACAATGCGATCGGTTCGGCAGAATACGACAGGAGATCTTCGGAGTGGCAACTCTCCGAAGAGAGGAGTTGCGTACCCTTGCCTGGACAGATATCGCGACCTTTATAAGGAGGTCCGGCAGGTTTAGGCAGGGAGTAGGGTAGATGTGTGGCTGGGACAGCTCGGGGCTGGCAAAAAGGGCCATAATGGCCTAGTTGCCTGGCTTGTAGCCTCCCCACCCTTACTACTACTACTACTACTAGGCTTAATATTTGACTTCTTCAAAAGTTTACCTATTTTATCCGTGATACCGCTTACATAGGGAAGTATAACTTGTGTCTGTCTGTCATTGTCACTATTGTCCTGTTGTTTGGGTCTGGGATTTCTGTATTTGTATATGGTCTTATTAATGTCTTTTTTGGTATAACCGTTTATGGTCAAGGCTTTGGTTAGTTTAAGGAGTTCTGTGTCTAGGGAATTATTGTCTGAAATCATGAAAGCCCTATGAACAAGTGAATTAACTACCGACGTTTTTGAGAGGGATGGTGATGTGAAAATGCGTTTAGGTATCTGTCAGTGTGGGTTTTCTTCCTGTATACCGAGTGTCCTATTGAGCCATTTTCCGTTTTGTAAACCAAAACGTCCAAAAAGGGAAGTGATCCGTTGTTCTCAATTTCCATCGTAAACCGTATAGATTTATGTTGGGAATTGAGGTGATTTAGAAAACCTTGAAGGCTTTCCATGCCATGGGGCCAAATAGCATAGACATCGTCTACGTATCTGCGCCAAATTTTAGGTTTTAATGGAAATGACTCAATAGCTTTTTTCTCGAAGTATTCCATGAAAGCATTGGCCGCGGGGGGTGATAATGGGGATCCCATTGCGGCGCCTGACACTTGTTCATAGAACTCTCCCTGTATCAGAAAATATGTAGATGTCAGACAAGCTTCAAATAATTTACATAACTTAGGGTCAAGATTTCCAGTTGTAAGTAGGTCTCGAATAATATTTATTGTATCGGGAACGGGAACGTTAGTAAATAGAGATTCTACGTCGAAACTAACCATTATGTCCGAGGGGTCCAGGGTCACTGTCGATAAGGTTTGTACAAAGTGTGTGGAATTTTTTACATAAGACCTCGTTTTTCCAACTAACTGATTTAAGATTTGGGCAAGGTGTTTGGCAAGTTTATACGTAGGGGAACCTATTGTGCTGACAATTGGTCTAAGAGGGGCACCGTCCTTGTGAATTTTAGGTAAACCATATAATTTTGGTACGCGGGAGTCTCGGGGGGTTAGATTATAAATTTCAAGAGGTGTAAGGGAGGATTGTTTAAGTAATTGTGTGATTTTTCGTTCAAATTTTCCAGTAGGATCGGTCTCGAGTTTTTCGTATGTGTCATTGTCTATGAGTTCCGTTATTTTGTTAAAATAGTCAAGTTTGTCCATCACCACAGTGGCATTACCCTTATCAGCAGGCACAACAATAATATCGTCATTACGATTAAGATTCTTTAAAGCTAAATATTCCTCCCTTGTCAGGTTAGACTTAGGTGGTTTTGACTTTTTCAGAATCTTAGCCGTTTCATAACGTACTATCTCTGCATCTACCGGGGGTAATGAAGACAAGGAAGACTCCACTATAGAAATTATTTCGTCTGTTGGTACTGTCCTAGGTGTAATGGCAAAGTTATGTCCTTTGGACAGCAAAGAGATCTCACATTCTGTTAAGTTTGTCTTTGAGAAATTAACAACAGCGTTTGAATTTACTGGAGGTTTCTCTTTACTATCCAAAGAAGAAAACTTTTTCTTTTGGATTTCTGAGACTTTAACACCAATAGCATGGGCGTGTTCATAAGTTATAGTATCTAGTACATGAAATAAATCAAAATCAATTGTCTTACCCAGTTTCTGATGCAAGCGGTACAGTTGGTCTGATACGTTGTCTAGCTTCCTTTTATCTTCATTTATCCTTTCTCGCACCAGGGCTTCTCCTGCTCTACGATATATTCGATTGGCAGCAATAGTCTTAACGTGATGAGATATTTGTAAACACTTCGGAATTGCCTTAGTGTCACGACACCGCCGTAAGAAGGTTAGACTGTTTAATAGTTTCACAAATTTGATTCGAAGTTTGCCAAATTTTATTTATTTATTTTATTTTTTTTATTTATTTATTTGTAGATAGGTACATTTTAATTTTATTACAATTTTTGTTCATGAACTGCCTAAGTAAACTTGTGTGCATATTCATAAACAAAATAAAAACTTTAATTTAACAAAAATAATATTGTAGTAGTATGCTAGTAGCAGAGAGAGAGAGAGAGAGAAAACTATAACAATTAAGTAAAACGAAAGTGATAAGAGAAGATAGCGTAAAATTTCAGCATTTAAAATGGTAAATTAAAAGAAATTATATCCTGTAAAATTATTCTTTTAATTTCCCTTTTAAAACGGACGTACTTAGTAATCATTCTAACATCAAGAGGCAACTGATTGTAAAATTTTGGTGCTGCATATAAAATAAATCTTTGAGTAATACATTTTTTAAAATACGGAACAGGCAACGAGTGGTTAAGTGCAAATCTGGTATTGGATGGAAGATAAAAGGTTTTCCTTTTGTTATAGGCCCACAAAAGACAATGATAAATATAGTGTTTTTTGACATCAAAAACATTTGCCTCTATATAAAGCAATTTGGTGCTAAAAAGTTTATTTTTTCCTAAAATAACCTTTAAAATTGAATTTTGCGTGGTTTGTAAGGAACTTAAAGAGTTTTTATTAAGACTACCCCATATAGACACACAGTAACTGATAAGTGAATTGACAAGAGAATTGTAAATCTGCAGAATACCTTCCTTATTTAGCATATCTCTTAAAATGTAAAATTTTGGTAAAAGCTGTCTTATTTTTTTGGTCAGGTATGCTATATGGTCATCCCAGCGCAAGTGCTGGTCAACAACCAATCCAAGATATTTTATTTGATAAGTTTTACTTATATGTGAACAGCCGCATGCGTTTAATAAACAGTTTTCTTTGTGAATACTTAATTTGTTAAAATTGGGCTGACCATTACTTAGCGCTGAGATAGCCAAAAACTTGCTTTTTTCAGTATTAAGAGAAAGTTTACTAATTTTTAACCAATTTTGTATAGAAGAAAGGCATAGAGTAGCATCTCGTTTGATTTCCTCCTTGTAGAGGCATCCTATTTTAGATTTTAAGCTTTCACGGCCATTAAGACATAAAGAACTTTCACTTTCAGGTTAAACGAACTTAAAATCCCGAATATACCATTTTTTACGCAAATAAAGTAAATATTTAAAAACGATTACCCACAACCCCTGGGGTTGAGTTAGAAAATTGTTATTATCGATTCAGTTTAAGCGACATTAAAGACTTCAATATACCTACTAATTTCCACGTAAACATTGTAAATATGCTACGTCGTTTCGAGTAGCTCAGACTCTAAAGCCTTATGCTTACGGAAAGCTCAATGGAGAAGGGGGAGGTTCGTTTTATAGGTGATCAAAACAAAAATATATACGGTGAATAATTAAATGGGCGCCATACAATTTGCCCCACGATGGTAATTTTTAATAAGGCTATGGCCAAATTGTAAAAATCCTAAAGTCCAAAAATGGCTAAGTATGGTTAGGATAAGTACCAAAAATATATATATATAGTCCTGAAAACGAAAAATAGTGTAAATAAAATAGTTATCTAACGCAAAAATTAGAATATATATATATTGTAAGGTTTCAATTGGAATAAAACATGTTAAGCGTTGCGTAATATTAAGTCGATCCCAAATTATAATTAATGATATAAAAAAAAGGAGCGCAAATTAGCTAATTTGTCTTTACAATTGTATAAAGATATTATTATTAAAATTAATAATTAAATATGTGAGAACCATATATTCTATTTCTATGATCTTTAAATAGATAATCTTTTACCAAATAAAGCACTATATTTTGACTAAATACTAGGTACTTATCATGTCCAATACTGCAACTACGTCAGTTTCAATATATGAAACGGTGTGATAGACAATTCTATTATCTAGGCTAGGAATCCAGCATCCAAATTACAGCCTACAGCAGCTATGGTATAGCACAGGATACAAGGTCCAAATACTAGGGTACAATCGGAGGACGAGGTCCAATTACTAGCAGTAAGATACGCTAAGATACGTTAGGATACGCCTGGAGCCTGGAGCCTAAGATAGAAAATAAAATAGATGTAACACCGACGGTTACAAAATAGCTAAATAGAAATATCTAGAACTAGATAAATAACTTACCACGTCTGTGGCTTCTTAAGATATGAAATATCTTCAACGGGTATCTCGAAATCTCTCGAAATCTCTTAAAATCTCTCAAACAATAACACAAGAACTATAATAGAAAGAAATAGCTAAATTAGCTACGAAAGGTAATAGGAAAAATCTGTAAAACTCACCGATTAAAATATGGTTGGTTTGGCTGTTGCGAAAATCCGGAATAATCCGATAACATCCAGGACACTAAATTATTCCACACTAAAATAATCTACTCAACTAATTGCACTGGACATAAGGGCACATTAGAGAAATTCTAAATCCGTTAAATATTAACGATGGTACTACAATTACCATAATCTTTCTCTAAATTTTACCAGCCAAGATGTCTGACTCAACCAGGGCTAAACGACAATCTTATCCCTATCAGCGGAAACGAAGAAGGAGGGGTAATTAGGAGAAATATCCATAGAGGGCCAGATAAAATACTTAGAAAAATTATCCGCAAAATAAGATCATACTCTGGTAACAGGAACGACCATAAACAATTAAATATTACTATTTGATTGTTTAAACAATATTATTGTTGTTAAATTATTAATAATTATTAGAAAATACTTTATTGTAGAAATCTATATCCGATCGATATTCGATAAAGATATCTGCGCACAAAAAAAATACTGGCGATAAATAATAAAGAACTCGGCATATCAAGGTTCAATTTTTTTGTGATTCCTGTAAAATAAAATACTTCTTTTGCGAATTTCTTTTCCCAATATTTTATTGTTTAGCATTTAATTTATAGATGTCAATACGATATTGATTTTGAAATTAATCGAACTTGTAATATATTTTGAAAACCTAGATATTTATACTAAATTATATTACCTCGATTTTTGAAACGTAACAACTCCCCCTTTACTTCCGAGATTTTTTTTTAACAGTTAACTCCCACACAAATTCCTAAAACAATAACCCAACAAAAAAAAATCTAACCTAACCATCTTCCTTAAATTCTATATCATGGTAAGGTTTCATATCCTTCACATGCCAATTTCCTTTACTTGATCCATCCAAATCCTCTAACTCATACACACAATATCCAAGTTTTTTCCGAACTTTATAAGGTCCTGAAAACTTTGCTGCAAGCTTAGCCGCATAATAGTTAGCTCCATCCGATAACTTAAAATTCCGTTTCAAAACTAAATCACCCACATTATACGAAACTGGTCTACGTCTTAAGTTATACTGTTTACTAGTCTTTTCGTGATTTTTCTGTAAGCGCGTACGTACATATTCCCTCAATTTATTTAGACAATCCGTTTTCTTTTGCTTAATGTCCAAATCTTGATCAACAATTCCCTCTTTATTATATTCACTACCGTGTAAAACCATTTCTTGACCAAAGTTAACGAAATACGGGGTTTTACTTGTGACTTCGTGACGAGCCGAACGTACAGCGCATGCTAAATGTTGTAAATTTTGATCCCACAACCTATGATTTTCATTTACGTACGCAGTTAACATAGTTTTTAATACTCTGTTCAATCTTTCAGTCGGGTTTACTTCAGGAGTGTAATTTGGATTAAAAATAGTCTTAATTCCGTAAGTTTCAGTTAATTTCGAAAACTCCTTACTCTTATATTGTACCCCATTGTCACATAAAATAAAACGCGGTATTCCAAACATCATAAAGACTTGTTCCTCTAATACTTTTGTAACATTAGCAGCAGTAGCACGACGCAACGGAAAGAATAAACAATATTTACTGAAACAATCACTAACAACGAGTATATGCATATTCCCATGACTACTTTTTGGAAGCGGCCCAATCAAATCCGTAGATATACATTCCCAAATTCGTTTCGCAATCGGTCTATTACCCATCATCCCTGCAGGACATTTTTGTTCCGGCTTAGTTTTCTGACATACAGAACAATACTTAATATACCGAGTTATATCTATTTTCATAGATGGCCAATAATACAAACGAGACACACGGTGAAAAGTTTTATAAATTCCCAAGTGACCAGAAATCGGAATGTTATGACAAGTATAAATAACATCGCGACGTTTTTCCTTTGGCAAAACTAATTTCCAATAATCTACATCTTCGCGCAACTCAGGAAAGTCACATTCTACATATTTATACAACCTTTTGTTTGAAATACGCCATCTAGGATATTTTAGAGGATTTTTTAAGACTTTCTCACGCATACCAACATACCATTTATCACTTATATTATCGAAATTCTCAACGACAGAAATATTTTCACAAACTGGGACACTTCTAGACAAGAAATCCGGTACCACATGTTCTTTACCTTTTCTATGTATAATGTTATACTTAAATTGCTGTAACCTTAAAGCCCATCGACTTAATCGACCTTGAGGATCTTTTAAATTATTCAACCAGATAAGAGAATGATGGTCAGTAACAACAGTGAATTTAGCACCTTCGAGATAACAACGAAGTTTTTCTATCGACCAAAGAACAGATAAACACTCTCTTTCTGTAGTTGAAAATTTACGCTCATTTTTAGTCAGTGACCTTGAAAGATAACAAATAACATGCTCCTCGTCATCGTACTTCTGCGAAAGCACAGAACCAATCCCAAAACCAGAAGCATCACATTGTAAAATAAACGGCTTATCAAACATAGGACAAGACAAAATTGGTGCAGTTACTAAGGCATCTTTAATATTTTGAAGCGCTTTCTCACAGCTATTACTCCACAAAATTTTTTACGCTTTTCCTCAACAAGTTGTATAAAGGAGAAATCATATCCGAATAGTTTTTAATAAACTTCCTATACCAGCTAGCCATTCCAATTAATCTTCTAACCTCAGAGACATGCTTAGGAGTTGAAATGTTGACAATAGCAGAAACTTTATCTGGGTCAACATGTAGGCCTTTGCGATTAACGACATAACCTAGATATTTGAGCTCAGGTCTACAAAAGTTGCATTTGTCCTTGTTAAGTGTTAAGTTAGCTCCCTTTAAACGTTTAAAAATTTCTTTAAGTACCTCAAGATGTTTTTCGTAGGTTGGAGTAACAATAATAATGTCGTCTAAGTAAACGAATACGTAAGGTTCAAGCTCTGCGCCAAAAATACTATCTACCAAGCGCTGAAAAGTAGCAGGTGCATTATGAAGACCAAACGGCATACGAGTAAATTGGAATAAACCTCTTCCAGGAATGGAAAATGCTGTCAATGGTTTGGAACTCTCTTCCAACATAACTTGGTTATACGCACTCTTGATGTCCATTGAACTAATATACTTAGCATTACCTAATTTACTTAAAATTGTATTCAAAAATGGTATGGGATATCCATCCCGCTCCGACGCTGCATTCAGTTTCCTAAAATCTACACAAAACCTCCAAGAACCATCTTTTTTGGGTACTAAAAGCACAGGATTTGACAATGGACTACTACTCTTTTCAACTACTCCTAACTTAATCAACTTTTCCAACTCATCATCAATTATTTTCTGCTTATAAGGAGACACAGGATATGGTCTTTGCCTTATCGGTTGACAATCTGTAACAATCTTATGTTTAACTACATTCGTACATCCTAATTTTGAATCATCCACATCACGAAAATAATTTTCTATTAAATCATTAAGTTCTCTTGACCTAACTTCCCCTAAATCATTCATACACTCAACAGAATTAACCTCAGGCCCATTCATTTCATCAGAACTGAAATGCCATTCGCCTTTTCTAACGTCTGGGACAATGCCCATTCTATTCCAAAAATCTATACCTAAATATAAACTATGTCTTAACTGTGGTATAACATAAACATCAATAACTTTAATTACATGCTTTAACTGAATAGGTACACTAACGATACCAATACATTTACACGAATCATCATTTGCAACAGTACACGCTAGATCAGTTTTCTGTAATTTCAAACCTAAACCTTTTAATAATTCCCAACCTTTACGACCTACAAAAGTTTTATTAGCTCCAGAATCTAATAAACCGAATATCTTATGACCTAAAATATCTACACATACATAAGGGCATTCATCACCATTTGCTTGAGCCAAAATATACTGTAGAATAAGTTTATTCGAATCCGAATCGGAAGAAATTGCCGAATTATTCTCAGCGAAACGAGTACGGCCTAATTCGTTCGCCTTGGCCCGTTTCCCGAATAATTGTTTTGACCAGAACCAGTTGGGTTGCATTGCGGACATGTACGTTTAGTAAAATTTAACTTTCCACACCCAAAACATTTTATTTCTGTGCGAGCAGTACAATGTCTAGCAAAATGGTTTGGCTTATCACAACGCCAACAACGTTTTTCGCGAGAATCTGCCTGCAAATCACTACATTCCGCCCTATTCGGTGTTCTAGAAATATTCGAGTTATTAAATGGTTGTCTATTATTACCAGAATAAGCTAATTCAGGTTCCAAACTTAAATCGCTTAAACGAGGGGGTCTAAAAGATTGTACAGAAACTCTAGTGCTCTCTATTTTTCTACAAAGTTCGATCAATTCAAATGGAGTATTTATTTCGACCAATGAAAGACGTTCTTGATAAAATGGTATAATATTTTTGCGTAGAACTTGCAATCGTAATGAGTCAGGTACCTGAGTTGGCATTCTATCAAATAACTCGGTCATAGTGGCTACATAAATACCAATGGACTCATCACAACCTTGGGTCCGAGCTAAAATTTGTTTCCAAAGTTGATCTGCACAAAAAGGTGGCATAAATTCATCCTTCATTAATCGAACTAAATGATCCCAATCTGTAACATATTTATTAACCACTCTATACCATGCTAAAGCATCACCTTCAAATAAATCTGTAGCAGATAAAAATAACTGCTCTTTACTAACATTACGCGATTTACACATGTCATTTACTTGTTGTAAGAATGAATTCAAACTCAACCGCGCTCCAGGTTTGCCAGAAAATTTCAAGTTCCACTTATATACGGGTACAGATTTAAGTGCATTAAAACTACTATTTATACTATTATTTGCTAAACTATTTTTCTGCTGATTAGGGTCCCTATTTGTAGAACGTTGAGGTGTAGAAACACTCATTGGTTGCATTGTAGAACTTAAGGGTTGCTGTTCTACAAAAGACGGATCTAAAGGCGCAGTTATAACTTCTGATCTAATTGGTGCAACAGTTTTCATTTTACTATTATATTCTGAAACCAATTCCATAAATTTACCTAATAATTTTGAACGTTTTGCATTTATATCGTCTGTTGAAGGCTTAATTTTATCTAATCTATTAAAAATATGGTTAAATTTAGTTTCTATTTTCTTTATTTGTGAAGAACTACCCGTAAATATTTTAAGTAAATCACTAACAACATCTAATTTATCCTTGCAAACCTGTAGCTCAGTATTTTCATCAAAGGTAAACGAAGAGTGCAACGATTGACCAGCCTTTTCAAGCTGAATTGCGCTACGCAATAATTTACGCAAGTCATCAACATTACCCTCCTCAATAATACCTCTAACCTTGAGCTCATGCTCGAGTTCATCCTTAAGATACCTATCTATATCCACATTAAACGACATGTCAAAAGTTTTTATTAAAAAAAATTAAAAAAAAAAATCTAATAAAAATAATTCACCAAAAATCAACAAAATAAAGTCAATTAATCGTTCCTGTAACCTAAATAAAACAAAAAACAACCAGCACTATACCATATGCGTAAATGTAATAAAAAGTAAGGATGTCTATCACCAAAATACTTTTAAAATATTTTATAAAGTCCAGGGGTGACTATCAAAAAAATAAAATAAACTATTTTTTTGAAATCGAAAATCAAAGAAATATTTACTTTTTCTGAATTAGGAGCTCAAAATATCTATAAAAAAAATCAAAAATTTTTTTTTCAAAATTAAAAAAAACTAAATTTTTTTTTTCAAAATTAAAAAAACAAAAATTTAAAAAAAAATGTCCAAACTTTACTAATTACCTAATTTTTAAAGATATTTCTTTGCAAATACTACTTATATCGACAATTCAATTCAATTATCCTAACTCAAAAAAATAATGGGGTAGTTTCACAGTTTTTTTTTCAAAAAAAAAAAAAAAAAAATCACAAAAAAAATCCAAAAGTATTTTTCCAAAACCACGCTTGGGCGCCAAATTTGCTACGTCGTTTCGAGTAGCTCAGACTCTAAAGCCTTATGCTTACGGAAAGCTCAATGGAGAAGGGGGAGGTTCGTTTTATAGGTGATCAAAACAAAAATATATACGGTGAATAATTAAATGGGCGCCATACAATTTGCCCCACGTTGGGCGCCAAATTTGCTACGTCGTTTCGAGTAGCTCAGACTCTAAAGCCTTATGCTTACGGAAAGCTCAATGGAGAAGGGGGAGGTTCGTTTTATAGGTGATCAAAACAAAAATATATACGGTGAATAATTAAATGGGCGCCATACAATTTGCCCCACGATGGTAATTTTTAATAAGGCTATGGCTAAATTGTAAAAATCCTAAAGTCCAAAAATGGCTAAGTATGGTTAGGATAAGTACCAAAAACATATATATATATAGTCCTGAAAACGAAAAATAGTGTAAATAAAATAGTTATCTAACGCAAAAATTAGAATATATATATATTGTAAGGTTTCAATTGGAATAAAACATGTTAAGCGTTGCGTAATATTAAGTCGATCCCAAATTATAATTAATGATATAAAAAAAAGGAGCGCAAATTAGCTAATTTGTCTTTACAATTGTATAAAGATATTATTATTAAAATTAATAATTAAATATGTGAGAACCATATATTCTATTTCTATGATCTTTAAATAGATAATCTTTTACCAAATAAAGCACTATATTTTGACTAAATACTAGGTACTTATCATGTCCAATACTGCAACTACGTCAGTTTCAATATATGAAACGGTGTGATAGACAATTCTATTATCTAGGCTAGGAATCCAGCATCCAAATTACAGCCTACAGCAGCTATGGTATAGCACAGGATACAAGGTCCAAATACTAGGGTACAATCGGAGGACGAGGTCCAATTACTAGCAGTAAGATACGCTAAGATACGTTAGGATACGCCTGGAGCCTGGAGCCTAAGATAGAAAATAAAATAGATGTAATACCGACGGTTACAAAATAGCTAAATAGAAATATCTAGAACTAGATAAATAACTTACCACGTCTGTGGCTTCTTAAGATATGAAATATCTTCAACGGGTATCTCGAAATCTCTTAAAATCTCTCAAACAATAACACAGGAACTATAACAGAAAGAAATAGCTAAATTAGCTACGAAAGGTAATAGGAAAAATCTGTGAAACTCACCGATTAAAATATGGTTGGTTTGGCTGTTGCGAAAATCCGGAATAATCCGATAACATCCAGGGCACTAAATTATTCCACACTAAAATAATCTACTCAACTAATTGCACTGGACATAAGGGCACATTAGAGAAATTCTAAATCCGTTAAATATTAACGATGGTACTACAATTACCAAAATCTTTCTCTAAATTTTACCAGCCAAGATGTCTGACTCAACCAGGGCTAAACGACAATCTTATCCCTATCAGCGGAAACGAAGAAGGAGGGGTAATTAGGAGAAATATCCATAGAGGGCCAGATAAAATACTTAGAAAAATTATCCGCAAAATAAGACCATACTCTGGTAACAGGAATGACCATAAACAATTAAATATTACTATTTGATTGTTTAAACAATATTATTGTTGTTAAATTATTAATAATTATTAGAAAATACTTTATTGTAGAAATCTATATCCGATCGATATTCGATAAAGATATCTGCGCACAAAAAAAAATACTGGCGATAAATAATAAAGAACTCGGCATATCAAGGTTCAATTTTTTTGTGATTCCTGTAAAATAAAATACTTCTTTTGCGAATTTCTTTTCCCAATATTTTATTGTTTAGCATTTAATTTATAGATGTCAATACGATATTGATTTTGAAATTAATCGAACTTGTAATATATTTTGAAAACCTGGATATTTATACTAAATTATATTACCTCGATTTTTGAAACGTAACAAATATTTAAAAATGATTACGATTTATTCTCCGGGGGTAAAGTTATAAAATGTTTATCATCAGGTTAAAATAAATACCCCTACCCCCCGAGGTGAAGTTGAAAAATTATTACCATCAGATTCAGTTTAAACGAACTTAAAATCCCCAATATACCATTTTTACGCAAATAAAGTAAATATTTAAAAATTATTACCCACAACCCCTGGGGTTGAGTTAGAAAATTGTTATTATCGATTTAGTTTAAGCGACTTTAAAAACTTCAATATACCTACTAATTGTCACGTAAACATTGTAAATATTTAAAAATTATTACGATTTATACCCCGGGCGTAAAGTTAGAAAATGTTTATCATCGGGTTAAAATAAATACCTTACCCCCCGAAGTGAAGTTAGAAAATTTTTACTATCAGATTCAGTTTTTACGAACCTAAAAAGCCAATATACCATTTTTTATGCAAATAAAGTAAATATTTAAAAATGATTACCCACAACCCCGGTGTGAAGTTAGAAAATTGTTATTATCAGATTCAGTTTAAGCGAAATTAAAAAGTCCAGTATACCCACTAATTTTCACGTAAACATTGTAAATATTTAAAAATTATTACGATTTATCCTCCAGAGGTAAAGTTAGAAAATGTTTATCATCGGGTTAAAATAAATACCCCTACCCCCCGGGGCGAAGTGGGAAAATTGTTACTATCAGACTCACATTAAACGAACCTAAAATCCCCAATATACCATTTTTTACGTAAATAAAGTTAAAAATGATTACCCCCAACCCCGGGGGTTGAGTTAGAAAATTGTTATTATCGATTCAGTTTAAGCGACATTAAAAACTTCAATATACCTACTAATTGCCACGTAAACATTGTAAATATTTAAAAATTATTACGATTTATACCCCGGACGTAAAGTTAGAAAATGTTTATCCTCGGGTTAAAATAAATACCTCTACCCCCCGAAGTGAAGTTAGAAAGTTTTTACTATCAGATTCAGTTTTTACGAACTCAAAAAGCCCAATATACCATTTTTTATGCAAATAAAGTAAATATTTAAAAATGATTACCTACAACCCTGGGGTGAAGTTAGAAAATTGTTATTATCAGATTCAGTTTAAGCGAACTTAAAATCCCCAATTTACCATTTTTTACGTAAATAAAGTTAAAAATGATTACCCCCAACCACGGGGATGAGTTAGAAAATTGTTATTATCGATTCAGTTTAAGCGACATTAAAAACTTCAATATACCTACTAATTGCCACGTAAACATTGTAAATATTTAAATTATTAGGATTTATCCTCCGGAGGTAAAGTTAGAAAATGTTTATCATCAGGTTAAAATAAATACCCCTACCCCCCGGGGTGAAGTTGAAAAATTATTACCATCAGATTCAGTTTAAACGAACCTAAAATCCCCAATATAAAATTTTTTACGCAAATAAAGTAAATATTTAAAAATGATTACCCACAACCCCGGGGGTTGAGTTAGAAAATTGTTATTATCGATTTAGTTTAAGCGACCTTAAAAACTTTAATAAACCTACTAATTGTCACGTAAACATTTAAAAATTATTACGGTTATTACGATTTATTCCCCGGGCGTAAAGTTATAAAATGTTTATCATCGGGTTAACATAAATACCTCTACCCCCCGAAGTGTGATTTCTACCCCGGGCGTAAAGTTAGAAAATGTTTATCATCGGGTTAAAATAAATACCTCTACCCCCCGAAGTGTGATTTCTACCCCGGGCGTAAAGTTAGAAAATGTTTATCATCGGGTTAAAATAAATACCTCTACCCCCCAAAGTGAAGTTAGAAATTTTTTACTATTAGATTCAGTTTTTACGAACTTAAAAAGCCCAATATACCATTTTTTATGCAAATAAAGTAAATATTTAAAAATGATTACCCACAACCCCGGGGTGAAGTTAGAAAATTGTTATTATCAGATTCAGTTTAAGCGAACTTAAAAAGTCCTGTATACCCAATAATTTTCACGTAAACATTGTAAATATTTAAAAATTATTAGGATTTATCCTCCAGAGGTAAAGTTAGAAAATGTTTATCATCGGGTTAAAATAAATACCCCTACCCCCCGGGGTGAAGTTGGAAAATTGTTACCATCAGATTCACATTAAACGAACCTAAAATCCCCAATATACCATTTTTTACGTAAATAAAGTTAAAAATGATTACCCCCAACCCCGGGGGTTGAGTTAGAAAATTGTTATTATCGATTCAGTTTAAGCGACATTAAAAACATCAATATACCTACTAATTGCCACGTAAACATTGTAAATATTTAAAAAATTATTACGATTTATACCCCGGGCGTAAAGTTAGAAAATGTTTATCCTCGGGTTAAAATAAATACCTCTACCCCCCGAAGTGAAGTTAGAAAGTTTTTACTATCAGATTCAGTTTTTACGAACTCAAAAAGCCCAATATACCATTTTTTATGCAAATAAAGTAAATATTTAAAAATGATTACCTACAACCCTGGGGTGAAGTTAGAACATTGTTATTATCAGATTCAGTTTAAGCGAACTTAAAATCCCCAATATGCCATTTTTTACGTAAATAAAGTTAAAAATGATTACCCCCAACCCCGAGGATTGAGTTAGAAAATTGTTATTATCGATTCAGTTTAAGCGACATTAAAAACTTCAATATACCTACTAATTGCCACGTAAACATTGTAAATATTTAAAAATTTTAGATTTTAAGAAACTAAGTTTCAGATTAATCCCTGAAGATGTCTCTAGTAGTAAGAGACGAAACGTCGGAAAGTGAAAATCCATTAACACGGTCTAAACCCGAAAGTGAAAGTTCTTTATATCTTAATGGCCGTGAAAGCTTAAAATCTAAAAATTTTAAATATTTACAATGTTTACGTGGCAATTAGTAGGTATATTGAAGTTTTTAATGTCGCTTAAACTGAATCTATAATAACAATTTTCTAACTCAATCCCCGGGGTTGGGGGTAATCATTTTTAACTTTATTTACGTAAAAAATGGCATATTGGGGATTTTAAGTTCGCTTAAACTGAATCTGATAATAACAATGTTCTAACTTCACCCCAGGGTTGTAGGTAATCCTTTTTAAATATTTACTTTATTTGCATAAAAAATGGTATATTGGGCTTTTTGAGTTCGTAAAAACTGAATCTGATAGTAAAAACTTTCTAACTTCACTTCGGGGGGTAGAGGTATTTATTTTAACCCGAGGATAAACATTTTCTAACTCTACGCCCGGGGTATAAATCGTAATAATTTTTTAAATATTTACAATGTTTACGTGGCAATTAGTAGGTATATTGAAGTTTTTAATGTCGCTTAAACTGAATCTATAATAACAATTTTCTAACTCAATCCCCGGGGTTGGGGGTAATCATTTTTAACTTTATTTACGTAAAAAATGGCATATTGGGGATTTTAAGTTCGCTTAAACTGAATCTGATAATAACAATGTTCTAACTTCACCCCAGGGTTGTAGGTAATCCTTTTTAAATATTTACTTTATTTGCATAAAAAATGGTATATTGGGCTTTTTGAGTTCGTAAAAACTGAATCTGATAGTAAAAATTTTCCAACTTCACCCCGGGGGGTAGGGGTATTTATTTTAACCCGATGATAAACATTTTCTAACTTTACCTCTGGAGGATAGATCCTAATAATTTTTAAATATTTACAATGTTTACGTGAAAATTATTGGGTATACTGGACTTTTTAATTTCGCTTAAACTGAATCTGATAATAACAATTTTCTAACTTCACACCGGGGTTGTGGGTAATCATTTTTAAATATTTACTTTATTTGCATAAAAAATGGTATATTGGCTTTTTAGGTTCGTAAAAACTGAATCTGATAGTAAAAATTTTCTAACTTCACTTCGGGGGGTAAGGTATTTATTTTAACCCGAAGATAAACATTTTCTAACTTTACGCCCGGGGTATAAATCGTAATAATTTTTAAATATTTACAATGTTTACGTGACAATTAGTAGGTATATTGAAGTTTTTAAAGTCGCTTAAACTAAATCGATAATAACAATTTTCTAACTCAACCCCAGGGGTTGTGGGTAATAATTTTTAAATATTTACTTTATTTGCGTAAAAATGGTATATTGGGGATTTTAAGTTCGTTTAAACTGAATCTGATGGTAATAATTTTTCAACTTCACCTCGGGGGGTAGGGGTATTTATTTTAACCTGATGATAAACATTTTATAACTTTACCCCCGGAGGATAAATCGTAATCATTTTTAAATATTTACAATGTTTACGTGGAAATTAGTAGGTATATTGAAGTCTTTAATGTCGCTTAAACTGAATCGATAATAACGATTTTCTAACTCAACCCCCGGGGTTGGTGTAATCATTTTTAACTTTATTTTGTGGGTAATCATTTTTAAATATTTACTTTATTTGCGTAAAAATGGTATATTGGGGATTTTAAGTTCGTTTAAACTGAATCTGATGGTAATAATTTTTCAACTTCACCTCGGGGGGTAGGGGTATTTATTTTAACCTGATGATAAACATTTTATAACTTTACCCCCGGAGGATAAATCGTAATCATTTTTAAATATTTACAATGTTTACGTGGAAATTAGTAGGTATATTGAAGTCTTTAATGTCGCTTAAACTGAATCGATAATAACAATTTTCTAACTCAACCCCAGGGGTTGTGGGTAATCATTTTTAAATATTTACTTTATTTGCGTAAAAAATGGTATATTCGGGATTTTAAGTTCGTTTAACCTGTATCTAATGGTAACAATTTTCCTACTTTACCCCGGGGTGTAGGGGTATTTATTTTAACCCGATGATAAACATTTTCTAACTTTACCTCCGGAGGATAAATCCTAATAATTTTTTAAATATTTACAATGTTTACGTTTAAATTAGTGGGTATACTGGACTTTTTAAGATCGCTTAAACTTAATCTGATAATAAAATTTTTCTACTTCCACCACCGGGGTTGGGGTAATCATTTTTAAATATTTACTTTATTTGCGTAAAAACCCCAATATACCATTTTTACGCAAATAAAGTAAATATTTAAAAATTATTACCCCCAAGTTAGGTGGAGTTAGAAAATTGTTATATTAGATTCAGTTTAAACGAACTTAAAATCCCCAATATACCATTTTATACATAAATAAAGTTAAAAATGATTACTCCCAACCCCGGGGGTTGAGTCAGAAAATTGTTATTATCGAATCAGTTTAAGCGACATTAAAAACTTCAATATACCTACTAATATCCACGTAAACATTGTAAATATTTAAAAATTATTACGATTTATCCTCCGGGGGTAAAGTTATAAAATGTTTATCATCCGGTTAAAATAAATACCCCTACTCCCCGGGGTGAAGTTGAAAAATTATTACCATCAGATTCAGTTTAAACGAACTTAAAATCCCCAATATACCATTTTTGACGCAAATAAAGTAAATATTTAAAAATGATTACCCACAACCCTGGGGGTTGTTATTATCGATTTAGTTTAAGTGACCTTAAAAACTTCAATATACCTACTAATTGTCACGGAAACATTGTAAATATTTAAAAATTATTACGATTTATACCCCGGGCGTATAGTTAGAAAAGGTTTATCATCGGGTTAAAATAAATACCTCTACCCCCCGAAGTGAAGTTAGAAAATGTTTACTATCAGATTCAGTTTTTACGAACCTAAAAAGCCAATATACTATTTTTTATGCAAATACTGGACTTTTTAAGATCGCTTAAACTGAATCTAATATAACAATTTTCTAACTCCACCCCCGGGGTTGGGGTAATAATTTTTAAATATTTACTTTATTTGTGTAAAAAATGGTATATTGAGGATTTTAAGTTCGTTTAAACTGAATCTGATGGTAATAATTTTTCAACTTCACCCCGGGGAGTAGGGCTATTTATTTTAACCCGATGATAAACATTTTCTAACTTTACCTCCGGAGGATAAATCTTAATAATTTTTAAATATTTACAATGTTAACGTTTAAATGGGTGGGTATACTTTTTAAGATCGCTTAAACTGAATCTAATATAACAATTTTCAATATTTACTTAATTTGCGTAAAAACCCCAATATACCATTTTTACGCAAATAAAGTAAATATTTAAAAATTATTACCCCCAACCCCGGGGGTGGAGTTAGAAAATTGTTATATTAGATTCAGTTTAAGCGATTTTGAAAACTCCAATAAAAAACTCCTACTAATTGTCACGTAAATAATGTAAATATTTAAATCTGATATTAGGTAACAATTTTTCAACTTTACCCCGGGAGGTAGGGGTATTTATTTTAATCCGATGATATAAATTTTATAATTTTGCCCCTGGGGGATAAATCGTATTTTTTTTTAAATATTTACAATGTTTACGTGAAAGTTAGTAGTATATTGAAGTTTTTAAGGTCGCTTAAACTAAATCGATAATAACAATTTTCTAACTCAACCCCCGGGGTTGTGGGTAATCATTTTTAAATATTTACTTTATTTGCGTAAAAAATGGTATATTGGGGATTTTAAGTTCGTTTAAACTGAATCTGATGGTAACAATTTTCCAACTTCACCCCGGGGTGTAGGGGTATTTGTTTTAACCCGATGATAAACTTTTTCTAAATTTACCCCCGGAGGATAAATCCTAATAATTTTTAAATATTTACAACGTTTACGTGAAAATTAGTGGGTATACTGGACTTTTTAAGTTCGCTTAAACTGAATCTGATAAGAAAAATTTTCTAACTCTACCCCAGGGGTTGGGGGTAATCATTTTTAAATATTTACTTTCTTTGCGTAAAAAATTACATATTGGGTTTTTAAGTTCGTTTAAACTGAATCTGATAGTAATAATTTTCTAACTTCACCCTGGGGGGGGGGGGGGTAGCATTTATTTTTACCCGATGATAAACATTTTCTTACTTTAACCCCGTGGGATAAATCGTAATAAATTTAAATATTTACATTATTTACGTGACAATTAGTAGGTATATTGGACTTTTTAAGATCGCTTAAACTGAATCTGATAATATAATTTGTCTAACTCCACCCCCGGGGTTGGGGTAATCATTTTTAAATATTTACTTTATTTGCGTAAAAACCCTAATATACCATTTTTACGCAAATAAAGTAAATATTTAAAAATTATTACCCCCAACCCCGGGGAGGGAGTTAAAAAATTGTTATAACAGATTCAGTTTAAGCCATCTTGAATACTCCAATAAAAAACTCCTACTAATTGTCACGAAAAACATGTAAATATTTAAATCTGATAGTAGGTAACAATTTTCCAACTTCACCCCGGGAGGTAGGGGTATTTATTTTAATCCGATGATATAAACTTTATTCTTTATCCCCGGGGGATAAATCGTATTCTTTTTAAATATTTACAATGTTTACGTGAAAATTACTAGGTATATTGAAGTTTTTAAGGTCGCTTAAACTAAATCTGATAATAGCAATTTTCTAAATTCACCCCGGGGTTGGGGGTAATCATTTTTAAATATTTACTTTATTTGCGTAAAAAATTGTATATTGGGCTTTTTAAATTCATAAAAACTGAATCTGATAGTAACAATTTTCTAACTTCACTCCGGGGGGTGTATTTATTTTAACCCGATGATAAACATTTCTAACTTTACCCCGTGGAATATATCGTGATAGTTTTTAAATATTTTCATTATTTACGTGACAATTATTATATTAGACTTTTTAAGGTCGCTTAAACTAAATCTGATAATAACAATTTTATAAATCCATGGGGTTAGGGGTAATCATTTTTTATTTGCGTAAAAATATTTATTAGGGTTTTTAGGTTCGTTTAAACTAAATCTGATAATACAAATTTTCAAACTTTACCCCGGGGGGTAGGGGTTTTTATTTTAACTCGATGATAAACAAATTCAAATTCTGTTTCTTAGACCTCAAAACCCCTATATACCTACTATAGTACTACAATTATAATTGTGAGGAAAATATTGAAAACATTTAAAACTTATTGCCTCCCACCCCCCGGGGTGGAGTTAGAGGTTGGAGTTTCATATACCAATTTTAAGAAAATTACCCACCGCCCCTCCGGGGGGTGGAATTAGAAAAAAAATATTTGAAGATTCAGTTTTAGCTACCTCAAAAACCCCAATATATCCATTTTCAAAATCTACCCCCGTCCCTCAGGGGTGGAGTTAGATTTTTTAAATATCAGATTCACTTTCAGCAACCTTAATATATCAATTTTTTAAATCTACCTACTCCCGACCCTCAGGTGTGTGGGGAGTGTATTTTAAACATATTTAGTTAAAAATTTCCATTTTTAACTTTATTTAAACCCCAAAAAAAATGCAAAAAATTGATAGTCAAATAGAGAGTTGTATAACACGACCCCCTTTCAGTTTAAAAAAATAGCCCCCATGGCCCCCTGCCCAAATTTTAAAAGCTGTAAATATTAAACATATGCAAAAACATAGTTTGTTTTGTCTTATTTACGTTCTCCAAATTTAAATTCCATATCTCAACTTGTTAAAAAGTTAAAAGGAGGTGTGACTTTTAAACCGCACTGTATATTTCACTTAAGGAATTGAATGTGTTGACAATAATATTGAGATTTATATGAGATTTTTTTTTACATATGACTTTTATTAAGATTTTTTATTCATAATATTTTGTGTTTTAAACATATTTTTGTTTTTATTTTATATTACTTTTTTTATTTTGTGTTTTAAGCATATTTTTCTTTTTATTTTATTATAATATTTCTTGTTCTTTTTTATATAAAGGGTAAAAATTAAAAATAGAAATAAAAAATTATACAAATTTAAAATCTAATTGTCAAAAACTGATAGATGAAAATTAATTAAAATAGGTAAAGGTGTAAAGGTGTATAGATGTATAAGTGTATAAAATATAGGTATAAGTGTTTAGTTAAGATATGTAAATAAGTAAAAAATTAAGATATGTGAATAAGTAAAAAACAAATTGACAAAAAATAAATAAAAAAAAAATATACAAAATTCATTATTTAAGTATATTTTACTGAGAGTGTCTGTCCTATAATTTACCGTATTATTATTAATTTTTATATTTATCATTTCCAAAAAATTCCTTTTAAATCTATTTTTTTCCCTATCCAAAATTTCTACATTTTCAAAATCAAAAAAATGTCCTAAATTAAAATGGTGGTTGCTTAAGGCAGTTTTATTATAAACAATATTATTACAACTGGACTTATGCTGCGACAATCTTGTTTTAAGCCAATTACTTGTTTGCCCAATATATATATTATTACAGTTTTTACAGTTAATTTTATAAATTAAATTTGATTTTAAAAAATGTGGTGTTTTGTCTTTTAATTTGTCATACAATAGATTAGTATTAAAACTATTGTAACTCGTTATTTTATAATTTTCTTTTTTTAAAATATTAATTATGTTTACACTTAACTGTGGAACAAAAGGTATAATATCTTAAGTTTACCTGATTTTGATTATTATTATTGTTATTAGTGATATTATTATTAAAAAGAATGGAATTTAACAAGCTTTCTGGATAATTATTGTTTATAAGTATATTTTTAATTTTATTTAAATTTTTATTGTGAAATTGAGGATCGCTTAATTTCAGAACTCTATTTTTTAAATTTTTAATAGTATTTATTTTATAAATTTTATTTTGAAAAGAATTAAAATGTATATATCTATTTGAACAAAACGGTTTTTGATACCAGTCAATTAAAAAAGAGCCATTGACTTGTTTTAATAAAGTTATATCTAAAAAATTAATTTTATTATTTATTTCTTGTTCTAATGTAAACTTGAGTTTGGGATGATAGGAATTAAATAAATTTAAAATATTTTGCAAATAATCAATAATCAATTTGTTTTTTACTTATTCACATATCTTAATTTTTTACTTATTTACATATCTTAACTAAACACTTATACCTATACTTTATACACTTATACATCTATACACCTTTACACCTTTACCTATTTTAATTAATTTTCATCTATCAGTTTTTTGACAATTAGATTTTAAATTTGTATAATTTTTTATTTCTATTTTTAATTTTTACCCTGAAGAAGAAGGGACATATTACCTTCGAAACGTTGGAACTGTTCATATATATTTATTTTATTTATTAAAGTGTTCTTAATAGCAAGATTTTTTCATTATTTTATATAAAAAAGAACAAGAAATATTATAATAAAATAAAAAGAAAAATATGCTTAAAACACAAAATAAAAAAAGTAATATAAAATAAAAACAAAAATATGTTTAAAACACAAAATAATATGAATAAAAAATCTTAATAAAAGTTCTTCTTTTACATTAGTAATATAAAATAAAAACAAAAATATGTATAAAAAACAAAATATAAAGAACCTGGCACACATATAGGGGGTTCCTGGGCCTCAGTCAAACTGCCTCAAATTTTGTTATTTTGCAATTTCGGGGGTAAACATCAAATTAGGAAAATTGCAGCCAAATTAAATGACCAGTTTCGGAGAAAAACGCTTTTAAAATCTAATTTTATGACAGATTTTTTGACGTATATTAAGGTTATTTTTTACTTACTTACTTAATTAGCTGTTTTAAGTTTATTATACTCTATTAATTAAAGAACAGGCAAGATAAATATTAGATAAAAGGCTTTATTATCATTTACTTACATGTGGTTCTATAAAAAAATTAAAACTTTGTGAAACTTCCACATGCTGGCATTTTCCACGTGTTTGCTAATTATCTGCATATTTTCTGTTAGATTTTTGCTTGATTATGTTGAAACATGGTTTGGTACATCGACAAATATTTTATAATTATATATTTCAGATTTTTTGATATATTTTTTCAAAACAATATCTGAAGGTTGACAAATCTCTCATGATATTTTCATATGCAAAACATATTATTGAGATTGCCTATCAACAACTTAATTCATTAGTGAACCCTTAATAGTAATATTTATTAAAAGTTGTTGCTAGGCAATCTCAATAATATATTTTACCTACGAAAATATGATGACAGCCTCAAGCCTCAGACATATTTTTGGAAAAATATATATCAAGAAAATCTAAAATATATAATTATAAAATATTTGTCGATGTACCAAACCATGTTTCAACATAATCAAGCAAAAATCTAACAGAAAATATGCAGATAATTAGCAAACACGTGGAAAATGCCAGTATGTGGAAGTTTCACAAAGATTTAAAATTTTTATAGAACCACATGTAAGTAAATAATAATAAAGCCTTTTATCTAATATTTATCTTGCCTGTTCTTTAATTAATAGAGTATAATAAACTTAAAGGGGCTAATTAAGTTAATATTTACGTAAGTAAAAAATAACCTTAATATACGTCAAAAATTCTGTCATAAAATTAGATTTTTAAAAGCGTTTTTCTCCGAAACTGGTCATTTAATTTGGCTGCAATTTTCCTAATTTAATGTTTACCTCCGAAATTGCAAAATAACAAAATTTGAGGCAGTTTGACTGAGGCCCAGGAACCCCCCAATATGTGTGCCAGGTTCTTTAATAAATAAAAAAAAATTGAATAAAACGTCTTCTTATACATTAGTAATATAAAATAAAAAGAAAAATATGTTTAAAATAAAAAATAAAACCTTAATAAATAAAAAAAGATCTGAATAAAAGTTATATTTGTACATTAGTAATGTAAAATAAAAAAAGTAATATAAAATAAAAACAAAAATATGTTTAAAACACAAAATAATATAAATAAAAAAAAATCTTAATAAAAGTTCTTCTTTTACATTAGTAATATAAAATAAAAACAAAAATATGTATAAAAAACAAAATATAAATTTAATAAATAAAAAAAATCTGAATAAAACTTCTTATACATTAGTAATATAAAATAAAAAGAAAAATATGTTTAAAACAAAAAATAAAACTTTAATAAATAAAAAAAGATCTTAATAAAAGTTATATTTGTACATTAGTAATGTAAAATAAAAAAAAGTGATATAAAATAAAAAGAAAAATATGTTTAAAACAAAAAATAAAACTTTAATAAATAAAAAAGATCTGAATAAAAGTTATATTTGTATATTAGTAATGTAAAATAAAAAAAGTAATATAAAATAAAAACAAAAATATGTTTAAACCACAAAATAATATGAATAAAAAAAAATCTTAATAAAAGTTCTTCTTTTACATTAGTAATATAAAATAAAAACAAAAATATGTTTAAAACAAAAAATAATATGAATAAAAAAAAATCTTAATAAAAGTTCTTCTTTTACATTAGTAATATAAAATAAAAACAAAAATATGTATAAAAAAACAAAATATAAATTTAATAAATAAAAAAAAATCTGAATAAAACTTCTTATACATTAGTAATATAAAATAAAAAGAAAAATATGTTTAAAACAAAAAATAAAACTTTAATAAATAAAAAAAGATCTGAATAAAAGTTATATTTGTACATTAGTAATGTAAAATAAAAAAAAAGTAATATAAAATAAAATGTGAATAAAAAAAAATTTAAAAAAAGTTCTTCTTTTATATTAGTAATATAAAATAAAAAGAAAAATATGTTAAAAAAAAGTAATATAAAATAAAAAAAAAATATATTTAAAACACAAAATAATATGAATAAAAAAATCTTAATAAAAGTAATATAAAATAAAAACAAAAATATGTTTAAAACACAAAATAATAACGAATAAAAAAAATCTTAATAAAAGTTCTTTTACATTAGTAATATAAAATAAAAACAAAAATATGTATAAAAAACAAAATATAAGTTTAATAAATAAAACAAAATATGAATAAAACTTCTTGTACATTAATAATATAAAATAAAAAGAAACATATTTTTAAAACAAAAAATAAACCTTTAATAAATAAAAAAAAATCTGAATAAAAGTTATATTTGTACATTAGTAATGTAAACTAAAAAAAAGTAATTTAAATAAAAACAAAAATATGTTTAAAACACAAAATAATATGAATAAAAAAAATCTTTATAAAAGTTCTTCTTTTACATTAGTAATATAAAATAAAAAGAAAAATATATTTAAAACAAAAAATAAAACTTTAATAAATAAAAAAGATCTGAATAAAAGTTATATTTGTACATTAGTAATATAAAATTAAAAAAAAAAGTAATATAAAAATAAAAACAAAAATATGTTTAAAACACAAAATAATACTAATAAAAAAAATCTTTATAAAAGTTCTTCTTTTACATTAGTAATATAAAATAAAAATAAAAATATGTTTAAAACACAAAATAATATGAATAAAGAAAATCTTAATAAAAGTTCTTTTTTTACATTAGTAATATAAAATAAAAGGAAAAATATGTTTAAAACAAAAAATTAAACTTTAATAAATAAAAAAAGATCTGAATAAAAGTTATATTTGTACATTAGTAATATAAAATAAAAAAAGTAATATAAAATAAAAACAAAAATATGTTTAAAGCAAAAAATAATATGAATAAAGAAAATCTTAATAAAAGTTCTTCTTTTACATTAGTAATATAAAATAAAAATAAAAATATTTTTAAAACAAAAAATAAAACTTAAATAAATCAAAAAAGATCTGAATAAAAGTTATATTTGTACATTAGTAATATAAAATAAAAAAAGTAATATAAAATAAAAACAAAAATATGTTTAAAACACAAAATAATATGAATAAAGAAAACCTTAATAAAAGTTCTTCTTATACATTAGTAATATAAAATAAAATGAAATATATGTTTAAAACAAAAAATAAAACTTAAATAAATAAAAAAAGATCTGAATAAAAGTTATATTTGTACATTAGTAATATAAAATAAAAAAAGTAATATAAAATAAAAACAAAAATATGTTTAAAACACAAAATAATTTGAATAAAGAAAATCTTAATAAAAGTTCTTTTTTTACATTAGTAATATAAAATAAAAAGAAAAATATTTTTAAAACAAAAAATAAAACTTAAATAAATAAAAAAAGATCTGAATATAAGTTATGTTTGTACATTAGTAATATAAAATAAAAAAAGTAATATAAAATAAAAACAAAAATATGTTTAAAACACAAAATAATATGAATAAAGAAAATCTTAATAAAAGTTATTCTTATACATTAGTAATATAAAATAAAAGGAAAAATATGTTTAAAACAAAAAATAAAACTTAAATAAATAAAAAAAGATCTGAATAAAAGTTATATTTGTACATTAGTAATATAAAATAAAAAAAGTAATATAAAATAAAAACAAAAATATGTTTAAAACACAAAATAATATGAATAAAGAAAATCTTAATAAAAGTTCTTTTTTTACATTAGTAATATAAAATAAAAGGAAAAATATGTTTAAAACAAAAAATTAAACTTTAATAAATAAAAAAAGATCTGAATAAAAGTAATATAAAATAAAAACAAAAATATGTTTAAAACAAAAAATAATATGAATAAAGAAAATCTTAATAAAAGTTCTTCTTTAACATTAGTAATATAAAATAAAAATAAAAATATTTTTAAAACAAAAAATAAAACTTAAATAAATCAAAAAAGATCTGAATAAAAGTTATATTTGTACATTAGTAATATAAAATAAAAAAAGTAATATAAAATAAAAACAAAAATATGTTTAAAACACAAAATGTCCAAAAAAAATACGTATTACTTGTGTGCGGATCAGGCTCCCGGGGACTTGTACAGTTTGTTAAACTAATTATTACATAATTATAATAATATAATTATTATATATGATAGAGAAATTTATAAAGCTATTTTTGGTGATAACATATGTTAAGAACTTACAAAATCACGTACCTGTTACTTGTGTGCGAATCATGCCCCCGGAGACTTGTACAGTTTCTAATTATTACATAATTATGAGAGAAATTTTTGAATTTTTTTTTGTGCATAAGAAAGTAGATACCATTATTGGATGGTCGAACCTCATTTTCTCATTTTTTGAGATGTAACAGTTCAGAACTGCGGTTAATTTTATAAATTTTTAATTTAAGTCGAATAACTGTCAATAATTGACAGTTGGTAAAAAGCGGAGCCGACGTTTGCACGACGCTGATTGAACCGCATGCTACAGGCCACCAGCTAACAGGGGCGCCGGCGAGTGACGTCTTCAAATATTTTTTTAAATTTTTTTCCATCAGGGTTTTTTTAGAAGTAATGGCCTTTTTTGAAGTCATCAAAATTTTCCGTCAGAGGCGCCAAACCAAACGCAAAAAGTAAACATTGTAGAAGTCCAGAATATGAGCATTTTAATATTTTCAATTTTTTTTATATTTTCACGTTCCCCCAGGGAAAGTTCTGCCTTAATTAAAAGGATGGTATCATATATTTATGGTCTGTTTTTTTAAGCAAGATAGTAAATTAAAAAATCGCACAGTAAATATTTTTACAACAGGTTTGAATAGTATATATTTGTGTATAGAATTTAGTTGTTTTATAAAATAAACTACGCAGTATATTCGCACATCCAATATTTGAATCTGTTTATCTATCTTTTATAATATTTTAATTATATTTCTTATTTATTCTTAACGTTTTATATACAAAAAAAAGTAATAATATCAAGTCTGTCGGTCTTTTCGCGAAAACTTTAGGCTTTTGAACTGAAGATGTTAAATTTGGAAGAGTAAGAATCAGAATGGGTGACACATATCTATACTATACTATATAGTATTCAAAGATATAAGTAAATTAATATTAAGGACCATTTTATTAAATACAAAAGTTATAAAACTTCATTTTATATATGAATTAAGATACCTTATATGTGAGTAATAAATTGGACTTTGTATAAATTACCAGTCATCATGTACAGAGTTAATTAGCACAAGGAACCAAAAAAAATTTTTTTGAGATAAAATGTTTTGAAATTTATATAAATATACATTTTAAGTAATCAAGTCTATTTTTTAACTGATTAATATTAATGAAAATAATTGTCTCCACACTTTGGGTGTTTCAAGTTCAAACTTTCAACTGCACACAACCCTATTAGAAACAAAGTTCTTTCTTGGTAGACTTCAGCATCTTTCTTATAGTATCTTTTTATTGTGACCTCTTAAGTTCTCATTCATGAACCTGAATTCAGGTGGAAGATTTGATATTACTGGCTATGCTGCTTGTAAAAACAATAATAACCATAATGATTTGCAAGTGTTTTTATTTTTCTATATTTTGGGTGTGCCTACTTTTTTCTGTGAACTTGATCTGAAGTTTGGACTTTTTACTTCCTCCTTAAAAATCTGTCTCTTTGTCTTAATTTTTCTTCTGACCTATAAAAAAGATTTATATCAAATGTTTTATTATGATTACTTAATATGTGAGTATTCACGCGAAAATGGAGATAAAAGGCAAAAAAATGTGCAATTTGTGCAAAAACTCAAATATTGTTTTTTTTACCTTCAGGATAGCGATTCACATGTGATGTTATTACATCACGGCACCTGATCGCTAGTAAACGTTCGAAAGCCTGATCTGAACACGAATCTGTTATGAAAAAGGCACTTCAGGGCTCATTTTTTTGCTACACTGAAAAAACTTTTTCTAAAATGGTAAAAATCTTTTATTATTTCAATGTAGCAAAAATAAATGCGCCCATGAAATGCCTTTTTTTATGACAGATTTGTGTTCAGCATCCCAAAATACATAAGAATAGGTGGGTCTCAACCCCAGCACAGAAAACTTTTTTTTGTGGGCCTGTGAAATTAAATAATCTACTATCATGCTTTGAATAAAAATATACCCAATTTTCGAAAAATATGTACCAACTTATACTCCACAATGTCATAACATACCTATGAACAGCGCCTATTTAGAGTTTTAAGGATATACAGTGCGATTATAAAGTGCTGAACAGTTTGAAAAGAAAATACTATTCGTTTGAAGCCACGCCTCTGTTAGAGTTGTGCGCGACAAGCCCATGTGATTGCTACGTACAACAGCTCGGTGGCCAGTAAAACGCACACAGCTTTCTTGCATTTTACTCATCGCTAATGCCAGTTTTGCATTAAAAAGTGTTCGGCACTTTATAATCGCACGGTATATTTTAAATATATTATATATTATGATATATATCACATTATACAGCGTTCAGTTATGGCATGTCAAAATTTAAGAGGTGATTCTACATCCAAAATTATTTAAAAAAAAAAAATCCTATAAAGGTTGATCCGAAAATGAGCTAAGGGAGCTCCTGTCCTTTAAAATTGTCCTAAAAATAAGGTTTATTAATTAATAACTCCGGTACCCTTTAAGCTAGAGCGACAAGGTTTTGCATGTATACTAGTATTAAGGACGATTATTATCCGTGCCTGAATTATACTGCATTAACTCATACCTAAAACGTATTATGCTGCTCTTGTATAAGGGATTTCCTCAGACGGAGTTACGCGAACCGCACCCGAACTGATATGATCCTCGCTTTTTAGCACATTTTCGCAAATGAGTCACTGCAGTGTAATTCAGACACGGATATTAGTTCGTTATTTTTTTAGTTTATTCAGAGATATGCCTATATGGACAAAATATGTTGAGCTTAAAACATTTTTTATCCAATGTTTTTTAAGTGTATTTTTTGGACTTTTTGTAAAAAATATAGTTTTCTTGAGTAAAAATACATCAAATATGTTTAGTGACACCCAAAATGTAAGTTTTTAAAAGGCTATTACTCCTTTCATATTAAATTTATGGGTTTCGGTAAAGAATACTTTTTGCTTAGTTTTATAATAATAATAATAATAAATGAAAAATCACCTTGCAGCATTAAAAATGTTATTGGTTATTGGTGCTTTTTTGTTCCCCCATTCCATCTTTGAAGGGCTGTAGCTCACTTAGGGCTCATTTCTGGACCAACCTCTTTAGGAACTTTTTTTTTATATTTTTGGATGTAGAATCACCAGGTAATTTTCACCCAATTTTTAGCATGCCAGTTGTTGAACACTGTGTATATTATGATACTTGTTTTAAATATCATTATACATATAAATCTGTGTCTTGTTTCTAAAAGGGCCAATGTCAATAGCAGCGTTTTCACGTCAACTCTAATGTAATGTAATATATATATATATATATATGTTTGATTTTCATTTTTTTACTATTTTTAATATTTTTATTTTTAATACTTTTATAATTTGTACAAATCAAATTATATTTAAACTTTAAAATTCCGCGCTTCATTTTGTGACATTTTTACATTTTGCTGCGCAACCGCAGAAACAGACAGTTCAGTTTAGAATTCAAAAACATGGAAACGTGTTAAAATCGCTCCGCTTAAAATTAGTTCGTTTTTTGATATAATCTCCGCTATTTGTTATTATTTTATAAACATTTTGTGCATCGTGAGACACCAGACTGGAAACCACATCAAGGGTACCCTTGGATCAAGAAAAACTGAAGAAAAAGGTCAGTGCTATTTTTTTGTAATGAACATATTCTATTCGTGCTTTTTTTGTGAAAAATAGATTTAATAGAGCAGTCCCGCGTGCTCCATTTGGTCCTTCGAGCCGGATTTATCCGTGATCTAGCATCTTCTATTCTTAAAATTTGTCTATTTTCTCCAAAAATTGAATTTAAAATAGTCACTTTAGTATATGTCTGTCTCTCTCTTCACCATTCATTTTGCATACGTCTGCCTCACCTTGTACGTGCTATTTTAGCTTCTTTGTCTAACACATATAGCTCTGTATACGCTATCTTACTCGCACAATTTCAATTTTATTTTGGTGTGATTTAAAAAAATTACACAAAAAACCACACGCGTTTGCTTTAATTCAAACAAGACAACCTGCTCAGCTGATTGACATGGGCGTACCTTTCATTATTATTAATTTGTTTAAAACATTCTATTTTTGTTAAGCATACAATTATTCGCACCGCATATTTTGTATTATACAAAATTCATATTTTTGTTTTAGTTTGTATGCTCCGCTCCGTTTTTTAACAGGTTAATAATCGCTTTGGGTTGAATTTTTTATTTTTTTTTTTTCTTTTACTTTTGACTTTCATTGTTTTTTGTCGCACTATGCCCAATCCTGAAAATCCAGATCAGGGAAATGCAGCTCCTGCTGCTCGCTCTGTTTCACTCATACAGCGAGATGCTGCAATGCACCGCATGCGCACGCACTTAAATCTCGCAAATCGTGCAGTACATGACGATTCGCTTCAGGGTCGCTTGCGGGGCATTTCTCGTGATTTGGATAATATTAAAAAGGAATTTCAAAAGGCACATAATGCTGTAATTAATAGAATGACAGATCCAGATGTTGATTTGAATCCACAGTACGATATTCAGAACCAGTTTGATGAAGCCTTTTATTCAGTTAAAGCCATCTGCGCTACGCTATTTGAAGATCGTCCTATGGGTCCTGTGGGTCCTGTCGCTCCCGCTCAATCCCATCCTAATGTCCGTCTTCCGCAACTCTCGCTTAATAATTTTGATGGAAAAATTAAAGATTTTCCTACATATATAGACCTTTTCAATTCGCTTATACACTGGAACGAATCCCTCAACAGTGTGGAAAAGTTCTCGTACATGCTTTCATCACTTAAGGGTGACGCTTTGTCCCACATAAGGTCATTGGCTCTTACCAACAACAATTATCAGATTGCTTATGATATGCTTGTTGAAAGGTATTCGAACAGAAGGGCTCAAGCCTCTAATTGCTGGAAAACCATAGAGTCATGCCCTAAACTCACCTCCGAATCTGCCTCAGGTCTACGTAATTTATTAGACGTTTTTTCTGAAAATTTAGAGTCTCTTAAAACTTTAAAGCTGCCAGTAAGGCACTGGGATTTCATACTTTTTCACATGTTAATTAAACGGCTTGACTCCTCAACTATAAAACGTTTTGAATTACAAAACGCTTCAAATGAAATTCCTAAGTATTCCGAATTAAAAGATTTCTTAGAAAAACAGTGTACCGCATTAGAAACTGTCGCTTATTCTACCTCGCGTGAAAATACGACTCAGAAACCGCCCATTAAATATGAAGCTAAGTTTAGCAAACCGCAAACCGCTAATTTCTTTGTAAATACGAATAATTCGCCAAAATGCCCTTGTGGGAGTTTTGATCATAATATTTATAAATGTCAAACTTTTCATAATAGAAGTCCTCAGGATAGATATCAATTTGTAAAACAGCATAATTTATGTGTGAATTGCTTATCTACCCAACATACATTTAAATTTTGTAAAAGTAACTCAACTTGTTTTGTTTGTCGTAAGAGACATCACAGTTTAATTCACTTCAATGATACGCCAATGAACAACGTTGAGAGTGGACGCACCGCAAAGGCCGAGTGTCCCGGCAGGCAACTCGATGATGACCCTGCTCGCTATATCGCACCGTCCAGTCAATCTAGAGCATTTAATGGAAAAAATAATTCAAATTCTACAAATACTTTATTGCCCACAGCTATAGTTGAATTAAAAGATTGTAAAGGGACTTTCCACCCAATTCGTGTTCGTTTGGATTCAGGATCGCAAACTAGTTTTATTACTTCAGAATGTTCTACTCGGTTAGGCCTTGCAAAAGGTCATTGTACTCAGTCTATTTATGGTATTAGTAACACGTCAACTACCACTGAAGGTATGATCGAGACAACACTGCGCTCTATGATTTATCCTGAATATTCTTTTGATTTAACGGCCTTAATTGTAAATAAAATAGCTGATTCAATGCCTAATGAATTTATTTACACCGATAACTATTATCATATTAAAAACTTATGTCTTGCCGACAAAGAGTTTTTCCGCCCCGCTAAAGTTGACGGCCTTATAGGCTCAGACTTACTTCCGCATCTTTTGACAGGCTCCGTCATTCATGATGACAGCCGTCAGTTACCTACTGCCGTTCATACCGTAGTAGGTTGGATTTTAATGGGAAATACTTCATTAAATAACGCTAAAAAACATAACTCTAAGATTAATCAATTTTTTACCGCTACTAACGCTTCTGATTCGCTTGATGATATTTTGAAAAATTTCTGGACCTTGGAGGAGGCTCCTAAAACGCCGCTCACATTTTCACCGGATGAATTACTGTGTGAAAAAATATTTACCGATACGCTCGCTCGTGACCCTTCGGGAAAGTACATAGTACACTTGCCCTTTCGCGATACTACCCCAAAGGTCTTTGGGGATTCCCGCAATATTGCTATTCGCCGCTTTTTATCTCTAGAACGCCGCTTAGTCAATGATAAATTACTCTATGACGATTACATCGCCTTTATGAAAGATTATGTTGATACTGGACATATGTCCTTAGTTGAAAAATGCACTGATAATGACTGTTATTTCATACCGCATCATGGGGTAAGACAGAATTTAAAGTTGCGCGTGGTCTTTGATGGCTCCGCTAAGAACTCCGAAGGGCTTTCCCTAAATTGTACGCTTTTGCCTGGACCAAAACTGCAAAACGATATCGCTTCTTTATTGTTGAAATTTCGGGCCTTTACATACGTATTTTCCACTGACGTGAAACAAATGTTTAGAAACATATTGATTACGCCAGAACACCGCAAATTTCAGCGTATTCTATGGAGATCTTCGCCAAGGGATCCCATTCGTGAATATCAACTAAATACGGTAACTTACGGGCTGACCTCTAGTCCATATCTTGCTAATCGCACTATACAGCAACTTTGTATCGACGAGCAGTCAAATTTTCCGCAAGTGTGCGAGTCATTACCAAAACATATCTATGTGGACGACGCCGCGTTTGGTGCGAACACAATTAAAGGTACCCTTTTGCTACAGTCGCAACTTATCTCGTTGTTTACAAAAGGTGGGTTTACTCTACACAAATGGGCTGCTAATCACCCTGCATTATTAAATAATATTCCTCCCGCACTCCGCTCACAAGATCCGCTTTCTTTTGACGACACGCAAAGTATTATAAAAATTCTAGGCCTTATTTGGCTGCCCAATACGGATTGCTTCTCTTACAAAATTAAACCACTAGATAAACCGTGTACAAAACGTAGTGTTCTGTCAGAACTCGCTAGAATTTTCGATCCTATTGGATTTCTCGCACCTTTAACATTTTTTGCTAAACACTTGATCCAACTTATTTGGACTCTTGGACTCGACTGGGACTCACAGGTTCCTCCCGAGATTCAGTCACGCTGGTCACAGTATAAGGCCGAATTACCCGCGCTTGAAAATCTTAAAATACCGCGACAATTAATTCCCAATAATGAGTATACTTCTTGCGAAATTCACGGATTCGCAGATGGATCAGAAAAGGGGTTCGCCGCTGTGATTTATTTTCGGTTTGAACGCAAAGACGTTGACCCTTGCGTAACTTTGATTTCCGCTAAAACTAAAGTCGCACCTCTTAAAAAAATTTCGATTCCTAAAATCGAGTTATGCGCCGCAGTCTTATTATCAGATTTAATTGAATCTATTGTGAATACTTATACCGAATTTATTAAAATTGATAACGTTTTTTGTTATACAGATAGTAAGGTGACTTTGGCTTGGGTAAAATCGCCGCCTTACCGTTGGCAAACCTTTGTCAGCAATAGAATCAGTCATATCCAAGAAAGAGTCCCGCCTAGTTCCTTCTTTCATATTGCTGGGACGTCTAACCCAGCGGATCCCGCTTCACGGGGTTTATTACCCAATCAATTATTAGACAGTACCTTATGGTGGGCAGGACCGGACTGGTTAAAAGGTTCACGCGATCTATGGCCCATCAATGCAGAAATTGAAATTGACAACATACCTGAAGCCAAGAATTTTACCTTTACCGCTATGATTGAGAACAATTCTTTTGATTTATTATTAGAAAGGTTTTCTTCGCTCGCTAAAATCAAACGTATTATTGCTTACGTACTTCGTTTCACGTATAACTGTCGTAATTCCAATAACCGCAAAGTGGGACCCTTTCTTGCGGTCGAACTTCACCTTGCATTACTCACATTAATCCGACGCGTACAGTTTATTGTTTTTCATGATGATTTGTTGAAAATTAAAAATAAAATAAATTTATGCAAAGATTTGCGCAAACTCAACCCTTTCCTTGACGACAGCGGTTTGATTCGGGTAGGGGGACGCCTTACGCATTCGCAACTTAGTTATGATCAAAAATTCCCTCTTCTCTTACCTAGAAGTCACAGATTAACTTACTTAATTATTGAAGATTGCCATCGAGTGCATCTACATGCTGGTCTAAATAGCTTACACTACTTAATTACGCAAAATTTTTGGATACTTTCCCCTAAACGTGCCATTCGACATTGTCTTTCCCAATGCATCCGTTGCTTTCGTGCCCGACCTATTACTCGGCAGCCCTTTATGGGCGACTTACCTGCTTGCCGACTTTCCGCCGCCAAGGCTTTCCAATGCACTATGACTGATTATGCTGGGCCCTTTTCCATAACCCTTAGCAAGCATCGTGGGGTTAAAACTCAAAAGGCCTATATTTGCCTTTTTGTTTGCGCTGCAACCAAAGCGATACATTTAGAGCTAGCCTCTGATTTAACCATGGAAGCTTTTTTAGCTGCTTTTCGCCGCTTTTGTTCCCGCCGCGGTCGGCCTAGTACCCTCTATTCTGATAACGGGACCAATTTCGTAGCTGCGCGCAAAGAAATCGATTTATATTTTGAACAAGCCGCCGAAATAGAAAAAATTAAATGGTCGCTGAACCCACCTAGTGGTTCACATTTTGGGGGTCTTTTTGAAAGCGCTGTGAAATCGGTTAAGACTCACATTTACCGAGTAACTGGGCAACAAATCTTATCTTATGAGGAGTTTTATACCTTACTCGTACAAATTGAAGCGGTATTAAACTCTCGTCCGCTCTGTCCACTTTCGTCTGATCCCTCAGACCTGAGTGTACTAACTCCAGGTCATTTCCTAACTCTCGCTCCACTCTCCGTCATACCTGATCCTGAACTTACCAATGTTAATATTTCACGCTTAAATCGCTGGCAACTTATTCAAAGTCTTCATCAGAGCTTTTGGAAAAGATTCTCGTCTGAATATTTGTACAATTTGCAACAGAGAGAACGTTGGACAAAAAACATAGAAAATATTAAAATTGGTACTCTAGTTCTCATCAAACATGAGAATTTACCGCCGTTGTCTTGGAAACTAGCTCGTGTTAAAGAGCTTCATTGCGGGTCAGATGGTGTATGTAGAGTTGTAACGTTATTAACTTCTAATGGACTTCTTAAAAGACCAGTAAATAAATTGTGTCCTTTACCGTCCAATGAATAATTTATCTATATTAGTTTAGCTATTATTATTTTTTTTTTCTCTTAATTTTACTTATTTTTTTTTTTTTTTTCCTTGCTTAAAATACCATGTATTTTGGTGGGCAGAATGTTTGATTTTCATTTTTTTACTATTTTTAATATTTTATTTTTAATACTTTTATAATTTGTACAAATCAAATTATATTTAAACTTTAAAATTCCGCGCTTCATTTTGTGACATTTTTACATTTTGCTGCGCAACCGCAGAAACAGACAGTTCAGTTTAGAATTCAAAAACATGGAAACGTGTTAAAATCGCTCCGCTTAAAATTAGTTCGTTTTTTGATATAATCTCCGCTATTTGTTATTATTTTATAAACATTTTGTGCATCGTGAGACACCAGACTGGAAACCACATCAAGGGTACCCTTGGATCAAGAAAAACTGAAGAAAAAGGTCAGTGCTATTTTTTTGTAATGAACATATTCTATTCGTGCTTTTTTTGTGAAAAATAGATTTAATAGAGCAGTCCCGCGTGCTCCAATAT
>OY294047.1:20875635-20965994 GCA_958510825.1 Brachypterus glaber | reverse complement strand
GTGAAAAATAGACGTATAGGAGTCATGAAAAAAGCAATTTGAAGCTTGAAGTCTCTAGTTTTGAGATTTTAGGACAACCATTTTTTTCGACAACAAGTATCGCGCAATCCTAATGAGTACCGTGAAGAAAAAATTTTTGAATTTTTTTTTGTTTTTCTTTTTGGTCCACGGACTTTAAAAAATTTTTGCGACTAAACCACTATATGGATCGGATAGGTTGTTTATTTAGCTTTAATTGGATTTTTTGTAAGCTTTGATACGACCATTTCTCGCTGAGCTATCGGACTTTGAATGGAAATGGATAATTTTGTCTTGGATCATCGATATCTCAGCAACCAGTGGTCCCACAGAGAATTGAAGATGGGTTTCAAAAACTTGAATAAATTCTCTACAAGGTTTGGCCATCGTTTTTTTTTTTTTAATTTTTCCATTCTTAACATGATTTTGAAAAATCGCGAAAAAATGGGCTTTTGGCGGTTTTTTGGAAAATCACGCGCTGAATTAAGAATATTGCAAAAACGACTAATATTAAGTGTGCCTTTTACAGCCCAATATACCCACAAAAACCCTACAAAGTTTCAATTCGATCCATCCAACCGTTGTTTTGTTTCATTCGATTGAATTTTTGAAAAAATTAAAGGATTACGTTTTTTCTCTTAAACGCTGATAATCTTTAAAAATACGAAAAAAAAATTCTCTCGATTTTTTTTTCATATTTTTATCGCGACCAGCGTTTACAGTTAATACAAAAAAAGAGTTTTTCTCAAAATTAAAAAAAAAATTCCATTTTTTTTTTTTGATTCACTTCATAAAATTTATCTAAACAATCTCTTATGATTTCCAACGCGATTTCGCTACTGCGTTCCGAGATTCTGCTGACCAACTTTTAATTAAATTAAAAAAAAAAGTTGAATTTCGACCTCAATTCCACTTTTCAGAAATTTTTTACGATACTTTTTTTTGAACCAATGGCGTAACTACCGGGGGTGCAGGCGTTGCGGTGCGGAGGGGCCCGGCCTTTAGGGGGCCCCACGCCGTCGAATATAAAAGCACTGTTAATGTTCAACATTTTTTAAAATAATTCATTAAAAATTAAAATCTTAACTATAATTTGCGGTAGCATCTAAGTAAAAAGGGCGAGTGTCGCATTGGCGGTTATATCAAAGGAAAGACTGCCGACTTTTTATGAGAAGGCATTTTTATTTTTTTTACTTTTTTTCTTGTTTACTTAACCTAATAAAAAACTTTAAACATTTCAGTTGTTTTTTATATTGGATAGGGGACGCACAGTGCGACCTCCACGTGGTAGATACGCTTTAGCTAACGCTAATGCCGGCGGTTTTTTTTGAAATTTCAGGGAATCATATATTTTTTTTTTTTTTGAAATTTTGAATTTTTTTTGTCGTAACTTTAAACGCTGGTCGCGATAAAAATGTGAAAAAAATCGAGAGAATTTTTTCCGTTTTTTTTTTAGAGATTATCAGCGTTTAAGAAAAAAAACGTGATCCTTTAACTATTTCAAAAATTCAATCGAATGAAACAAAACAACGGCTGGATGGATCGAATTGAAACTTGGTAGGGTTTTTGTGGGTATATTGAGCTGTAAAAGGCACACTTAACATTAGTCCTTTTCGCAATATTCTTAATTCAGCGCGTGATTTTCCAAAAAACCTCCAAAAGCCCATTTTTTCGCGATTTTTCAAAATCATGTTAAGAATGAAAAATTAAAAAAAAAAAGAAAAAAACGATGGCCAAACCTTGTAGATAATTTATTCAAGTTTCTGAAACCCATCTTCAATTCTCTGTGGGACCACTGGTTGCTGAGATATCGATGATCCAAGACAAAATGATCCATTTCCATTCAAAGTCCGATAGCTCAGCGAGAAATGGTCGTATCAAAGCTTACAAAAAATCCAATTAAAGCTGAATAAACAACCTATCCGATCCATATAGTGGTTTAGTCGGAATTTTTTTTTTAAGTCCGTGGACCAAAAACAAAAACAAAAAAAAATTCAAAAATTTTTTCTTCACGGTGCTCATTAGGATTGCGCGATACTTGTTTGTTGGAAAAATATTTTTGTCCTAAAATCTCAAAACTAGAGACTTCAAGCTTCAAATTGCTTTTTTCATGACTCCTATACGTCTATTTTTCAGAAAGATACAGCCATTTGAAAAATCGCTAAAAATTTGGAATTTTTTTTTGATCCTTTAATTTTTTGTCCTAGTGTATATACAGTGCGATCCAAAAGTCACCCCCCCCCCCTTTTAACTTTTGAACGAGTTGAGATATCGACTTCAAATTTAGAACTCTTAAATAAGACAACTTAAACTATCTTTTAGCATATATTTGATATTTTCAGTTCTTAAAATGTGGGCAGGAGGGCATGGGGGGACATTTTTTTAAATGGAAAGGGGGGTCGTGTGATACATCATTTTAAAGCTTATAAAATTCTTTATTTAAACTAATATTTTTAAATTTTTTAAAAATTTTTTTAAGGTTTTGATTTTTCAATTTTTTATGCTAAAACATTCGATTTTTTAAGTTTTTTATTATAAATTTTTATTTATGTCAACTAAAATTAGTTTAAAAGTATAATTAACATTTTTTTATGATGAAATTAGGCATTTTTAAAAAATTATTTGTTTTTTTTAGAGGAATTTTGTCATTAATATCCATTTTCAACCCCATTTTAAACCCAATTTTTTTTTTAATTTAAAAATATGGAGTTAAATGGAGAATTTTATAAGCTTTAAAATGATGTATTACACGACCCCCCTTTCCATTTAAAAAAATGTGCCCCCATGCCCCCCTGCCCACATTTTAAGAGCTGAAAGTATTAAATATATGCTAAAAGATAGTTTAAGTTGTCTTATTTAAAAGTTCCAAATTTGAAGTCTATATCTCTACTGGTTCAAAAGTAAAGAGGGGGGGGGGTGACTTTGGCACAACTTTTGAACGAGTTGAGATATCGACTTCAAATTTAGAACTCTTAAATAAGACAACTTAAACTATCTTTTAGCATATATTTGATATTTTCAGCTCTTAAAATGTGGGCAGGGGGGCATGGGGGACATTTTTTTAAATGGAAAGGGGGGTCGTGTGATACATCATTTTAAAGCTTATAAAATTCTCTATTTAAACTAACATTTTTAAATTTTTTAAAAATGTTTTTTAAGGTTTTGATTTTTTAATTTTTTGTGCTAAAACATTCGATTTTTTAAGTTTTTTTTTATAAATTTTTATTTATGTCAACTAAAATTAGTTTAAAAGTATAATTAACATTTTTTTATGATGAAATTAGGCATTTTTAAAAAATTATTTGTTTTTTTAGAGGAATTTTGACATTAATACCTATTTTCAACCCCATTTTAAACCCAAAAAAAAATTTTTTTTAATTTAAAAATATGGAGTTAAAAGAAAAAATTTATAAGCTTTAAAATGATGTATTACACGACCCCCCCTTTCCATTTAAAAAAATGTGCCCCCATGCCCCCCTGCCCACATTTTAAGAGCTGAAAGTATTAAATATATGCTAAAAGATAGTTTAAGTTGTCTTATTTAAAAGTTCCAAATTTGAAGTCGATATCTCAACTGGTTCAAAAGTTAAGGGGGGGTGACTTTTGGACCGCTCTGTATGTATATATATATATATATATATATATATATATATATATATATACAGGTAAAACGACTAAGTGACACCGAAAACTAAATGGACGTTCTCGCACCCAATATATCTTGGCTTTAAATGAGCAAAAGGCACCCTATATATAAATTATATGTATATACGTTTTAGCACCATATATATATATTAAAATATGAATCCATTCGAAAACGAACAATAATATTGTTAGGACTTGTTACACAAATGTATATTACTGCATGTTTCCGCGATAACTTTTGAGAGTCTTTCGGGTCTTTTTGTATATTTTAATAACAAAATAAGCCGTAAAGATTCACAGTAATTGCATTTTCCTAAATACTTAAACATTTTTTTTTAAATAAATAAAAAAAAATTTCAACAATTTTTTTTTATTTTCTTTTTGCGAAAAACGAAATAAATTTAAAAATAAAAATAAAATAAGTATTTAACATTAAATATATTCTGGTTCTTTATTTAAATTGTTTAACAACTAGAAAAAATATATCTTTTTTTGAAAAACGAAAATTTTTGAAAAAATGTTTTTTCAAAAAAACGAAAATTTTTGAAAAAATGTTTTTTCAAAAAAACGAAAATTTTTGAAAAAATGTTTTTTCAAAAAAACATTTTTTTTAAAAAACAAGCCGTGAAGATATCTAATGCTACGCATTCCATTATATGCAGTATACCGGGTGAGTTTATTTATGTCTACCCCAAGGTTAAGATTCATTTGATAAAAACGAAACTTGAATAATTTATATAATTTTACATTGGCTATAAAATGGCCCATTTAATTTTTTGTTTCACTGCCGGTTTCGCCGGAAGTGGCATAAATATGTGTTTTTTAACGGAAAAATCTGAATTTTTTACATTTTTACATTCATATAAAAACGAGAAACACATAATTTACCTTCTTTTTACTTACTTAATCTTCAAAGTAAAGCATAAATTTGGTATAAGAAAAATAGCGGAAAATTTTCCACAGTTTTTTATTTACTCATACAAATAATGTTCAGGGACATAAAAAATAAGAATTCAGGGCAAAAAAAATGTTTTTTTAGCTTTAATTCGCCGCCACTGATCAAATTTTTATTTTAATATTAGTTTTTTAAGCTTAAGTAAAAACAAGGCAAATAATGTGTATCTCGTTTTTATACGAAAAAATGAAAATGAAAAAAAAAAGTAAAAAAAACAAGTCGTAAAGATATGTAATGCTACGCATTCCATCATGTATTATTCACAGTAAATGGTATAGTGCATTTTCCCAAATATTCAAAAAAAATATTTTTCAAAAAAAAAAAATGAAAAAAACTTAATTTTTCAAAATTATTGTTTAATTTTTTTTTCCGAAAAACGAAAAAATTTTGAAAAAAAATTTAAAAAGATTTAAAAAAAAACATTTCTTTAATTTTGTTTTTGCAAAAAAAACAAAAAAAAATGCTGCCAACAATATAAAACTTTCCCCTATAGGCTCATTAAAATTAAAAACGAAAAAAATTTAAAAAAAAATTTAAAAAATAAAAAGTAAACTACCGTATAATATTATTTTAGCGCAGGCGCTGTGAATAATATAACAATTAGTTTTTATATATAGAATTATCGACTGAATTCAAAAATGTAAAAATTACAGGGTGTTCCATAAAAAAAACATATTTATGCCACTTCCGGTGAAACCGGACGTGAAACAAAAAAAAATCCGCCATTTTACAGCCAATGTAAAACTATATAAATGACCCAAGTTCCGTTTTTATCGAATGAAGATTAATATTAATTTTGGGGGTGAAGATTAATCTTAATTTTGGCGGGGGACATAAATAAAACACACCCGGTATATATAAATATATACTAAATTTTCCAAAATACTTAAAAAAAATCCAAAAACGAAAACATTTTGAAATTTTTTTTTTAAAATGATAGCCTTTTAATTTTTAAAAATAGTTTTTGAGGGGATAACTTTCAAAAACAATAGTGATCTTCCCCACATAGAACTTGATTTTTCCTGAAAATTTCGAGTCGATCGGATCTCTTGTGTACACAAAAACGTGACATCAAACGGATAGACGGAAGGACAGACGGACATTTTCAAAGTTTCTTATTTTTTCATGAAACACATTTGGATCCAAGAATTTTTTATCTAGGACGTTTTTTGGCCATATTTGGAAATTCGAAACTACCGTATAATACTAGTCTAGCGCTTGCGCTGTGAATAGTATAATAATAATAATAATAATAATAATAATAATAATAATAATAATCGAGAATAAGTAGTTTATTTTTTTTTATTTCTTTCGGTTCTTGTATGTAATTTAAAATGAAAACAAAAAATTAAATAGTTTCTGCTTGTTTCTTCAACTGCTGAATCTTGCTTTTTATTTGGGATATAGTTCTCACAGGTGATGTTAAGTATTTTTTTGCGAATGATGCCACTTCAGCTCCAGATGGATATTGAGCATTTTTTCGTAAATATTTTTTAAAATGTGTTTTTATTAAGTCCGTTTCATTTGAAGACCATCTCTTTTTTTTCGACAGACGTGGCTTTTTTGTCGGAGGTATATTTTCACATATGTCTTCCTCATCTATTTGTCGCCGATAACAACATTTTTCTTCGGGGGATTGACGATCATTTATTTGAAGATTATTAGATCTTTCTACAAACAAAACAGATCAAAATTTAATAATTTTTTTTTGAAATAAATTTTACTTCTTTTTAAATTAAAATTTTATTTTTTTTTAAATAAAAAAATAATCTGAACTTTATTAAACTGGATAAAAAATCTGTTCTAAAAAAAAGAAAAGACGAAATAATTTATAGAAATTACATACCATCTGAAGAAATAGAAATACTAAAATTTTTGGGCGGCTCTGACTCTTCATCTTCAGAAGAAGAAAACTCTGGTTCGTCAATATCAATCTCATCCATGCGTTTGTCCTTGCAGTTTAAAAGTTCTCCCTTTTCTAGTTTCAATAGAATCATTAATACATCTTTTGGCAACCTGTAAAACTCCCGGTGTGTTTTTTCTGTATGGCCCATGAAAGATGCTACTTGACCAATTTCATTGTCTCGTAAGTCCATTAACTGCATCATGGTGGCAATATGCTTACGCAATCTAGAGCTTCGAATTAATTGAGGCAATTTAGCACCACATTCTTTTGCATACTTTCTTTGAATGTAGCAACCGTTTATCCATTCATCAGTGCTATTGCAGTTGGAAAAAAAGTATTTATTGGATGAATCTATATATTTACCTCTTTCCGTTACTAAAATATTTACAAATTTCTGAATGTCTCGTGGTACTAATACCAACAAATCCTTTGAGCCCTTTCCTATTGTATGAATTTTTTTGTAAAATTTTGTTAACATTTTTTCTGTTGAACTTAAAGCATGCAAAATTTCATTTGTTTGTTCGGTTGTGTTTATTTTGGTCACATCAGTAAGTTCAATGAATTGAATCTCCAACTCGCTTTCTGTTGTGTAGGAGAAGTAACATAAATGTTACCTCTATCAAAATTCTATACTGAAAAAATTAACAGCTTTGTCTATACAATATTTTCTTAACTTCATAACATCTTCAGTGAGAGGAAGTAGTTTTTTTGTGTGGTTTTTTTATTTGTTCGTGTTTAAATCTTTGAGAGCAAGGTTACCAACTAAACGTCCCCAATTTTTTACAATCATTTTGCGCAAAAGTTTTAAATCATCCAATATACTATTGGCGTTATCCAAAGACTCTTTTTTAATTATTTTATCCTTTTTGCATATCAAAAATATAGCGATATCAATTAAGTCCTTAAGCGTCTTTCCTTGGTGCAAAGCGTAAGAGGCAGAACCATAGGATCTTTCACTTTCTGAATAATTGCTAGAGTTTTTTACAGCTTGAACAAGATTGTCAATATTTCTTGGTTTTAAGATATCTGTAAAATTATAACTTATGAGAGCAAATTTAGTAAACATTAAATATTTGAAGACTACACGACAGAAACACTGAAGGTCACATTGCGAATTATGTCGCTTTTCACATAAATAAGCACGGTATACCGTTTAATGTTTACTTATTTGAATATCCACTTTCTTCATGTTTAAATTAAAACTGGGCATCCTAAATTATAATAATGAAAATCGTTTTTTCACCTAATTATTTGTTCATACAGCCATTATATTATTTAATAATAAACACAACCGAACAAACAAATGAAATTTTACATGCTTTAAGTTCAACAGAACAAATTTTAATAAAATTTTACAAAAAAAAATCATACAATAGGAAAGGGCTAAAAGGATTTGTTGGTACTAGTACCACGAGACATTCAAAATTTTCTTAATATTTTAGTAAAGGAAAGAGGTAAATATATAGATTCATCCAATAAATACTTTTTTTTCCAACTGGAATAGCACTGATGAATGGGAATGGATAAACGGTTGCTACATTCAAAGAAAGTATGCAAAAGAATGTGGTGAAAAATTGCCTCAATTAATTCAAAGCTCTAGATTGGGTAAGTATATTGCCACCATGATGCAGTTAATGGACTTACGATACAATGAAATTGGTCAAGTAGCATCTTTTATGGGCCATACAGAAAAAACACACCGGGAGTTTTACAGGTTGCCAAAAGATTTATTAATGATTGCTAAAGTTTCAAAAATTCTACTGAAACTAGAAAAGGGAGAACTTTTAAACTGCAAGGACAAACGCATGGATAAGAGTTTTTTTCTTCTGAAGAAGACGAAAAGTCAGAGAAGCCCAAAAATTTCAGTATTTCTATTTCTTCAAATGGTATGTAATTTCTTTAAACTTAGTGTATTTTCTTTTTTTTTAGAACAGATTTTGTATCCAGTTTAATAAAGTTCAAAGATTGTTTTTTTTTATTTAAAAAAAGTAAATTTTTAATTTAAAAAGAAGTAAAATTTATTTCAAAAAAAAATTATTAAATTTTTATCTGTTTTGTTTGTAGGAAGATCTAATAATCATCAAAAAAATGATCGTCAATCAAGTAGATGAACCAACTTCAGATGAGAAAGACATGTGAAAATATCCTTCCGACAAAAAAAAACACGTCTTTCGACAAAAAAGAGATGGTCTTCAAATGAACCGGACTTAATATAATTATAATACTTGTTATAACTCATAAGAGCAAATTTAGTTTTTTTAGTGCAAGGAATAATATAATGGCTCTATGAACAAATAATTAGGAGAAAAAACGATTTTCATTATTTTAATTTAGGATGTCCCAGTTTTAATTTAAACATGAGTAAGAAAATGTATATTAATATAAGTAAACATTAAACATTTGAAGACTACACGACAAAAACGCCGATGGTCACAATGCGAATTAGGTCGACTTTCACATAAATAAGCACGGTATTCAGTGCGCATTTATGTGGAAGACGACCTTATTCGTATTGTGACACATAGCGTTTTTGTCGTGTTGTCTTTATTTACTTTATGTTATTACCAATAATCGTGGAAATTGTATCATCAGATTTGGGTATAATCTTTCTAACTTCAATCAAGATGCGAGCACATTCTCGCATTCTATTGCGAACGACAACAGTTCGTCTTTTTATATTCTTAGATGTTTGTACAAGCTGCATACCATACTCTAAAATAATAGGATCTCCTATTACAACTTTTCCGATTTCGTCGAACCTATAAAAAGATAACCACTCTTAAATAAGCTTCTTAACTAAAAGTAATTAAGTTAATAAGTTCTAATAAATTTAACTTAAAATTTTAAATTGGCATTGACAATTGAGCTTAATTAAAAAAAATACCTACTTTAATAACTTATATTTAAAATATAAGATATAAAGGTAAAAATTGATTTTTTATTGTAAACAAGGATTTTTATTTTATTTTCTGAGGGGTAGGGGGGAGTTTGACACCATTCGTATACGGGGCACATTCGTAAATCTTATCTGATGTCAAAACCAAAAGGTTTTATTAAAAACCAAAAGGTTTTATTACGCGTATTTACTTCCGCATATAGCTCTTTTCGTGCCATATCTGCCAGTGAGTGGCAGGCGTTCTTAGCCACCATTGAGAAGTAGTTACTGTACAGTAAAAAACTGTTTTAACGCTCTTAAAATTACTTTAGCGCCTACAATTTTGTTATAATTATTATTATTATTATTATTATTATTTTACAATAAAATTAATAGAAATATACATATTAATTAAAAAAAAATTAATTAACATTTAAGTTAAATAATAGTAACAAATAAGTAAAAAAAAAGAAATAAATAAACTATTCAAGTATATGATTTTTGACTTTCTTGTTCGTACAATAATATGTAAGCATTCCCTGATACGATGGATGTTGGTGAAATTGAAGATACCCTAGAGTCGTTGTATTCGTGCCACGTATGATTATAGGGATGTTTACAATAGGCGGTGTAGTGTCCGCTATACGTGGTACCACTGTGATTTGAAATGGCGTATAAGTTGTATTTGGAGGGTGCAACGGACTCTGCTGCATAATTGCTCATATCTAATTCTTCTAGGGGGAAGTCTACGGTGACTTTGAGCTTACTTTGAAACTGTGTCATCGGGGAGAAGCGTTTAAGGTGAATTACTAATGGAATTTTTGAATTCTAAAGAATTTTGTGCATTTTCTGCGCTTTTTGCATTTTGAACATGTAGGTTTTTCATCACCGTCCAACGATTCTTCCCGTGTGAAGGATTCCAAACAATGTGATAAACTTAATTGACCGATGTGTTGTGGAAGAGAGAGAGAAAGGTCCCAGAATGGTTCGAATGTGACGGAACAATTTCTGCAATAGGTGCATTTGAGGGTGGATTTCAGTTGTCCGACGAAGAGGTCCAAAATGCGAGAGTCGTCCATCCGGAGGTATCTGGACCATGAATCGGCAGATTTTTCATTATCAGTTAATTTTTCATCTATTTTGGTAAAAATAGGTTTAGGTTTTTCCGTTACCCTGTTAACGTCCTCGTGAAGTCCCTCTAAAAGGTACCGCAGAAATTCTTGTGCGTCCTGCTGTTTGTAGTCTGTAAATTGGGGGGCGAAAATCTGGATTTGGCTCTTGAAAGAGACCGTGTTTACTACCCGTTCAGATAAATCTTCTGACCACAACTGTTTTATCACATCGGCAAATGTCTTAATTAAAGCTCCATGCATACTTGATATATTGGTGTTGATATCCTGCATATAGCTGTCCTTCTTTAAGTATTCCAACAAAAGTTTCGTGTTCGAAAGGCATGTAATGACCGAGTTCATGAAACAGGTATTCCCGATATTTTTTAACCCTTTAAGACCCAGAGTTTTGACTGGACTTCCGACCTCTGGCATATTGTTTGTGATATAGTTTTACTCGCTGTTATCCTCAATATCACTGTAATTTAAACTGTTGTGTTGTATAATTTATCATCGTTCATTTCAGAATCATTATCAAATGTTCCCAAGACACTTATAGCATTACCTCTTTGGATTGCCATACTTATGCGTTGTAGAAAGTAAAGACCTTCCAAAGGGTTGCCGGTGGAATCTACCAAGCGTCTACAAATGTCTTTAAGAAAGGCCTTAGTGATTGGACCATATGAACCATAATTTTCAATAGCTATGGGAACAAATTCATAGTCTGTTGATAAAAATTTGTATCTCTTGATCTTAATGTTTTCTGCTCGTTCTGCAGCAGAGCCAGCCTTTTTAGAGTTAATATGAAGATAAAAGGGAGCCACAGTATCCACACAGGTAAAGTCCCACACCAAGCATTTCCCTCTTTTAAATGGACCCAAAGTCATTCCGTCTGGTCTTTTGCCATCGATTCGTGCCATTAAACCTGGAGGTTCTAAAACAGGTTGTAGATCAATAATAGCTAAGGCTCTCTTTATTAGGTTGTTTACTTCTTTGTGTCTAGATAATCTGCCTTTGCTATATCTACAAGAGAGGCCATATGTTCCAGATGTATCAACATTTTCACCACAAATACACAAATGGTGGACAACAGTTTTGGTAGATCCCATTCTCAAATTAATAGCTATTCTAAGTAAGTTTCTATTTAAAAGTAAACCCAGATTTGATGATGGTAAAGTATTCAACCAGTAGCTTGCTTCCTTTTGACATACTGCGTGCATTCGGGATTTATCCTTTTCAGTACAAGCGGACTTAATTATTTGTTTTGATGCTATTTCTAAAAGAGGAGTGTCCCAAGCAGATTGGTTTGATGTAGTAGGAATATCAGCGTTGGTTTTTATTTTCCAGATATTTATTGCGTCATCCACGAGATTTAAATTGAGGTCATTAAATTTTCTTAATTGAGAATTTATGAGATTCAGACAAGAATTAAATGAGGAAATATAACTTGGTAGAGCTAGGTCACTTGAAAGGCGAAGACCAAGGCCACCAAGTCGACAGGGAAGTGAGGCTTGAGACCACTGAATATCAGAAAAGTTAACATTGGTAATTTCAGAAAGATTTTTGCGAAGAGTATTATCAAATTGCATTAAAAGAGAGTGATTATAGATAGGGGATGATCTTAGAAGGTACTGAAGTCTTGGAATTGAAATACAATTTTTTAAAAGAAAAAATGCTTGGTGGGGCTCTAACAAAAGTAGTCTTTTACTCATAGATTCTAATGAATTGATTTTCTTTTGTAAAATAATGTTTTCCGAATAAGGGCCAATAGGGGCGCCTAGTAAATCCAAATTTCCCTCGGAGACAAGTTTCAAATCATTAAAGAGGCTGAAAATATTTTCTTGCTCAGTGTTCAGGTTATAAATTTCACATTTACTTCTATTCAGGTATAGACCATATTTTGGACCTTCTTTTTCTAAAAAAGAGAGGTCCTCAGCTACAGAATCCAGACTTCCCACTAGAGTTCCGTCATCTAGGAACCATACATTAAAATCGGATTTTAAATTTAAAAAAAGACTTTTGGATGTCATACAAAATAAAAAAGACCCCATAGGGTCACCCTGTTGTATGCCTTCTTCTGAAAATATTATCGAATCGCCATAGATTAAATTTGAAATTTCTCCGTAACTTGCAGAAACATATTCGGATAATTCTGGAAACGTTTCATATATAGTATCTAATATGACATCTCTCTTGATTAAATTAAACGCGTTTTTAAAATCTACCTTTAGAATAACTTCTCTCTTATTAGATTTTATGGAGTTGATAATAGATATCAATTTTATTTGATATAACATAGTTAAAATTATGCTTTAATAATAAATTAGAAAGTATTTATACTTGAATCTTGAAGGGGTATATTCGTACCTGTTTACATGTGCCTCCTTCAGATATAAATTTCATGTTAATATTTTGAGAATCATTGTAAAAAAATATAAGAAAAAACTTACAAGAAGTGACGCGGTAGATGAAAGCATATATAAAAGGAAAGGAGAGGAGGAGAATTCCGACCAGCAATCAACCAGTCGAATTTAGTTTAAATTTAAAATTGTAATGTTTTTTGTTAATTGTAGGTTTATTATTAATTAACGTGATAAAAAATCTGATAATAATAAACTTACTAGCAATTCATTTTTTCGTTTGCATTTTAATTTTAATTTTCTTTAATATATTTTTTCTATAGCTAAATTCATGTTAGTTTGGACTAAATAATTAAATATATTTGGAAGATTTTACTAATCTGTAAAAACTATACGAATGGTTCCAAACTCCCCCTAATTACTGCATACCCCTTTGTACGCTCCTAATATTTAATATTTCTTTATATTATTTTAACAGGTTTGTAGTCAAATTTATCTATTTATAAAAAATAAGTTTTTACCTTAGTTTTTCTATTATTTGTTGTCTCAGTGGATCTTGTTTTAAGTATTCTTGATAGTCTGTATCCAAAGATAAAATAAAGGATTCGACTTTGGGATGTGCCATATGTGGTATATCGTTAGTGGTAGTAAAACATTTACGATTATGTCTTACTATGTAACTAGTTTTCAAGAATGTTTTACATTTTGCACAAATCATATAATTAGACTCATTAACTCGCTCAGATAACGGCCTTATACGTTTTTTAGGAATAATTGTTCCATTTCTCTCCTTAAGTTTAAGATTTCCCTTATTCCTGATTGTCATTATTATATTTTTCTTTTCTTTTGTACCTATTAAAAATCAAAGCATATACTATATTATAGAGTACTGTTAATGTTAAAAATATACGTTGTGCCTGGGCGCACAAACTAGGCTCGTAATGTAACAGCAAAGCCCTATTTTTGGCACTAGGTAAAAAAATAGTATATGAAAGTACAAGTTTCATAAGAGCTGTAGGGCCCGTTTTTTAAATTGTACCCGTGTTTTATGCTATTTAAAAACTAATCTTCAATTATTTTTTCCGCCATTGTTTTGACATTGCAAGATTTCGTTGCTTGATTAAAGTTTTAAATTTAAAATGGATGAAGAATTTTGTGAAGCAAATAGAAAAAAGAATATAAAACATTTTATATGAGGCTTAAAATTAAAATCGTAAAACCGAAGACGTTTTAATTGCTTAATTTACCTAAAGAACAAAACAAAAGTTAATTATTTGTGGTAAGACCGGTTAACCTGTATGTATCTCTTTCTCTGTTTAATTAATAAGTTAAAAAAAAAGGAAGAAATACATATTCCCCTAACTTGGTTAGTAACCGATGATCCACAACAAATCGGATAAACTAGGTTTAAGGTACTAATATTACCTCAATTTAAATCAAATGTAAATATGTATAAACAAAAGGAATTTGTTATTGATAACGTCAAATTAAAAATCAATGGGTAAGTAAAAACTAATTGTTATTATAATCAAGTAAGTTTTGCTTAGATTCTGACACGTTCACTGCCAATTTTTAGAACTAAAATCTTCATTAAGATATGTATTTGCGTATATGGCTCATTATGAAACGCAAATAAAAAAATACTATTTTAAATTTAAATACCTTCTGTGTTCACTAATAATTTTACCATGCTTTTTTCTTTATGGCGCTGTTAAAGATGCCTCGAGAAATGTTTTGATATTACAAATAATTCACAAAATGTGCAATAGGTTTTTTTGTACTCTTCATTTATCTTTTCATATGTAGGATTATTTGTTACATTTTCATCTTTTTCATATTCAGATTCAGAATCTGTAGGTGGCTCCCGTTTGATGGTTATCATCTTCATTTATAAATTTATTATTGTCAGAGAGATTACCTAAAATATTATTATTTTAACACGTATGCTTAGATAAGTGTTGTTAATTACCCTTGTTCGTTAACTCGAGTCCAGTAGTCGGCTGTACTCTGCTTGTTAAGTCTTCACTTTTTTTACATATGTTGGTATTACAAATGAGACCAGAATTGCCTAATTGTAATGGCTGCAGACTGGCTAGATCTATACCTTCTTGTTCGTTTGGACCGAAATACATTTGTTCACAGTTTGGTACCGGTTGCAGAGGTTGCAAACCCATATAATCGTTGCTTCTATTTAAGTTACTATTTTGTTCAAAATGATCTAGAAAACATAAGTCGCCGGTAGTAACTGTTTCCAAAGAACTTAAATTGCAGGCTTCAGTTACAATGTCAGGGTTTGTCTTTAAAACACTCATATTTTGAGTAAAATCTGAATTAATCGTATGTTCAAATAAGCCTTTGTTTTTAATAACTTTATAAATATTTTGGTTAAAACCAGCGGGGTCTGTTAGGTTAGGTTGCAATTGTTGACAATTTTCCAAAGTATCTAAAATACAATTAAAATAATAATGAACAAGCCGTGTAATGTAATAATAATCGTTTATTTTATTTACGCATATAGCAGTTACAAAGTTATTTATATAATATTCTCATAGCATAATAGGTATAAAATAATAATTAAAAAAAAAAATAAGAGTAATATACTCATATAAAACAAAATTACATGCCTAAATGTTGACGTAATTGATTTTTAAACATATTATATGAAGAATTGTAAAAATCAACAGTATTGCATGCTAAATTAACCAATGTTACAATACGGTTCATTGGAGAATTTTCTGCATTAACAGTATTACAGGAGGAAACCTCCAGGAGTGGATAACTTCTCAAGGATCTTGATGGAATTTTAATATTAAACTGACCCAATATAACACTAGATTGAATTGATCCAGCAAAAACACACATCACTGAAGATTCTTCTATTCTGAAGGGTAGCTAAACCCAAATATTGCCTTGTTTGATTCGTATCCAACAAAATGTTATTCTGAGCAAGTCTGTATCGAACAATACGTAAAAACTTATTCTGAACAATTTCAATTCGCTGAATATGGTTGCCAAAATATGGGGACCAAATGGTGGATCCGTATTCCAGTCTTGATCTTACTAGGGATGAATACAACATCAATATAGGTCTCTGATTAGAAAAGTCCTTAGTTGTCCTTAGAACAAAACCTAGCATTTTATTTGCATTAGAAACAATATGATCAAAATGATTATGAAATAATAATTTACTGTCCAAAAAAATACCCAGATCCTTGATTACATTGACATTATTTAGTAAATTATCTGCTATTTTATAATTGTGCTCTAACGGGTCCTTTTTACGTGAAAAAGTCATCACCGAGCACTTATTATTATTTAAATACAGCTTGTTTTTAATGCACCAGTCATTAAGTAAATCAAGGTCCCTTTGTAAAATAAAAGCATCTAGTATAGACGTTATCCATCTGTAAATCTTTAAATCATCAGCAAAAAGCAAATATTGAGACAAAAATTTTGAACCTATATCATTAATAAAAATAATGAACAATATTGGTCCTAGGTGAGATCCTTGTGGTACTCCACTTAGGACCTTTATAATGAAAGATTTAAAACCATTTATAATTACCTGTTGTATTCTTCCTGTAAGATACGATACAATCCATGTATGAAAAGGCGGCCTAACCCCATATTCCCACAACTTTTTAGCCAGTAAATAATGACATACAAGATCAAACGCCTTACTAAAATCAGTATATATGGCATGAACTTCTCCGCCATGATCTAAACACCATGAAATGAAATTAGTATATGTAAACATATTTGTCACCGTCGATCTACCTTCTAAAAAGCCATGTTGTTCCTGTACAATTATATTTTTAAACTCAGATGAAATAAATGGAAGTACAACTTTCTCAAAAAGTTTAGCGACGGCTGATTGAATACACACCTGTCTGTAGTTTTTAACACTAGATCTGTTTCCGCTTTTAAATATTGGTATAACGTAGGAAGACTTCCAAGCTATGGGAAAAATACCAGATTCTAAAGATTTATTAAAAATAAAAAGTAATGGAGTACATATAGAATAGGCAACATTTTTTAATAGTACGTTAGGGATACCATCAGGACCGGGACCTTTGTGTATGTTTAAATTACACAAGGCGGAGAACAGATTTTCATGTGTGATTTGAACCACAGACAAATCAACTTCACTATCTTTAGATCCGCAGTTACTAAAATCAAAATTTTCATTATCACTAGAAGTATCAGAGTGAGTGTAAACGGAACTAAAATGAGTAGCGAACAAATTTGCAATATTTTCACCAGTATCGGCTTGCTCGTCTTCAAGATGTACTGTACTAGGAATACCTGAAGATTTTTTATTATTATCAACAAATTTCCAGAATTGCTTTACATTAGCTGTGATTTGATTTTCAACATTGTTAATGTAATTTTTATAACATTCATTACTTAAAATCTTACACCTACGGCGCAGATCAGAAAAAATTTCATGATGATACTGTGAGTTTGTTTCCCTAAAATGCCTGTGAGCTTTTATCTTCAAAATAATTAACTTTCTTAACTCAAAACTAAACCAAACCGGATATTTATGTTTACGTTTATATTTCTTTGGTACAAATAAATATATTGCTTCACTAAGCTTTTTATAGAAACAATCAACAGCCTCATCAATGTGAGATTTATTATATAAAACCCGCCAATCAATGTCAAAAAGATATTTGTTAATTAACTTATAATTTGCGTTTCTAAAATTATAATACCAATCACTGTCCACATCCAAAACTTTATATGAATCATTAATTACTATATCAACATTAAGTGCTGGATGATAAGTATCAAGTCGAACAAGTGGATCAGTATCCACGAGATTTAAATTGAGGTCATTAAATTTTCTTAATTGAGAATTTATGAGATTCAGACAAGAATTAAATGAGGAAATATAACTTGGTAGAGCTAGGTCACTTGAAAGGCGAAGACCAAGGCCACCAAGTCGACAGGGAAGTGAGGCTTGAGACCACTGAATATCAGAAAAGTTAACATTGGTAATTTCAGAAAGATTTTTGCGAAGAGTATTATCAAATTGCATTAAAAGAGAGTGATTATAGATAGGGGATGATCTTAGAAGGTACTGAAGTCTTGGAATTGAAATACAATTTTTTAAAAGAAAAAATGCTTGGTGGGGCTCTAACAAAAGTAGTCTTTTACTCATAGATTCTAATGAATTGATTTTCTTTTGTAAAATAATGTTTTCCGAATAAGGGCCAATAGGGGCGCCTAGTAAATCCAAATTTCCCTCGGAGACAAGTTTCAAATCATTAAAGAGGCTGAAAATATTTTCTTGCTCAGTGTTCAGGTTATAAATTTCACATTTACTTCTATTCAGGTATAGACCATATTTTGGACCTTCTTTTTCTAAAAAAGAGAGGTCCTCAGCTACAGAATCCAGACTTCCCACTAGAGTTCCGTCATCTAGGAACCATACATTAAAATCGGATTTTAAATTTAAAAAAAGACTTTTGGATGTCATACAAAATAAAAAAGACCCCATAGGGTCACCCTGTTGTATGCCTTCTTCTGAAAATATTATCGAATCGCCATAGATTAAATTTGAAATTTCTCCGTAACTTGCAGAAACATATTCGGATAATTCTGGAAACGTTTCATATATAGTATCTAATATGACATCTCTCTTGATTAAATTAAACGCGTTTTTAAAATCTACCTTTAGAATAACTTCTCTCTTATTAGATTTTATGGAGTTGATAATAGATATCAATTTTATTTGATATAACATAGTTAAAATTATGCTTTAATAATAAATTAGAAAGTATTTATACTTGAATCTTGAAGGGGTATATTCGTACCTGTTTACATGTGCCTCCTTCAGATATAAATTTCATGTTAATATTTTGAGAATCATTGTAAAAAAATATAAGAAAAAACTTACAAGAAGTGACGCGGTAGATGAAAGCATATATAAAAGGAAAGGAGAGGAGGAGAATTCCGACCAGCAATCAACCAGTCGAATTTAGTTTAAATTTAAAATTGTAATGTTTTTTGTTAATTGTAGGTTTATTATTAATTAACGTGATAAAAAATCTGATAATAATAAACTTACTAGCAATTCATTTTTTCGTTTGCATTTTAATTTTAATTTTCTTTAATATATTTTTTCTATAGCTAAATTCATGTTAGTTTGGACTAAATAATTAAATATATTTGGAAGATTTTACTAATCTGTAAAAACTATACGAATGGTTCCAAACTCCCCCTAATTACTGCATACCCCTTTGTACGCTCCTAATATTTAATATTTCTTTATATTATTTTAACAGGTTTGTAGTCAAATTTATCTATTTATAAAAAATAAGTTTTTACCTTAGTTTTTCTATTATTTGTTGTCTCAGTGGATCTTGTTTTAAGTATTCTTGATAGTCTGTATCCAAAGATAAAATAAAGGATTCGACTTTGGGATGTGCCATATGTGGTATATCGTTAGTGGTAGTAAAACATTTACGATTATGTCTTACTATGTAACTAGTTTTCAAGAATGTTTTACATTTTGCACAAATCATATAATTAGACTCATTAACTCGCTCAGATAACGGCCTTATACGTTTTTTAGGAATAATTGTTCCATTTCTCTCCTTAAGTTTAAGATTTCCCTTATTCCTGATTGTCATTATTATATTTTTCTTTTCTTTTGTACCTATTAAAAATCAAAGCATATACTATATTATAGAGTACTGTTAATGTTAAAAATATACGTTGTGCCTGGGCGCACAAACTAGGCTCGTAATGTAACAGCAAAGCCCTATTTTTGGCACTAGGTAAAAAAATAGTATATGAAAGTACAAGTTTCATAAGAGCTGTAGGGCCCGTTTTTTAAATTGTACCCGTGTTTTATGCTATTTAAAAACTAATCTTCAATTATTTTTTCCGCCATTGTTTTGACATTGCAAGATTTCGTTGCTTAATTAAAGTTTTAAATTTAAAATGGATGAAGAATTTTGTGAAGCAAATAGAAAAAAGAATATAAAACATTTTGTATGAGGCTTAAAATTAAAATCGTAAAACCGAAGACGTTTTAATTGCTTAATTTACCTAAAGAACAAAACAAAAGTTAATTATTTGTGGTAAGACCGGTTAACCTGTATGTATCTCTTTCTCTGTTTAATTAATAAGTTAAAAAAAAAGGAAGAAATACATATTCCCCTAACTTGGTTAGTAACTGATGATCCACAACAAATCGGATAAACTAGGTTTAAGGTACTAATATTACCTCAATTTAAATCAAATGTAAATATGTATAAACAAAAGGAATTTGTTATTGATAACGTCAAATTAAAAATCAATGGGTAAGTAAAAACTAATTGTTATTATAATCAAGTAAGTTTTGCTTAGATTCTGACACGTTCACTGCCAATTTTTAGAACTAAAATCTTCATTAAGATATGTATTTGCGTATATGGCTCATTATGAAACGCAAATAAAAAAATACTATTTTAAATTTAAATACCTTCTGTGTTCACTAATAATTTTACCATGCTTTTTTCTTTATGGCGCTGTTAAAGATGCCTCGAGAAATGTTTTGATATTACAAATAATTCACAAAATGTGCAATAGGTTTTTTTGTACTCTTCATTTATCTTTTCATATGTAGGATTATTTGTTACATTTTCATCTTTTTCATATTCAGATTCAGAATCTGTAGGTGGCTCCCGTTTGATGGTTATCATCTTCATTTATAAATTTATTATTGTCAGAGAGATTACCTAAAATATTATTATTTTAACACGTATGCTTAGATAATAGTGTTGTTAATTACCCTTGTTCGTTAACTCGAGTCCAGTAGTCGGCTGTACTCTGCTTGTTAAGTCTTCACTTTTTTTACATATGTTGGTATTACAAATGAGACCAGAATTGCCTAATTGTAATGGCTGCAGACTGGCTAGATCTATACCTTCTTGTTCGTTTGGACCGAAATACATTTGTTCACAGTTTGGTACCGGTTGCAGAGGTTGCAAACCCATATAATCGTTGCTTCTATTTAAGTTACTATTTTGTTCAAAATGATCTAGAAAACATAAGTCGCCGGTAGTAACTGTTTCCAAAGAACTTAAATTGCAGGCTTCAGTTACAATGTCAGGGTTTGTCTTTAAAACACTCATATTTTGAGTAAAATCTGAATTAATCGTATGTTCAAATAAGCCTTTGTTTTTAATAACTTTATAAATATTTTGGTTAAAACCAGCGGGGTCTGTTAGGTTAGGTTGCAATTGTTGACAATTTTCCAAAGTATCTAAAATACAATTAAAATAATAATGAACAAGCCGTGTAATGTAATAATAATCGTTTATTTTATTTACGCATATAGCAGTTACAAAGTTATTTATATAATATTCTCATAGCATAATAGGTATAAAATAATAATTAAAAAAAAAAAATAAGAGTAATATACTCATATAAAACAAAATTACATGCCTAAATGTTGACGTAATTGATTTTTAAACATATTATATGAAGAATTGTAAAAATCAACAGTATTGCATGCTAAATTAACCAATGTTACAATACGGTTCATTGGAGAATTTTCTGCATTAACAGTATTACAGGAGGAAACCTCCAGGAGTGGATAACTTCTCAAGGATCTTGATGGAATTTTAATATTAAACTGACCCAATATAACACTAGATTGAATTGATCCAGCAAAAACACACATCACTGAAGATTCTTCTATTCTGAAGGGTAGCTAAACCCAAATATTGCCTTGTTTGATTCGTATCCAACAAAATGTTATTCTGAGCAAGTCTGTATCGAACAATACGTAAAAACTTATTCTGAACAATTTCAATTCGCTGAATATGGTTGCCAAAATATGGGGACCAAATGGTGGATCCGTATTCCAGTCTTGATCTTACTAGGGATGAATACAACATCAATATAGGTCTCTGATTAGAAAAGTCCTTAGTTGTCCTTAGAACAAAACCTAGCATTTTATTTGCATTAGAAACAATATGATCAAAATGATTATGAAATAATAATTTACTGTCCAAAAAAATACCCAGATCCTTGATTACATTGACATTATTTAGTAAATTATCTGCTATTTTATAATTGTGCTCTAACGGGTCCTTTTTACGTGAAAAAGTCATCACCGAGCACTTATTATTATTTAAATACAGCTTGTTTTTAATGCACCAGTCATTAAGTAAATCAAGGTCCCTTTGTAAAATAAAAGCATCTAGTATAGACGTTATCCATCTGTAAATCTTTAAATCATCAGCAAAAAGCAAATATTGAGACAAAAATTTTGAACCTATATCATTAATAAAAATAATGAACAATATTGGTCCTAGGTGAGATCCTTGTGGTACTCCACTTAGGACCTTTATAATGAAAGATTTAAAACCATTTATAATTACCTGTTGTATTCTTCCTGTAAGATACGATACAATCCATGTATGAAAAGGCGGCCTAACCCCATATTCCCACAACTTTTTAGCCAGTAAATAATGACATACAAGATCAAACGCCTTACTAAAATCAGTATATATGGCATGAACTTCTCCGCCATGATCTAAACACCATGAAATGAAATTAGTATATGTAAACATATTTGTCACCGTCGATCTACCTTCTAAAAAGCCATGTTGTTCCTGTACAATTATATTTTTAAACTCAGATGAAATAAATGGAAGTACAACTTTCTCAAAAAGTTTAGCGACGGCTGATTGAATACACACCTGTCTGTAGTTTTTAACACTAGATCTGTTTCCGCTTTTAAATATTGGTATAACGTAGGAAGACTTCCAAGCTATGGGAAAAATACCAGATTCTAAAGATTTATTAAAAATAAAAAGTAATGGAGTACATATAGAATAGGCAACATTTTTTAATAGTACGTTAGGGATACCATCAGGACCGGGACCTTTGTGTATGTTTAAATTACACAAGGCGGAGAACAGATTTTCATGTGTGATTTGAACCACAGACAAATCAACTTCACTATCTTTAGATCCGCAGTTACTAAAATCAAAATTTTCATTATCACTAGAAGTATCAGAGTGAGTGTAAACGGAACTAAAATGAGTAGCGAACAAATTTGCAATATTTTCACCAGTATCGGCTTGCTCGTCTTCAAGATGTACTGTACTAGGAATACCTGAAGATTTTTTATTATTATCAACAAATTTCCAGAATTGCTTTACATTAGCTGTGATTTGATTTTCAACATTGTTAATGTAATTTTTATAACATTCATTACTTAAAATCTTACACCTACGGCGCAGATCAGAAAAAATTTCATGATGATACTGTGAGTTTGTTTCCCTAAAATGCCTGTGAGCTTTTATCTTCAAAATAATTAACTTTCTTAACTCAAAACTAAACCAAACCGGATATTTATGTTTACGTTTATATTTCTTTGGTACAAATAAATATATTGCTTCACTAAGCTTTTTATAGAAACAATCAACAGCCTCATCAATGTGAGATTTATTATATAAAACCCGCCAATCAATGTCAAAAAGATATTTGTTAATTAACTTATAATTTGCGTTTCTAAAATTATAATACCAATCACTGTCCACATCCAAAACTTTATATGAATCATTAATTACTATATCAACATTAAGTGCTGGATGATAAGTATCAAGTCGAACAAGTGGATCAGTATTAGTTACCTCACTATAAATGTTTGAAAAACATAAATCCAGTAGATTTCCGTCCAAATTTGCAATTAAGTTATATTGATTTAAACCCAAAAAAGAAAAATTATCACAAAGGTGGCTTTCAATCTCAGTGTTAATACCTAAGGCTATTATTCTATTGGTTTCATCGTCAAGAGTCCAAACTAAATCTGGCAAATTATAGTCACCTACTATAACAAATTTAGATTCCTTATATTTATTACATAATTGTTTGACTGTATTAACATGATTTTCATAAAGTGATAGCTTTGATTTTGATGGAATATACACACAACCCAAAATCAAAAAGGATTTGTTAAAAATTACCTTTACAAAAATCTGTTCGACCAATGAGTTTTCTATGGGTAACATACAACATTTATACTGCTGCTTAACAGCTATAAATGCACCGCCACCACGGGAAAAACTACTGGTATCCTTGTTACGGTCACACCTAAACACATTGTATAAGTCACCAACCAATTCGCGATCGTAGAAACTACTGTTAAGACCAGACTCAGTTATAAGTAGCACATCATAGTATTCATTTTCAACACTTAGACGAAAATCCTTGACTTTTGTTCTCAAACCCCTAACGTTTTGGTAAAACATACTTAATTCACTTGTTCTATTATTGTAACTGCTTACATTTGAAAATTCTGCTTACTGACTATTTTTGGTACTCCGTTCAAATATTTAATAGTCTTGGTGTTGTCCCCATTGTTTTTAAGTAATTCCAATTCACTTTTTAACTTATTTAGATGCTTACGCTGAGCTTCAGTTAAATCAGCTTTAAAGTACAATTTGGACTCAGGAGGACTTTTACCCTTTAACACTTTTATCACATCGAGAGGCGAGCATAGTGTAACTTTAATAGGCCTTGTTTTACCTCTAACAAATTTGCCTAATCTAAATAACCTAATATTATTCACTTCGATATTACATCGAGCCAACAGGGACGATTTCACCAACTCCTTATCTTCTAATAATCTCTCATCATTATTTTCATTAATAGGTTCATCTGCATTAAAGACCATAATGTTATTAGATCTTTTTTGACGATCATTTAATTCGAATACTAGTTCGTCGCATTCCAACGTATTAGTCTTTTTTAATTCCAAAATATTTTCCTCCAATTTTATTATTTTTCTTGATAATAAATTATTGTTTTGTTTTAGTTCTTTATTTTCTTTGAGAATTAAATTTATCGATTTATTTAGGGAAGCAATCTTCTCATTTAGAAATTTCATAATGTCTAATTTAAATGGACTCAAATGTTTGTCGAACAACGATTCAAATTTTGAAATATCATTCTGAACATTTTCATCAGTTTCTTCAATAACCGTTACATCCGATGGATCAGTATTTAATTTACAGGTTGTACAGTTCCATAAAAAAACATTATTCTTAACTTCAATGTGTACTGCAGTAAATTCATCATTAGACATGCCAGTACATTTTTTGTGGTACCACTCTTTACAATTAGCACACTTAATCTGCCCATGATTTTTCGGAATGGTGGTAGAACATTCTCCGCACTTACGTAAACTCATATTTTATTCGAGTTATTTACCACAAAAATCGTTTGGCCCTATAGCTCAGAGGCAAAGTGTCGGGATCGAAATCCAAACCACGGTGACACGCTAGGTTCGAGGCTTGCTCTCGACACAACTTTTTTTATTATTTAAAAGAATATTTTTGAATATCATTCAATTTTTGAGGTTATGGATTATAAGAAAAGTAAATAAAATTATTCAGTAATATACGAATATTTTGCCTATAACAACAATTCCACTCGTTTACTGTTATACACTTTTGTCAATGTAACATATAACTCTAATTAAATTTCACCAATAACTAATATTTTAAACTATTTGTATTTTTATACCTTGACCTTCATACTATACATCTATCTGTAATGTAATATTTCTTAGTTACTCTACTCAGTCCCATTTTACGCCAACTTTAGGTTGTTTTTTTGTTATAAATTAAAAAAATCTACCCAAATCTCGCAAATTTACTTTCTGTACTTGAGTTTTCCTTCGAATTTTTATTTTTTAAATCAGTATTGTAAATTCCTTGAGAATGCTTAAATTTTTATGAAAATTTTAAGTCGTAAGGGCATTTCCTTTTATTTTTATGATTTTTTCAATAAAAAACAAAATAATCTTTAATTCATTCGTTTTTTTATTGATTTTTTTTATGCACGGCCTTTTTAAATTTATATTTTCCTATTTTTACTTTTTCGCCCCAATTGAATTCAATTGAATTAAGTGTGTTGTGTGAATATCTCGGCGGGGATCGGAGAGGTGGAGGGGTAGGAAAAAAAAACAATTTATTTTTCACTTTTCTTTATGTTTTAAAATGTTTTTAGTATTTTGAGCTCAGGTTATTATATTATTCACAGCACCAGCGCTAGAATAATATTTATTATACGGTAGTTTCGAATTAAAAAAACAAAAATCGTCATAGACAAAAAAATCTTGGATATAAATTTGTTTCATGAAAAAAACAGCAACTTTTTTTTTAAATGTCCGTCTATCCGTCTGTCCGTCCGTCCATCTGATGTCACTTTTTTGTGTGCACGATAACTCAAGAACGAATAATCCGATCGACTTGAAATTTTTAGGTAAAATCAAGTTCTACGAAGATCCCTATTAGTTTTAAAAGTAATCCTCCCAAAAACAAAAAAGTTATAGTGGGTTAAACTTTTAAAAAAATCGAAAAAAGCTGAAAAATAATCTGATTAAAGAGTTTTTTTAGGAAAAATTACTTTTATTATAAGGATTAATTTTACCAATTTTGAAAGTAATCCCCACAAAAACAAAAAAGTTATAAGGGTTAAACTTAAAAAAAATAAAAAACAGTATTTTCAAAAAAAAAAAAATTATTTTTTTTTTCAATTTTTTTTCCTTTTTCGCTAAAAGAAAATTTAAACAAAAATTTTTGAAAAATTTTAAGTTTTTTTGATTTTTTTGGGAGGGAAGTGGGGGAGAAGAGGGAAAACCTAAATTTAGATTTTTTTACTTTTCTTAACGTTCCCGAACTTTTTAGATCTTTCGAGTTCATGTTGTTGGGGTGAGCGTGGATAAGTAGGGGGAAATTTGTTAAATGACACTTCTTTACGTTTCCAAAGTATGTTTAGATAATTTTTTAGGAGCGGTTGGCAGTGCAGAAGAGGGCAAAATGGGCCAAAAACTAAATTTTAACTTTTTTACTTTTCCAAACTTTTGAGTTCATTTTATTTTGTTCGTTATGGGGAATGAGTGTAGGATAAAGGCCGCTTTCTTTCCTACACTTATTCCCAAAAAAAAGCCAAAAACACTTTTCTTGACGTTTCCAATTATTTAAAGTCCTTTGAGCTTGTTATTTTCCTGACGAGGCGGGGGTATGTAGTATAAGTACGAAATAAGAGAGTTAATTGGATCAACAAAACTTTTCTTGACGTTTCCGAAATTTTAAAGTATTTTAATACCAATAGGCCAAAAACTAAATTTCGAGTAGCATCCATATACTTAAACCCAAAAGAGAAAACGTTCGCTTGCTTGAGCTTTAGTGTGAATAATATTATAGACAAAAACAAGCATGTGCACTAAGGTATATATAGGAATGGTACTAAGTACGATTTATCAACTCAGGAAACTTAATTTTGCAAATTTAAATTCGATTGGTTAAAGTCTCATGGAAATGTGGTTTTTTAAAGTTTAACCCCCTTATCTCCTGCCAATTTTATTCAGGGTTTTCTCAAAATCAATATTTTTTTGCGCAGACATTTCTTGACAAGTATGCTTAAATAATTTGGTTGTGTTTAAATTACCGTTATTTGTTGTAAACGCAATTTCATTAAGCGGCTGTACTGTGTTAGTTAAGTCTTCGCCTTTGTTGCATATGGTGCTATTACAGTTTCTTATGAGGACAGAATTGCCTAATTGTTATGGCTGCAGACTGGTTAGATCTATGCCTTCTTGGTTGTTCTCTTTTGGATCGGAATAGATTTGTTCGCAATTTGCTACTGGTCGAAGAGGTTGCAAACCCATATAATCATTGCTTCTATTTAAGTTACTATTTTGTTCAAAATGATCTAGAAAATATATGCAAGTCACTGGTAGTAACTAGATGCAAAAAAACTTAAATTGCTGGGAATGCCATGGTTTGGATCATATTGGAAAAAAATTGAATTAATCGGATGTTTAACTAAGCCTTTGTTTTTGAAAACTTTACGTGCGGACATTTTAAATTCTTTTAGAGTTCGATAAGAAGTCTTTTGATATAAACTTATTTTGGTTTTTTAATTTTTAATTATGTTTTAACAAAATCTATAAAATATGCAAATTAGAACCGGTTTCAAGAAAACAATTTTTGATTTATGATTATTTGAAAGATTGGATCGGAATACATTTGTTCGCAGTTTGCTACTGATCGAAGAGGTTGCAAACCCATATAATCATTGCTTCTATTTAGGTTACTATTTTGTTCAAAATGATCTAGAAAATATATGTAAGTCACTGGTAGTAAACAGTTGCAAAAAACTTAAACTGCTGAGAATGCCATGGTTTGAATCATTTTGGAAAAAAATGAATTAATCGGATGTTTAACTAAGTCTTTGTTTTTGAAAACTTTACTGGCGGTCATTTTAAATTATTTTAGAGTTCGATAAGAAGTCTTTTGATATAAACTTATTTTGGTTTTTTAAATTTTTAATTATGTTTTAATAAAATGTATAAAATATGCAAATTAGAACCGGTTTCAAGAACACAACAATTTGTGATTTATGATTATTTGAAAGTTTACCTACAATATCATTACTTTAACATGTACACTTAAATAATTTGGTTATGTTGTAAATTACCATTATTTGTTGTAAACTCAATTTCATTAAGCGGCTGTACTGTGTCTTCGCCTTTGTTACATATGGTGCTATTACAGTTTTTCATGAGGCCAGAATTGCCTAATTGTAATGGCTGCGGACCGGTTAGATCTAGGCCTTCTTGGTCGTGCTCATTTGGATCGGAATACATTTGTTTGCAGTTTGCTACTGGTTGAAGAGGTTGCAAACTCATATAATCATCGCTTCTATTTAAGTTACTATTTTGTTCAGAATGATCTAGAAAATATGTCACTGGTAGCAACCTATTGCTAAATTGTTGAATTAATCGGATATTCAACTAAGCCTTTGTTTTTCATAACTTGAAACAAAAAAATGCTTGTTTGGCAGTCAGTGGGTCTTAACTAAGCCAAAATCCTTGTTGACCTGTGTAATTATTAATTACATATAATTTTCCCGCGATCAAAGGGGTAAGGGAGACATTTTTTTTCAATTTTACTTTTATATTTTAGAATTCTAAAATTAAAAGTATTGAAATACATATTTCAAAGTTTTTTCTTCAATTTTTAGATTTTTTTTTGGGGGGGGGAGGGTCAAGTTTCGGATTTTTCATGGGGTCATGCACACAGAAAAATATTGTCAAATCACACAGTCTTGATTTAAGACAATATTTTTTCTGTGTGGGGAGATACTCCATGTACATGCCAAATTTTAAGTTTCTAGCTATTCTCGAAGTGCGTCTTCAAACCCTGACTACTATACATCCTAACATACATAGTTTTTTCTCTTTTAGAAAAATAGGTTTTTGGTATTTTTTATGGGGGTCCTTGTTGAAAATGCCTGGTATGTTCGTATGATCTGATACGTTACGTATCAGAACATACGAACATACGTAACGTAAAATGTAAAATATTTTTATAGCGTTTAGTTGATTTAGTAACATTTTGCTATACACAATATGTTATTATTATTGGGTTTAAGGGTTAAAGATAACCGTTAAAGAGACTTTTGTAAATTTCAGTTCTATATTTCCAGTTTACAATATACCTATGTATTACATTTATTTAAATTTTTTATTTACTTTACAATTTCAGGTACTATTAATTATTTCTCTTTCTCATAGATAGTATTTGGGTTTTTTCAAGAAAGAGTCCATGCATAGCCGCCAGCACGATTTTTGATAGGGGGGGGGAAAGCCTATTCGGCTTCACAACTTTATCAACACGAAGTATTTGTTAAATTCCCAAAAAGGGCCAGTATTTTTTCACAGGGGGGGGGGGGGGGTTAATATGAAACAGACTGAGTGGCATACAACATTTAGCGCCGCAGTAAATTTTTTTAGAAATCCTATGGTATTTTTCAGAATTTCATATGCAATTATTTTATAAAATCTATTAATTAATATTGGTTATCAAGTTAAGCGCGGCAGGCGATTTTTTTTTTAATTTTTAAGTTCACGTATCTTCCTAACATCATCATCATCAAGCATTTTTTTTTATATATTCAGGTTTTGCAAGATACAGTATTGGATATAATTCATTAATTAAAATTGTTGTATCACCTTTTTTTTAACTAGTTTTTTTAGAATTTTTAATGACGCGCACTTTCTAAACACCTTAGAACAAAGGTAATAAAGTTAAATCCTTTTTAAAAAAATTATTATTCAATTATAATTATTAATCAAAAATTAAATAGTCATAAATAAAAATTTTGTGTGTTTTTTTTTAATAAAACACCTTTAATATCTTTACAAATTTAAATTGAGATTTTTTTACTCCAGAAATGTATAGTTTTATAGGTATATTGTAGCGTTTTTATTTATTAGGTCTCTTATTTATTATTTATTTTAGCTTACATTTTTATATATCAGATTTTTAAAGGTTGCCCTGGCGAATATCTTCAAGAATTGACAGAAATAAAAAGTTACCCTACAAACATTGGTGAGTCGGCCGCCCGATGGCCAACCTTATGTCGACGCAAATTACGTCGGCTGAATGTTGGCTATCGACCCGCCAACGAACCAATGTTTGAGGGCAGTAATTAAAAAATACACTGCCCAGTAAAAGAGCTATCCCATTTTTCACCTCCGCGCGTAAAATGGTTTTTTTTATTATTAGATTTACTTTTAGCAACCTTAAAAATATACCAATTTTCACGAAAACTACCCCCCGCCTCTTAGGGGATGCAGTTAGAACTTTTTTATTCAGATTCTCTTTCAGCAACCCTAAAAACCCCAATACACCAATTTTCAAAAAAACTACCCCCCACCCCTCAGGGGTGAAAGAAAAAATGTATTGAAAGATTCAGTTTTAGCGACCTCAAAAATTCCAATATATAAATTATCAAGAAAACTACCCCCTGTCCCTCAGGGATGCAGTAAGATTTTTTTTATTATCAGATTCACTTTTAGCAACCTGAAAACCCCCAATATACCGATTTTCACTAAAACTACCCCCGCACCTTTGGGAACGTTCAAGTATTACGTAACGCAAAATGTACCAAAATTCATACACTTCATACCTCGGTTCTCGCGTTATTCAAGGCTGTAGAGATTTCATATTTTGGCTACCCCCCTAACACACCCCCTATTAGAGGGGGTAGCCAAAATATGAAATCTCTATAATCTATAATAACGCGAGAAACGGGGCATGAAGTGTATGAATTTTGGTACAATTTGCGTTAAGTAATACTTGAACGTTCCCTTTGGGGTGGAGTTAGAATTTTTTTTATAATCAGATTCACTTTCAGCAACCTCAAAAACCTAATACATCAATTTTCATGAAAACTAACCCCCACCCCTCAAGGCAATTTTCAAATTTAAAAAAAAAAGTATTTTTTCCCCATTTGCCCCCCTTGCCGCACCCCAATGTTCACCAAAAAACAATCCCAAGCTAGAACATACCCGTATGTCAAGTCTCTAGCTTAAAGCGTTCTTAAGTTATCGTGCCGACCGACCGACCTACCCACCAGTAAAAGAGCTTTCGCATTTTTCACATCCGCTCGTAAAATGGACTTTTTATTATTAGATTTAGTTTTAGCAACCTTAAAAATATACCAATTTTCACGAAAACTACCCCCCGCACACTTAGGGGGTGCAGTTAGAACTTTTTTATTATCAGATTCTCTTTCAGCAATTTTAAAAACCCCAATACACCAATTTTTACAAAAACTACCCCCACCCCTCAGGGGATGAAATTAGAAAAATTTTATTAAAAGATTCAGTTTTAGCGACCTCAAAAACCCCAAACTATAAATTTTCAAGAAAACTACCCCCTGTCCCTCAGGGAGTAGAATTTTTTTTATAATCAGATTCACTTTCAGCAACCTGCAAAACCCTAATATACCAATTTTCACGAAAACCACCTCCCTCCTCTCAGGGGGTGGATTTAGAATTTTTTTATTATCAGATTCACTTTCAGCAACCTCAAAAACCCCAATATACCATTTTTCACGAAAACTACCCCCACCCCTCAGGGGGTAAAATTAAAAAAAATATTATTAGATTCATATTCGCCAACCCCAAAAACCCCTATATACCAATTTTGACTAAAATATTGAAAATATTTAAAAATATTTACCCCCGCACCCCCTCGAGAGTGGTGTTAGAAAAAAATTATTATCAGATTCCATTTCAGCAACCTCAAAAACCCCATTTTGGACCCCCCCCCTGTAACGCTATTTTTCTATACCATTAACATGGGCCAAAATGACCCCCCGTAAGAGCCTTACGTAATACTTGAACGTTCCCCTTGCCGCACCCCAATGTCCACCAAAAACAGTCCCGAGCTAGAACTTTTGGTAACATACCCGTATGTCAAATTTCAAGTCTCTGGCTTAAAGCTTTTTTAAGTTATCGTGCCCACAAGATTTTCCGGGCAGACCGATCTACCGACCGACCGACCGACCGACTGGGGCTCAGTGTTGAATGGAACACCCTGTACATTTTAACATAATTCAATTTTTTTTTTATTTAAAAATATATAATTTTATTACGATATCTTTAAGCCTTTTGCTTTCCCATTTTCAAAATTTTCAAATTTTCGAAAAGCCTTGTATTCGTGCAAAAATTTTCAATTTTTTTTTGCGTAATTTTGCGTTTTATGACGTTTTATGTCGATATAAATCAATTTCAAGCAAAAAAAAAAATTGTCGGTCGGTCGATTGGTCGGTCGATGTTACCAAAAGTTCTATCTCGGGATTGTTTTTGGTGAACATTGGGGTGCGGCAAGGGGGAAAATGGGGAAAACTACATTTGTTTTAGAAAAATTTGAAAATTGCTATTGCTATTGCTGAAATTGAATCTGATAATAAATTTTTTCTAACTCCACCCCGGAGGGGGGTGAGGGGGTAAATATTTTTAAATATTTTCAATATTTTCGTCAAAATTGGTATATAGGGGTTTTTGGGGTTGTTGAATATGAATCTGATAATAATATTTTTCTAATTTCACCCCCTGAGGGGTGGGGGGGTAGTTTTCGTGAAAACTGGTATATTGGGGTTTTCGAGGTTGCTGAAAGTAAATCTGATAATAAAAAATCTAAATCCACCCCCTGAGGGGTGGAGGGTAGTTTTCGTGAAAATTTGTATATTGGGGTTTGGACTTTGGATTTTGCTGAAAGTGAATCTGATATTGGGGTTTTTGAGGGTCGCTAATCTTTTAATAATTTTTTTCTAATTTCACCCCCTGAGGGTTGGGGGTAGTTTTTGTGAAAATTAGTGTATTGGGGTTATTAGGGTTGCTGAAAGAGAATCTGATAATAAAAAAGTTCTAACTGCACCCCCTAAGAGGCGGGTGGTAGTTTTTCATGAAAATTGGTATATTTTTAAGGTTGCTAAAAGTAAATTTTATAAAAAAATCTGTAAAATGGGAAAGCTCTTTTACTGTGCAGTGTATTTACTTAGTTATTATTTTGAATAGGATTATAATAGGAAATCTTTAAAAAGATACATCTATAGTTTTCTGTGTAAGGACAAAATAAATGTTTAAACAGGGGACAACTTATTTTTACCATCGAGTACAAGTACCCTAACAAAATGTTTTTTTTTTTTTAATTTTTTAAATACATAAGAAATATATACTTACGAAAAGATTGCAGTGCGGCTTGAACTAGTTTTGCTGACCTAGACATCGAATGTTCGGGACGACGTCTAGCTCTAATTTCTAGAAATAAATCATTGGTTCATATTACTATCAAATTGGGCTGTTTAATATTTACATGATTTTATGGGTAAGTTTAATTGTATGTACTTACCAGCAAAACTTAAACGGTTTTTGTCCATTTTACATTTACTTTCCAGTACAAACAGTGCACTGCCACTGAGATTGAAAACCTTGCTAATAGGAAGGTGCCACGAAGACGGGTTAATCCCGCGATGGTTGCCAGAAAGTCAGGTTAATTCCGCGCACATAGATGGTGCCTCTAAGTACAATTGTACATATGCGATCGGCGCGGTTCAATTAAATCTAGTTTTTTATGGATAAATGGTCGAATTGGCACCTTCAGGAGATTTGGTGGGAAGGATTATAAGGTGTTAGTAAGCTCAAATACGAGATAAAACGTTTGTGGCACCTTAAAATGGTGCCAGAACGTATATATAGGTGCCACTTAGCTCATATATATGCGAATTTGGTGCCTAAACGTCAGTTATATATATATATATATATATATATATATATATACCGGGTGCCACAAAATAGTGGTACACCACTACAACTTTTTTGTTTATTAACATCAAAATGAAATTTGGAGGATGTAAATAATTGAATAAACTGCATTTTTTGACATTGTAAAAATTATTTTGTCACTTCCGGTTTCGCCGAAAATTACCTCAACTTTTGATTTTTAAAAGGAACACCCTGTATATTTTTACATATTTTGATTTAAAATTGAATTCCGAGTACACCATGTATAATTTGTCAATTTTTGACAGAACATGTCATTTTTTAATTACATTAATTACATATAGCTTTGAATTATGAAAAATTATTCTCGGCTTAGTCATTTTCTTAAGAAAAATATGAAACAACCTTTTATTTAATTATTAACCAATTTGGAACTCTTTAAAACTAGGCAAGTCATTTTTTTCAATGAAACTCATTTTTTTAAATGGGAAGGTGCTGGTACCGTAGCACAGTGATCAATATTGGTTTTCTAGAGGGACAAAAGTCTGTATCCAGTAAAAATATATAAAAAATTGAAAAATTGCAAATGAAAGTTATAATTAAGGGTTAATAAATAAAATTAACCTAAAATTAGCCTTGAAATATGAGTTTTCTTAAATGCTTTAAAATTACTTAATTTAAGACGGTTCTTTAAAGTTGTTTAGCTAGTGTTTAGCTATGTTTTAATATATATATATATATATATATATATAATATATATATATATATATATACACGGTGTCCCACGGTAGACAAATCAGTCAAATTGTGGCGTTATTTATTATAGTCACCTTCAATTTACGCCAGAAAAAAGTGTTGTACTTTTTTTTCTGTTTTTAGGCTAGAGCAACAAAAGGGAATTTTTTTTTAGCATAATAACATTTTTTAACGCCAAAATTTAAAAAATAATATCATTTCTTTATCATATGATAGTTTTTTTTTACTAAAAAACAATAGTTTTCTATTTAAATTTTTAATTTTAGAAAAACGGTATAAAATGGTAAGTGCATTATGGAATGACCCCGCTAATGTAAAAGAGAGGATGCTATGAAAATAAATGTTTGCAAATATGACGTTCATTATAAAAATAAATGTCAAAATCTAATGTTATAAATTAGATTTTTACTTAGACTTAGTAAGGACCTTGTGGACTAGGGTATTTTATACTACAGAGTGTATTACTTAATTACTAATAAATTTTGATTTTTTGCGCTCAATCAAATTTTTTAATTGGTATGATTGGATTAATCTTAGATTAATCTTAGCAGTTTTTTTTACAAAGTCAAGTCTATATCATAATTAAAGTATTGGTAAAGCAAGTTATTATAAAACCTATTGGACAACTTATGATAGAGATAGAGATTTAAAAAAACATAATTAATTAGCTTGTAAAGAACCCCCTTCCCTCGCAAGTAGTAGGACAAGCGGAGTACTGACCCACTGTGGTAACCTGAGGAATTCTTTAGCTGAAGACATCAGCGAGTCCTGAAAAAATCCTGAAAAAAAAAAATTAAAAAAAAAAATTTTTTTTCAGGATTTTTTTTGTTCTTCGGCTGACTACAATGACCAGAGGGTGTCGCCACCTAGTGGTGTAAATGAGTCCAAGGATCAGGACTGCCTAGCCAGACAAATCGGTTAAAATAAACAACTTGTTATTCAAATAATATTACCAAAGAACCTTGTTATCTGAAAAGGTCAAAATCGTATGCATATATTACAAATTATAATTAATAATTAGGGAGCTGTAGAAAATAATTTTTTAAAAAAGTCTCGGATGTTGCGGGTTTGAACCTTAGACCTATAGTTTGGTAGACGGATACGTTACGTACTGCGCCACAGAGCTCTCTGCGATACAAAATAATTTAGTTGAAAGCTTGGTATTATAAAATTATTTAATATAAACCAAGGAGCCCTGAAAAGTTTAAAATTATTGAAAGCAATGAGTGTCAAACCTAATCAGACTGTTAAGCCTAGCTTGTTAGCCTAAATTATGAGACCAAATTAGTAATTAATATTAAACATTGACTTTTGTAAACCAAACAAATACAGATACAAATATTCTTTAGAAGTACAAAGAGCCAATACCACGTTTTCGCTCAATAATTACCAATAGACCAAAATATCAAAGAAAGATTCCGTATTGTTTCCGTAATATCTATAAATTATAAATATATAGTTAATATATGGCGTCTTCACCAAATTCTGTTGAAATAGTAATTAAATAAAAATAATTTTAATTTGTTTCATAATTTAATAATTATTACATATTAAAAATTATTCTCAAACACATGTTGCAAAAAAGTTCTCAAAAAAGTTTAGTATACACAGAAAAAATGTTTTCTTAAATCAAGAATATTGTGATTCGTATATAACAATATTGTTGTATATTTTTATATACCACCGTACAATCAAATTACATATTTGTTTTAAAAACTATTGCAAAAAAGTATAATCACAAACATAAAAATGTTTGACGCTATTGCTTAAATATATTTTTTAGAATAGTTGTTTTAAGTGTGGTTTGTCAAGCGCGCCTAAATTATACAAAAAGTGTAATTACACACAGAGAAAAGTTTCTTAAATCAAAAATATATCACTTTTTTTGTATTATACCTAATTACAGATTTTATCTTGTTTCAAAAGTTGGCAAACAGTATACACACAGAAAAATGTTTCTTAAATCAAAAATATTGTTATATCACATTTGTTTTTTCTGTGTTAAACCTAATTACATATTTTGTCTTGTTTCAAAAGTTAGCAAACAGTATACACACAGAAAAATGTTTCTTAACCCTTACCCTCTCGAGACTAAACTAATGATAATTTTTCGATTTAATTGTGTTTTTTGCTATACCTAAAAAGAAGAAAAAAAGAATAAAAAATACATTTTTTTTTTTAGTTTCTGTTTCCTTTGAGTTTTAGGAGAGCTGTATTATACCGAATTAAATTTGTATATTTGTTTGCATACATAAAAGTCTATAAAATTATTCTGTGTTATACCTAATTGCACATTTTATCTTGTTTCAAAAGTTAGCACAAAGTATACACACAGAAAAATATTTATTAAATAAAAAAAATTGTTATATACACCAGTATTCTCAAACAGACTTTTTCTGCGTGAAGCAGTATTTTATTATTAATGTACTGAGAAAAAAATATTAATAATATAATTGTATTTCTTTGTGTATTTATCTTAATTTATTAATACACCGTACAATTAAATTGCATATTTGTTTAGACTTTTGATATTATAACTAATTGTATATTTTATCTTGTTTCAAAAGTTAGCAAAAAGTATACACACGGAAAAATCTTTCTTAAATTAAAAAATTGTTATATAAAACAGTATTCTCAAACAGACTTTTTCTGTGTGTAGCAGTATTTTATTATTAATGTTCTAAGAAAAAAAAATTTTAATAATAATATAATTTAATTTCTTTGTCTTTTTTTTTTCTTAATTTCTTAACACACCGTACAATTAAATTGCATATTTGTTTAGACTTTTTGTGTTATAACTAATTGTATATTTTATCTTGTTTCAAAAGTTAGCAAAAAGTATACACACGGAAAAATATTTATTAAATCAAAAAAATTGTTATATACACCAGTATTCTCAAACAGACTCTTTCTGTGTGCAGCAGTATTTTATTATTAATGTTCTAAGAAAAAAAAATTTAATAATTCAATAATTTTATTTCTTTGTGTTTATATTTATCTTGATTTATTAATACACCGTACAATCAAATTGCATATTTGTTTCAAATTTAAAATACTATTGTTGCTATATTATAGCAAAAAAGCGAAAATATTTTACAAACACAGAAAAATAAAATCTTAAATCAAGAATATGCATTAACGGAGATTTGTATTTTAGTTATTATATACTTATAATTTAATACATTTTAACACAAAAAAATATCTTTAAAAACAATATTTAAGCTTACCTAAATTACTGGTGAAAATACCATATAATGAAATGCGTAGCATTACTTTGACTTTTGAGCCCAATTATAAAACAATTTTTATTAATTATATTTATTTTTATTCTCTGTGTGTGGTTTTAATTTTATCTCATTAATTATATTTTTTTATAAGTTAATAATTTTATTTCTCTGGGTGTTATTTAAATTTATCTTATTATTTTAAAATAAATTAATTTTAGCTATCTCAATGGTTTGTACCTAACTTATGAAACAATTTTTATTATCAAAATTTAATCGTTTTAATATACATATATTATAAATTATAATTTATAATTGTCTAGTCAGCACATCGTGTATATAATTTAATTTAATCTTATTATGTATAAATAACTATCAATAAAGGTTAAGTTTATCAATATCTTAGCAAAGCAATTATAAATTATTAGTTATTAATAATTGCAGATTATGTTTCAAAAAGTTGGCAAAAAGTATACACAAAGAAAAATGTTTCTTAATTATTTTATACAAATCACATTTTGTTTTTTTTTTTGTATTATACCTAATTGAAGATTTTATTTTGTTTCAAAAGTTAGCAAAAAGTATAATTACACACAGAAAAATATTTCTTAAATCAAGAATATTGTTATTTCTCATTTGTTTTTCTGTATTATACATAATTGCAAATTTTATTTTGTTTAATTACTTTGAGCAAAAAGTATAATTACACACAGAAAAATATTTCCTAAATTAAGAATATTGTTATACAGTATAAGCTCAATAATGTGAACATGCGTATATATGAACTATTAGGGTTTGAGAGCACAGAATTTTTTCTATTGACTTCTCTGTAACGTGAACATCATAAACTCTCTTTAACGTGAACAACCAGTTTTAACAAGTTTATACATATTTTTATGTAGTTGTTTCTCTTAATAATCAGTAAATTTTCTAAGAAACCGTTTTTTAGAGTTGACTTTGGTTTGTTGTAAAATAGGTTAGACTAGAGTGGCTTAATGTGACCCTTTCTGTCGAAAATAAGACATAATTTAAAATCTAGAGAAATGGCAAATCCGCAAACATGTTTTTAACCGTTTCCTGATATACGAAAGTGCTGTGTTTGCCATACCTCGCATATTATTAAACTTTTTTTGTTCTCCAGTTGAATTAATCATATTCTTTCTTCATTCTGTAATTACGAAATAGATAAATGGAACCCATTTTCTTCTGACTTAGAGTAACATTTAATAAACCTTTTTTGAAAATGTGCGCACATGTAATTTGTGACATCTAGTGCCAAACCAACTAACAATTTTTACCAGATTTTATTGTCTCCACTCTGACACATTAAGGCTCTCTAGGTTAAACTGTGCAAAATGGTGGAAATCGAAAATTATTTAGGAACTTGACTTTTACTAATCTAGCTAAAAAGTATGAGTATGGTAAAATTAACAATTTGTTATATAAAAAATAAAAGCGTTAAAATACTTAATATTAATTTTTTAAAACCAAGTAAAAAACAAACATTAAGAGCATTAGTGTTTCGAAAAATGGAAAGAAAATTTTACCAGTGTTTTCTTGTATAGCTAGAAAGGAATTTTAATAATTAAAATTTTATATTTTATCATACAATTTTTTAACTAGAATAAAGTTTGGAAAAATAAAAAAGATTTAATTAACTTAAATTTCTTGTCATACAAAGCTTGAAGTATATTATATTTTCACCTGCATGAAGTCACGTTAATTTGAACAGCCCCCGGTTTTTTTTTGTGTTCACAGCTTGTACTGTATAATATTCTCAGCCAACTTTTTTCTGTGTGCAGCAGTATTTTGTTATTAATTTATTGAGAAAAAAATCAATTTTGATTCTGATAATAATATTATAATTTAATAATTTTATTTGTGTTTAAAAGTTATTTTATCAATAATATGTAATAAGTTATTATTATAACATAAAATGATTTTAGCTATAATAAGGTCAGGTTTAAATACTTTATCCTTACATGACCATAATTATAATTAGTATACACTGAAAAAATATAAAAACAATATATAATAAAATAAAAAAAATATTTATTGTTGTAAAAATACCTTCAATATAAGACATGTATTTTTCTTATTTTCTTTAATGTTGTATGCTGTATTGACAACCAAGCCTTAATTTGAACCAAAAATAATGGTCTTTTGTCTAAAAAGAACTAAAAAGGCAGTGATTTTTGCTTTTTTTTTTTAATTTAGTCTGTACGCATTAATCAATAAATTTGTATTACAAGGGTTATTCAAACAACAAGTCCAAACCTGTATTATTTTTTTTCATTTATTTCTGCCCCCAAAACTTATTTGTGTGTCTAGTAATTAAGCTTTTAGTTATTGTTTTTTGTACATTTTTTTAATTTTTTTATTAGAAAACTTTAAGAACTTGTTACCTAAAGATTAAAGACATTTTCACAAGCTTAGTCTAAAATAAAATAACGTTATATCTTTTAAGAATAATAATCAAACTGTAATAGCAAAAATAATGCAAGTTAAAATATTTAATTTCTTTCAAATACTTAAACACAAGTTAAAATTATTTAAATAAAATATTCCTGAAAAAAATTGTTGTAAAATTTATATTACACATTCAAATAGAGAACAAAGCATTTTTTTTTGTTTTGTAAAAAAAGTATCAAAGTGTCACGTTTTTACAACAAAAATAATTTAACAGAAAATAAAAGAAAATTAGGTTTTTATCAAGGGGTTTGTATGACTTGCAGTCAAAACATACATTTTCGGTAATAATATTTTAAATAACACATGGTTGAAATATTTTCATATCGAAATTGTTTATATAAATTATGCAAATTTTAAATTTTAAAATATAATATTAAGCTTCATTTACAGATTTATATTATGCACCTTAAATACAATCACAAACATATATAAATATATCTCATACTATGAGATAGGCTTATACAAGTCTTGTAGTCGTAATATAATTTACAGTTTTAAAAGTTTCAATTTACATTTACAACGTAATACACCACTCAGCAGGTAAGTTGGCATTATTATACCATAAAAGTATTAGGTTGAAAAGAAACGTTTTCTACTAGCTTTTGTTTTCGAGTTGCAATTATTTTTATCTAAATTATATACAATACATAATAAGATTTTTTAATTATTTAGCTACCCTCGTATATTAGTAAAAAATATGCAAGTATCAAGTAAATAAACTAGCTCCTAAATTGAAATACTGTAATTATATTTTTTGGCCTTTTTGATAGTCGTATCTTAAAAATGTCCTCATTTTTATTTTTCTTTCTTATCCAAGTTAAACAATATTTAAATTTGGCAATTCATAAAATATATTTAATGTTATCATTTTAAACAATGTATATGGAGGTGAAATAAATTCTCGTTATATTTTAAAATTATACATTTTAATAGTAAAATAATTTAAAATTAAGCATTTTTTTTTAAATAACAAATATTTTACTATTATATATTTTTTTTAATAATAATGAAAATGACTTTGTTTCTCAAAAGCTAGTAAAAAATGTTTCTGTACACTTGTTGTTCTGTTTTGTCACAAAACGAGTAATTTATTTTAGGTGAATCACCTTGTATAGTTTATTTTTAATTAATCAGATTGGGAAAGTAGTTTATGTAATAATATTATAATTATTAACACGGTATTTTTATATAAAGAGTGCGTTTTTTATTACTATGTTGTGTTTTTAGAAAAAATAACATTAAAATTAATTAACTTCAGGGCATTTGATATCACGATTTGATTTTTATTTGAAAAAAAAATTTTAAATGATATCACCGGCTTAAAAGCACTAAGTCAATTTAGTTGATCAAACTACTTATTTTTTTAATTGACAAATGGAGCATTATTAATTCAAATTTGCATTAGTTCATTTTTCCAAAAATAATTATTACAAAATTTAAATTTTAATTTGTATCTCAGTCATGTTTTATGACTCTTTGCTTGTAAGCATACGATATATGGTTTATAGCTTGTCCTTGAATTACTAAAGGAGTTCATTAGTTGAGATAGATAAAAAAATTATAAAAACATGTCAAAAAAATTTATGTATTCTAATTTAATAAAAATCTATTAAAATCTCTATCTCTATCTAAGGCTGGTTTTCATCGCAGACCAGTATTTTTAATGGACTGTTTTCAATTTAATAATAAAATTATTTTTAAATACTGCAATAAAACTTTTTCTTCTATTTTTACAATTTTTTTAAAAAGTTTACCCCTTTTAACTTTAATGTTTTTAATGGGATTTTAATAGGCTTTCTTAAGATTTTTTCTTCTTTAAAATTTTATTTTATTAAATTATCTTAAAAACATTTGCACAAAAATGTAATGTATATTGATTTATACAACTATTTTTAAAATCAAATAATTTATTTTCCCCCCTTTTACACACATCAATTTCGTTTTTTTTTTTAATTCACTTAAGTTGTGAGATGAGAAACCAGGGTTTTAATTTTAAGTCTTAATATTAAACAAAAAACAATGCTTTGTGTTACACTAATCAATGAATTTTAAACAATTTTTAAACTTTTTTTTATGTTTTTTTTTTTATTAGATCTTAAACTTATTTTTGTGTGTATATTGTATAATTTTCCAAAATCTCCAAAAGGCTTTCTAAATACTTTGATACAAGGGTCTTTAATGAAAAAATAAGTCTGTCCGTTTGATTTTATCTGCAGTATTTTGATTAATAGACCGCACAGGCTAGATTGACAACATGATTTACATCATCCCTTTGACATTATTATTGTTTCTTACATTATAGTTTACAAAGCACTTAGATCTCCACTTTTTATATGAAATTTAAAACTACCAAAAAAAAAGTATACCGTTTTTAAGAAAACATATTTTTTACTTTTGTTTCAAAATATGTTTCCTTAACTATTTAACATTATGTCAAACTATAAATATAAGGTTCAGCAAAAGCGTATCTGTTAATAATAATTTATCAATGTTAAAATGTTTTCAATCAGTTCAGATCAGTTAAAAACAATCAGGTCAGTTCAAAGCTCATAAAAACCTATTTAAAAGCTCTTCGAAGCTCATACTAGCTCATAAAAAGCTATTTAAAAGCTGTTAAAAGTTCTTCAAAGCTCATACTAGCTCATAAAAATCTGTTTAAGAGCTGTTTAAAAGCTCTTCAAAGCTCATACTAGCTCATAAAAAGCTGTTTAAAAGCTGTTTAAAAGCTCTTCAAAGCTCATACTAGCTCATAAAAAAGCTGTTTAAAAGCTCTTCAAAGCTCATACTAGCTCATAAAAAGCTGTTTAAAAGCTCATAAAACCTTATAATATCTCACCAATATCTCATCAAAAACCTTTAAAACACATCACCGTGATGGATGAATCAGAAAAAGAACTAAAAAAGTAAATTGCAAAGCGTAGAATTATCAAAGATAAGCTTGACTTAATTAAACTATTCCCCTACAACAAATTTATGTTTTAAAATTAAAGAGTAAAATTTGAGGAATAAATTTATAGATAAAAAAAAATTACAAAATAAATTAAAAACGTATTTATTGTAATAGATTACTTCATTAATAATTTGTTGTGACAAAAAAAATTATTCTTCGTTTTCCCTTATTGATCTTATTTTCTATCTTTATCTCTCAAAGAAGGTTGTAAAGCCAGTAAGTTATTGTGATTATTAGAAACAAGCCCCATTATTTTTGCTTTTTTTCAGTTCCAATAATACCACAATTTCTTCTCCACGATCGAGTATAGTTAGTGTTATCTTTTTTATTTGTTTTTGATTTGTAACAGGTAAATAAATAAGATTACTAGGCTCTATATTTATACTATAACCTGGGTCTACTCCTGGCGCAAACTGTTACAAAGTGTGTGAGGTTTTGCTATTATAGTATGAACCTGAAACAATATCACATTCTATACGAATTGTTACCACTTTAACAATATTTACAGGTAAATCTGATTCATGTAGTTTATTAGGTTCTAAAACTCTTGCTGAAAAACCAAGTAATTTTCCTATACTATCAGTGTGATTAAAGTTTATTTCATAAATACTCTCAATTTGGGACTTTATGGTATTGTTATTAGGGGTTAAACTGATTTTATTTTGCAAATTGGTTGAAGAAAGTTGTTTTTGCAGATATTTTTCAATGTGAGCTACTTCGTAAGCCCCCGTTGGTATAGAAATAATATGTTCCTTCTTTTTCTTTGTTTTATTTTCATCAGTATTGTTTTCAACTTCTGTGTAGTAAAATTTATTGTTTTTCCCCTCCTCAATATTAGGGATAGAGTTGTAGGTATAAAACCCAATCAGTGCCAAGGAATACTGATAATCAGGGTCAAGTTCTATTGAAGGGTAATATTCTTGTGACAAGAGACTTGTATATCCTGACAGGGTGAATGTCAGAGACATGATTATAAATTGAAAGCTCTAAAACTATCAAGCTTTTTATAAGCTATTAGATAAGATTCAGATATGATTAAGATAAAATTCAGATAATATTAAGATAAGGTTAAGATAGGATTAAGAATAATTTGTGGTTATAACCTAAATCCTTAAAACGACACTGATTTTTAGTTAAATAAAAAATGACAATAAATTACATTTAGTGTTTTAACAGTACAACATTACTGAATTTTTTTTTAAATGCTGTTTATTATCATCTTCTTATAACTATTACTTTCACCGAGGAAAGACTTTCTTTAGTAAAAAAATTTGACTGGCTGTCTGGAAAATTTGTGACCAAGATAACGCTTTAAGCTACATATATTTTATACCATAGGTCTAGTTTTAGGCTGCCAATTTTTTTTAAAAAACTATAAAAAATATAAATAAAATTCAAAAAATCTAAAAAATTTCAACTTTTTTTTGTGTAGCATTCACAATAAAATTGATATTTTTTTCCAGTATATGCAAAGGAGAAGATTTCAGCTAGTTATTAGGTTCAGTCACTCACTGTTGCTGTTGTTAAAAATATTTAAAATGGATAAGGTTGAAATTATAAAAAACTTTACAAAGGAAGTTAAAAAGTTTAATCTTCAATATAGAACAATAGAATTTAAAATAAAAACAGTACCAGCTGACAAAGAACCAGTATTATGGATGAAAGAAGCAGTTAATGAAATTATTAGAAAAGGAACTGAGGAGGTTAGTCCTACTGATCAAATTGGATTCAACTTTTACTCAAAGGACTTTAAACGTAGTGAGGGTTGGCTTCGTTTTCAAGAAGCATCAAAGGTTACTTTTAATGATATTTGGGGTATGATCTCAAAATGCTCAGGAATAAGCATTGATACATTTTGTTTGGTTGTTCCCTCTGTTAAGATACCTATTAAAAAGTGAAAAGAGAAAGGATACGCTCCTACCTTAAAATAAATTTTTACTATATTTTTAAACTTTTTTTTTGCTATAAGATCTTTATCTGAAAACTTTTTTGTCAGTCAAAACAGCCCCTTAATTTAGAAAGATATGTTAAATATTAATAGTAAAAAATATGTTACAATAATACATTTTTTAGACTATTGATATAACTGATTTGAACGTTTATTTTTTAAGATTAAACTACTGTATACTGAATATACTCTAAAATGTATGTAAAAATAGAGTTTGAAAGCAGCAGCAATTTACGTATATTACATGATTGCATATTACATGATTCTATATAAAGCACTTAGTAATTCAATAAAAAAATTACTTTAATTGTTTCGTATGTTTATATGTTTATTTTATATACTTAATAATATTTTTATATATTACGTTATTTATATATATATTTTGTTAAAAAGTAAAATTTTAAAATATAAAAAATTGTACATCTATTTATCCTTTATACCAAAAATTATGAGAGCTGTTGAGAATATACCATTGAATTCGAAGCATTACATTCTGAATTACTTAAAATAATAAAATGTTTTTAAGTAAATACTAGTTTACAAAACCTTTTTTGGAGGCTTCCATATCTTCTAGTTAAGCCTTAAATTGAAATTTTAAATTAGTACTGTTTTCGAGATAACAGCCGTTTAATAAATATACATATAAAAATTTAAAACAACTTTTTTTTTGTATCTACTTTCTGTATTTTGACAAATACATTCACAATTTTCGATCTTCCCTGTAAACGACACCTTATCTGTTATGGCTGTAAAGTAATACTTTCCACCTTTTGTGAATTTTTTTATAAAAACATTTTTTTTTTCTAAAATAAGGAAAAAGATATAAAATAATAAAGTTTAAATGATTGATATTTTCAATAGGTTTAGTTTCCTTGATTTTTCTTGAAAATTTTGAGTTGATCGGATTGTTCTTCCTTGACTTATCATGCGAACAAGAATACATAACATACAGACTGACGGACTTATGTAAAAGTTGTTTAGAAAAACACTTTAGTATAAATGTCTTTAATTTTAGACATTTGGGTTCAAAGAAAACGTATAATAAATAAAAATACCTTTCTGTGTGTACTTTTAGAATGCAATTTGGCTTTTTGACTAATAATAAAATACTTTTCACTTATTGTTATGAAATTTTTATAATTTAGCCTAGGCTGAGCTGTTAAATTATTATTTTTGTGTTATATTTTTAAATTAAAAATATAAAAAGTATATTTTTTCATATAACTTTTTTTTCAGTGTTACAAAGGCTAATGAATAAATGCATACATAGTTGTATAAAGTAGTTATTTTTAAAATGGGTGTTGATAAGTTTGGTCGTTCTTCTTTGACATCAGAAAAACCTATAAATATAAGACCTCAGCCTCAAGTATTATCTTTAGACTCTGAGGGTAATGTGAATGTAAAAAATAGAAAATTGGTTAATGTTTTACAACCTAAAAATGCTCTCGATTGTTCTAATAAATCGTATGTCGATAATTATTATAAAAATGCAATGGATAATATAAAAATTTTAAAAGATTCACTAGGAGAAAGAGAAAAGGTGTTTAAAAAAGAATTACAAGATTCCATACAGTTACTACTAAATAGTACTAGCAAAGATATAAATAAAGAGTTAGTTGCCTTACAAAATAAAATTAAGGAGCTACATGATAAAATAAATAGTACAAGTAAAGATATAAATAATAGATTAGAAAAAATTGAACAAAGTAAGACAGAAAGTCATGTTAAAATACCGTTATCTGGAATTGTTGATTTTAATAATTTAAGAAAATAAACCCCTCATAACTGAAGAAAAAAAAATTGTTAAGGAGCTGCAAAAACCGATTAGAAATAAATCAAATCTTGTGTGTGTAGATTTTAAATTAAAGTTTGAAACGAATAAAAATATTCCACAAAAAGCAATACTTTTTCATTATATTCATAGTAAATGGTATATTACATTTTCCCCAGTAATTTTTTTTATTAAAATGTATTAAATTATAAGTATATAATTACTAAAATAAAAATCTCCGTTAATGCATATTCTTGATTTAAGATTTTATTTTTCTGTGTTTGTAAAATATTTTTGTACTTTTTGCTTTTTTGCTATAATATGGCAACAATAGTATTTTAAATTTAAAACAAATATGCAATTTGATTGTAAGGTGTATTAATAAATTAAGATAAATATAAACACAAAGAAATAAAATTATATTATTATTAAAAAAATTTTTTCTCTTAACATTAATAATAAAATACTGCTGCACACAAAAAAAAGTCTGTTTGAGAATACTGTTGTATGTAATTTTTTTGATTTAATAAATATTTTTCCGTGTATAGTTTTTGCTAACTTTTGAAACAAGATAAAATATACAATTAGTTATAACACAAAAAGTCTAAACAAATATGCAATTTGATTGTACGGTGTATTAAGAAATTAAGATAAATATAAACACAAAGAAATAAAATTATATTATTATTATTTTTATTTCTTAGAACATTAATAATAAAATACTGCTGCACACAGAAAGAGTCTGTTTAAGAATACTGGTGTATATAACAATTTTTTTGATTTAATAAATATTTTTCCGTGTGTATACTTTTTGCTAACTTTTGAAACAAGATAAAATATACAATTAGTTATAACACAAAAAGTCTAAACAAATATGCAATTTGATTGTACGGTGTATTAAGAAATTAAGATAAATATAAACACAAAGAAATAAAATTATATTATTATTATTTTTTTTCTTAGAACATTAATAATAAAATACTGCTGCACACAGAAAGAGTCTGTTTAAGAATACTGGTGTATATAACAATTTTTTTGATTTAATAAATATTTTTCCGTGTGTATAGTTTTTGCTAACTTTTGAAACAAGATAAAATATATAATTAGTTATAACAAAAAAAGTCTAAACAAATATGCAATTTGATTGTACGGTGTATTAATAAATTAAGATATATATTAATTTAACAATATTTATTGGTTACCCAAGATATATATATATAAACACAAAGGAATAAAATTATTGAATTATTAAAATTTAATATAAACACAAAGAAATAAAATTATTGAATTATTAAATTTTTTTTTTCTTAGAACATTAATAATAAAATACTGCTGCACACAGAAAGAGTCTGTTTAAGAATACTAGTGTATATAACAATTTTTTAGATTTAATAAATATTTTTCCGTGTGTATACTTTTTGCTAACTTTTGAAACAAGATAAAATATACAATTAGTTATAACACAAAAAGTCTAAACAAATATGCAATTTGATTGTATGGTGTATTAAGAAATTAAGATAAATATAAACACAAAGAAATAAAATTATATTATTATAAAATTTTTTTTTTCTTAGAACAATAATAATAAAATACTGCTGCACACAGAAAAAGTCTGTTTGAGAATACTGGTGTATATAACAATTTTTTTGATTTAATGAATATTTTTCTGTGTGAATACTTTTTGCTAACTTTTGAAACAAGATAAAATATACAATTAGTTATAATATATCGTATGTTGATAATTGTTATAAAAATGCAATGGATAATATAAAATTTTTAAAAGATTCACTAGGAGAAAGAGAAAAGGTGTTTAAAAAAGAATTACAAGATTCCATACAGTTACTACTAAATAGTACTAGCAAAGATATAAATAAAGAGTTAGTTGCCTTACAAAATAAAATTAAGGAGCTACATGATAAAATAAATAGTACAAGTAAAGATATAAATAATAGATTAGAAAAAATTGAACAAAGTAAGACAGAAAGTCATGTTAAAATACCGTTATCTGGAATTGTTGATTTTAATAATTTAAGAAAATAAACCCCTCATAACTGAAGAAAAAAAAATTGTTAAGGAGCTGCAAAAACCGATTAGAAATAAATCAAATCTTGTGTGTGTAGATTTTAAATTAAAGTTTGAAACGAATAAAAATATTCCACAAAAAGCAATACTTTTTCATTATATTCATAGTAAATGGTATATTACATTTTCCCCAGTAATTTTTTTTATTAAAATGTATTAAATTATAAGTATATAATTACTAAAATAAAAATCTCCGTTAATGCATATTCTTGATTTAAGATTTTATTTTTCTGTGTTTGTAAAATATTTTTGTACTTTTTGCTTTTTTGCTATAATATGGCAACAATAGTATTTTAAATTTGAAACAAATATGCAATTTGATTGTAAGGTGTATTAATAAATTAAGATAAATATAAACACAAAGAAATAAAATTATATTATTATTAAAAAAATTTTTTCTCTTAACATTAATAATAAAATACTGCTGCACACAAAAAAAAGTCTGTTTGAGAATACTGTTGTATGTAATTTTTTTGATTTAATAAATATTTTTCCGTGTATAGTTTTTGCTAACTTTTGAAACAAGATAAAATATACAATTAGTTATAACACAAAAAGTCTAAACAAATATGCAATTTGATTGTACGGTGTATTAAGAAATTAAGATAAATATAAACACAAAGAAATAAAATTATATTATTATTATTTTTTTTCTTAGAACATTAATAATAAAATACTGCTGCACACAGAAAGAGTCTGTTTAAGAATACTGGTGTATATAACAATTTTTTTGATTTAATAAATATTTTTCCGTGTGTATACTTTTTGCTAACTTTTGAAACAAGATAAAATATACAATTAGTTATAACACAAAAAGTCTAAACAAATATGCAATTTGATTGTACGGTGTATTAAGAAATTAAGATAAATATAAACACAAAGAAATAAAATTATATTATTATTATTTTTTTTCTTAGAACATTAATAATAAAATACTGCTGCACACAGAAAGAGTCTGTTTAAGAATACTGGTGTATATAACAATTTTTTTGATTTAATAAATATTTTTCCGTGTGTATAGTTCTTGCTAACTTTTGAAACAAGATAAAATATATAATTAGTTATAACAAAAAAAGTCTAAACAAATATGCAATTTGATTGTACGGTGTATTAATAAATTAAGATATATATTAATTTAACAATATTTATTGGTTACCCAAGATAAATATAAACACAAAGAAATAAAATTATTGAATTATTAAAATTTAATATAAACACAAAGAAATGAAATTATTGAATTATTAAAAATTTTTTTTCTTAGAACATTAATAATAAAATACTGCTGCACACAGAAAGAGTCTGTTTAAGAATACTGGTGTATATAACAATTTTTTAGATTTAATAAATATTTTTCCGTGTGTATACTTTTTGCAAACTTTTGAAACAAGATAAAATATACAATTAGTTATAACACAAAAAGTCTAAACATATATGCAATTTGATTGTATGGTGTATTAAGAAATTAAGATAAATATAAACACAAAGAAATAAAATTATATTATTATTAAATTTTTTTTTTCTTAGAACATTAATAATAAAATACTGCTGCACACAGAAAAAGTCTGTTTGAGAATACTGGTGTATATAACAATTTTTTTGATTTAATGAATATTTTTCCGTGTGAATACTTTTTGCTAACTTTTGAAACAAGATAAAATATACAATTAGTTATAATATAAAAAGTCTAAACAAATATGCAATTTAATTGTACGGTGTATTAATAAATTAAGATAAATACACAAAGAAATACAATTATATTATTATTAAAATATTTTTTTCTCAGTACATTAATAATAAAATACTGCTGCACACAGAAAAAGTCTGTTTGAGAATACTGGTGTATATAACAATTTTTTTGATTTAATAATTTTTCTGTGTGTATACTTTATGCTAACTTTTGAAACAACATAAAATGTGCAATTAGGTATAACACAGAATAATTTTATAGACTTTTATGTATGCAAACAAATATACAAATTTAATTCGGTATAATACAGCTCTCCTGAAACTCAAAGGAAACAGAAACTAAAAAAAATGTATTTTTTATTCTTTTTTTCTTCTTTTTAGGTATAGCAAAAAACACAATTAAATCGAAAAATTATCATTAGTTTAGTCTCGGGAGGGTAAGGGTTAAGAAACATTTTTCTGTGTGTATACTGTTTGCCAACTTTTGAAACAAGATAAAATCTGTAATTAGGTATAACACAAAAAATGTGATATATTTTTGATTTAAGAAACATTTCTCTGTGTGTAATTACACTTTTTGTATAATTTAGGCGCGCTTGACAAACCACACTTAAAACAACTATTCTAAAAAATATATTTAAGCAATAGCGTCAAACATTTTTATGTTTGTGATTATACTTTTTTGCAATAGTTTTTAAAACAAATATGTAATTTGATTGTACCGTGGTATATACAAATATACAACAATATTGTTATGTACGAATCACAATATTCTTGATTTAAGAAAACATTTTTTCTGTGTATACTAAACTTTTTTGAGAACTTTTTTGCAACATGTGTTTGAGAATAATTTTTAATATGTAATAATTATTAAATTATGAAACAAATTAAAATTATTTTTATTTAATTACTATTTCAACAGAATTTGGTGAAGACGCCATATATTAACTATATATTTATAATTTATAGATATTACGGAAACAATACGGAATCTTCCTTTGATATTTTGGTCTATTGGTAATTAATGAGCGAAAACGTGGTATTGGCTCTTTGTACTTCTAAAGAATATTTGTATCTGTATTTGTTTGGTTTACAAAAGTCAATGTTTAATATTTATTACTAATTTGGTCTCATAATTTAGGCTAACAAGCTAGGCTTAACAGTCTGATTAGGTTTGACACTCATTGCTTTCAATAATTTTAAACTTTTCAGGGCTCCTTGGTTTATATTAAATAATTTTATAATACCAAGCTTTCAACTAAACTACGTAACGTATCCGTCTACCAAACTATAGGTCTAAGGTTCAAACCCGCAACATCCGAGACTTTTTTAAAAAATTATTTTCTACAGCTCCCTAATTATTAATTATAATTTGTAATATATGCATACGATCTTGACCTTTTCAGATAACAAGGTTCTTTGGTAATATTATTTGAATAACAAGTTGTTTATTTTAACCGATTTGTCTGGCTAGGTAGTCCTGATCCTTGGACTCATTTACACCGCTAGGTGGCGACACCCTCTGGTCATTGTAGTCAACCGAAGAACAAAAAAAATCCTGAAAAAAAAAAAAAATTAATTTTTTTTTTTCAGGATTTTTTCAGGACTCGCTGATGTCTTCAGCTGAAGAATTCCTCAGGTTACCACAGTGGGTCAGTATTCCGCTTGTCCTACTACTCTCGCAGTTGCAGCTGGTTCATATTAGCAGGGCCGGATTCAGGGGGGTGCAGGGGGTACAGATTACCCGGGGCCCGGCGACAGAAGTTTTTTATAAACAGTTTATTTATTTATACTCCCCTAAATCGATAAGGCGTCAAAATGAGCAAATAAGTAGATCTCGTTCCAAATGGGCAATAGAAAAAATTTTGCCGCGGCAGCGCTTAAGCCTTTTTGGATTTTTGTAAAAAATAATAGTGCACTGTACTAGTGTTTTAAAATTTGTAAAAAAATTCGCCCGGGCGCTAGGGCTAATTTACCTACGTATTTTTTTAGTTCAAGCTTGCAAAAGGTTAAAATTTGTAAAAAAATTGCCTGCGGCGCCAGAGCTATCAAAATTGAAAAAAATTTCGCCTGCGGCGCTAAGACTTTATTATTTTTTACATACTTAAGCTTGCTGAACTATGAAAATAAAACAGTCAGAAATTAACATAATTTGGAAAATTTTTCGACTGCGGCGCTTAGTTAATGAATGGGGGCGCCGCTTCGGCCCTCAGTGCCTTAGCTGCAGGCTTGCATGGACAATTATGTTTTGAAAAAATGGGGGCCCGAGTAAAAAGTTGCACCGGGGCCCGGGCTGGCTCTGTCCGGCCCTGCATATTAGGGTCACTTCATCTACTACTTCGTGCTTTTGTTCTTAGTCGTTTGTTTTGTTTTTTTGAACCAAACCAGACCAAAATTAGACCAAATACAGAAGAACAAAGGAAAAAAACTGTCATATTATGGGCAATTTAGTCAATTAATTTATTGTTATGTAATTAATTACGTACATTTTGGTTGGAATTAAAAGTTAAATGATACTAAGAATAATTCTCATAAGTTAAAATATAAAATTGATTGTTATTATTAATATTATTTATTAATATGCGAAACGCAAGACGTATTTATGATATTTGAATTACTTAACTCATCATTGTGTCAAATTCTATACATCTACAAAATATTACGCCTTTCTAGAATATTTTCAGTGTTATTAGAATTGTTTTGTACAATATTTCAAATAAATCCATGTTAGTCCTTAGGTTTTCCCAAATCACTCCAGTTCTGATGAAAAAAGGTCAAAATTACGCATCTAACTTCAGAGAATCATGGGAATATAAATGCCATTTCACAAAATCTATTATTAGCAAATAATTCTAATTCTTTGCGAGTCTTCCACGATTCAAATGGATTCAAATCAAGCAGCAAGTTAATATGTATCTGCATTGATCCTCTTCCCCACATCGTCTACATAAGAAGCCCCCATTTTTAACACGATAAAGCAATTTAATTTTGTCTAGATGTCTGAGTCTGTCTGTGTATCTATCTGTCTTTTTGTAAAGTAGTTAGTCATAGTCGTTTCGTAAATGTTCAAAAGTTCTCCCATCCTCCTGAATACACATAAAAAGCCTACTTTCAAAATTATGTCTGACTCGTTAAAGCGTTACCGGTGTTATTTCGTTAAATGCTTCAACCATTCTTTGACGCATATTTTCAGGAGTGGTGGGAGCTTGTCGGTAAACCCTGTCCTTTACAAATCCCCACAAAAAAAAATCACATGGGGTTAAATCGGGTGATCTTGCTGGCCAGGCAATTTGACCACCACGACCTATCCATGTATTATAAGTCTCATCCGAAAAAGTCCTCACCCTATGAAAAAAATGAGCAGGAGCCCCATCCTGCATAAAAATTATGTCATTTCGAAAATTTAGTGGTACGTCTTCTAAAAGTTCCGGTAATTCACCACGCAAAAAATTTAGGTACATATTCCCATTTAGATGCCCATTAAAAAAGTAAGGTCCAATAACCGAATCCCCCAGTACCCCTCCCCAAACATTTAAAGACCAAATCCCTTGGTTGTCAACATGCCTAACCCAATGCGGATTTTCAACAGACCAATAATGCATGTTATGCCTGTTGACAACTCCATTGCTTTTAAATGTAGATTCGTCACTAAACAAAATTTTGGTAGAAAAGTCCTCGTCATCCCCTGTTAATTCCAAAAGTTCATCACAAAATCGAACCCTATTTTCAAAATCCCTCCCATGTAACTCTTGATTAAGACATAATTTATACGGATGTAATTTAGAATTTTTAATAACCCTACTAACTGATGTGCGTGATAAATGATGTTCCCTTGCGATTATCCTTGTAGACGTGTGGGGATCATTGATAACTGCTTCTTGAATTATAGTTATAGTTTCAGGATCTTTGGTTACTGGACTTTCGCAAACTTTTTTTATGTCCCTCACTCCTCCAGTATCCAAAAATAAATTAACAATTCTTCGTACGCTAAAGTAACTAATACTATCATCGGGGAACTTTTCTACTATTCTTCTCGTTGTTTCTCTTAAATTTCGAGCACATTCTCCATAAGTTAAAATAATTTCTTTCTTTACTTCTAAATTTATCATTTTGGCATTCAAAACTTGGTTTTATAAAAATCTTGCTTTGTTATTTTTTTGATTATAATGTAAAATCAAATTTGACATTTATTGTCATCATATACGACTTATTTAAAAATTTAATTTCAAGGCATCCTACGCTTTTGCCATAGCGGGGTCATTCCATTATGCAATTGCCCTTTTTCAAGGTTTTATAAAATTAAGAATTTAAATCGAAAATTATTGTTTTTAGTGAAAAAAACTATCATACGATAAAGAAAAATTGTTACTTTTTTTAATTTTGGCATTTGAAAGTATTGTTATGCTTTTAAAAGTGCATGTGTGGAGCTCTAGCTCAAAACCAAAAAAGAGTAGAAAACTTTTGTTTTGGGTCAATTGCAGATAATTAGGTCCATATTGACTGGTAAAAGTTTCATGTTGATATCTTTGTTAATAACGCCACAGTTTGACTGATTTGTCTACCGTGGGACACCGTGTATATATATATATATATATATATATATATATATATATATATATATATATATATATATATATATACGGTGTGTTTGAAATAGCGTAGGAAATTTTAACAGGTGATTCTACATGATAAAATATGACAAAAAGCTTCTATAAATATATGTCTAAAAATGCGTCTTTGAAAGTGGCTAAAAAAATCGGTTTTTGTTTAATAACTCAGGAACCCTTTGAGATATATCAACGAGGTTTTGCACGTCAACTAATCCTACCAAGATCCGTTTTTATGTGTTATTTTCATGTACTTATTTCAACCAGGGGTGTGCGAAACGGGGGAGGGGCTTATCAGTTTTTTGTCCAAAACTTTTTTCTGTGTAACTTTTTTGCAATTTTATTTTTGAAATATGATTCCTCAGGTCAAAATACATAAAAAAGGTACTCTTGTTGTAATACTGTAGGATTAACCGTTTTCGAGAAAAATTCATTTGAAGGTGAAATTCCGCGGTTCGAGGACGTAAAAGTAAATACTAAAATGTTGAAAACCAAAATTTTAATGATGCAGGGCGAATGTACATTAAAAACTAAGAAAAAAACCTCATATACAGGTACTTCCAAAAATCAATCCTAATGGAGCTATGGTCTCCTAAATATGCACCATTTTTAAAGGGCTATGGTAGCTTTAAAAGCGTTTTTTCGACCTACATGTATGGAAACTTTTTTTCTTAGTTTTTGATGTAGAATAACATTGAATCATTAAAATTTTGGTTTTCGACATTTTAGTATTTAATTTTTCGTCCTCTAACCGTGAAATTTCACCTTCAAATGAACTTTACTCGAAAACGGTTAATCCTACAGTATTACAACAAGAGTACCTTTTTTATGTATTTTGACCTGAGGAATCATATTTCAAAAATAAAATTGCAAAAAAGTTACACAGAAAAAAGTTTGGGACAAAAAACTGATAAGGCCCCCCCGTTTTGCACACCCCTGGTTTAAATAAGTACGTGAAAATGACATACAAAGATGGGCCTTATTAGGATTAATTCACGTGCAAACCTTGTTAATATATCTCAAAGTGTTCCTGAGTTATTAAATTAAAACCGATTTTTTAGCCAATTTCAAAGGGGCGTAGCATTTTTAGACATATGTTTATAGGAACTTTTTGTCATATTTTATCATGTAGAATCACCTGTTAAAATTTCCTACGCTATTTCAAATACACCCTGTATAGACATGGAAATAGTGTAAGTACTTTTTTAAATATAATAAGTGACATTTTGAAAAGAATAGTAAATGAAAAGTGTGACATATTTATAGCAGGCGATTTTAATATAGATTTACTGACATACTCCACAGATTCCAAAAATTTTAAAGACAATAAATTCATATGGTATACACCCTTGTCATAATGTTTATACCAGAATAGATACAAGAATAAATTGTAACAAAAAAAGTTGTATTGACAATATTTTAACTAACATAAATAGATATCGGTCTGATGTAATAGAACATCATATCTCTGACCATAAAACAGTAATTTTAACTTATGAAACATCATTTGAAAAAAGTAATTATAAATTCATTTGAAACTTTAGTCAAAACAACAAAGAACTGTTTAGGCAAAAACTTAGTGAGCAAAACTGACAAGAGTTGTTCTCAAGCGCCAATGAAGATGTTAATACACAATGGGATACCTTCACTAATATATTATTTCCGATTTTCAACGAGAGTTTCCCAAAAAAGCGCGTTAATACGACAACAAATATTAAAGAAACGTATTACAGTGATCCTGAAGTTCTTTATTACAAAAATCAGATGGATATCTATTATGTTTTAAGCAACAACAATCAAGCGTACAAAGAAATTTATAACAATATAAAAAAGTCCTATAATACTGCCCTGATAAATGCCAGAAAAAGACATTACTATAATAAGTTGCAATTCTCCCAAAATAAATCAAAAACGGTTTGGAACATAGTAAACAGCATAAATAAAAATAAAAACCAAAGCCATATATCCTTAGCGGGAGATCCTAAGAGAGTTGCAACTGAGTTTAATAATTTTACCATAAACTGTGTCAAGGATCTTTTACCAAATAATACAAATACTTCATTTGATTGCAATATACCATTCAATAATTTCTCAATATTTTTGGAACCGGTTACAGAAACAGATTGCATAAATCTAATTAACAAATTAAAAAATAAATCAAGCTGTGGATATGATGAATTTTCACCTAGTCTAATAAAGTTTTGTAAAAATGAGTTGTATGGACCTTTGACACATATAATAAATAACTCTCTGATATACGGTATATTTCCTAATAAACTTAGTCTGCCATAGTTATACCTATTTACAAAAAGGGTGACCCAACCATGATACAAAATTATAGGCCATAAGCCTACTGCCAGCATTTTCTAAATTATTTGAAATGGCTATGTGTAAAAGAATTCTTAGTTTTTTTAATAAACATAAGCCGTTTTCCAAAACTTAGCATGGTTATCTGAAAGGAAAATCAGTGGAAACGGCTGTGCATAGCTTCTTGGAAGGTTTTGAAAATAAACAAGTTATTTTAACCATATTTTTAGATTTAACCAAAGCGTTTGATTGCATCGATTATAGTATTCTTTTTCAAAAACTTGAAAGATACGGTGTAAGAGGTATTGCATTGCAGTGGATAAAATCATACCTTTCTGATCGCACGCAGCGAGTACAAATTTTAGAAAATTTCAAATCAGTCGCCACAGACAACAAGGTTGGGGTACCCCAGGGTAGCATCTTAGGTCCCCTATTATTTCTCATCTTTATAAATGACATGTGTGTGACCTTGCTGAATGAAAATCAAAGTCTTGTTAATTTTGCTGATGATTCGAACTACTTACTTAGTTCAGATTCAACAGAAATTATAACAGAAGTAGTAATATTTTACTTGTCTATTAAGGAGTGGTTAGAGAAAAATAAAATGATTTTAAACGAATCCAAGACAATTTTTTTGAGGTTTAAAACGGTGAGAAGTTCGAATCATACAAGCGAAGTTATTGATATATGCAATTCAGAAAAAGAACTATCAAACTCTGTTAAATTTCCAGGCTTTTTTATAGACAAAACCCTAAGCTGGTCCTCACACATATGTCATCTAAGAAAGAGATTGAGTTCAGTAAATTACTCACTATATATATTGTGGCGATATTTAGATGTTAATGCGTTAAAGATGGTTTACTACTCTAACTTTCAAAGTATACTAAAATATGGCATAATTTTTTGGGGCAAGTGCAATATTAGTGATTTAGAGTCAATCTTTTCCATTCAAAAAAGAGCGATTCGTACAATTTTAAAATTAGGCTATAGAGACTCTTGTAGAGAAATTTTTAAAGATAATAAAGTTTTAACTGTGGTAGGTCTTTCCGTCTATGAAACAAGAAAAATCAACATTTATTTGTTAAACTTAAGCCAAAATCTAATAGGGTACTAGATTATAATGTACCCAAACACAACTTAGTTGCATATGAAAAGGGTTCCTATTATTCATCGGTGATATTGTATAATAAACTTCCCCTAAATTTAAAAACCAATATTAATTTTAATAGTTTTAAGAAAGAATTATTTAATTATATTTGCGATATGGAGCCCTATACATTAGAAGAATTCATGTCCTTTTAGAGTTTATGTGTATTAGAATTAAGTTATATTATGACAATTTTTCAATCAATGTTTTTCTTTTTATAAATGTAAAAACGTTTTTATGAAAATAAAGTATATTATTATTATTATTATTATTATCTATGTAAACGATCTAATTAAATGCGTAAAATTTGGTAGCCTAATTAACTTTGCCGATGACACTAACCTTATAATAAGATCAAAAAACCACAAAGACCTCATGAGAATGCTTGAAGCTTGCATTAGGGACCTACTGCATTGGTTTGTGAAAAATTAATTAGTCTTGAATAGGGATAAGACCAACATAATGATTTTTAAACAGCAAGATACACCTTTATAACGCCTCAACAAATAACCTTAGACAACTTAGTAATAAATACCACCAACCAAACTAAGTTTTTAGGACTTATCTTGGATGAAAACCTAAAATTGCATCTTCAGGTGGAACAACTAAGCAAAAAACTAACTAACTAAAAGTTGTTTACACTTTAAGGGTATTAAAATCATATGTTGGTCTTAAAACTTTAAAGACTGTTTATTTCTCAAATTTTCAGTCTCTTTTGCGGTTTGGAGTTCTTCTGGGTACAAGGCGCAGATGTCGAGGAGCTATTTACGATACAGAAACGATCTCTACGTATCTTATTGGGTATGCAATCTCATCAGACTTGCAGGGGACATTTTAAGTGTAACAGTATTCTTACCCTTACTGGGCTATATATTTACGAACTTTTAATTTCCATTTTTAAAAACAATAATTTGTTTCAAGATATGTTGAGTACAAGTAGAAGACATTTTTCCTCATCACAGGCTCACACAATTTGAAAAAGGGTGCATGTACTCTAGCATGTCAGTCTTCAACAAACTGCCCAACAAAATTAAGTCCACCAGAAACTTCAATACCTACAAGAAACTTATTTGCTCATTTCTCGTAGACTTAGAACCATACTCGATGGCTGATTATCTATAAAGATAATATTATGTATTTTATACGTGACTTCTTATCATTATTTATTTGTTTATTATGTTATTATTTATTTTTTGTGATTATTATTTATTTAGTTAGGTATTTATTTATTAGTTATTTATTATTCACGATGACAACGTTCATATTCAAAATTGTAAATCCTAGTATGTCTACAGTTTTAATTAATGAATAAAGGATATTCTATTCTATTCTATGTTGTTGTTTGACGTCAATTTGATCTCAGCAGGTCAAAATATATAAGAAAAGCTTGATATCTACTTCTACACATGAACATTTGAAACAGTATAAATTTCTTAAAAAAATATCTGAATTTTGGGTAATTTCACACATTTTCGAACCCAGAAAAAAATTAGTTTATTACGGTGCTATATGGATATTGGATTCTTATTCAGCGACTCAAAATTCATAAAAAAACAAGTCATATTATTTAACAAATGTGCGAAAAATTGCATAAAATATGAGATGTTTGAGTATTCTCGCTCATTTTTTGAGTCCAGTTAAAAAACCAGCCGGTGGATTTTTAATTTAGAATTATGTTTGAATTCAGCGCCTCAAAATATATGGGTCTCAACCCTGGGACATTAACTTTTGTTTCGAAATAAAGCGGAATTGAAAATATATATATATATATATATATATATATATATGTGATATTTGTATTTTTTGAGTCTAGAAGAAAAGTAAACCGATAATGGTGTTGTTTGGCGTAGGATTCGATCTCAGCAGCTCAAAATACATAAGAGTTGCTTGATCTACTTCTGCACATGAACATTTGATATAATATAAATTTTAAAAAAAAAATGTGAATTTTGAGTAATTTCACTCATTTTCCGAACCCAGAAAAAAAAATGAGTTAATTACTGTGCCATATGGAAAATTCTCATTCTCATTTTTTGAGTCTAGTTAAAAAAAACAGCAGGTAGATTTTCGATTTGACATCAGATTTGAATTCAGCGCCCCAAAATTTATAAGAATGGATAGGTCTCTACCGCAGGACATTATACTTTTTTTTTGTGGACCAAACGATTAATCTCTCGATCGTTTATTTTTCAAAAACCTGCCCTTTTCACCTTTTGAAAAGTTTTAAGTAAGCTAGAAAGTATAGTAAATCTTAAATACAAAATTAACAGTGATGCCGATAATATGGAGACCAGTGAGCGTTTCTAACATCTAGAATTATATACAGGGTGTTTACGGTCTTCTGGCAATAATTTTAGGGGATGATAGTCCATCAAAAATTAAGTTATTTTTGCTTATATACCCTTGGTTAAATATTAATATTAAGAGAGATATTAATTAAAACAAAAAATAACAAAAATTGTTAGATGGTCACTGGTACATAGCGGGCTATCCGCAGTTGTGCTTTAACAAATATGTAAAAAAAGCGACGTTGCCGGACCTGTTTTAAAATCATGATAGTGTCAAAAATAATTTTATTGGTTTTAATTTTCAATATTTATGATAAAATAAATATACATTTACAAAAAAATAATGTCACTTTAACGAATCAAGAGGTTAGACGCTAAAAGAATATATAAATTTATTTAAAAAACGAGTCGATTGGCGAGTTTTTTAATAGTTTGCCGACAGTATAATGAAACGAGTACTTTAAAATATTTTTTCTATTTGAGTAGACAAAAATTAGGGAAAATAAATTAATTAAATCAACATAAAACAGTACACAGCGTCAGTAAGCTTATAAGCTTATAAAGGCGGATAGTTTTTCAAAGGGTCCCTTTAAAAAACTACCTGTATTGTTTATAGCTAATGTATTTTTATTATCAGTATGAAGAAAATTCTATTGTTTAGTTTTAACCCGACATTCGGCGGTGATAGATTATAATTTTGGCGTTTTGGTGTTTCCTCTTTTTAATTGCGATTCGTTAAGACTTTTGTGTTTTTATACAATATTTTATGTTATAAAGACTTTTTTAGTTTAGTTTTTATGAGTTTTAGTGCTATTTTCGAGTTATTATTTAACTTAAGTTAGTTCTAATAAGAATAGTAGACTTTTTTGTGTGTAATTAGTTTCGGTGTAATATTTTCTTACAAATGGATCCAGAGCCTGAAAATGAAATTGAGAATAACCCTCAGCCTGAAAATTACCTGAACCTGTACAAATGCATGTTTATGGAAATAATGAATATTGTGACATGATATTAATTTATGGAGAGGTGTTAGGTAATAGTAATGCTGCAGCACGAACATACGCCGAAAGGTTCCCTAACCGGGTTCATCCATATTATCGTACCTTTGTGCGCCTTGCTCAAAGAATTCGGGATACAGGAAGTGTACAGCCCAACAAGGACAGGAGGGAGGACCGGGACGCGAACAAAGAATTATAAACCTCGAAGAGGACATTCTGGATTTTTTTAACGGACACCCTTCAGCAAGTACTCGTCAAGGTGCTACACAATTTGAGGTCTCCAATAGGGTGGTTTGGAGAACTTTAAGCGAAGATCTAAGGCACCCCTATCATTATAAAAGAGTACAAGCCTTACAAGAAGCAGATCGCCCTCAAAGATTGGAATTTTGTCATTGGCTAATTCAAAATAATACAAGGAATCCAAATTTTATACAAAATATTTTATTTTCTGATGAAACCACTTTCACGAGAAATGGAGTTATGAATTTTCATAATAATCACCAGTGGGCACTGGAAAATCCCCATGCTGTGCGAAGAACAAATTTTCAACAAAGATTTTCTTTAAACATATGGGGTGGAGTCATTAATGGACAATTAATTTGGCTGCATATTCCACCCGATAGGCTAAATGCTGAATCCTATTTAAATTTTTTAGAAAATGACCTAAATATTTTAATGGAAGAAGTACCTCTGGCGGTTAGGAGAAGTATGTGGTTCATGCATGATGGTTGTCCCGTTCACTTTAGCCACCGTGTACGCAACCATTTGAACCAGAATTATCACAATCGTTGGATTGGCAGAGGAGCAGTTAGGTCTTGGCCCCCTCGATCTCCTGATCTAAATCCCATGGATTTTTATCTGTGGGGTTTTATAAAGGCCATAGTGTACCCTGCAGGGCAAGCTGAACCACAAAACCTGCAGGAACTTATAAATCGCGTCGAGGCGGCTGAAATACAAATACGGCAACATGGTAGTATCCAACGTGCCATGAATTCATTGTTACGGCGGACCCACCTGTGTATCGAGAATGGTGGGGGAAACTTCGAACACTTATTGTAGCAGAATGGTCAGCAGTCGTCAAAAGTTTTTAATATGTAAACCAAAAGAAGGTAATTTTTTACCTTTTTATTTTTTGAGTAAAACATTTTTTTTGTTGGAATTTTTGTTTTAAAATGCAGTAATAAACCCACCCTTAAAATTATTGCCAGAAGACCGTAAACACCCTGTACATCTCTGTAGGAGGCCTATACGTAGTTGTCACCTCTAAATGTATAAGTATGGCGATCGTGGCGCTTTTCGGTGGAATTTTCGTGAACTCCACACGAAATTTCGCAAGAACATGCCTATTGACATTCTAAACACGCTGGCAAAATTTCAATGGGGATACGTATTGGACTCCGGGTTCGACGTATTGGGCTCCGTTTTGGAGTCGTAAGCGTCGGTGGTGGTGGTATATATAAAGGGTGTTTTTTTTAGAGGTATAGAACAAATCAAATAAAACACATAAAAATCGTAGTAATGGCCATGGTATTGGCTTTATTGGAAAGATAATTTTATGCCATTACTGTTTAAATATAATTTCGGGCATATGGGCGCCGCGGCTGACTCGAATAAAGCGCAATCTGGAAGTAAAATTTTCGACCACTCTTTCGAGCATCTGGGGCCGTATATCGGCAATAACGCGGTTAATGTTGGCTTCCAAGTCTTCCATCGTCTCTGGTTTATCGGCGTAGACTAGCGACTTCACATATCCCCACAGAAAGTAATCCAAAGGTGTTAGATCACACGATCTTGGAGGCCAATTCACAGGTCCATTACGCGAAATTATGCGCTCATCGAATGTTTCATTCAATAAATTAATTGTGGCGTGTGCTGTGTGGCATGTTGCGCCGTCTTGTTGAAACCACAGCTCTTCCACATTAATACCATTTAATTGGGGAACGAAAAAGTTAGTAATCATGGATCTATAGCGCTCTCCATTGACTGTAACATTCTGGCCCGCATCATTTTTGAAGAAATATGGACCAATGATTCCACCTGCCCATAATGCACACCAAACAGTGACTTTTTGTGGATGTAACGGCATCCCAATAATGGCTTGTGGATTTTCTTCGCTCCAAATGCGGCAATTTTGCTTGTTCACGTAGCCATTCAACCAAAAATGAGCCTCATCGCTGAACAAAATTTTCTGGTGGAAATGAGGATCAAGAGCAATCTCGTTTTCGGCCCATTCACCGAAAGTACGACGCACAAGATGGTCACACGGCTTCAATTCTTGCACGAGCTGGATCTTGTAAGCATGTAAACCAAGATCTTTCCGCAAAATCTTCCATAAAGTGGATGGACACAGCTCCAATTGCTGTGCACGATGGCGAATCGACTCATTCGGGTCCTCCTCAACACTACGCTCCACAGCACCAACAGCTTCTTCGGTGCGCACTGTACGACGTCTCTGCGGATGCGTATTATCAATTAGAGTATGCGTGGTGCAAAAACGATCCAAGGTTATTCGAATTACTTGCTCAGATGGACGATTCTGTCGACCGTAAAATGGACGTAGTGCACGATAAGTTTGGCGAACTGAACCACGATTTTCGAAGTAAATTTGCACAATTTGCAAGCGTTGTTCTGGCGTAAGTCTATTCATGGTAAAATGGCAAACCAAGCTGAGTATAAATCAGCTGTCAGCTGTCAAATCGGCTGTCGCTAAAAAAAGTGCTGCCATTTCAAAAAACAAACCTCTAAAAAAAACACCCTTTATATCTATATAATATATATATATATATATATATATATATATATATAGGGTGATTCATAAATAGTTTTAGAAAAAAAAAACTGCTGCTTATTTAAGTTGTAAGTAGTCGAATTTTCTAGTGCTTATATTTTTTTTCGATAAAAAAAAATATTTTCTAAAACCCTCTAAATTCTTTAGAAAACGACGCCTATGTTTATTTCGCTCTCGATTTGGCCTTGATATTCATCCGCTAGCTATGTTGCCAAATCTCCATAACCTCAAATATTTGTTTTTGACGCATCAATTTTAAAAAGACGTGCTCCTAGTAGGTTTAAAATTAACAAAATATGTGTAGTTTACTAATTAAAGGCTTTTAGATTTGAAGATGTCATATTTAAGCCTTGTCCTGAACCGAAAAGTAAGGCTCTGATTTGTTTAATATGGATATATCCATATGTGGGAAGTCGAATTTAATTATTCATTACAGTAATAAATAAATATGTATGCTTCAAATATAAGTGATTATAATCATGTGGGATATATCCCACACCCTGAATATGTACGGGAATATACCAGTGCAGTGTTAATTTTCTTGTCCAAGAAGAAATTAGAGGATCCTCCATTAATATGAAGCAAAAAGTATGTAATTTTTGTGAAAAGTGCTTCAAAAATGGCACCATCATGGTTTAAACAGAATTTGTTAACTGCAAGGGTGTTTAAAGTTTTTCACAAAGAATATTGTGAAGCTCAGTATAAATTTATTGATCTTTTTATAATGAACAGATCAAAATATTACAATAGAATTGAGGCAAACGATTTTTTTGGATTAACATGTAAGCAGAATGAGCTCGTGCTTAGGGCAGCAAGAATTGGAGGTGCTGTGCTTGGAATGCACCTATAAGAAGAAATAAGGTTTGTTACATATTTTTTTTTAATCATCATGCCGCAGGAGTCAGTGTATAGGCAGGCAGAACAACTGATCTCTGCTTAAGACATTAGTAGACTTTAATCCGACACTGCACAAGATTCTTATTTTAAATATTTTACTAAAATTATTTCAGTGGGGGTTGATTTTTGTGACTCAGTTAAGATTTCATAACTTAATGAAAGCAGTATTCAGCTGTTCAAGAATCATGTCACCAATCCCCCCTTCCCTCTTTAAGTACACCTTTCATCAGCTTTTGAGCAACCCCTGCCTTATGTAGGTGACGTCATTCTTGAACAGCCCCCCTATACAGATTTGAAAGAATTTTAACGTACTTGAGAAAATAATAATTTATTTTTTTTAGAATGTTCAAGTTTGACGAGTTTTGGGGACAAAATGCAGGAGATAGAAAGAAAAAGCATCGGATGTACTAAATGTTAACTTAAGCAATCACCAATTGTGAGAACGTTTTCAATGTTATGCACCCAATAAAACAGAAATGTGCAAGGTTTCCTTATTAACCCCTTCACAGTGCAGTGAAATAAAGTTTTTGTGCCAAAAATGTGCTAATTAATTTTTTTAACATGATATTATCATGTCGTATGTTTTTGGGGTTGCTGAATCTGAATCTATCTATCATCTATCAAAAATAATAAATTCTTTTAGGCAGTTATTTCTTCTATTGTGAATACAAAAAAAGTTATGCCCAGAAACATTTTTTTACATTTTGGGGGAGGGGCTAGAAAAAAATTATTATTACACTTGTGTAATTTTATTTTACCTTTTAAGTGTTTTTTAATTTTTCTCCTATTGTTAATAAAAAAAATACGACCCAAAATAAAAATTTAACCGTTTTACCCCCAACCGATTTAGCTGAAATACGAACTTGTACAATATAATATAAAAATACATCTGCATACCAAATTTAAATTCGCTAACTCAAAGCGTTCTTAAGTTATCGTGGATGCTACTATAGCGGTTTCACACATTCATGGCACAAAGTGTTTTTGCCTCTATGACAATCACTGTGAAGGGGTTAAGGTCTATTAGCCAATGGTATTTGCATGTAGTATTGACCAGGTAAAACACTAAAATGTTAAAATCCAAAATTTTACACCAAAAGCTAAGAAAAAAGTTCCGATACATGTAGATCTAAAAATCGTTTTTAAGGGTACCATGGGCCTTTAAAAATGGTGTATTTTGAGAGACCGTAATTCTCTTAGAATCGGTTTTTGGAACTACATGTATCCAAACTTTTTTTCTTAGTTTCTGATGGCGTCGGTATGGTGAAAAATGTTACACCAATACTAAGGTGGGGTATATGTAACCCCATCAGAAAAAAAGAAGAAAAAAATATGATCACAGAGGGTGACACAAATCTCTACTCACGCACATCTCTACTCACACACAACTCCACTAAATGTCATTAACGTCGATTGGCTTTGATATTTATTTAAGTAAAACTAGGATTTCAGGGCGGAACAATGCACTAATCTAAATTAATTTATTTTTCTGTAGTTCAGCTTATAAGTTTGTTTATTGCAAACAAAATTTATTATAAGGTTTATTACTATTAATAGTAGTAGGGAATTAATAAAATTTATTTGCAGTAAACAAGCTGATTTACAACAAAAATATTAAATTATATGAGTTACTGCTTTGTTCCGCCATGGTATTTTAGTTTCAATCAAATAAATGTCATAGTTAATCGACGTTAATAACAATGAGTAGAGTTTTGTGTGAGTAGAGATATGTGTGAGTAGAGATGTGGTTGAGTAGTTTTGTGTGAGTAGAGATTTTTGTGAGTAGAGATATGTGTGAGTAGAGATGTGTGTGAGTAGAGATGTGATGAGTATAGATGTCTGTCACCCATTATACATTTTTTATTGTTTAAAATTTTTATGTGCATTTATATTGTAAAGATAAAGATAAAGATATGTTTATTGCTCCTTCGTTTTTACATGAAAAAATGTCCATGTATATAATAAATAAATACAGACTACTAAATATAAAACTTTTTATTTGGTGTAATATAACAAAAATAAGTAAAATGTTTTTTCCAACAAAAAAATCAACCTAAAATAAAAAATAGAAGTTGTTATAAAAGGTTTTTAAGGTTAGGTTTAACATAGATATTCCTAATCTGAAAATATGGACGAACAAAAAAAACAAAACAAACTATTGACAAATGTTTAGTTTTCTTATTTTTTAGATATAAATTACCATACAAAATTTATACATGAAAACAAAAATAAATTAAATCGTTTTTTTTTTAAGCACATTGGGTTCTGTTCGGAATATAGACTTTTCACACAACCTCAGTTCCTACTGGGTTACTTTCACCTTAGAATGGGTCCTGCGTCAAACTAAGGCTCTATTAGAATATCCCGAATTATATTTTGTGCAAAATTATAAATAAACGTTCATCACTATCGGTAGGAAACATTTAAGACGTTGAACACCAAGGGCGGATCCAGAAATTCTTTTATAGCGATATCTGTGTTCCTAGTAATAGGACCCACACCATATTTATGAAAGTTTGTTGGTGTTGCACCAAGTTCCAATTTTCAGCCAACCAAATAAATACTGTATTTATTTTTCATACAACAAATACAGTATTTATTTGCTTGGCTGAAAAGTGTAACTCGAAGCACATAGTTCAGTGTAGCACCAATGAACACACCTACTGACATCAAGTATACAAGTTTTGGCCAAGCAGAACCAGGGTGGCCACTATTTTTCAGAAACAAATTTTCCTGACTTTTCCCGCTTTTCCAGGCAATTTTTTTGATTTTTCCCTGACCAATAAGGAGAGTCTTATGACAAAAAACGACTTTTTAATTTTATTTTCTATTCGAATAGGGCGTATTTTATTTATGGATACTAAAATTAGGGTTCTAATACTTTTTTAATAGTTTACTTACTTACTAGACAATAAAAAAAAGTATTTGCTTTCTATTTATTTAATGAAAGTAAACAAAAAAACAAAATAAAATTATAACTAAAAAAAACAAATACAGCCTTCATAAATCGAAAAAAATATAAACAAATGAGATCTTCGTAAATCAAAAAAAAAAAAAATACGAATTAGTAAAACAAGCACAATATTAGCGCCACAGGCGAACATTTTTAAAACAATATGCAAAAAAGTAATTATTAAACAGTAAACTAAGTCTTCACAAATAAAAAAGAAAAGATGAATTTATTTCAAAAAACGCGAAATATGCGCCGCAGGCGAAATTTTTAAAATTATATGCAAAAAAAGTAGATAAGTTATTAATTAGGCCTTCACGAATTAAAAAAAAATACATGCATTTGTAAAAAAAACACAAAATTAGGGCGAAAATTTTAATTAATACATAAAAGAATTCCAAACGAATTTTTTAAAATTATATGCAAAAAAAGTAGATAAGTTATTAATTAGGCCTTCACGAATTTAAAAAAAAAATAAATAAATGCATTTGTAAAAAAAGCACAAATTAGGACAGCAGACGAAAATTTTAATTAACACATAAAATAATTCGCAAAAAAAAAACTTTTTTTAATTTATATAATTTTTCTTAAATTTTTGCTTTTTTCAAAATTTTCCCTGACTTTTCACAAAAATCTTTTATAAAGAAGTATAATGTAGGGGCCGCAGGCGAAAAATTTTAAAATAATATGCAAAAAAGTAATTTTAAAACAAACCAAGTCTTCTTAAATAAAAAATTATATATGAATTTATTAAAAAAAAAACACAACATTTGCAAAAAAGTAGATAAAAATAAGTTATTAAACAAATTAGGCCTTAGAAAGTTAAAAAAAAATAATGCATTTGTAAAAAAAGCACAATATTAGGGCCGCAGGCGAAAATTTTAATTAATACATGAAAGAATTCGCAAAAGTATAGTATTTTTTTGCTTGTTTTCTACAGCTTTATAGCTAATAACAATTTCGTAGGTGAAAATATTAAAAAATATTGCAACAAAAAACTTCTTTGACAAATTGGTTTTTGACAGGCAAACCTTTTATAAATAAATGTAATGTATGCGCCGCAGGCGAAAATTTTTTAATAAATAAGGTTTAAATAGCATTCTGTGGATTGAAAATATTAAGCAGTTTTCTAAAATATGGCCCCTGGCAACCATTAGAAAACTTTTTTTAATTTAAATAATTTTTCTTAAATTGTTGCTTTTTTCAAAATTTTCACTGACTTTTCACAAAATTCCCTGACTTTTCCCGGTCGGTCAAATTCCCTGACTTTTCCCGGTTTTCCCGGTTTTCCAGAGAGTGGCCACCCTGAGAACTCAAATTGAAGTTTGCGAAAAAAGTTAGTTTTTCGGATCGCGCCCTCAAAAAACATTTTTATAAAAACTTTTATGAAAGTATTGAATAATAGGTAGGACTCTATGCAAAATATTATCGACCAATTTTATCGGCCAATTTAAGTTAATTATTAACGGTTTTATAGCATTTTGATTTAATTTATAATAAAACTTCTACATACTATGTAAAAAAATTCAAAACGTTGTAAAACCGCTAATAATTAACACTTACTAAACTTTTAAACTTGTCGATACTTATTTGCATACATTCAACACTTTTGTAAAAGTTTTTATAATTTTTTGTTTGGTCGGGGGGGCGATCCCAAAAACTAACTTTTTTCGCAAACTTCAATTTAAGTTCTGCTGGAGCAGAACTTGTCTACTTGGTGTCGGTATAAACCTACATAAATATGGTGTGGGTTCCATTACTCATAACCGACCCAGACAGCACAGTATAACTATTAGATATCCAGGATATACTTTCTGGATATGGAGTATATCCAGTGGATAGCCTGGACTGCCATTAGATATCCCATGGACATCCAAATGTCCGCCTATATACAGGATATCCACAAGATATCCATTGGACATCTATTTTTTAATCTCCCTAAAGTATATCCATGGATATCCATTAGATATCCATCATAGATATCCAGGATATTCATGGATATATCCATGATGGATCCCTAATGGATATCCAATTGAATACACTTTAGGAAGGTTAAAAAAAATAGATGTCCAGTGGATATCTTGTGGATATCCTGGATATTTTTTTTTCTGTCTTTCGGCTTATAAGTTTGTTTATTGCAAACAAAATTTATTATAAGGTTTATTACTATTAATAGTAATAAGGAATTAAATAAAATTTGTTTGCAATACCAAACTTATAAGCTGATTTACGGAAAAAATATTGAATAAAATTTAGTGCCTTGGGGGTCGTCCATAAAATACACAGTGTATAGTAAAACTATGAAGCAATTCCGAACGGCAAAATATGAATAGATAAATTGAACTATTCTAAAAAATTCTGTCAGAATGTAAAAAAATAATTTTGAGTAGGTCAATAAAATGTTTGGTGTGACGTCACACTCGACGAACCCCTCTTCCCCTCCTCCATGTAACACTTCGTCACAAATGCCTGACCCCCCCCCCCTAAAGGTGTAACGTGTTTTATGGACGACCCCTTGTTCCGCCATGGTAATCAAATAATTGTCAAAATGAGTAGAGATGTGTGTGAGTAGAGATATGTGTGAGTAGAGTTGTTTTTGAGTTCTGTGTGAGTAGAGATGTGTGTGAGTCGAGGGGTTTATTTATTGGACAATCCTTGTACACCTATTCAACAATCTTCTACAATCCTTGACAATTCCTTCTTTCACAATCATCTGCAATCTTTCAGAATTCTTCACAATCATCTACAATCTTCCACAATCATCCGAAATCTTCCCACAATCTTTAACAATCTTCATTAAAATTTTCTACAATCTTTTTGACAATCTTTGACAATCTTCCACAATCCTTTGATTCTCACAATCCTTGTACACATTTTTTCAATAAATAAACCCCTCGGTGTGAGTAGAGATGTGCGTGAGTAGAGATGTGATGAGTAGAGTTGTGTGTCACCCTATTTCTTTGTTCTTTGCAACTTTTTAATTTTTTTATCAAAACAGTGTTGTTTTTGAACTATTTTAAGGTAAATTTTTGCGTTTTAGCATTTTATTGTCTTAAATTGTATCTACTGATTGCATTAGTGTAATAGCTGGATGTTGTCCATATAGAAAGTCTAGTTTCTCATAAAACTGAAAATCATTCTCAGAACCACTTCTATTAATTGCTTGTTTTTTCATATTTTAATTCAGTACATAGTTCAGTTTTAGACTCTAAAACGCTTTTATTCTGTAAAGCCATCTGATCCATTCCATTTTTAAATAATCAATACTTCTCTAACATTCTTTTTAAAGCTGTAATTGTTGAATTTCATGTTAATGTCCATAGAGTCTGGATAGTACGGTACATCAAAGGCATTTGTCTTACTAAGACTAAGACAGTCTTAGTATTTTTATTTTAAATTATTTGGCTAATATTATTATTATTGATTTATTTGAACAATATACAGTGTCATGGAGAGCCCAAAATAAGCATATGCTTGTGCTAGGGGCTCTCCATTAATTTTGAATACAAATTACAATAAATATTTTATCTTGGTATAGATAGCAGATCGGCTTCTTCTAGGTTCAAAGTGTTCATTTTAGAAGACCTCTTTGCGTGATTTCAATTACACATATTATGGGAAGTTTTGTATGCTGTTGCCATAATATACTTGATTTTAAAAAGGTTTTTGTACAAATAATTACTAAAATCTGATATTTTCAAAACATGAAATCTCTTGATAAGTCATTGTCAAATGCAAGTATGATTTATTTTTTGTAATCCATGACTTTCAATTTCGTTTATGGTCAGTCTTAATATTTTGTTTACCTAAAATAGAAAAATAAATATTAAATTTCATCTATTTTGGTTTTAAAAAATGGTATATTGCACTTCCCAAATACTTGAAAAAATTATTTTTTTCAAAAAAATTTTCAAAAAAACAAATTTTTAATTTTTTTTAATAAATTTTCTTTTTGCGAAAAACAAAAAAAAAATTATTCTAAAAAACTTGAAAAAAAATTTCAAAATTTTTCATTTTTTTCATTTCTTTTTGTAAAATTTATGCTTATAATAAAAGTAAAATTTCCTGAAAAAAAATACGTTAATTGGAGATCCCTTTCAGCCTTTTTAGATTTGTTTAAAAGTTCAACCCCCCATAACTTTTTCGTTTTTGGGTGGATTACTTCCAAAAATAGGGTTCTTCCTCTCGTAGAACTTAATTTTTCCTGAAAATTTCAAGTCGATCCGATTATTCGTTCTCGAGTTATCGTATGATATGATATAAAATTGTATAATGTAACAAAATAATGGGTTTGATTTACTTGAAAGCTTATTTCTTCTTTTTAGTGCAGTTAAATAAAAGCTTGTTCTTAAAAATGTTTTTTTACTATACATTTTTTGTGATATCATTGAAATCCATTAGGGTCTGTTCAAGAATGACGTCACCTCCATAGGGGGGAGGGGGTTGATCAAAATGTGACGAAAAGTGATGAAGGGGGTGGGAGGTCTGGCCTAAAGTGACGTCACCTTCAAAAAAACGTAAACTTTTACTTAAAGATTTTTTTTTAAACAACTACAACAGAAAAAAATACAATAAATTTTTCTGCCTAAATAAGATCATATAGACACTTTTTAATTCTAATTTAAAACTATTTTTATTAAAATACAATATATCCAGCTCATGTAGAGATGCAAATCGCTAGCAAAACAACTTTACACTACAATTTTTCAAGAACACTTTGAGATGAAGACTTGAAATTTTGGATCAATTTTTTTCTACTGTCATTTTTTTCTGTTTTTTCTGTGTCTTTAGACATATTGTTTACAAAAGTGTTAAAAGGTGACGAAGTCAAAAATAGGTGATCATTCTTGAACAGCCCCGTACCAGGACACAACTTAATTTTTGTATAAAGTGGTATATTAAGAAAATTAACAAATTCAAGACTGGTAATTTAAGAGGTTAATCACAGTTTTCTTAAAGTCTTTTCATATTTACCGTTTGATTTTGGAATGCTTTGGTTATGTGTAGTTGAACCAATTAGTAGTAAAATCTGTGACCATGCTTTGAGAGTGGTTATAGCATTTGGTTATTATTACATCTTTTTCTAATATCTTCTTTCTTTTTTATATGTAAACATTCGCAGTATAAACTAATGTTTTTCACATCTTATCATTTCTATTTACAAATTAAAACAAAATTCTTGTATTTTGAGCAAAATCTATAGACTATTTATCTTGACAAAACATACAAAATACACTACTTATAGCTTATGTTTACTACAGTAACTGTCAGTGTAACCAATACATTCAGATGTATTGGTAAATAATTTAAACCAATCTATTACCAATTGTAACGTAATATTTGAGCAGCCCAAACTGCTTAAATTACGCATATGTAGTGGGGATAATTGAAGTGTATTGTTTCCTGAAATATGCTCGCAAGTGAGTCAAAATTATACCGTTGAAATGAAAACAAATATTTCTTAAAATATACTAAAAATTATTATTAAAGTAACGCTTGTTACCAGTTAAAGTTACATTAGTTATGTAGTTACTTAGTCTATTAGGAAGAACATTATTTACTGTTTATGAAAATAAAGATGGATTTTATTAAGAATTTACCAATATTTCTTTGCCAACCAATACTACACCCCGAGAGAACAAAACAGGCTCCCAATACAAAAAATGTTTTGTTACACAATCATAACCATAAGTGCAACTTTGGTAACTAATACGAAAAGCCTTTTACTTGTTTTATTATACATACCTTAAAGTCTGAAATCCAAATTTTTCCTCTTTAAAACTAAATTTATGTACAAAAGATAGTGTCTTAGACCATCAGTTCCATTCCGATTGAACAACCATCAACTTTTTTTTCTTTTTCATATCAGTTTACACTGTATAGCCTTAATTAATTATTCTTTTTTAATGCTGTTCATGGCTTCTGTCACAGTAACTGGTTTGCTATTTATTTATTTATTTATTTTTTTTATTTATTTATATATTTATACTCTTTAGGGACCTTGTAGGTGTTTCATACCATTTACTGCAAAATACATGTGAAAATCATTTTTTTCGGAGGTTGTGATTGCACGGTTCAACAGGACTACAAATTTCTGGTACACTGGAACTAATGCTAACGCTAGAGACAGGTAACAGTGCTGGGTTATGTAACTCAACGTTTTCCGCTATTTCTTCAATTTCTTGGCCCCTTCCAAAAAACTAGTGTCCAATTCGTCAACGTTTTCGGTACTTATCCACAGATATCACATGTTCAAACACCACTTTGTCGTTTTGTTTCGATTTTTCGTGGTTTCTGTCAGTTTTTTTCACCTGCGTTATTTTTGTCCACTGCACCCACGTTTTTCTTATCACTATCACAGTTTTCAAGCCAAATGACGTCTCTGCTGTCAAAAATTTACCTGACGGAGTTGAAATTTCTCTTTTCAATTAAAATTTAACAATTTCACATTTACGCTTGTTACTTTTTAGGTTATGTCCGTGTGGCAACATCGCTCTGATTCAGGATTGTTTACCAATTGAACTCAATGGCGTGCTGTTAAAAAGGCGTGTTTTTTTAAAAAATATAACTCGACAACCAATGTGTACATTTTTTTTTGTCTCCGGAAAACATTTCAGTTTGGTCTAGAGAATGTGGATTTATTTTTTCTAAAACTAATTATGAATCATCCTGTATATATGAGGCATTCTTTCTGAACGAGCGACCCCCACTTAGCCAAAATTGGTGAGGTCCATTTGAGGTCTATAATGGCTCAAATAAAAGGTCTTGAAATCTACTTTCTAAATCTTAGTGGCCCTTACACTAAATCACTATAGGAGATCCAATATGGCCGCTAGAACCACGTGACCTTCACCACTTTTATTAATTAAACGACTATAAAACCACTCGCATGAATCCGATTGAGGCCAAAAAGGACCGAAATGAAAGTTCCTGAACTTTGCTTTCGAAAGCTGTGTGGTAAAATTTTTTTTGTTCACGTAAAATCCAATATGTCCTCCAAAACCACGTGGCTTTGGCGTTGTTACGTCAAAACATCAAACAAATAAACTGTTTGACTGTTATTGATGTCTATGTAGGTATGTGGGGATTTTTGGGGTCGCTGATCGTAAATCCAAAGTCAAATTTGTAAAATTCAAGATGGCGGATCCAATATGGCCGATGAGATTTTCCAAAATGAACCGATTCACGCAAAATTTGGTATGTGGGGGTTTTTGGGGTCACTGCACAGAGGGCCAGGGAAAAAAATGGACAAAATTCTGAATTTTTGCATACGGCTATTTTTTATACCGCTGATTTCGAATAAAATAATGAAAAATTTCAAAAAATTTTTTTCGCGCCACTAGGGTAGTCCAAAATGTAGACCAATGTTCATAACCTAAAAACTCAAAATGGCGGAGTCAATATGACTCATCGGTTTTTGAACCTATACTGTATTTGCACGAAATTAGGGCTATTTTTTTTTTGAAATTTCTTTAGTTTTGGAGAAATACTTAAAATTAAAGCACTTAATATGAAAAATATATAATCAAACTTAAAAATTTATTTAATCCCCTATTTTTTTGAAAATCTTTATTTCAATATATTATGCCATCTATAAAATAAACTATTTTTTTAATCATAGAATATGTACTTAAGTATCATCATATATGTCTAAAAATATATTACATAATTAGTAAAGGTCCTAGAAACGTGAAAATAGTAACTATCAGTTTAAATCATAAATTAAAAAAAAAATTCAATTTTTTTAAGTGTGCCTTTCCATGGAGATTTTTCCTTAACTATAGTAATATTATTCTATGGAAAAAAAAGTTGCGGATTTTTCGCGCAACACAGAGAAAAATAATACAGTTTTTTATATACGTATTTTTTACGTAGATATTAACAACATAACAATAAAACTTGACAAAAATGTTTGATCAAAACAAAACCCTTATATTTTTCTAGAATTAAAGATTAAAAAAAAAATAGGGAGCTTCACAGTATGAAGTGAAGTCTAGAAAGTACAAACAGGGACGTATAAAATATGCTCTTACATACTTTTGACACTTACAAGTTTTATAAAATTACTTATAAAGACAAAACTTTCCTATTTACCTGAAGTACTTACCCTCTTAGAAATAAATCCAATTACTGAAGACAATGACAATAACGATAGTGACGATGATGACAATTAAAGTTCTGATGGTAGCTGTAATTGAATTCTTAATTTAATAAGGGGTGTTTTGTGATAAACAAAATAATAATAAAATAATTTAGTAGAAAGTAAAATATTTATTATAAAAATAAAGTTTAATTAAAAAAATATAAGGTTTAATTTTATCAAACATTTCGTGCGTTAAGCCAAAATTATTGGATTACCATTAACCTGTTGTTAATATCTACGTAAAAAATACGTATATAAAAAAACTTTATTATTTTTCTCTGTGTTGCGCAAAAAATCTGCAACTTTTTTTTTCATAGAATAATATTACTATAGTTAAGGAAAAATCTCCATGGAAAGGCACACTTAACAAATGGATATATTTTTTTAATTTATGATTTAAACTGATAGTTACTATTTTCACGTTTCTGTAATATATTTTTAGACATCTGAGGATAATGATTAAAAAAAAAATAGTTTATTTTACAGATGACATAATACGTTGAAATAAAGATTTTCACAAAAATAGGGGATTAAATCAATTTTTAAGTTTGATTATATATTTTTCATATTAAGTGCTTTAATTTTAAGTATTTCTCCAAAACTGAAGACTTTTCAAAAAAAATTACCCCTGATTTCGTGCAAATACAGTAAAGGTTCAAAAACCGATGAGTCATATTGACTCCGCCATTTTGAATTTTTAGGTTATGAACATTGGTCTACATAAACATAATCAAAAGAAGACATTGGACACATTTTTATAAAGATCGAAAAAAAATTAAAATTTTGGACCACCCTAGTGGCGCGGAAAAATTTCTTTGAATTTTTTCATTATTTTATTCGAAATCAGCGGTATCAAAAATAGCCGTATGCAAAAATTCAGAATTTTGTCCACTTTTTTTTCCCTGGCCCTCTGTGCACTGATCACGTATCCGAAATCAGATTAGTAAAATTCAAGATGGCGGATCCAATATGGCGGATGAGATTTTTTAAAATGAACCGATTCACGCCAAATTTGGTATGTGGGGTTATCGAGTTATAACGTAATGAACATGACTTCAAAAACGACTGTGAATAAAATTTTAGCAGAATCGGTTAAGTTTTCAAAAATTGGTACACCAAATTGAATCCTTCATATTGAATTTTTCAAAACTAACTTCGGATTCTGAATCAAAAACCTCAAAAACCCTCACTTACCAAATTTGTAATAAATGGGTTTATTTTTGAACATCTCGTCCGCCATATTGAATCCGCCATCTTGAATTTTACAAATTTGACTTCGGATCTCTAGCGTTTTTGCGTCAAAATATTAAAGAAACAAACTGAGGTTGTCAAAGGCTGAAATGAATGATATCGTTCTCTACTCACTAGAACTCTGCGTTGAATTTAATAGTAACAAAATGGCTACCGAAAACACGTAAATAGGTGCATTTTTTTCTTAAAATTACTAAAAGAACTTCGAGTCCCATTGAGGTTTATAAGCGCTTGCTACTTGCTAAAGTCGGCTAACAGAAGTTATTTAAATTAAAATTAAAATCACGTTTCTGAGCCAATGTGGTATAAAAAACATACTGTAGATTCAATTAAAGAAAATTCGAGAAGATTTTAATGTTCGATTAATAGTCAGCCATTAAAGAAGAACAGAATTTATTATTATTTATTTGCAAAACAAAGCGGTTTTACACTTTTGAATGGGATGAGCTATCGACTTGAAACTTGAAAAGCTAATTGTATATATTTTATATCGGATAGTTTAAGCGTAAAAAAATACTAGCCGTGAAGTCCAAATATTTTTTTATTTTTGTTTTTCTAATAAATTTTCATCGACTTGACGTAGGGACTTAAAATTTGAAATATACGCTTATAGTTACTATTTAAAGATGACACACACAAAAATTCCAAAAAATGCTAGCCTTGCAGTTCAAAACAAGCACATCATGATTTCCTTTTGTTTTCTTAATATCTTTTGATCGGATTGACACAGAGACTTGAAATTTGAAATATAAGATTATGGTGTCTAGTTAAACAGAATTTAACCAAAAAATACCAGCCGTGAAGTTCCCGCAAGCGCAGCGAGCCGTTATTTTTAAGAAAAAATGCGTATTCTTATAAATTTTGATTGGATTATCATAGTGATTTGAAGATTGGTATGTAGGGACATAATGACAATTGAAAATCAACGAAACCAAAACACAAGATGGCCGACCAGTCAAAGTGACATGGACGCCATCTTGAATTTTACAAATTTGACTTCGGATACGTGATCAGTGACCTAACAAGTCAAATTTCGCGCAAATCGGTTTATTTTTGAAAATAACGTTCGCCTTGTTGGATCCGCCATATTGAATTTCACAAATCTGCGTTCAGATTGGTAATTAGCGGCCCCAAAACACCCACATACCAAGTTTGGCGTGAATCGGTTCATTTTTGAAAACCTCATCCTCCATATTGGATCCGCCATCTTGAATTTTACAAATCTGACTTCGAATACTTGATCAGTGACCACAAAGACACCCACATACAAAATTTGGCGTGAGTTGGTTCATTTAAAAAATCTCATCCGCTATATTGGATCCTCCATCTTGAATTTTACAAATTTGTCTTTGGATTTATGATCAGCGACCCCAAAAACCCTCATGTACCTACATAGACCTCAATAAGAGTCAAACAGTTTATTTTTACAAAATTACGCTCTACACGCAACGCTGTAAAATACATCTATCGTAGGAAGTTTTAAAAAAGTGAAAACATAGTGAAATAAAAATTAAGTTATAATCATAAGTACCAAAAGGACAAACTAAGAAGGTATACTAGTTTAAAATTGGTTAATAAACAACTTTTGTTACCTTAAATCAAGTTCATAACACCGTGTTTACAATTTTTTATAAGCACTGATAAGACAACTCTTGATTAACTGAAGCAAAATTTATATGCGTAGTTGCCGGACTTAATGTTTATTTTTGTTTCTGCAACTTAAAAGAAACTCATATTTTAAACGAAAATGAATATGGAAAAAATGGAAGAAACACTTAACTCAATTTTGTCAAAAGTAAATACCATTGGAGCGGATGTTGAAAATATACACGGTGTCCCACGGTAGACAAATCAGTCAAATTGTGGCGTTATTATCAAAGCTATTAAAATATATTTTTTACCAGTCAATATAGACCTAGTTACCTTCAATTTACGCCAGAAAAAAGTGTTGTACTTTTTTCTGTTTTTAACGCCAAAATTTAAAAAAATAATATCATTTCTTTATCATATGATAGTTTTTTTTACTAAAAACAATAGTTTTCTATTTAAATTTTTAATTTTAGAAAACGGTAAAAAATGGTAAGTGCATTATGGAATGACCCCGCTAATATAAAAGAGAGGATGCTATGAAAATAAATGTTTGCAAATATGACGTTCACGATAAAAATAAATGTCAAATCTAATGTTATAAATTAGATTTTTACTTAGACTTAGTAAGGACCTTGTGGACTAGGGTATTTTATACTACAGAGTGTATTACTTAATTACTAATAAATTTTGATTTTTTGCGCTCAATCAAATTTTTTAATTGGTATGATTGGATTAATCTTAGATTAATCTTAGCAGTTTTTTTTACAAAGTCAAGTCTATATCATAATGAAAGTATTGGTAAAGCAAGTTATTATAAAACCTATTGGGCAACTTATGATAAAACATGTTTTATAATTATGAGATTTTAAAAAACATAATTAATTAGCTTGTAAAGAACCCCCTTCCCTCGCAGTTGCATGAAGTTGCAGCTGGTTCATATTAGCAGGGCCGGATTCAGGGGGGTGCAGGGGTTACAGATTACCCGGGGCCCGGGCTCGAAGAGGGCACGGCGACAGAAGTTTTTAATAAACAGTTTATTTATTTATACTCCCCCAGATCGATAAGGCGTCAAAATGAGCAAATAAGTATGACTGCGGCGCTTAGTTAATGAATGGGGGCGCGGCTTCGGCCCTCAGTGCCTTACCTGCAGGCCTGCATGGGACAATTATGTTTTGAAAAAATGGGGGCCCGAGTAAAAAGTTGCACCGGGGCCCGGGATGGCTCTGTCCGGCCCTGCATATTAGGGTCACTTCATCTAGTCCTACTTCGTGCTTTTGTTCTTAGTCGTTTGTTTTGTTTTTTTGAACCAAACCAGACCAAAATTAGACCAAATACAGAAGAACAAAGGAAAAAAACTGTCATATTATGGGCAATTTAGTCAATTAATTTATTGTTATGTAATTAATTACGTACATTTTGGTTGGAATTAAAAGTTAAATGATACTAAGAATAATTCTCATAAGTTAAAATATCAAATTGATTGTTATTATTAATATTATTTATTAATATGCGAAACGCAAGACGTATTTGAATTAATATTAATATTTGAATTAATTAACTCATCATTGTGTCAAATTCCATACATCTACAAAATATTACGCCTTTCTAGAATATTTTCAGTGTTATTAGAATTGTTTTGTACAATATTTCAAATAAATCCATGTTAGTCCTTAGGTTTTCCCAAATCACTCCAGTTCTGATGAAAAAAGGTCAAAATTACGCATCTAACTTCAGAGAATCATGGGAATATAAATGCCATTTCACAAAATCTATTATTAGCAAATAATTATAATTCTTTGCGAGTCTTCCACGACTCAAATGGATTTAAATCAAGCAGCAAGTTAATAAATTTAAATAATTTACTATCATCGGGGAACTTTTCTACTATTCTTCTCGTTGTTTCTCTTAAATTTCGAGCACATTCTCCATAAGTTAAAATAATTTCTTTCTTTACATCTAAAGTTATCATTTTGGCATTCAAAACTTGGTTTTATAAAAATCTTGCTTTGTTAATTTTTTGATTATAATGTAAAATCAAATTTGACATTTATTGTCATCATATACGACTTATTTAAAAAATTTAATTTCAAGGCATCCTACTCTTTTGCCATAGCGGGGTCATTCCATTATGCAATTGCCCTTTTTTAAGGTTTTATAAAATTAAGAATTTAAATCGAAAATTATTGTTTTTAGTGAAAAAAAACTATCATATGATAAAGAAAAATTGTTACTTTTTTTAATTTTGGCATTTGAAAGTATTGTTATGCTTTTAAAAGTGCATGTGTGGAGCTCTAGCTCAAAACCAAAAAAGAGTAGAAAACTTTTGTTTTGGGTCAATTGAAGGTAATTAGGTCCATATTGACTGGTAAAAGTTTCATGTTGATATCTTTGTTAATAACGCCACAGTTTGACTGATTTGTCTACCGTGGGACACCGTGTATATAAAGCCCTAGAAAATCAAACATCGGAGATGAAAAATAATAATTCCACGGTTAATGTAATGAAAATCGAAAACATGGAACTTAAAAATAGAGTGAAAACTTTGGAAGGACAACTGAGGGAAAATAACATAATATTCTTTGGAATCGAAAAAGATGAAAACTTGTCAATAAATCAAAAAGTCAAGGATGTTGTGAAAAATCAACTAGGAGTAAATTTAGAAGACGGAGATATTAATGACATTTTCACGCTCGGGAAAAATACAAAACCACCGGTTATGTTAAAACTAACACGTAACACTAAAAAACAAGAAATTTTCCAAAACGTAAGCAAATTTAAAAACTCCGGAGTAAGTATTAGCTCAGATAAAACCGTCGAAGAGAGAGAGGAATCAAAAATACTACACAAACAGTTTAAATTGGCAAAAGCTCAGGGACATAATGCTGTACTAAGACACAATCAACTTATTGTGAATAATAAGACCTACACAGTTAAGGATTTTGTCAATCCCAAAAATGAAGAAAATAATCTTAAGCGCAAGGATATAGGTTCTCCAGGCTCCAGCGAAGAGCCACATTCACAAAAAAAATAAGAAACGTTACTAATACATACAAGCAATCAGACCTTCAGTCATTTCGTACGAAATAAAACAAATAATACTTTTAATTGCAAAAATACAACAAATTATCAAAGCAAAATAAACCCTGTCCATGATTTTGATCTAAACATACTTTTTTGGAATTGCGAGGGCTTAGATACTTTAGTAAATTTAGATAGTAACGAGCAACACATTTTTCCCACATATAAAATAATTTGCCTTACAGAAACCTGGAATTAAAAAAAAAATATTTCTCTGCCCACCTTTTTAAACAATTTTAGTTTTTTTACAAGGGTTGCAGTAAAAGACAAGGTCATGGGTAGAGGTAGTGGGGGAATTATTATTCTTATTAATAATAATGTTAAATACACCAATTTAGACATTATAGAGGAAGATAACATGTGGATTTTCCTTAAAATTAAGTTTCATGCCTTTATTTTAGTTTTAGGTGCAGTCTATTTTAAACCATCACTTGACACAAAAACATGTATAGATATTTTTCACACTACACTATTGGAAATAAGCAGTAAGTTTAATGAAGCTGTCATTGTAGTTGGTGGGGATTTTAATGGCAGAATTGCAAACCTTAATAGTCTGGATGAGAACATGTTGGACTTTGAACATGTTAAGAGCGAAAGATCAAGCATAGATAAAGAAGTTAACCTTTGTGGAAGACTTCTGACGGAGACTATGGAAAGCAACTCATTCATTGTCTTAAATGGGCGTGTAGGTAGGGATATTCCTGCAGGTTTTACATGTCAGTAAGAGAGGTAATAGTACTATAGATTTTGTATGGATAAGACGGTGCGATTTACAGTGTGTAAATGATTTCTCTGTCCGCCAAATAATTTCCAAATCCCATCACTTTCCATGCTTTTTACAAACAAACCTGCAAGACAATAATCATCAATCATTAAAACAACAAGATTCTCTTAGTGAAACAGTTTTATCTTGGAAAGAAGATGGGGCTGTTTCGTACAAAAATATTTTAAACCAATCCCATAGATTAAATTATTCAAGTTTAAATGTATCAGATGTATACTTAAATTTAGTTCAAGCTATAACAGAAACATCTAAATTTCTAAATTTATACAAACAAAAAAAATATAGTCAAAAAAAGTTAAATAACCAACCATGGTTTGACGCAGAGTGCAAGAACCTAAAACATAGCGTCCATGATCAATTAAAAATTTGTAAACAATGCAATTTTCAAGGAACAAACCTAGACGACTACTTATTACTAAAAAAAGATTATCTGAGGCTAAAAAATTATAAAAAAAGTAATTACATAAAAAAAATTGAGGAGACTTTATTAAATATAAAAAACCCAATACAATTTTGGAACACATTGAAAAAATTTAAACCTAAAAGTAGTCTTAAAATTGAAATTGATCCACTAATCTTATATAACCATTTTAATAATTTTTATAACAAGCCCTCAACACCAGATTTGCTATTCTTCGATGCTAGACACCCTTTTTTGGATAGGCCATTTGAAAGGGCAGAGCTGTTCGCTGTATTGAATAATCTAAAGGATAACAAAGCTACAGGAAAAGATACAATACCAAGTGAATTTTACAAAAATCTCCCTTTAGAATGGGTGTATTATAGTCTTGATATGTTCAATACAGTTCTGGAAACGGAAACTGTACCAAAAGAATGGTCTGTCATAAAAATGATTCTACTACACAAATCAGGGGATAAAAGTGATCCAAACAATTATAGAGGCATTTCTCTTTTGAATCATATCACAAAAATATTTACCACATTACTATATAACAGGTTAAAGCAGTACGTTGAATCTAATAATATCCTCCCAGAGGAGCAAGGTGGTTTTCGCAAAAATAGAAGTTGTGAGGACAATATATTTATATTATATTCCGTAATAGACAGTGCTTTAAGGTTACAAGGAAGAAAAATATATGCAATTTTTGTGGACTATGGGAAGGCCTTCGATAACATAAAACATGAACTTCTTTGGCAAACCTTGATTGAAGTTGGTATTAGTTCTAAGATAGTAAGAATATTAAAAATGCTTTACGAAAATGCTTGCCTTACACTTTTTAATAATGGAAACTATTCTGACTTCATTAATATAACAAGGGGCGTTTTGCAAGGCGACTCTCTTAGTCCACTACTATTTGCTGTATTTATTTATAACATTGTAAAATTTTTTGAAGAAAACGGAGCAAGGGGCGTCACACTTGACAAGGTTATTAGTTTAATACTGCTACTCTTTGCAGATGATATGGCAATTTTAGCAGACTCGCCAGCTAACTTACAAAAAAGTATTACCATTTTAGAAAAATTTAACAATTTAAAAAACCTTAAATTAAATTTAAACAAAACCAAAATTGTTATATTTAGAAAGTCGCCCAATGTTAAAAAACACCTGTTTTACTATAAGGGTAATATTATTGAACAAGTAAACTCTTACATCTATTTAGGTATTCCCTTTAAATACAATGGGTTGTTCTATGATGCGCTTCTCTCGAGAATAAGCAAAGCAAATGTTTGCATCGGTGTAACCAGGAATTTAATTTTTAAATCAAAGTTAAATAACTGGGAAGGTAGACTTAAATTATTGCATACAGTAATATTACCAACCCTTATGTATGCAGTTAGTGTTTGGGGGCTACGATACATAAACCAAGTAGAGGTTATTCAACAAAAGTTTATTAAAAGTTTATGGTTTTTACAAAAAACTACACCTGCGTATATTGTACGTAATGAATTTAATCTGTCGGAACTTAGTACACAAGTCATAAGTTTAGCATTAAATTTTCTTGTTAGATTAGAGAATTTACCACACAGCAGATATTCTTTTAAATCCCTGCAAAACTTAAAATATTTGGACTCAGTGCCCACTAACCAAACAAAATACAATTGGTATTCCCAACTTAAAGCAATACTCAAAGATTTTGCGCCCAATGTAAATATAAGTGTGATTCAAACTAAATTGGATATTGTAGAGGTAATTAGGCAATGTAGACTTAAAATCAAATTCGAGGATACAAATAAAATTCTTCTATCGGTATACTGTACGCAATACAAATTTCTACATACCGTAGGCTATTGCAGTGAGAATACACAACCACAGCACTTAAAAGTTTTTATGGCACAATTAAGGTGTACAAATGATTTATACTGTTACTTCTACTTGAATCGCACGCCATATTCTTGGAAACAAACTGATATATGTAGGATTTGTAATAAGGGTACCCTAGAAAACCTACAATATATTTTATTTAAATGCCCTGTATATGAGTCAATAAGACAGGAGCTGCTTGCATTTTCTCTTTTAGAGGATTTTCACGAAATGCTATCAGGAAATGCAAATTGCATTATCTCTACAAGTCAATGTCCAACATACTTAAGCTTAGAGCATTCATATTAAGTGAGTAAATTTGATCAGTTTCAATACGTACTCGTCTGCATCTTTTTGCGCCAATATTAATTGTGAGTTTATGTAATTGTAGATATAATTATTGTATTTTGTTTTAGTCTTATATACCCTTACACTACGCATACGCTAATGTTAGCCTAAGTTATATTATTAATTACTACTTTTTTAGCGGGTATTACCTATGTTTAATCTCTCTATATTTATATATTTATATTTATTTGTATATGTGTATATTATTTTATTGTAGCATATGGAATGTAGGGTCGGTCAAGTTAGCCCCCCCCCAGTTAAAACTTAGGGTCAAAAAATACATAGGTAGTTTGCACACAACTTGCACAACCTTGCACAACCAGAAAAAAAGCTTGCGCGCTAACCATTGGTTAATTATATGAAAAAAACCGTGGGGGGGGGGCTAACTTGACCTTAGCCCCCCCCAGTAAAAAAGTTAAAATTTTTCACTACAATCTAATAGTAAATAGCTTGCACAAGCTTGCACAACCAAAATAAAAGCTTGCGCACCCTTAACAAGAGCGGTGAGGGGTAAATAATGTTTACCGTCAGCCCCCCCCAGAACTAAAATTGAACGAAAAATGTTGTAGTATGTTAAAAAAAGCTTGCACAACCTTGCACAACCAAAATAAAAGCTTGCGCACCCTTAACAAGAGCGGTGAGGGGTAAATAATGTTTACCGTCAGCCCCCCCCCCCCAGAACTAAAATTGAACGAAAAATGTTGTAGTATGTTAAAAAAAAGCTTGCACAACCTTGCACAACCAAAATAAAAGCTTGCGCACCCTTAACAAGAGCGGTGAGGGGTAAATAATGTTTACCGTCAGCCCCCCCAGAACTAAAATTGAACGAAAAATGTTGTAGTATGTTAAAAAAAGCTTTCACAACCTTGCACAACCAAAATAAAAGCTTGCGCACCCTTAACAAGAGCGGTGAGGGGTAAATAATGTTTACCGTCAGCCCCCCCCAGAACTAAAATTGAACGAAAAATGTTGTAGTATGTTAAAAAAAGCTTGCACAACCTTGCACAACCAAAATAAAAGCTTGCGCACCCTTAACAAGAGCGGTGAGGGGTAAATAATGTTTACCGTCAGCCCCCCCCCAGAACTAAAATTTACCGAAAAATGTTGTAGTATGTTAAAAAAAAGCTTGCACAACCTTGCACAACCAAAATAAAAGCTTGCGCACCCTTAACAAGAGCGGTAACGGGTAAATAATGTTTACCATCAGCCCCCCCCAGAACTAAAATTGAACGAAAAATGTTGTAGTATGTTAAAAAAAGCTTGCACAACCTTGCACAACCAAAATTAAAGCTTGCGCACCCTTAACAAGAGCGGTGAGGGGTAAATAATGTTTACCGTCAGCCCCCCCCAGAACTAAAATTGAACGAAAAATGTTGTAGTATGTTAAAAAAAATCTTGCACAACCTTGCACAACCAAAATAAAAGCTTGCGCACCCTTAACAAGAGCGGTGAGGGGTAAATAATGTTTACCGTCAGCCCCCCCCAGAACTAAAATTGAACGAAAAATGTTGTAGTATGTTAAAAAAAGCTTGCACAACCTTGCACAACCAAAATAAAAGCTTGCGCACCCTTAACAAGAGTGGTGTGGGGTAAATAATGTTTACCGTCAGCCCCCCCCCCCCCAGAACTAAAATTTACCGAAAAATGTTGTAGTATGTTAAAAAAAAAGCTTGCACAACCTTGCACAACCAAAATAAAAGCTTGCGCACCTTTAACAAGAGCGGTAACGGGTAAATAATGTTTACCATCAGCCCCCCCCAGAACGAAAATTGACCGAAAACTGTTGTAGTATATTAAAAAAAAAGCTTGCACAACCTTTCACAACCAAAATAAAAGCTTGCGCACCCTTAACAAGAGCGGTGAGGGGTAAATAATGTTTACCGTCAACCCCCTCCAGAACTAAAATTGAACGAAAAATGTTGTAGTATGTTAAAAAAAAGCTTGCACAACCAAAATAAAAGCTTGCGCACCCTTAACAAGAGCGGTGTGGGGTAAATAATGTTTACCGTCAGCCCCCCCCCCAGAACTAAAATTTACCGAAAAATGTTGTAGTATGTTAAAAAAAAGCTTGCACAACCTTGCACAACCAAAATAAAAGCTTGCGCACCTTTAACAAGAGCGGTAACGGGTAAATAATGTTTACCATCAGCCCCCCCCAGAACGAAAATTGACCGAAAACTGTTGTAGTATATTAAAAAAAAAAGCTTGCACAACCTTTCACAACCAAAATAAAAGCTTGCGCACCCTTAACAAGAGCAGTGAGGGGTAAATAATGTTTACCATATCCCCCCCCCCAGAACTAAATTTGTCTAAAAACTATTGCAGTATATTAAAAAAAGCTTGCACAACCAAAATAAAAGCTTGAGCACCCTTAACAAGAGCGGTGGGGAGTAAATAATGTTTACCGTCAGCCCCCCAGAACCTAAATTGACCAAACAATGTTATAGTATATTAAAAAAAAGCTTGCACATCTTTGAACAACCAAAATAAAAGCTTGCGCACCCTGAACAAGAGCAGTGGGGAGTAAATAATGTTTACGGTCAGCCCCCCCAGAACTAAAATTGACAAAAAAATGTTGTAGTATATTAAAAAAAAAAAGCTTGCACAACTTTGCACAACCAAAATAAAACCTTGCGCACCCTTAACAAGAGGGGTGGTAAATAATGTTTACCGTCAGCCCCCTCAGAACTAAAATTGACCAAAAAATGTTGTAGTATAAAATAAAAGCAAATGCACTTTTTAAGTAGCCTACAATACTTTTTTTACGTAAATCAATAATTTGTTGGCGGCAGTGGGTAGGTACTTAATTTATTTTTTTTAGTGACTTAAAAGTTTTTTTATTAAAAAGTTCTTTCTAATAAAATTTTCATTTTATTGATTTTGTTGTTGAAGATAAAAAATATACTGCCAGTAAAAGAGCTTTCCCATTTTTCACCTCCGCGCGTAAAATGGATTTTTTATTATCAGATTCAATTTTAGCAACCTTGAAAACCCCAATATACCAATTTTACGATAACTACCCCCCGCCGCTCAGGGGGTGTATTTAGAAAAAAAATATTTTAAGATTCTGCTTTAGCGACCTCAAAAACCCGAATATATCAATTTTCAAGAAAACTACCCCCGGCCCCTCAGGGGGTGCAGTTAGAATTTTTTCATTATCAGATTCACTTTCAGAAACCTCAAAAACCCCAATATAACATTTTTTACCAAAACTACCCTCCCACTCAGGGGGTGAAATTTAAAAAAAATATTAGATTCATATTCGTCGACCCCAAAAACCCCTATATACTAATTTTGACGAAAATATTGAAAATATTTAAAAATATTTATCCGCTCACCCCCGCGGGGGTGAAGTTAAAAAAATTATCATCAGATTCAATTTCAGCAGCCTTAATAAGCCATATAGGGGAGACCGGGGTATAGTGGTCACCCTAAGACAAAAAAAATCATAAAAAATGTATTTTTAAATTTAATGTTTTATTTTTTTTACAGTATACAGGGTGTAACAAAAAAGGTGGGCTGGCTACACATAGCCATATTTTACTCACCAAAACAATAAAAAAGTTCATATAAACATTTTGTCTAAAATGCGTCCTAAGGGAGATACGCCCCTTTGAAAGTGGCTAAAAAATTCGGTTTTTATTTATTAACTCAGGAACCCTTTCAGTTACAGAAACGGGGTTTTGCATATAAACTAAACTTAATAAGGCCCATCTTCGTATATTATTTTCGGGTACTTATTTTAACCAGGGACGTGCAAAACGGGTGGCCTTATTTTGCCCCTAACTTTTTTCTGTGAAATTTTTTTGTCATTTTATTTTCAGAAGATGATTTCTCAGGTCAATATACATAAAAAGGTGCTCTTGTTGTAATACTGTAGGATTAACCGTTTTCGAGAAAAAATTCAATTTTAATTGTGGGGGGCTAAACACTATTTACCCCTCACCGCTCTTGTTAAGGGTGCGCATGGTTTTATTTTGGTTGTGCAAGAGACTTACTATTAGATAGTAATGATTTTTTTAACTTTTTTTATTAAATAATAGTTCTGCGCGGGCTGAAGGTAAAC
>OY294047.1:20774431-20875435 GCA_958510825.1 Brachypterus glaber | reverse complement strand
TTAATGTAATGTAAATACATCCAAACTTCAACTAGTTTAGTTAACTTTCACAATTAATAAGCGATACTTTAACAAAAATAATGAAAAAATTAATTTTTTTATATTTTTTTTTAAATGAGACATAGATCCTTTATACAATTGTGTCTTCAATCAAAAAGCAACATTACTTTACAAACTGCTATTTTTGGGAGATAACCTCCTTGGTAATCTATCTACGCTATCTAATTGTTCCTATTGAACCTCTTACCAATAAGCGAGTCATGAACTTCGATTGTCCTAAAAATAGTGGCTTCCAGACTCTCGTCGCCATTTTGACTCAACTCGAAATCGTTACTGGAGAAAGAAATTTTTCTCTTTTGATTTTCCATTGTCGTTTTGTATTGTTCTTGTTGAATTTTCTTTAGTCTCACAAAATCGATTTGCTTGCTGTGATATTCTTTTTGCAGTTTTATCGATTCAATCGATCGAGCGTTTTCGGTGAGATTTGACGAGTCGTTTAATAGCTCTATTGCTTTTTTGTGACACTCTATGCAATCTTCGAATTTCTTTTGGCGTAACAGAGCTTCGGCACGACGCTGTTGTTGATGTGCCTATAAAAATTTAAGTTTTTTTGTAGTAAAAAAAGGCGTATATAACATCTACTAGATATGTACTCCCTATTTTATCAAAAATATCTGAGAAAGCGGTAAGAATTTTGGTGTTTTTATTGGATTTTAGGGAAAAAAATGTTTGTATTATGAGTGATAAAATAGAAAATAAATAAATTTTAATAATCAGCATTGTCTGGGGGACTGCATATTGCCTAGGGCGGCAACACTGGTAACTCCGGTCCTGTTCTAAGCACACAGGGCATACGTGCTTATGTCATAGGGGTATCTTGCGCAAAATTTGCGAGGCAAATAACCACCTCTATTGCTAACATTTCACTGGATAATCCACAGGCAAACCCTAGGGACAGAGCCGTAACTAGGGCGTGGCGAAGGTGGCGTTTGCCACGGGCGCAACACTTAAAAGGGGCGCCAAAAATAAGAAAATGGAAGAATTTAAATCATTTTGAAATTAAGAAAATAAATCGATATTATATTTGATATTTCTTCGGTTTTTATGAAATATTAAAACAGTTTTAAAATTAAAATAGTCCACCAAATTTGTTAATTTTTTCGCCGGCAGTGCTAGGACAGAGCCGTAACTAGGGCGTGGCGAAGGTGCATTTGCCACGGGCGCAACACTTAAGAGGGGTGCCAAAAATAAGAAAATGGAAGGATTTAAATCATTTTACATAAAATTAAGACAAAAAAAATCGATATTATATTTAATATTTCTTCGGTTTTTATGAAATGTTAAAACAGTTTTAAAATTAAAAGAGTCCACCAAATTTGTTAATTCTTTCGCCGGCAGTGCTAGGACTTTTTTTTATTTAGAAGTGTAAAACTTTAGCGCGAAATTCGTAAAAATTTTCGTCTGCAATAAGACCTTTCTTTCATTTTGGCAAATTTCTAATTATGCTATCATCATAATATGATACAAATATAATTTGTAAAACATTTGCTTGCGCCTGCGGCGCTAGAGCTTTCTTGTATTTTTCTAAAATGTTAAATTAAACAGTTTTAAAATTTTTCGCCGCGCTGAATACATAAAGCTTTTATAACCTTAACAAAAAACGTAAGAAATTTAAATTTTAGCAAAATTCGTAAAAAAAATCGCCTGCGGCGCTTTTTTTTTTAGTCAGGAGGGACGCCAATTAAGCGTAAAATGAGACGGCGTTTTTATTTTTGTTACTTTTTTTCTTGTTAACTTAATCTAATAAAAAACTTTAAATATATTAGTTGTTTTTATATTAGATAGGGGCGCAAATTGATAACCTGCCACAGGCACAAACAGCTCTAGGGACAACATGCTGCAAATTAACTTGTTGAACCTATTTGTTAAATCGCAGAAGTAATTTACTGACCAGTACACCAGTATAACTGCTTTGGGATACTATTTTCCCCCTCATTTTATATTCCTTTCCCAGCTGTACCCAGCGATGAAATCAATTCCCTAAATTATTTTAAATTATAATTACACTGCTGACATTTGTTAAAGGCTCTCCAACATATGCATGCCACTCAGTCGGTAATAGGTGGGAAGATAATATCCCAGTGATCCACAAAAAACACTAACTTTATGTAAAACATGCTTTACCTCTTGCTTTACCTGCTGTCCCCTAAAGGGTTTGTTTGTTTCTATGGACCAAGATATCTGAAGGCTTTAGTTCCTTCAGTCATCTTGCTATGGACAAACTAAATTTGATTGACTGATTTGATAGAACAAAACATGTCAGGGAACTTCTTCAACCCTGATAACACACTTCATCCTAAGAAGGTTTTTTAATTGTTCCCTTGAAAAGTTCTTAGCATAATGCTGTAAACATGCTAAGCATGTTCTTAAAAGGTACACTGCTGTAGTAGCATAAGTGCTTCTACTCTAAACATTCTTAGCATGATTAGAGTATTTTTCTAAGAATATTCCCAAAACATATTCTTAAAATATTCTAATGGGAATGTTTTTATAATACACTAGGACAAACAATTAAAGGATCAAAAAAAAATTCCAAATTTGTAGCGATTTTTCCAATGGCTGTATCTTTGTGAAAAATAGACGTATAGGAGTTATGAAAAAAGCAATTTGAAGCTTGAAGTCTCTAGTTTTGAGATTTTAGGACAAAATTTTTTTTCGAACAAACAAGTATCGCGCAATCCTAATGAGTACCGTGAAGAAAAAATTTTTGAATTTTTTTTTGTTTTTGTTTTTGGTCCACGGACTTTAAAAATTTTTTTCCGACTAAACCACTATATGGATCGGATAGGTTGTTTATTCAGCTTTAATTGGATTTTTTGTAAGCTTTGATACGACCATTTCTCGCTAAGCTATTGGACTTTGAATGGAAATGGATCATTTTGTCTTGGATCATCGATATCTCAGCAACCAGTGGGTCCCACAGAGAATTGAAGATGGGTTTCAGAAACTTGAATAAATTTTCTACAAGGTTTGGCCATCGTTTTTTTTTTTTTTTAATTTTTCATTCTTAACATAGGATTTTTTTTTATCCTTTAATTGTTTGTCCTAGTGTAGTAATATGGTGTCTATATTATTTTTATTTTATTTGGTTAGAATTACAAATATTCTTAAAATTACTGTTAATAAGATAATTTTTACCCTTAAGTTTATTTATTTATTTGTTTATTTTTAACCTCGTACTATTCTACTTAATTAAGCATCCCCTAAATCCAGGACTTAAGTAGTAGAAATGGATGTATTTTTAGACATAAAGTGATTTTATATAGTTTTAGACAAAAAATTAAAATTATTATTTTTTGAAATGATAATTATTTGCTATTTTTTTCTCTAAATATTGGATTTTTGGGTGGCGCATAATTTTTATGCCTGGTAAAAAGTTTGCTTTCACAGTAAAACTGCGTATCACATATGAATCTTACCTGATGAATGCTATATCTAAAGTTTTTTATATACTTTAATTATTTGGTTTATCACGAAGACATAAAAATTTTTGCCATGTCCAAATTTATGATATCCCTCCATAAAAAGGATCCAGTATCATAAAATATATTTGAAAGAAAGAAAAAAACTACATTAATGTAGAAATCTGAAACGCCTACCTACTTTCTTTTCGCATGCGCAATTTTCAATATTATTACTTAAATGCATCAAATAAGAATATTTTAAGAAGCATGCTAAGAATATTCTTAAAAGTACATGTACCTACTTCTAAGAACATTCTTAAAATGCTTCTTAAAACATTCTTATTTGATACAGAGGCTTATAAGAAGCCTCTTAGGAACTCCCAGCATGATTAAAACAGTATCCTTTGCATTTCTTTAATTGTTCTTAGAATATCCTGAGCAAAATAGATATGCGTCTAAGAAGCATGCTGTCCTTTCGGCTATTTATTTTAAGAATCTTCTTAGAAGGCTTTTGTGCTTTAGGGAATATGTTTGCCATTGAACTTAAAATTATATAACAAATATTTATATGAATACTGGGTAGAATATCACATTTTTCATAAGCAAAGGACACAAAAACAATAAAAATACATATGGAAAATAATATATATAATATATAACTTATTTGGCCAGGTCAACCTGACCTATTTATTTTCTCAAACTAATTAACATAGAATTTATTTTTCTTACTTTATTTAAAGGAGAACTTTCCATTTTCATTGATACACAATAATTTGTTTCACAGCTGCACAAATTATTAAAGAAATTATACTTTTGTCCACAGAAAAATATTATCGACTTGTCAATTCCAATTTTGTTTTATGGCCTTTGCTCTAGGCACTCCGGCCAGGGCAAATGGACTTCTGATGTTCTTTTAGTTTATTCTGATTTCTTCTATTTTTCCACTTCCTAGAATTTTATATTTTTTGGTTTGTGTTTTTCAGGAATTTAACAATTTCTACCACTACCTCTTTTTTGGGATTTGCTAGCAGTGATGGGATATTTACAGAGAACTGAAAATCTAGAACGGCTATGTGAAAGAGATAGAAAGTAATCTTCTTCTTCTTCCGAATCGTCGGCCCCTGACCATATCCGCCACACATAGGAGTATTTGACGATTTTAGCTGGCCAAAATTATTTATGTCTTTTTATTGGCGGAAAACCTTACCATATGGCAAGAAATTGTAAAATATATGCATTTTGTACAAACCCAAGCCAATGGCGTTCAATATAGGGGAAAGATGGGTACTTTAAGGATTACATTTTTTTCATTCAATAGGAGTTGAGGAAATAAAAATTATATTATTTTTCAAACTTTATTATGGTAAATAACATATATATATTTTGATATTTAATTAGATTCTACTTCGTCATTGTCAGAATATTCTTCATTTTCACTGTTTTCAGTGTCGGAATCTTGGACTTCTCCAGGAAGCAGCATTTCCACAGCTTCTTTTGAAAAAGGCTTTGTAAGTTTGTGTTTCTTTTTCCCAAGGCTGGACAACAGAGGGTCGGATGTTAACAATAACCTATTGATGATATCTTGGTTACAATCTTTTCTAGAAAATTTTCTAGCATAGCTAAGTCTGTACTCCCGGAAATGTTTGTTTCTGGCTTCGGCAGCCTCTTCTGACAATTGTCCAATTGGCAAAAGCGCATTCTCTACTATATCAGGACCGTGTACTAAAACTTGATGCAGAGTTGGAGTCATTGGACACCAGGGGTATAGTTCAACATAAAGTTTTGCCGTATCCAAAGTATACTGTCTGAACTTTTCTACATCAATCTTGTGGCCACTGGAAATTACTTGTAGGATAATTTTTATTCTAGCAATCAAACTTACGTCAACTCCAGTGATAGCTGCAGATGTTTCCGGGTCGTTGAAGAATCTCCTGCTTGTGTTGCCGTTATTGGTGTTCCCAAATCCAGCCTTAGGTATGTCGACAAGAATGCCCATTTCGCTCTTGAATTCATCTTGAATTTTCTTCTTTCTATCTGAGATGAGTCTCTTCTCATCTTCATTTAGCTTTTTCTGCCATTTTTTCAAAGGCAATTTATATGATAGGTGAAGGAGACTTTCAAAACACCGTATTCTAGCATGCAGAATTGACAGTCCAAATTTGTAGGTGCTTTGCTTGTCAACACATTCTCTGTCCAAATCATTAAATTGCTTCGATGTTGCTCCACAAATATAACATCGCATTGTCGATGTAGTGGTGGTTGCTGCGTTACAGACTTTTCCATCCACCATGGTTAACATCATTACAAGTTCTACTGCTATATCTTGATGCTATATCTTGAAGTTTAGTTGGTTTTAGATCAACAATTTTGTTTTCCATGTAAGCAATTTCTTCAGCTATTACATCAGCAGTTTCTTTTATAAACCTAATTCGAATTGGCCTGCAAAACCTTGGAGATGATGGTGTAGAGTTTTGCCAGATAACATTTTTATTTACTCCACAAGTTAGCTGTAGTGGAACCATTGAGCATTGAAATATACTGGCATCAGAATGAGTGTCATCCTCAAACTTTTGATTAAACTGTGTCTGCTGGGAGCCATCACAACCCCATTTCGTATATAGTTTCATATTTTTACGCTCACTTTCCGTTAAAGTCTTGATAACTTCTTCTAAAAACAATAGCAATCTTTCGGCAGTATGGTTTAACAGACTTTGTAAGTCTACTTCAGCTAAACTTTCTGTGACTGTGAACGAATCAGAATCAGGATAGCATGTTTTTTTTTCTTTAGCCAAAATACTGTAGCAGGGCCATTTCTTCTTATCGCTTGTACGAACGATTTCATATTGAGATTTTGTTAGACCTGCGTCAGCAAATATTGAAAGAGCCTGTAACGGTGTCAATGATTTTTTTGTAGGTTCAAGGCTGCTGCGGTAGGCTTTTTTATACTTTCCCGCTCTTTTAGGAGATGATTGAAGATCTTTCAGGACGGTTGCAGCACTTCTTTTGCCACTTGTTGTTAAACAAGTTTCAGCTGCAAAAACAATAGCTTCTGGTTCCACATATTTCCTGAGCTGTTCTGTTTTTCTCCTCTTTGATCGTTCACTTGAATCGACAAAACTTTTTCTTGGTCGTCCTGCTGATGATGGAGTGGATAGGGTGGCCGGTATCGGTATTTGGAAACTCCCTTGCAGCCAAGTGCCGTGCTTCTTAATAAATTTTTCATGAGTTCTTGATGAAGACGACCACATATTTCTAAGAGCAGCTTTCAACCTCGACATTTGACGCTTGTATACTTGTTTCAGTTCTTCGGTGTATTGATTTCTTGATAACAAATGTTGATCGGCTAAGTCCATTTTTTCGTCGAAATTCGGAGCCTGCTGCTGCTGAATACTGTTGTAGAAGTCCAAACGAGAGATTGTTTGCATTCCTGATGACCCAGCTAGAAAAAAGAAATTTAGTTGAAAAATCCACCTTTGGACCTTGATGTATTTAGAACATGATTGGAATTTAGGTGGCAGTAATGGGCAGGTGAAATTAAGATTTTTAAATAGCTAGTGGTATAAGCTCACAGAAAAACTCAAAAAAATAACTGGGTCTCAATAGGCACTGTAACTTTTTCACTTTTAAAGTCAAAATTTATTTTAAAATTCGTTAAAAAAATGCTAAGTTTCATGGGACATAACTTCTGTGGTGATTAATATTTCAAAACGGTAGTAAGAGTAAATAATGTACATACCTGTCATAGATTCATCCATGGTATAACACTATAAAACTTCTGTTGTAAACAATTGTACACAGCTTCAAAGAACACCACTAAAATCGTTCGTGAATAAAATGAACCACACAGTTATAAATCAGATATTTAACTAACCTGTATAGTTCAAAATTCTGCTTTTATAACCAAATCATTAATTGCTCATTAAGCGACCATTATCGAGGATTAATAAGGGTAGGTAATTAAGGGGGTACGGCCACTTCTAAGAATTCGAATTTTGGCCAGGTAAAATCATTAAATACTCCTTAGTGCGCCAGTGGTAAGTCATTAGTAGTGCGTTTTACTGCATCATTCTGTTGCCATTGGTGCCGGAATCATCGTTTTACTGCTGACATTTGACCATTCTCGCAATTCCGACCAAACGATCGGGAGAGGTCCGAATGAAGAGAATGACAGATGTCAAATGCCAAATAAAAAAAATAACTAACTGTTTTCATGTTTATTCTACGCACAAAATTAGGTTACATTTGTGATCCTGCGTTTATAATTAAAAATATGGACGAACTTAAGTACGGAAACAACGGAAAACTGTATTGGTTTAACAAAGAAAGTAAGTACATATACCAATGAACTTGAGGAGTGGGGGAACAGGAATGGCGTCTGAACAAGTGGCTAATATGAATGGCAGCCATTAACCGCATTCTTTATTCTAGGGGGTTCAAATTTTTCACACTAGGTGGTGCGATTTGGTAACTTTATAGGGAATTTTCATCTTGGTGCTTTCAGAGACCAACTTATCTCTGGTGCTTAAAGCACCGTGCTTTATTGACAATGAAGTTTTTAGGGTTATGTACAATGTCAGTGGATTTAAAAACGGTATAAAAAAACATTTATTTCTCAAAAAAACATATTTCTATTTAAAAAAATTACAGAAATGTATAAAATTAAAAAAATAATGACAGAATTAAAAAAATAACTAATAAAATAAAAAAACAAGGTAGGTCATATAGCAGTTGAATATTTTCTCAAATCTTCATTCTTATACATTTTGGTACTGGCGTGTAAATTGTCTTAATTAGGGTCACTCGGTCAGTTTTTGCTTTGTCTAGTTGGTGTGTTAGTGTGTTTTGGTGTTTGGTCGATTTGGGCTTTTGATTTGAGGTGAAAACTTCCACAAACCCAAACGGCTAACCACCAAAACACTAGACAAAGTAACAACTGATCAAGTGACCATAGTCTTAATAATTTTATTACTTTTTTTATTCAGTGTCAGTTTTGATTAAATTCATCATAATTTAGTTATAAAGTAGCATTCACTGATCTAACATTAAATGAATTTTATAAAGGGAGCTTCGAGTCATAACTTCCAACCAGTCGAAACTCTAGCTTTGGGTCTCCTCCCCCCCCCTGCAACGCTATTTTCCTATACCATTAACATTCAAAAATGACCCCCCCTACATAATACTTGAACGTTCCCCTAGTATTCCAACCACTTGATTTTAAAAATTTTAAAGCTTTTAAGGTATATTTTGGTCAGAATTGTATTCTCCCCGTTTGAATGGGGACTATGCCCCCGTTTAAATGGGGGCAAGGCATCAAAAACACCAAACAGGCAAAAAAAAAAACTGACCTACACCAAAAAGTTAGGTTACGTTATGTTTAATATCTATAGATATACAACAGTGCAAAATCGGTCGGAACTCCAGACACTCTATTGTATAAATACTTGTAATAAAAAAATGTACATATGAAAATCTTATTTTTGAAATACACACCCTATTTTTTCAGGTTCGAACTTTCTTCAGAAGTACTTTCTCTTTTCCAAAAACCATGTCATCATATTTAAAATGCCTTGAGCAAACAAATTTATTCTCAGAAAAAGTATACCTACGTAGATTTGGGTATTTTAAAAATATCAAGCCATTGCTCCAACAATGCTTTATCTTTTGGAAACCTGTAAAATAGAAAACCCTGGCTATAAATTAAATCTCACTAAATTTGTGGTTTTATATACATATAAATGCAAAATGTACAAGTCAATATAATCCCAACTTAAACTTACTTAAAAAATTAAACTTTCTCCAGAATTATTCTTTTTACACTGCGGCAGCCAATGACACAGCAAGACATAATTAGAAAAGTTTTTCTTGTATACTAATCACTCACTAAAAAACTATATATACACTTACACTACGGAAATTAATAAAAATAAAAAACTACCATTTAAAAGTCTCAAAAATGCTCAAACATATAATAAATTATTCACAGATAAAGATATCAACATTTCAACCGCAAGTATTACCAGGAAAAACTAGTACGATAACAGAGACTACAATTTCTGATGATAAAATTCCTTATAAAGTTACCAAATCACACCACCTAGTGTGAAAAATTTGAACCCCCTAGAATAAAGAATGCGTTTAATGGCTGCCAACGTAGTGTCACTACTTATTTGTATTGGAATCCTGTTCCCCCACTCCTCAAGTTCATTGTCCGATATCCATGGTAGTTCCTATGAACCAAATGCTGTCAAAGTCAATAGACAGTTATTTTCAATGTTTTTATATTTTTCATATTTTATTTAGTTTATACAGTATATTTTAATATATTTCAATAAAAATGATGCAGCGTATATGGCACAATCATGGAAGATTATGGAGGAGCAGTTAGAAGCTTTGAAAATTTGATAACCAAGATTGAGAAGCTGGAGCTGCTAAATTATATGTATAACTTAACACTCTGTGGTGTAAAATACCTTAAAAAAGGTCCCTAAACGAGTATAAATAAATACTAAATAAATACTAAATACTAAATACCAACAGTTCCATAATATTTTAAGGTGGCCGTTTTTGAACGGATATCCCAAGCCGCTAAGACCAGTAGCAGAGAGGTCCACTGGCTGTTTAGCCCAAGGCAGGAAGAAGAAGAAGCCACATTTGAAGTGTTTATTTTTGTTTATGCTTATTTTGGATCAGGGGGTAATTATCTGGTATTACAGACCTAGCAACAAGGAATTAATAGTTTCGCATATCGTTCTTAGATGGCGCTGGGTGTTTAATTCGTGATGTTCGAGATATAAAAAAACAAGGTTGGCTCGCACCCCTCAATCCCCTCGTTGAATTTAACTATTTATATGTTTTTATTTTTATTGTTATTATTTATTACATTTTTATCGTCTTTAAACATGTAGTTTATTATAATATAATGTTTTTTCTGTTAAAAAATAATGTTTACGTATGTTGAGCTAACCTCTTCTACTCGCCAACCTTGGACCGTCACGATACAAGCGCGCCTAATTTCAGCTCTCCGTGCCGGAGCTTGTTTTGGTTTTTTGTTCTTTGGTGTTCTTTTTTCTAATGAGGGGACCTTGGTTTACGTTAACGTTAGTTTTAGCCTCTACTTGGTGTTTTTTTGTAAAAAAATGTTTTTTAATAATATATCGATAAACGGTCGGCGCATGCGCAGTTTATCAAAACGCGGCATAAAGAGCTGCTTTTAAGCGCTGCTGTCACGATTTTTCTGTGGTTTGACATAACCTATAAATACTGTTGCTTTTGGCGCCTATTCTTTAACATGTGAATAAAAGTAAGTAAAATAAAAAAGCTAGCAATAATTATAAATATAAAGCAAAATAACAATTATGTTTAACTAATTACAGTACTATGGAATGAATAAACGAATGTTTGATTGGATTGATAGCTGATGAGACCAAAAAGTTAGAAGAAACAAGGGTCATAGATTTTTCTATTAAATTTTAATTTATGTCATGAAATTTGTTCTTTATTGGAAGGTCACAATTTAGTATTTGTTTTTTGTTAGTACGAGTATTTTTAAATAAAATCATTACTATATATGCCAAACAGGCCCTATTTGGTTTCAACATGAACATTGACATAAAAAATATTTCTCCCGCCAGCCTCTAGCAAGTGTATAAGAGAATTGACATACAATACCAAAATGCCCCACTATTATTTAGTTTTTTGTTTTGTTTGTTCAGTACGGGGTTCATAGCCCCCAACACCTGGTCTCTAGGGACCTTTGTTAACCACACAGGCCTCCTTATATCATCCCTGTTTTTTTTGTCAACAGCAGTATTTTTTATTATTTTAGGCCCCTCTAAGCCCCCCTAGATATGCGCATAATTTCTTTAAAAAAAATTATTTTCACCCTGAAACTATTTGTTAGTAACAAAGTCATACTTGTCCAATTATTTAAACACCTCTTGTTTTTTTAGGAAAAGTTGGAGATAAGACAAGATGGATAAAGGAAGATACAATTCAACTTAATGGGATCCCAGGACAGCCCTGTTAAGATAAATAAGTATTAGTCCAGATAATGCTATTTTAACTTATATTTCGGTAAAATACACTTAAACGGTTTTAACAAAAGACACGCGCAATACATCGGTAATACCAACTGCTAAACTAAAGTCACGATTACCAACTTAGATATTTGAATATATTTGAACAGACTTCAACACTCCCCCTCAATTTTAGGGTTTTAAATTTTTTTAATAAAAAATAATAAAAAGTCTTAAATGCTACATATTACCACATAGTCCTAGTCCGTCTCGAAGTTTTGCAAACTTTTCACTTGGAAGTCCTTTCGTTAGGATATCTGCAATTTGTTCTGCTGTAGGTATATAATCCACTTTTACTTCACCTTTTGCACACACATCTTTAACGAAGTTATATTTCACGTCCACGTGTTTAAGTTTATTATGATCCATTTTGCTCAGTAGATTAATACATGATTGATTATCTTCAAAAATGATCACTTTTTCTGGAATCACATTAAGTTCTGTTATAAGTCCTTTTAACCATAAAACCTCCGCTGCACATAATGAGAGAGCGATGTATTCGGCTTCTGTCGAAGATAACGCAACTGCTTGTTGCTTTCTCGTAACCCAAGTCACTGTATTTTCAAAAACTTTTAACAAAAATCCAGTGGTTGATTTTCTGTCTTCGGCACCAGCCCAATCTGCATCGGCATATGCTTTTAATTGGTCTGAATTTTCAGTCCTTACATACTTCAATCCCATTTTATTTGTACCTTTTAAGTACCTTAAAATCCTTTTAAGTCCTATCCAGTGGCTATTTTTAGGGTTTTCTTGATATCTGCTAAAATAGTTCACTGCATAACTTATGTCTGGTCTGGTGGTTAACATTAAAACAATTCTCTATACGGGGTTCTTTCACTTAATTCTTGGTCTGTGTCTTCTTTAAATTCTTTTCTTCCTACTTCCATGGGCGTTTTTACTGCCTTACAATCCTTCATCTGGAATTTTTCTAATAACTTATTTATATAAAGACGTATAAAGATCTTGACTTAAAAATAATTCTTTTTCTCTACGATTTATGTTTATACCCAAAAATGTGTTTAAATTTCCGAGATCACTGATTTTAAAATTTAATTTTAATCTTTTTAACAGTTCCTGAATTTCTTCTTCGCTGCTTCCACATACAATCATATCGTCCACATATAAAATTAAATATAAAACATTTTTGTCTGTACGTTTCAAATATAAGCACTTGTCATATTTTGAAACGGTAAATCCTTGCTCAATCATAAAAATATTAAATCGTTCATTCCATACTTTCGGGGATTGTTTTAAGCCGTATAACGATTTATTGAGTTTACATACTTTATTTTTCTCTTCTTCAAATCCTAAGGGTTGTTTCATATATATTTCTTCTTTGAGTTCTCCGTGCAAAAATGCATTCTTTATGTCTATCTGTTTTGCATATAGATTTTCTTGGTTTATTATCGATAGAATAGTTCTGACAGTCGAAAATCTTGCCACAGGTGCATATACCTCGTTATAGTCCAAACCCTTCTTTTGAGAGCATCCTTTTATTACAAGTCTCGCCTTAAATTTTTTGGAGCCTTCATTGTTCCTTTTTATTCGGAAAACCCATCGATTTTCTAGAGCTTTCTTCCCTGGTGGAAGATTTGTAAGTATCCAGGTATTATTGTCTTTAATAGAACATATTTTCTCCTGTACAGCTTCCATCCATTTGTCTTTATCTGGGCTTTCTTTAATTTCTTCAATTGTTTTCGGTATATCTTCCACAAAACATTCTACATGTAATGAAGAAGAAGTAAAATCTTCTATATCTATTTCATAATCCTTATACCAAGCTGGTGGTTTTCTTGGTCTTTTTGGAACGTTCCTGGGACTATCTTCCTTTTCAGGTTCTGAAGCACCTTCACTGTCACTTCCCAAAGTCACATCCCATAATTCTTCATCTAGGTCACTTTCCCTATTATTTTCTTGTTCATTTTCTTGTCTATTTCTTTCTTGTTCATTTTCTGGCCTATTTTCTTCATTTTTAATTTCTTCGTCTTTTTCTTCAACTTTCGGTTTGCTTACTGTGATCCATTCATCAGGTTTCACGTACTCATCGAATATGACGTCATGACCCGTCAATATTTTTCCTTTTTCTTCACACCAAAGCCTGTACCCCCCAGGAGAGTATCCAACAAAAATCATTTTCTTCGATTTTGGATCGAATTTCTTTCTGAACTGTTTAGGCACGTGTAAATATGCTATACAGCCAAATGTTCTTAACTTGGACACGTCCGGTTTGATGCCAAACCATGCTTCAGCTGGAGTCTTGTCTTCAAGAGTTGTTGAGTATCTTCTATTTATAATATACGTAGCACACAAAATACTCTCGTTCCAAAGCTTTTTATCGACTTTAAAAGAAGAATTCATGAGACATCTTGCAGTTTCTACGACCGTCCGGTTCGTTCGTTCCGCGACCCCATTCTGTTCCGGTGTGAAAGGGATGCTATTCTCAATATTTATCCCCTTTTCAAAAGTTTAGGAGTTCCAAAGGAACGTATTCACCGCCATTGTCGCTTCTAAAGGTCCCTATTCCTCCAAATTTATTTCTTACAAAAACCTCATATTCTTTGAAATATTTAAATACCTCACTTTTGTTTTTCATTGTATAGACCATGGTAAAATGGGTAAAATCATCAATGAGAGTCATAAAATATCTAGTTCCGTCCCATGCTACAGGTGTCACTGGTCCACATACGTCGGAATGTACCACCTCTAAAGGTCTCTTTGTTGGTGGTCTAGATGCACGATGTGGCAACCTTGTTTGTTTACCATTTACGCAGGTTTCACAAACTTTTTCAGTACCTCCAAATTTTATATCAGGAATGCCACTTACGATATTCTTAGTCACCATTTTCTTGAAAGTTCCTTCAGAAACATGTCCTAACCGTCTGTTCCATAACTCTTTATTTTCTGCTTGTGAAATATTTGCACAGGTACCACCCCAATGTTCACCACGTTTTATTTCTACCACATAAAGTTTATCCACCCTTTTACCTTGGATCACAAGAATTTTATCTTTATAAATGTTCACCGAGTCATTTTCAAAAATAACTTTTAGTCCTACTTTTACCATTTTTCTCACAGATAATAAGTTATAGTGCAAGTTTTCAATATATAAAACGTCCGTTATTTCACACTTGAACCCTGTTTTTGCACAAGTACCTTCAATTTTTCCTTTTTCGCTGGCATACATACAATCTTCATTCTTCGCGACATTTATTTTTATTGTATTGCATTTATTTATGATTGAAAAATAGTGCTTTTTATTTACCATATGTTCAGAAGCACCTGAGTCTAGAATAAAAACTATATTTGAATTTTTCTCTTTAGTATACAAACATGTACTTGCTATAAATGAGACAGCTGCAGAACTTTTGTCCTCTTCTTTCTTTGTACTACCCGAGTACTTAGGTTTACTTCGACACTCACTTTTCTTGTGCCCAATTTTACCACAATTATAGCATTTATATTTGAATCTTTTTGTATAAAAAGCTACTGTTTTTCCTGAACTCCCCCCTGAACCATGTTTAATTTCTTCGTCAAGTAACCTTCTTTTGACTGTTTCCAAGGTAAGACTATCTCCAATTGTTTCTAGTGCTGTTACAACAGTTTCATATGTTTCATCGAGAGTCATAAACAAATGACATATTCTATCTTCTTCGGAAAGCTTTGACCCTGCATCATTTAATTCTCTAACTATGTTGTCAAATTCTAAAAAATGTTCTTGTAGACTTTCTCCTTTTCCTAATTTTAGACTTAGAAGCCTTTTTCTCAAGGTAATTTGGTTTGTTAGACCTTTCTTTTCGAACACTTTATCCAAGTTTTCCAAATTTCAACAGGCGTTTCTTTATCCTTGATGTATTCCAAATGTCAGTCGGCGATTCTTTGTACTATCAAAGATTTGCATTTTCTTTCTTCTTTTATGCGTTTTTCCAAAAGTTGCGTTCTTCTTTGATGTTCGTTTTGTTCCAAACCCTCCGAAATGTTTAATTCCGGTCCGCGCTCTACCAAGCAGTCTTTCAAGTCTTTTTCTTCTAAAAGGATAAGCATACGATATTTCCAGTTATTCCAATTAGAACCCTGGAAGAGCGGAATTCTGTATGATTCTTCAGCCATTGTTTGTTTTGATAAACACCCGAACTTAGATTGATAACACACAAAAACAGTTTACTTCTTTACCGACCGTGTTTCTACCGGTTGCCGGCTACCGCGTCTTCCCTAACCGCGACCTTGAAAGTTTTAACTCGAAATAAAGCCAAATCACAACACTTCCTTCTGAACTAAAATGTTCCACATGTCACTGGGCTCATAACCTGTTAAGATAAAGTCCAGATAATGCTGTTTTAACTTATATTTCGGTAAAATACACTTAAACGGTTTTAACAAAAGATACGCGCAATACATCGGTAATACCAACTGCTAAACTAAAGTCACGATTACCAACTTAGATATTTGAATATATTTGAACAGACTTCAACAAGCCCCCCCGGCCTTGGTTTGAGCCCACCTGGTATTTTTTGGGGCCCCAATTTTCTTTTGCAGGGGCCGCCAAGTTCGGTAGATACCGTCAGGGAGTAAACTTTTTTTTCGTAAAGGTAATTTTTGGAGCAAAATTTTTTTTGCAGGGGCTCCAAGTTTGGCAGAAACCGCTAGGGACAAAGCTTTTTTAATTTTTGAGGCGACATTTTTTTTTCGCTGATCCCCTGGTATTTTTTTGGAGCGCCAATTTTGTTTTACGGGGGCGCCAAGTTTGGTAGAAATCGTCAGGGACAAAGCATTTTTTCATGAAGGTATTTTTTCTTTTTTGTAACCCTGGGGGCTGAGCCCCCCTAGATTTTTTTCTGGTTACGGACCTGTCCCAGAATATCAGCTGAATTATTTTCATAATATTATTTACTAGCTCTTTATAAAGAACTACTTTTTTAGGGGCTATTCAACAATTAGGTCACCATGGGGTCAGAGGTCAAATTACAAAACAAAAAGTAGGGTGGGGGGGTTTGATGTATTAGTAGCGATATTTTTTCGGGGGGTAGAAGCCAAATTGACACGGGGTCAAAAGTTGTCTAAACTGTGGGGACGTAATTTTTGAATAGCCCTTAAAAATGTTAGAGTAAACATTATGTTTATAATTATTAAGTACCTATTTGATAACAGGCGCGTAGATGGGATTTTTTCTTGGGGGGGGGGGGGTAGTCAGCCTCCAGTGTCGGACTGGGAAGCACTCTCCGAAAAAAAATAAAAAATCTTTGTCCCTGAGCGTTTCTACAAAATTTGACGCCCACCTTTGGAAACGTGCAAGTATTACGTAACGCAAATTTTAATCATTTTGGACCCCCCCCCGTAACGCTATTTTCCTATACCATTAACATGGGCGTAACACTTCAAAATGACCCCACCCCCCATAGGAGCGTTACGTAATACTTGAACGTTCCCTTAGCGCCCCTACCAAAATAAAACAAAAACACCCTCCAAAAAAAAAAGCGTTTCTACAAAAGTTGGCGCCCCTACCAAAACAAAAACAACACCCCTCGACCTCCGAAAAAAAAAAGGCTTTGTCCCTGGGCGTTTCTACAAAATTTGGCGACCCAAGCAAAAAACACCCATTATTTTAATTTTTCAATTTTTTATTTAAAATAACAAAAATATAACAAAGACTCTTGGGGGGTAAATACCCCCTCTAACCCCCCCATATCTACGCACCTGTTTGATAAACTATTTTTCTTTATACTTATATATTTTTTTTTAGGTATTTACATAGAGTTTGTATTATAGTTATATTACAATTTTGTTAAAAAAAATACCTTATTAATTTCTTGTTTTTTTTATTATCCACACAACCATTATATTGATTTAGGCGTTCGGCAATTTTGTCGAATGCCTAAATCAAAGTAATGGTCCAAAAAAAATAAAAATATTATTTTTAATTTGAATAAGCCGCCATTATGTGCCAGCTGATGTTTAGTTTTCGCATATCATTCATAGGGCGGCGACACATACCATTCGTGGTATTATGTGTTGCCTAACTTTAACATGGGGCTTGGGCTTCTGGTGGGTGTTCTGTGTTTTGGATCAAATGCTTATTTTGAATTAAATGCTTACTTTGGATTAAATATAATAGCATCTATCCATTGATTTTTCATGCTTACATTCTATCAAGACTTCCTTGATAGGTTAGATATCTCATTGTTCAAGTATATCTACCATTTGTCAAATGGCATTTGAGTATTAGTTTTTATAACCTTTGTCCTTAACCTGTTTTGGTTTTAAAAGGAGAACCTAGGTTAGTGAAGACCCTTTACAGTACAATAAAACAACCCTCCTGGATTCAGTTTTTTCTTGCCCTTTAGAATTACCTTCATCGAAGAGTCTGGTGTTCACTTCTGAGGTGGACAAGCAATGCCCCTGCCAGTGTCTGGAGCCCTCTGCACTCGAGAGAGGGCTTTCCTACTTAAATTTTATAAGATACGGCCGTAACCTTGTTAGGTGGCTCTTTGGGGAGAGTAGGTTGTTAAAATCAGACTTTACAATACAAATAAGGTTGTGAGGCAGCATCGTACCTTTCAAGTCACAGTGAACAATGAACAATATTGTGAATCCCCTGTTAATTTAGTCCCCAACAAACTTTTGGCTTCCAAGGAAGCTCAAGAGTTTTCGGGAGACTACTTGGAATATATCTGCAGGTCTTGAGTATATCTGAGTAAGATATGAGCCTTTGACATGATGTGATGGCTTCGCAGAAGCAGATCATATGTTCGGCCGTTTCTGGTGCTTCGTTTTAAGATAAGATCTAATTAGAGATAGGCTTTTGGTCTTTGCTTGATTGCAGCAAAAAACCCTCATATTTTGCATTGTGTCTGGAACTTCTGCCCACAAAGGAAAAGGGCCTACTTCATTTTTTTTTGTATGCAATATCTTTGATATATCTATGTGATTGAGGAAAAAACAATTAACCTACGTCTTTCCACTGGCACTGTGGAGGACCTCGTCTAAGATTTTCTCTTCACTGGGTGGAGATGTGTGAAAAGAAGAAATTCTTACGGTCAGTAGAGTGAGAATAAAATAACTTCTGGTCATGTCACCTAGGCTTTTAGACTTCAATCGTTGTCTCTTGAACTACTATTTGGCCCATACATCTAGGCGTCGAGCCCCTGAGCTCCACTGAGCCGGACTACGATCGTAATTTATAATTGGTAGCTCTGGAAACGGTCTCGATAACGTTCTCTAGACGTCGAGCCCCCTGAGCTCTGATGAGCTGGACTGCGACCGTCGTTGGAAACGGTATCGAATATATATATTAGAGAGTAAACTCCTTAGACGTCGAGCCCCAAACTGTGATAAGTTGGACTGCTACCGTCATCCCTCGAATTAATCGTGCTGGAACAGTCTCGAATACGCACCCTGGACGTCGAGCCCCTAGAGCTCTGATGAGCTGGACTGCGACCGTCAACACTTCGTCTCGAAGTAGTACTGGAACGATCTCGAGTATGTTCTCTGGACATCGAGCCCCTTGAACTCTGATGAGTTGGACTGCGACCGTCATATCTTTTTGACAAAGTCTTTGTCTCGAATTAGTGCTGGAATAGTCTCGAAAACGTTCTCTGGACGTCGAGCCCCTAGAGCTCTGATGAGCTGGACTTCGACCGTCAACACTTCGTCTCGAAGGAGTAGTACTGGAACGATCTCGAGTATATTCTCTGGACGTCGAGCCCCTTGAGCTCTGAAGAACTGGACTGCGACCGTCATGTGATCGAGAGCGTGCCTCCATATTTGTGAATACATTTTCCAAGCATCTGGACGTTTCTTCCTTTTACCCATGCTGAAAGAAGGGGTTATTGCTGAAAAAAAAGGATTAAATTAAACCTTACCTTGCCAGCATGTAAGCCATTAACGAGCACAAAAAGCGTTATGAAGGTAAGACGGTAAAGTAGATGCCAATTAAGTAGGTAACCCCGGGAATTTTAAAATTCTTGGGGACTTTGTGCGCCAAACTAGCACCAAAGCGCTACTACTACTAGTTAAATATTATAATAATTACTTAATAATTATTAAGTAATCTATGAAGAAGAATGCGCCGAATATAATTAACACATTTTTTATTGTAAAACTCATGTATGCAGGATGACAGATTATAAAAAAACTTATTTAATTTAAAACGGTTTTTTATAACTGAGTTGTAACAACTCCAGTGTTTTACAAAACATGCATTTCACTTTCGGAACTTTTCCGTTAATTTGTGTGTCTATAAAAAGATTTGATATGTTGCTTTTTTGCGGCCAGGTTATGTGACTGAAGTTTCAACTCCTAAACTCGTTAACAGAAGGCGTATAATCTATATATTTTATTATTTCACGAAGAATAAAGTATTTTGAAATAAAAACTAATAAAAACTATTGAAAACAGTCTCTTATTGATTCTAAAATACAAAAGTTGTCATTTTTTGAATATTTTCACAAAAAAAAAAAAACAAAAAAAACACCAAAAAAACTTCAAAAAAAAAACAAGCCTTCAAAAAAAACGGTTTTTTTACAACTCTAAGCATTTGTCGGCTATACTGTTCATTTTCACAAATTAGCCTATTAATCAGAAAAATATCTTTGGTTATCACGATCCATTACATGTAATGTACTGCAGTCCTGAAATATATTTTCAGCATAGATAATACTTAGGATTTTCAGAAATTAACCAAAACATCTAATAAAATATCGCTCGTCTTCATCTTCTCTTGACCTTATTTTGACAATTGACATAATCCGTTTTTGTAAAATTCACTCACCGCAGTAATGAGGAGAATCCAGCGCATGCGCACTGATTTTCTTATTTTTGTTTTGACGTATGCCAAAAATTATTTTAAGGTTATATAACATTCTTTTGCAGAATTTTACAAAAATATCTACTTTTTTCTTTGCGAGCTAACAGTTTTTTTTAATTGGCTAAAAGTACTCGCTTTTAATAGTATTTTCGTAAATAAAAATTGCGGAATATTCATTAATAAACATTTGATTCTTAAAATATATCGCCTTCTATTCTGAAATATCGTATCTGAAAAATGCCTCCCATTAAAAAAAAACACCAAACCAGCAAACTACCAAACCAAACCATTATTAACGTAAACCAACGCCTCCCATAAAAAAAACAAAACACCAAACCAGAAAACTACCAAACCAAACCATTGTTAACGTAAACCAACGCCTCCCATTAAAAAAAAAAACACCAAACCAGAAAAATACCAAACCAAACCATTGTTAACGTAAACCAACGCCTCCCATTAAAAAAAAAACACCAAACCAGCAAACTACCAAACCAAACCATTGTTAATGTAAACCAACGCCCCCATTAAAAAAATCAATCAGAAATTCGTGAGTATTTTAACAATCTTTTGCTATATATTCTAACAAAAAAACTGGATTTTCCGCACCTATATTCAAGACAGTAAGTTTTAGTAATAAAACCAGAAACCAGTGCAAAAATATAGTTCATTTTTGTGGACCTGTAACCGTAACCCCACTCAAATTAAACTATTTCATAAAACCATAGATTACTAGAGGTATGAAACTACAACTGCCTAAACGGAAGCCACTTTTGACATCCGTCAAAACAAAAATAAGGAAGCCAGTGCGCATGTGCTAAATGCTTCTCATTACTGCGGTGAGCGAATCGTGTTTTTGTGCTTAGTTTCATTCTGTTCATATATTAACCTCTATATACGTAACTTGAATTGGTGACCTTGAACTATGTTTTAAATGGCCTTGTAAAAAACAACCACCAGTTAGCGCTGTGATCAGGGCGATTTGCAGCGAGGAGCCTGTGTTAATCGCATCAGTTAGTACAAATATTTGGAAATGACAGATCTCGCTAAACGCGTTGATTTGACGGTTTTGTAAACCTTTTTGAAAATGGTTTAGGTATGTATTTTATTCTCACAAAAACACTAGTAAATAGAAAATACATAACGGGTTACTGCGGGTGCCTCGCTGCAATTCACCTACGGCTTTGTGTGACAGCCATTTTTACCTTTGTTATTTGCAGGAATACAATTGTTGTGGTCGTCGTGTTCGCTTGTTTCATATTATAAATTCAGTATTTTAAACAAAAACAAAATGACGAGAGAAGAAAAAGTTTGTGACAGACTAAAGAAAGTGTGAAAAATCCAGGTTCAAGGTGATGTCTTTGAAGAAAGGCAGTAGCATCACTTTATTTATCAGGTATTTTATCTAGGTATTAGTATTTTTGCACCCAATCCTTTAAGTGGTTGATAATAATATGTATATTGTAAAATTGAATTCCTGTTAAGTCCAAAACTTGTCAGCTGTTTTTTGCACTTGGCAGTATAATAATTTTTTTTAAGCTTATATCTAGATATTAACATGTACAGTGCCACATGATGCATATTTAGGTGCGTTCGTTGGTTCCTGCACTTTACAGTTGAACACAGTCCCCAATAAACAATGGTTCGGCGGCCGCCCACCAGCCTACCGTCGGCATGCCGACGGTGCGACGGCGGTCCGCCGTCGGCAACTGATGGGCGGCCCGCCGTCAATAGGAGGACCATTTTAAGATCAAATAAAAGAGCTCGGTAGTACTATTTATATATCTCTAGCACAATTTGAAAAGGATGTATCTCAACTTAAATTTTTTGTTTTACTCCTTAAAATGGTTGTTTTTTAAGGTTTACTTAACTTGAGTTATGCCCTTGTTGGATTGGATGTCGAGTGTCGATGTTGCTTAGGATATTCTAAGAATGAATAAAGAAATGCAAAGGATACCGTTTTAATTGTGCTGGGAACTTCATTGTCACCTAGGTTATTTTGTTCACTGATAGTTTTAATCGCCTCTTCATTACTGAAATTTATATATTCTTCCTTAACACCTACAATTATAATTTTAGGTTTTTTGAAGGTTGATTGTATGTATATTTGTCACTCATATATTAAATAACTTTATTCTTATTTTTTTCTTTAGAATTTGCATCACAACTTATAATAATTCCTCCATTTTTACTGTTTTTTATATTTTCAACCCCATGACAAGTTCTCTTGGATCAATATTTGATTTCATATTTTTCTTGTAGTTTTGTTGCCCTGATTTGCATTTTTTGGCTTAATTACAATAAATTCCTTATTATTACTTGCAACTTCAGCGAAAGACTTATTTTGTATTTTTGAAGCACAAAAATTATGTTCGATTATGTTGTAAAACTCTTATAAGTTCACTATTTTTTGAAATAGTATCATTTTGCTCACCTATTTTTACGATACATATGTTATCTACATATGTAGATAACATTTTTTTTAATTCACTTATTTCATGTAATAAATCCATTTTATTGCAAGCAGTATGTACATAAATAATGATTGGTTTTTACCAATCAGCACATACTCTTCTTAACTTAATTTCGAACATGAACAATGTACTTTTTCGTTGCCTACAATGCACTTAACTAAATTTTTATCATGCCTTTTAAATTCTGCATCGCAGAGTAAACAATATCCCTTGGGTGTTCTGTAATCCCTTTACACCATAGACAAGGAAAGACCTCCAAAGCCGTTGCGGAATACTGTGATAAATGTGCCTAGAGTTAAACTCACGGGTTTAACAAATGTGTTTTTAAAAACTTTATTTTAAAATTACAGTGAAACTTGGAAAGTGAATTAAAATAGGTCTGAATTGTACAAAGCTCTATTAGTAATTAATTTTAAAACAATACAAAATGGTTTTATATAAATGAAACATGCGGAGGAAGCATTAGATAAAGTTAGATGGTGTAAGCTGTTCGGGGTACATAACTCCTCCACCCTTAGATGAGAATCCTGGGGGTAACAACAGGATTCTTCTTTTCAGTTGTTGATCCTCTTGCCTCTTCTTCTTCTTTTGATAGGCTGGTTTTAATTTGGAACTTTCCAAAGTTTTCTCTTAAATACCATTTTTTGCAAAAAGCGACGATTCTAAAAGCCAAAATAAGCAAAGCAACTAAAATATATAGAATAATTGTCCATACACTAATGTTATCAAAATGTACCGGGGGTATAGAGTCAATAGAAGTTTTTTGTAAACCTAAAGCACTATTAATATTTTTTAGTTCTTCCAGGTTAACATTATCGAGAGCTAGGGGTTGGTAATTTGTTATTGTCTTTTTACCAATTTCGCTATAAAAGTTAATTTGGGGTAGCACGATATGTTTATATTCACTGTCGGTACTTTGATAACTTTGGATATTAAAATTGTCTATTAAAACTTAACAGTTAATGTCAAGTTCGAGAATAAAGGTTCCTTCTAGAGGATAATTGTCCTTATTTGAACCACATTTTTCGATAGCAGTTAGTCTTTTGGGGGAAACTATTATCCACTTATTATTTTCAATTTTCTGGACTTTTAAATTTTGAAGATAAGCTGGTACTTGGTAACAGCTTGATATGTTCTTGTAGAATTTTAGAATTTGGACCTCGCAGGGGGCATTGTCCTGGATTCTGGTGGGGTTGATTTCGTCACAGATATATTCTTCTGAAGATATTTCTTTGCATTTTTGGTTGAAGGCCATATAGTTGTGTTCATTTAATGTAAGATATTGGGAAGAGGGTAAAATGGTTTGGAATTAATTATTTTTAAAGGTAGGTAAGGGGTACAAGTGGTAATAGTTATAGTTTTCATTTTCTATCAAAAATATTATTTGATTATTTTTATTATAACTTTTGATATTAATAATTTTTTCAAAAAGAAGGATATTTTCTATTTTTGGTTCAAATGGCAATTTGTTATTGGTTAAATACTTATTTATTGATTCTATATGGTTTAATAAATCAATAGGTTCGATTAAAGAGTTGTGAAGCGTATTTAATTTGGAAAAGGTTATAATTATTTCAATTTCATTTAAGGTATTACTTATTATTTGAAATGCATTAATTAGTTGAGAAATCACCATGTTTATTATTGCCAAATATTGATATCCCATATTGGTTGCTTCATATGCCTGAATAACACTTTGAAGTTCTATTAATTTTGATTTTAATAGTTCTTGATTGTGAGCCAAGGTATATGTACTTTCATTAAATTTTTGAATGGAACTTTGCAAAAGAGTAATCTGTTCTTTAGCCAAGGTTTTTAAATTGTCTTGATTTTTAGAAAGGGTGGTTATAGCTTTGTCGTATTTTTCTGCGTCAGATTGATCTAAATTACCGGTTATAATTTTGAAAATTGAGCCAAGTCCATTGATTAAGCCTCCTTTTGATTTAGAATTAGTATTTATCTTATTTAAGGGGTTTATTTGATTTATTTGTTTTTGTATGTTAGCTTCTAATATTTCAACTAAATGGTATGAATTGTAGAATTCTTTTTCGTAAGTGTAATTTGCTACACTATTGTTCATTGACAATTTTAGGTATTTGAAATGGGTTTTTAAGTTATTAAATTCGTTAATTAGGTTGGTAAGATCAAAGATTTGTATAAAGGTAATTGATTAACTTTGATTTGTGCATTTCCTAGTTTTAGGGGTAAGAGTCCTGGGTTGTCTTTCATGTCGTGGAATCTTGAATCGGGTCTTGCGAAGGCAAGGATGCATCTATAACAAGAGATGGTTTTCTTAGCTCTTTAATATGTAAAATTTCGGTTTTCGTAGTATTTAGTTTATTAGTAAGCTCGACTTTATTATTTTCTAATTTCATAAGGGCCTAAAAATTTATTGTTTTTCTTATTTCTAATTTGAGAGTTTTGTTTATAAACGGTTTGACCTAAGTAAAATTCCTTACTAGTTTCACCTTTAGTATTGTGTTTTTGGATCACCTTTTCTTTATTATTAATTACATTCTTTTGTATTTCTTTATACACATGCCTTAATTTTTCTTTATGATTTTCAGCATAGTCCGTATAAAATGCTTGTGGGAGGAATATTTCGTGGGGGTCTCGTAAGTTAGTATGTCCAAATACAAGTTCAAAGGGTGTATAGTTAGTGGCACTATGAATCGAGTTATTATAACCTAAAATAGCATATTCCATAAAATTTACTTTTTCATTAGGGTGTGATTCTTTTAATATTCTTAAATGTTCAATTAAAGTAGAATGAAGTGTCTCAGCGATAGAGTTAGATTCATGATGATAGGGGGTAGTGAAATGTATATTTATTTTATGTAGTTTTAAAATTTCTTTTACCGTTTCATTATAAAATTCTGTTCCGTTATCGATGACTAATTTTTCAGGTACTCCAAATGAACTAAAATATTTTATAAGGGCATTGCTAATGTGTATAGCGGTTTTTCCATCAATTTTTATTGCTTGAGCAAATTTTGAAAAAGCGTCAGTAAGTGTTAAATATATCTGTTTGTCGTACATAAAAAGATCTATATGAACAATCTGAAAAGGTTTCAAAGCGGTTTCTGTTAAGACTAGTGGTGTATATGGTAATTTCCTTGAATATTTTGCGCGTTGACATATGTCGCAGTTATTAGTATAATTAGTAACCGTTTCTTTCATTTTTAGCCAAGAATAATTTTTCTTTAAATATTCTAAAGTTTCAACAATTCCACGGTGATTTGTTTTTCCTTCATGATGGTTTTTTATAAGCATTAATTGCTCATCAATGGTTGGAATTGTATTTACTAATTTAGTACAGCGTATAAATTTAGGGTGATTACTTTCAAAGTTTTCGATATAGACTTTATTAAACTGTTCATACATTTTGTCCTTTGCAAAATATATGCAATATACAGTATTAGGGTTTGTATATTCTTTAATAAATTTTAGAATAAAATGTGGGCTATTTTGTAGAGGAATGTCAACTTTCATAATTTTATGATTTTCATACGTTTCGTTGGTGACTAATAATTCTTGGAAAACATAGGGGTATATTATTATTTGATTTACTTTGTTATTAATTATTTCGTCTAGTATTTTTATTCCTTGGTTAGTAGTCTCATTTGCATTTGAATGTTGAGTTGAAACTACTGAATTATTATCAGGTTCAGCAATAGTAGGAATATTTTCCGGTTCAGCATTTTTTCTGATTTGTTTAGATGGGGGCTTAATTTGTATGTCTGATAAAATTCTAATTTTTTTGTCTTGCGAATTATCGTTGTATTTAATGTTATTTTCTGGTTTGTCATATTCTTCGTTTTCTACATATTTTTTCAAAAATTCTAAAGTTTCTTTGTCTATGTCTCCGGGGTTATTAATTATTGATTCGTCTTCTAGGGCATTGTAGTTAATTTCATCCCTTATATAAATATTTACTTTTACCTTTGATTCTTTAAATACAAACTTTATTAAATTAAGTACAACATTCCAGTCAAGTCCGTCTAGTCCGCATCCTAATTTGGGAATTGAAATTTCGAGGTCATTTCACTTAAGACAAAGGATTCTTAAATTTTCTAGAGCTAATACAAAGTCTTTATAACTTGGTTTTTCATAAAAAAATTTCTTAGTTATCAAATAATATATTTTCCTGTTATTATTTTTTATAAAGGCTACTTCTCTAATTTGTTTGTTTTGATTTTTTAATTTATTTACGGATTGAAATTTAATTTTAAAGTCTAAAGCTATTCCTTTATTCATGTGAAAATCTTGTGAAATACAATGAGCGAGAGAGTTTTTATTTTTAGGACTAAATAGGTCATCACAAATTATTTTTACGTTCTGGTTATCTATTTCTAAATTATCGTTTATGATTCTATTAAGCAAATTTTGGGTAGACAGATTTTGAGTTATCGAGTTAATTTTAATTCGAGATAAGGCGTCAGCATTGGTATTTAATTTTCCTTTTTTATATACAAAAACATAGTTATACTCTTCGAGTTTAAGTCTCCATCTAACTAATTTTGAGTTTGGCTCTTTTAGATTAAAAAGCCAAACGAGTGGGTGGTGGTCAGTGTATATAGTGAATCTACGTCCGAATAGATAGGGTCTAAAATATTTATATGCGTGAATAATTGAGAGAAGTTCCTTTTCTATTGTACTGTATTTTTTTTTTCGGAATTATTTAAGGTTCGTGAAGTGTACGCCACTGGTTTATCGGAGCCTATTGGTCCTTGTGATAACACAGAGCCTATTGCGTAATTTGATGCGTCTGTTGTCAAAACAAAAGGTTTGGTAAAGTCAGGGTATTGTAAAATAGGGGCGTTCATTAGTAAAGTTTTACAAGTTACAAAAGCATTTATAAATTGTTGGTCATGTATTACTTGGGCATTTTTCTTTAAGCATGCAGTTAGGGGTTTTTGTTATTTTCGCAAAATCTTTAATAAATTTTCGGTAATAACCTACTAATCCGAGGAAGCTTTTTATTTCTTTCTGGGTTTTTGGAATAGGGTATTCTTTAATAACATTAATTTTGTCTGGATTAGGTTTAACTCCTTCTGGGGTGACAGTATGTCCTAAAAAGTTTACTTCCTTTTTTAAAAATTCTGATTTGTCTAATTGTACTTTAAAATTGGCTTGTTTTAGTCTTTCGAATACTTGTTTTAGTCGTTCAATGTGTTCTTCTAAGGATGTACTAAAAATAATAATGTCTTCAAGGTAAACTAGACATGTCTCGTTATGTAGACCACGTAAAATATTGTCCATAACTCTCTGGAAAGTACTTGGGGCATGTTTTAATCCAAAAGGCGTTCAAACGAACTAAAAAAAGTTAATTTTTTTGATCTCGTAAGTTAGTATGTCCAAATACAAGTTCAAAGGGTGTATAGTTAGTGGCACTATGAATCGAGTTATTATAACCTAAAATAGCATATTCCATAAAATTTACTTTTTCATTAGGGTGTGATTCTTTTAATATTCTTAAATGTTCAATTAAAGTAGAATGAAGTGTCTCAGCGATAGAGTTAGATTCATGATGATAGGGGGTAGTGAAATGTATATTTATTTTATGTAGTTTTAAAATTTCTTTTACCGTTTCATTATAAAATTCTGTTCCGTTATCGATGACTAATTTTTCAGGTACTCCAAATGAACTAAAATATTTTATAAGGGCATTGCTAATGTGTATAGCGGGGGCATGTTTTAATCCAAAAGGCGTTCAAACGAACTAAAAAAAGTTAATTTTTTTGATTTTTTTTTAAGAAGAAACTTTGAAAATGTTATAAGTTTTTTTTTTCAAATTTTTTTTTGTTTTTTTTTTAAATATTTTTTCATTTTTTTTTGTTTTTCGCAAAAATAAGATAAAAAAATTAAAAATTCTGAAAAATTTTTTTCGAAAATTTTTTTTTGTAAATTTTTTTAGTTATTTTTTTTTTGTTTTTCGCAAAAAGAAAATAAAAAAAAATCTGAATTTTTTTTTTTTGAAAACAATTTTACATCTAAAAAAATCATTCATCAAAATATAAAAATATATTTTGGATATTAAACGTAGAAAAACGTAGAAAAAAGCAATAGCAATTTTTCAATTTTTTTTAACTAGTACAAGACTTTTCTTGGGGAAAGTAAAAATAGAAAAAGCAATGGTTATAATTACCATAATTATTATAATTACTGTTTTAAAAAACAAAATTGAAAAAAAAAATAATTATGTGTAAAAAATATATAATCGGTTAATCGGCTGCATTTTCGTGATTAATGATTCAAAGTGCGATGAAATGCCGTTGTTAGGTCGTTTAGTCAGATGCCGACGGCGGCCCGACTTTGAGCCGATGCAGTATTTCGATTATCATTTGCCGATGGCGGCCCGACGTTGAGCCGACGTAGTATTTCGATTATCATTTGCCATCATGTTGCCGACCGGCGATCAGACGTCGTTCCAACGTCGGGCTGACGTCAAATAGCGATGATCATTTGCCACCACTTTACCGTCCGTCGGCCGCCGAACCATTGTTTATTGGGTCATTTGTCATGTTAAAGAATTGAAAAAAGAATACAGTACTTATTTGGTTGAGTAAAAAGTGTATGTCAATGTAAGAAGGTGCAGTCCTAACGAACAGACTTATTTAACTAACTAATTAGTGCCTCAAAAATTCGCCATTGTGGGAGCATGTCGAGCCATATGGCTTGACATATATGTGTGCCTCAACATGTACTATTGTGTGTTGTGGTTTTATAGAAGTGCTTTGGATTTTATATATTTATATGGCACAAAATTCAACGTGGCCTTTAAGCCAGAAAACCCTGTGGAAAATTAAATTTTTTTTTTTCAATAAAAAATCTCTTTTTTTAATGTTAATTTTTTTTAATTAATTTTTCTCAAGTATTTGGGAAAATGCAATATAACATTTATATATATATAAGCTGTACATTCCTAGTGGAATTAGAGCTACTCCTGCTGGAGTTTTGCGTATCCATTTTACTATGGTGGATCAATCCATTTATTCGTGTTTGGTCAATTTCTTGTGCGTTTTCGTCTCTTCTACAATTTTTCTCCATATCCGTCTATCCTTTAGTTTCGCTTTCGGTCCGTGTACTTCCATTGCTTTTAGGTCGCTTAAAACTTGTTCTTCCCATCGTAGTTTTGGTCTTCCCCTGGGCCTATCCTCTACTGGTTTCCATTCTGTGATTCTCCTTGCCCCTGCATCTTTGTCTTTCCTGTATATGTGCCCATACCATCTGATTCGCTGAGCTTTGATCACCTTTACGATGTCTTCTTCTTTCATTTTATGTCTTAATTCAAAATTCATTAAATTTCTCGTTTCTTCACCTCTTTTTACTGGTCCGTAAATTTTCCTCATTATTTTCCTTTCGAATGTTCTTAGTTTTCTCTCATCTTTTTCTGTCATTTTCATTGTTTCTGCTGCGTATGTAACAATCGGTCTTATAGCTGCCCTATATATTTTTATTTTCGTATTAATGCTTATTTTCTTACTAAACATATATTGTTTATAGCCAAAGTATGCTTTATAGCCAGCTTGAATACGTTGTGCTATTTCCATGCTACTATCGTTTTCTCCGTTTAGCAGTGTCCCCAGGTATCTGAAACTCTTAACTACTTCGAAAGTATAGTTCTGAATGGTTATTGACCTTGTTTTTTCTGTATTTCGTCTGCAACATTTCATGAGTTTTGTTTTGTCCTGGTTTATTTCTAGTCCTCTTTTCTTGGCTTCTTCGGCTATTAGCATACAAATCTCGATCAGTGCCTTTTTTGTTCGCGATATGATAGCAATGTCATCCGCGTATGCAACAATTTGGATTTGATTGCTAATGATTGACCCGCTAATTCCTGCTTTCCTAAGTATGCTTTCGAGTGCCAGGTTGAAGAGCGTTGTTGAGAGCGCATCTCCTTGTTTTAGGCCTTTATCGAAGGTGAACTCTTCTGTTGCTCCGTCTTCTGTCATCACTGTCGCTTTTGTTCCATTCAAGGTCATTTGAATTAGTCTTCTTATCTTTTTTGGTATTCTCATTTCTTTAAGATCTTCTTTTAAAACTTGGCGGCATAAGCTGTCAAATGCTTGTTTGAAGTCGATGAATAATATATGTAGGTCTATATCGTGCTCATGACATTTTTCTATTATTTGAGACATAATGTGTATGGCGTCTACGGTTGATCTGTTTTTTCTGAATCCAAATTGGTAGTCTCCTATAATTCTCTCAGTGTATTTGTTCAGTCTATTATTTATTATCGTTGTTAGGATTTTGTACGTCGTGTTAAGTAGCGTGATTCCCCTGTAGTTGACGCAGCGTTGTGGGTTTCCCTTTTTAAATATAGGTATTATTAATCCGGACTTCCAATCTTCAGGCATTTTTTCTTCATTCCATATTTTAGTAATTAGTTTGTGAATGCTTTCGGTTAGTTTTTCCCCACCATGTTTTATCATTTCAGCTGCTATTAAATCTGTGCCTGCTGCTTTGTTTTCTTTTAGGTTACTAATTACTTCTCGTACCTCTTCTAGCGTTGGGAATTCCACTGTTATATTTGTGTTTGTCTCGTTATAATGTTCATCATTTGGTTGTTCGTCTTCTTCTGTAAGTAGATCCTTGTAATGTTGGAGCCATTCTGATTTGTTGATTCTAGCTGTTACTCGCTTTCTTTTCTTTTTGATGTTCGAAAATAGTTTTTTGCTATCTTTGTTGTTACTTTCTACTTCATTCATAAAGTCGTCTAGCCATTTTTGTCTTTTCTTCTTCATTATCTTGACTCCATTCTTTCTTTCTTCTTTAAAATCAGCATGGACACGTGGGTCTCCTGAGTTTAGCCATTTTAATCTTAGTTCCCTTTTCTTTTCCACTATATTTTCGCATTCTTGGTCAAACCAGTTCTTGCTTTTATTACTTTTTTTGTGGCCAAGTATTTTCTCTGCTGCATTAGTAATACTGTTTTTGATCATTACCCACTCTTCTTCTATGCTTTGATTTTCTGTATCTAAGTGATCGCTAACTTTTTTCTGATATTCTTTCTTCATAGTGTGTGATTTAAGTTGGTTTGTGTTGAATTTTCGTTTTGCCAGGGGTTTCTTCTTTTTATTTTCTATCATAAAACGTAGTTTGGCTATTACCAGTATGTGGTCGGTGTCGGCGTTTGCTCCTCTATATGATCTTACATTTTTTATGTTATTTAGTCTCTTTTTTGTTATTAAAATATGATCAATTTGGTTTCCAGTTTGACTTCCGGGGATTAACCACGTTATCTTATGTTCTTTCTTATGTTTAAATTGGGTGCTTGCTATATACATATTGGTGCTTGTGGCTAGATTGCATAGTCTTAATCCATTATCAGTTGTGCGCTCGTGTATTGTATATCTTCCGGCTATATCCTCTATGAATTCTTCTTTCCCAATTTTTGCGTTAAAATCCCCTAATATGATGCATGTGTCATGTAATGGTATAGTATCTTGAATTTCCTCTAATTTGTCATAAAATTCTTGTTTTTCTTCGTCGTCGGCCGCTTCTGTGGGAGCATACGCATTTATAATTGAGATGTTTGCTTTTTTATTTCTAATTCTTATATATGACATTCTTCCCCCGACTGGCCTAAATTCTATTACCTCGTTTAAAATTTCTTTTCTTATCATAAATGCTGTGCCGTTCTTTCCTTGTGCTTTCTCACCGCTATAAAGTATGGAGTAATCTTTTTCGTCTATTCTGCCTTCTTCTTTCCATCTTGTTTCCTGTAGTGCCAATATGTTAATATTATACCTTTTCATCTCTTTTGCTATTTGGTTTATTTTTCCTGGTATAAGCATTGATTGTATATTCCATGTTCCAATTCTGATGTCTTTATTTGCCCTGTTTTTTGTTTTCTTTTGATTTTTTCGTTTTCGTTTTTTGTCCGTTGTGCATTGCCTGGTCACTTCTTCGTTGAATTCTATGTGGTGTTGTATGATTAGTTTTTTGAAATAGGATGTGTGTCCGCGCTAATAAGTTTATTATCTTTATGAGACCATTGTAACGGTTTATCTTCGACTATCAACTTTTGGTATCCTACTTTTACCCTTTTGCCTTCCTTTTTTTCATTCCTTGCATATTCTCTAATTTCCTTTTGTATTTTTCTCTCCTCCACTGTCATTTCGGAGTCTATGTAAACGTCTTTACCATAAAGCTTATTTTTTGCTTTTAGAATTTTGATTTTATCTTTCCAGGTTGAAAGTTCTACTACCCATTTGCCTTCAGTGATTTTAAATAGATGCTTTACCTTTGCAGTAACCTCTAATTCTTGCCTGATTATGTTCTCTACATGTTTAATTAGGTCTTCAGTCTTGGTTCCGCTTAATGTGAGTCCGGATATTACAATGTTGTTCTTGATTCTTGCTTTTTCTAATCTCTCTATGTGTGTTTCTAGAGTAAGAAGTTTCTTGTTAGTCACCTCTTTTTCTTTTTTCCACTCTTCTTTCATTTTAATATCTTCCTCCCCGTTTTTTTTTCAGTTTTTCAATTTTTGTCTCTACTTGTTGAATTTTATTTGACAAAACTTCTTTTTCCTTTTTCCATTCTTCTTTGAATTTGTTAATATCGACTCTTAACTGTTTTACCTCACTGTTATTTTCTTTGACTTCGTCCCTTAGTCCGGCTATGTCGCTCTTAAGCTCGTTTTTCATTTCTCGTAACAATTTCGTGATTTCCTCCATTTCAATACCTTTGTTGGAGCCCTCCTGTTTGTCTGTTTTTATTTCTTCCTGTTCTAGTTGTTTGTTTGTAGGTGATCTCACGGTTTTTTTGCTGTCTCTAAATATTCCTTTTTCACTTTCTGGGGAATGATCGTGGTCTGGCTTGTTTCTTTTATTGTTTTCGTTATGTTTTTGGCTCATTTGATGTGCGCGATTTGTAGCTTGGATACCCCTGGGTTCGTCGCTTATACACTAGGGCAGTCTCTGACGTATTTTTTTTACTTTTATTTTACGATAAATTGTACTTTTATTTGTAATCCCTCGGTCAGAATAACATTTGCAGGCAATCCTGGCTATGTAATAAAGTAGCCCTTGTGTTTTTATTCACTTTATTCACTCAAAATCACTCTAAAACTCGTAAATTAATTGCACGGAAAATCAGCTGATGTTTCGCCACCAGGGTTAACCACCTGGAATGGAATCGTAGCATTACATATCTTCACGGCTTGTTTTTAAAGTAATATCAACATCCCCAAATATACATCTGCAAAAAATGCATAAACCTAGGTCATAGAGCATTGGAAATTAAATCATCACAATCCTAATCTTGCCATGGACATGACCAAAAATATGCTAATTATAAATTATTTCTTTTCAGAGGAGCCTGCATGCTCGGCAGAGTTGGATATTATATATAATGGAGTTTAAAGATTTTGAACAAAATGAAGAAAATAGGCCTTTAAATATCATGCATATTGACATGCCCAGTACTTCTTAGTTTTAAAACTACCTTATTTATTTTTTTATTATATTATTTTATTTTTAATAAACGATTTTTTTATTTTTCAACTATGATTTATTCACCCGATAAAATAAATTCTGTGGCTTGGTTCTAAAAGGGCCAAAGTCAGTTTGTCAATAGCAATGTTTTCACGTCCACTCTGGTTTTTGAAAACGCTGCTGACAAATTGACATTGGCCCTTTTAGAACCAAGCCACAGAAATAAATTTAAAATATGCGTGGTGAGCTGCCTAGATCTGACGTCATTAGACCTTGGTAGCTGTAGATTTCTATACCTAATTGACCGTGAATTATTTTAATTCATTTAACACCCAATAGATGTCACTAGTAGTGACTCACTACAATCAGTGTGTTGGAGTAAAGCATTATAGTTTAAAATATAGGGATTATATATGATTCCGTTCAAACATTTCCAACTGCAGAATGATGCAGTAAAACACACTAAAATAGTTTATTAGTTTATTTCTGGTCCGGGGTTTTTTTTCGTTGATCACGCTTATATTGGTTTACTTCGTTTCTCTGCTTTTCTTTTAGATTTTTTCTTATTTTTTGCTTTGTCAAACTTTACTTCTTTTTCTTTCTGATTCGTTGTGCAATTTTTTTTTCCGTTTTTCTCTTAGTGGTCCCTGTTGGATTTACAATTAAAAAAATTTAATGTGATCTAAAAGTTAAGGAAATGTTCTGTTTTTCTAAAGACCACTTTACACGGAGCAATTTGTACGCAAGTTTGATGCTATGCAAGTTTGCTACCAGATATAGCATGAGGACAATTGGACATTAATTTGCCTTTTCACGGAGCAAGTTGTACGCAAGTTTGGTGCTATATATTGCAAGGTAAACAGCGCTGCCAACCAGACAATTTTGACGTGTCTCTGCGTTTGTTGACAAAAACATAACCTAGCATTTGCTTTTTTAAGGAAGCTTTTTATTTAGACAGACCGACCTATTATTAATAATAATAATAATAATTAATAACATGTGCAGTTGCTACTATATTAGTAAAATAAAATCGATTTGGTAACTTTTTTTCCAGGTTGGTACCACGCAAATAACCATAAAACTTGCGTGAAAATCGCCGATAATAGAACATGTTCTAAATAATTTGATGGCACGAAAATGGCCTCAAACTTGCCTGAAGGCATGCGCAGTGACTGAATCATTCTTGCAACAAACTTGCATAGCATAAAACTTGCGCACAAATTGCTCCGTGTAAAGTGGCTTTAAAGCGATAGGTTGATGCAGGATAAAAAGTTGACTACTGCCGTTATGATGATGTTATGTGATGGGTTAGCTAAAATTTGTGACATATTGATAGGATTTATGGTGTTACTACTAGTACCCGGATAATTGGTATTGATTACGAGGGGCGCGCGAAAGTTTAATTTTTATGAATATTCTGACATGGGTGACACTTACTGAGTATAATGACACAAATTAGTAATTTAATATAAATAAGTTTTAAAATCTTTAAAATGGCTTGTGCGCGTCCTCAATGCACTACTGTACAATCTTGGAATCAAAATATTACAGAGCTGCAATTTAATCGTGAGGTACTTTATGGCTCAACGTGCGAAAAAGATTTAGGTTGGTTTCATCAAAATCTCATGAAAATGATATACAAAAAAGTTTTATTTTGATTTAGTAAGTCCAGTTGTAACATTCCGTGGATGAAAATTGAAAATCCTCAGAGTTTATAGAAAATTGGAAGATGTAAAAGTACCAAGCGAGCCCACAAAGAGAAAAAAACTATTTACCAAAGGCGTTCGAGAATATAAAATCAAAAACTTTAGTACAAACCAAAAAAAAGTCCAAACCACAAATGCTTCTGGTTTAAAGATTTTCCACAATGTTTTCAATAGTAGACCTTTTTAATGGCAAAGAAGTTGAACTTTTCTAAACTAAATATACATTCTTTAAATATGCTCTACTAACTTCGATAGACATAGAACATTTGTTTTCAGATTATAAATATACTTTTAGTAAGAGAAGACGAAGCTTAATAGCCGAAAATATGGAGAGAATCTTGATGATATATTTTTATTTTCAACAATAATATTAATTAATTAGGGGAGACTGGGGTCAATTGAAACGGAGGTCGTTTGAAACAATGAATATATCCGAAACAAGTTGTAAAAGCGGTGGGGGCCCAAGGGCAAAGGAAGCGGCTTTCATGTTGGAGCGTGTCAATCAGTACTCAGCGCCTCTAAGAAACGGCCACATATTTGTATGTGAGTGAACTTCTTTTTAAAACCCTTCTATTCACTTCACTTCCATATATAGGTATATATGTAGGTATATTTGTCCTCAAATTTGCCAAATGCTTTTTCACCCACTTAGAATAGACTTAGAGAGCTGAAATTTGGTATACATGCTTATCTGCCCTAACAAAATAATTTAATATAAAATTTACCAATATTAAAAACCCTTTTTTATCCACGTGAGTTAATTTAAAACAAAAATTGGGTTACGTACTCATCCCATCATAATAAAATTTTACTGTATTAATTATATACAATTTCAAAAACTTTTCTTATAAATTAACCCCCCTCCCAACATAGCACATGTGGCTAAATTAAGCTCCTTTTACCCACTTAGACAGCTAAAGTTCGGTACATATGCTTATATCCAGTGACAATATAATTTTATATAAAATCTCTGTTTCACTCCCGGGTTGCTTCACACATTAATAAATATATATAACTTTATTTAAATAAATAAATAAAACTGGTTGAAACATAACAACTTGCCTCTACAGACACAGTAATACAATATAATCAATACATTATAAGAAAATATATATATATAAATAAATAGGTACAATTACTTTTTAGGACCAAACAAATGGTTTCTTAATATATATACGGAGCTTTTTAATATTTTAAGAACTATAATTTTATCCAGACTGTTAGATATCTTAAAACGTTTTCTAAAATCAATAAAAAAATTCGAAATAGTACCCCTTGATCCAAAAAATAAACCATAAATTTTTTTAACCAAAAACTTGGAAATAAAACTATATAAAAAACAAGTTTTTAAACTTAAAACCCTTCTATTGATTACGTATTATGTATAACTAAAAAGTAGAAAACAAGACACGGTGTTCTAGAAGAACTTTTAAATGACATGACAACTTCCATTTTTTTTTCTTTTTGAAATTTGTTATATGAGCTCTAATTAAAAAATAAGACCAACATTTTAAAAATCGTTAGAGCCGTTTTTGAAAAAAATGTGTTTTTTAGAAAATGTCTCTGATATTTCAAGCTAACATACTCGGTTTGCCCTCGATGTCTCGGATTTTGACCAAACTTGGCATAGAGGTACCACTATGGTATCTAAGCACTCCATCCAATTTTTTTTCAAAACGGCCCATCTGTTCATTATACTGGGTGTCCCACCAAGTTCTTGATATAGCTTATCTCCGTTATTTGACAATGTATTAAAATTTGCAAAAAATAGCATTAAATCAAAGCCAAAGAAGATTTTACTGACTTATTCAAAACCTGCCCTTGCTTACCAACTCCCTTGAAACTACCCCCAAGTTCTGTTTTTCAAATAGCACCCACTAATTCTTATTAAAGACTATGAAAGTACACTTTATTCTGAATTCAGCCATTTATTATAAGTGGTAACTTAGATTTTAAGGGGCTCTAAATAACAATTATTATTTATTAATAGAAGGGTGGTATTTAAAACAAAGTTGCGGGTGGTTCCAGGTGTGAAGAGAGTTATTATGAGTTGGTTTTGGATATATTAATCAATTTTCTTTTGGGTACAATTTAACGTAATTTTCTGGTTAAATTTAAAATGAAATGTGCTTTTATATTCTTTAGTAAAATAGGGGAGTGCTATTTAAAAAATTAGTTGGAGGTGGTTCCAAGAGGGTGGGTTAATAAGGGGTAGTTTTGCATATGTCAGTAAATTCTACTTTGACTCCAATTTAATTTTATTTATTTTTTTTTAACTTTTTTATCTTTTTAAATAACGGAGATATAGCCCGTCTAAAAGGTGGTGGGACTTTATTATTACTAAATAATAATTGTTATTGAAAGTCCCTAAAAGATACTATTTATAATACATGGTTTAATTCAAAATGAAATGTAATTTCATATTCTTAGATAAAAATGGGGGTGGGATGTGTTATTTGAAAATCAGAGAGTGGGGTGGTTACAAGGGAGTGAGTAAGCATGGGGGGGGGGTTGAATACGTCAATAAAATCTTCTTTGGCTCCCATCTAAGGCTATTTTTTTGACAAAAAATTTACCTTTTCAAATAACGGGGTTATAACTTGTCAAGAACATAGTTGGTGGGACACCCGGTATCGTGAACGGATGGACCGTTTTCGAAAAAATTTGAATGGAGTGCTTAGGTACCATAGTGGTACCTCTATACCAAGTTTGGTCAAAATCCGAGACATCGAGGGCAAAAACAAAAACAGTTTTTTCAAAAACGGCTAACGATTTTTAAAATTTTGGTCTTATTTTTTTAATTAGAGCTTATATAACAAATTCCAGAAAGAAAAAAAAATTGAAGTTGTCATGTCATTTAAAAGTTCTTCTAGAACAGCATGAAGATATACCAATTTACAAAAACGAATTTTTTAAAAGAAGGGTTTTGGAAATGTTGGCAAAAATAAAGAAATCACGAAGTCCAAAACCTTTCTTTTAAAAAATTCGTTTTTGTAAATTGGTATATCTTGTTTTCTACTTTTTAGTTATACATAATACGTAATCAATAGAAGGGTTTTAAGTTTAAAAACTTGTTTTTTTATATAGTTTTATTTGCAACCAAATGTAAGTATTTTAGTTTTTATTCTTTTGCTTATTAATCCAAAACTATTGTGTTTTTTAAAGGTTCGTTTAGAATATAGTGACTTCTAATGTTCAAGCTTAAAGGGATGTGGTTATTACTCACTCATGAGATATATTTTTTTTTGCTGCTTAATTAAATGTATCGAAACATGTGCTAGGGACGATTGAAACAATTTCTCTGGGGTCGGTTGAAACGCGTTTTAACCCATTATTTTTTGACATTATTTGTAAAAATTCAAATGGAAATAAAGTTATCTTATTTTATCTTAAAAATACAAGTTTTTCGAATCCACTACTGCTAAAATTACAACTTTTATCCCTACTTAAGTTAAAGAGTAAAAAAAAACGTTTCAACTACTGCTAAAATTACAATTTTTATATTTTTAACCCATGAGATTGTTGTGTATGTCACAATGTGTTTATAACTTTAAACATGACCTGTATTGTTGCTTTATGAAGAGCAAAGGGTCAATCCCTGGTGTACTGAAAGTAGGTGTACAAAATCCTGAAATTCAAACACACCTCGAAAAATTCTTATAAAATAATTAAAAAAACTATTTTGACGTTTCTTCGTAGATATTTATTGTTTTTTGTTGATTTTTTTACAATTTTTATTTGACACATAAAACTAAGGTTAAAAATACTTGTCAAAAACAACAATAGTAGTGCTCATGTGCAAGTTTATCTCAGATGCGCTAGGCACATTTATCACAGTATTTCGCAACGGCTTTAGAGGTCTTTCCTTGTCTATGGTTTTGTGTAGTCCGTGTATAATTCAATCTGTGATAAATAAATGTAGGAACTAAAAAAGCTAAAGTTTTTAGTTACGGTAACGCGTTGTGAAAGATGGCGGCAAGCAATATGAAAATGTTCGGTGAGTTCGACTTGAGGGAACAAGACTTTCAAATATACCTGGAAAGACTAGAACAGTTTTTCATATCTAATAACATTACTGATGCGAAAGTAAAGGTGGCCAATTTACTTAGCTAGGTATAGATTCATATACGCTGTTTTACCCACAACTCCCGAAGGAAAAGACTTTTGAACAGTTATGTGTGATGTTGCAAGAACATTGTTGTCCAAAAACCAACATTTGGAAAGCACGAAAGGCTTTCTATTAGTTAAAACAAGGTGAAGACGAAAAAGTTTCCGAATTTTACGTTAGAATGTCATCTGGGGCCGCAACATGCAATTTTGGTGCGCGGTTGACAGATGTTCTAAAGGACAAATTTGTGACGGGGATACGAAAAGGCATTTTATAATAAATTAATGGATGAAAAAGCGGACGCGACGTTAGATGATCTGAAGAATGCAGCTATGAAGAAAGAAACCGAGAATTTGGATAAAAATGTAAATTTTACCAGACGGTTTAGGAAAAATGAGAAGCGCGGCAACACTGTAGACCAGGCCAGATCCAATACGGAACAGCCGGTCGGCGCAACGCAGGGGACCTATTTTTGAAAACCGAGGAGTAGAACGTTCCCCGGGGAGCTCTCCACGATTTGTTTCTACTCCGTAGTTTAACAGCGATGAGTTGCTATTCTTGAACGAAAAGGAGTGAGAAAATTATGAGCTCACAGCAAGGTATTGCCAAGCGGCGTTGCCAAGTTGTTTGACCAATCAGCAACGAGTTTAGGGACGCGTGTTTTTCTAGTGTTTTGTTTGTGGTACGTGGGTCTTCCACAAATGCCGAATCTTAAAATTTGTGTTTTTTTGTAAACAAAATGTCCAAACCAAAGTGTTATCCCATCACGAAGATACAGAAGCAAATAATGACTGATTTCTTCATTTATGGCATCATAAAAAAAATGCATTAGCCATGTCCATTTTTAAAACCCCATAAAAACACTATAAAATAAATTAGTTCTCAAATCTGGCAAAAGCTTTTTCACCCACTGTAAATTGGTACACATACACTAACTTTTATTCTCTTTACCCCTTAATACACTTAACTCGGTTGACATAACAATTTTATATAAGATAATATAAAAAACAAGTTTTTTTAAGTAAAAACCCTTACATGTTTTTATTTTTACATTTCCATAACCCTTCTTTTAAAAATATCGTTTTCGTAAATTGGTATAAATGTCTTGTTTTCTACTTTTTAATTATATGTAACATGTAATCAATAGAAAGATTTTAACTTTTTTTTATATTATTTTGTTAAATAAATAAGTAAAAAACATCAAACACACCTGTCACAAAACTAACATCTGATCTAAAATAACAAACATGGCGGCGCTCCCCGGTGTCTTCTACTGCCAAATACTAGTAGATGCAGGGAGCACTCCCTGGGGAGCATCGGAGAGCACCGTTCTATTGTTTTTCAGTTCAAGAATACGAATTTTCAAATTTATTGTGGACACGCCCACCTTCTATCGCTTTTTCTACTCCCCGGTTTTCAAGAATAGGTCCCTAGATTATTATATTATTATTATTATTATATATATTTATTTAGTATCAAACTAATACAACAACTTAACAATATCAAATCTATATAGTATTAATAACATTAAAACATTTCAAATACGTATTTTTTTAACAATATCTTAAATTTATTTAAAGTATCACAGTTTTTTATATTAACAGGTAATTTATTAAAGCTTACGAGACCATTATAGAATAAAGTTTTACTGTATTTACTAGAGGTTGCCTTATCAATATAAAAATCATTTACTTGTCTAGTACGATATTCATGTATTTCATTTCCAAATTTAATTTTACTATTTAAATATTTCGGGGTTATGTGATTTTTAATTTTAAAAATAAATATAAAGGCTTTAAACGTTACTCTTTGTTTGATTGACATAAAACATAAAATATTTAGCATTAATCTAATTGGAGTAAGTTTCTTACATTGTAGTATAATCCTCATTACTTTATTCTGAACTATTTGTAATCTAGAAAACTCATTTTGATTTAGATCTCCTGTTTCGAGTCGAGGCTTCCGTTATCGTTCAACCAGCAGGTCCAGCGAACAGGTTGACAGACAAAATGGCGTGTGTTATTGTTGTGGGTCAAAATTTCACAATTTAAGGACTTGTAAATTTAGGAATTATATTTGTAGTAGTTGCAATCAGCGTGGACATTTGCAGCGAATGTGTAAAAATAAAAATGACACGGTAAATTTCACTGAGAGGCAAGAAAATGTAGGTAATCATGATGTTTTTCTGGTTAATAATAAAGTAAACAATCAAATCTTTTTAAATTTTGCCGTAAATAATGTAAATTTTGATTTTTTGTTTGACAGTGGGTCGGCTGTAAGCTGTTGATACTAATGTTTATTTTAAATACTTTAAAAAGCAGTTTTTGAGTAAAGACGACTCAGTTTTTAGAAGTTACAATGGGAAGGCGTTTGGCCCCATTGGGTTCTTTATAGAAAATGTAAAGTATAATAATTTGGTTGAAAAGGTTAAATTATATGTGGTTCAGGATGTGGCATGCAATATTTTAGGTAGAAATTTTCAGGCATTTAATTTAAAAGTAAAACTTATAAATAATATTCAAAATAGTACAGTTCCTACAAATGTTAGTAATTTAATTGAAAAATTCCCTGAAGTTTTTTCTAATAAGTTTAAGCAAGATTAGTTTAGAAATTGATCCTAAAGCAGTTCATATATGTTGCAGGCCTAGAAATCCACCATTAGCATACCGAAAGCAGCTTGATGACATGATCGACCACTTTGTTTCCGAAGGCATTATCACACCAGTAAAATACTCTTCCTGGGGTACTGCCCTGGTACCAGTCGTGAAAAGCGATGGAAATTGCGAGTTTGCGCAGACTACCGCATCACTGTAAATAAATCTTTAAAAATGGATACTTGGAGTTTACCATTACCAAGGTGAGGAGTTCACAAAACTTGATCTTGCTCAAGCTTATCATCAATTTGAGTTAACTGAGGAAAGCAAGGACCTTTTAACGTGGAGTACTCATAAAGGCTTATTTAGGATGAATCGTCTACTATTTGGAGTGAGTCCTGCCTCCAATTTGTGCCAACGTCATATTGAACAACTTTTTATGGATCTTGAAAATGTTATTGTTTTTATGGACGATATTTTAATTACTGGCAGAGATAGACAACATTATTTAGAAACTCTTGAAAAAGTATTGGCTCGTTTGAAAGAAGCTGGTTTGACTGTACGTGTAAGTACTTTCAAAAATCTATAAAATATCTTGGTTACCAAATTTCAAAGAAAGGGCTGGAAAAAGATTCTGAAAAAGTTAAAGCCATAATTAATGAACTTAAAAATGTAAGTGATTTAAGATGTTTATTGGGCATGATTAATTTTTACTCTCGTTTTATCCCCAATATAGCTGAAATATTGAATCCTTTATAAAATCTTTTGAAAAAAGATGTAAAATTTATTTTTGATAAAAATTGCAAGGAAAGTTTTAATAAAATTAAAGGAGTTATAAGTAGTGATATGGTTTTAACTCATTTCAATCCTAACCTTGAGTTAATTCTAACTTGTGATGTTAGTTTAAAAGGTGTGTCAGGGGTATTGTCACATAAAATGCCAGATAAAACAGAAAGACCCATAGCTTTTATTTCACGTACTTTATTACCTGCTGAGGTTAAGTATAGTGTTATTCATAAAGAGGCAAGTGACAAAGAATTATGTAGAGTTTTAAAATATGTTGAAAATGATCATTGGCCTAGAAACACAGAAAAATATATGGAGCCTTATTTGCATAGAAGAGATAAGTTATCTGTCGAAGATGGAGTTTTAATGTTTGGTTTGAGAATAGTTATTCCACAAGCTTTGCAGAAAAATATTTTAGAAGATATTCATGAATCACATTTTGGTGTGAATCGTATGAAAATGTTAGCTAGATCTTATATGTGGTGGAAAACTTTAGATTTTGATATTGAAAATGTAGCTAAGTCTTGTGAGTCTTGTCTTAAGTTCAAGCAAGACCCTCCTAAGACTGTGTTGAATAGTTGGGAACCAGAAGATTCTCCTTGGTCACGTATTCACATCGATTTTATGAGAAGTTTTAAAGGAAAATATTTTTTATTGATTATCGATAGTTTTTCGAAATGGCTTGAAGTTTTTGAAATGAGGAATATTACAACAGAAATGACAATTGAGAAACTGAGAGAAACTTTTGCACGTTTTGGTTTGCCTAAGGTTTTGGTGTCTGACAATGGTGCGTCATTGGTTTCAGAAAAATTTCAACATTTTATGAAAATGAACGGAATTAGGCATATTACGTCACCACCTGGTAATCAGAGGTCAAATGGACAGGTTGAGTCAGCAGTTAAGATGGTTAAAAATAAACTAAAAACTATGTTGGAAGCACCTAGTACGAAAAATGAGAAAATTTCAACTTTGTTAGCACGTATTTTATTGAGTTACAGAAATGCACCCTGCTACGAAGAAATCACCAGCAGAAGTAATCATGGGTAGAAGTTTAAGAACTAAATGGAATTTATTGAAAAATGTTGAAAATAGGGTTAAAGAACAAGATTTAGTGGTGCATAGGTGCAATGATAATGATGGACAGATGGGTAAAGAAAATAGTAATTTTTCAGGAAGGAATAATCATGTGAGTAATTTTTCAAATAATAATTTTAAACAAAATAAAGTAACTTTTAATGATAATTTAAAGGTGCATAAGTTTAATAAATATGAACTTGTTTCTGCATGTAACCTACCTATTTTAACTAGAGTTAGGTTTGAAAATAATCAAATTATTTCTGATAATCAATTTAATTCTCAGATTTTAAATTCAAATGTAGAAGTTGTAGAAGCAGATATCCATGTAGATGCAGAAAATATTATTTCTTGTAATGTAAATAATAATATTGAAAATATTGTTAATAATTTTGACGAAGTTAATGAAAACTTAAATAATGAAAATATTTTAAATAAGACAAATTAAAGTTTGAATAGTTCTAGAGATAGTTTTAATAGTGTCAATTCTAATTTTGAAGATGAAAATTTAATTGAAGTAGTTCCAAATATTGACAAAAATAACGAAAATATTGAAAAAAATAATGATTTTGATTCTAATATTAGTTCTGTTTCTAATAATGAAAATTATGACAATGAGCGATCAGAATTTCAGATTTCTAATTCTCAGAATATTGTAAATAGCAGTGTACAGTTATCAAGGTATGGTAGAATTGTTAAGCATACTGATAAATATAAAAGTTATGTCAAAAGTAATGTAAAAAAAACTTAAGAAAAGGAGGAAAAGGGATGTTTATTAAGTAAGTACATTTTCCTTATTTAATTGTAGTTTTTAAAACATTTGAAAATATTACATACTTTTTGATAAAAAGGTTATTTATTTTAAATATACAAATATTTTAATTGTTTTTTAAAAAATATTAAGTTTATTAAGATTAATTAATACAAATTGATTTTAATAAATAAAGTGGGTCATAATTTTCATGATTATAAACTGTGATATTATTTTTTGTGCAATGTATAGAACAGGTCACTGTCAGATAGTACTCAATAAAGTTTTTACATAAAAGTATGTTATAAGTAACATATAATTAAATATTACATAATAATTTAATTTTCTTTGATTGGGTAATCCACTATCTTACGGTGGGGGTGTTGTGTATGTCACAATGTGAATGGTACTTTAATTAACGTTGTGTATGTTACGATGTGTACGATACTTAATGCGAGCGCACAAGCGCATCCCTGATAACACACTTCATCCTAAGAAGGTTTTTTAATCGTTCCCTTGAAAAGGTTCTTAGCATAATGCTGTAAACATGCTAAGCATGTTCTTAAAAGGTGCACTGCTGTAGTAGCATAAGTGATTCTACTCTAAACATTCTTAGCATGATTAAAGTATTTTGCTAAGGATATTCTCAAAACATATTCTTAAAATATTCTAATGGGAATATTTTTAGAATAATGCTATAGTGCACATGCTAAGCATGATTAGAGTATTTTGCTAAGAATATTCCCAAATACATATTCTTAAAATATTCAAATTGGAATGTTTTTAGAATAGTAATGTGGCGTCTATATTATATTAATTTTATTAGGTTAGAATTACAAATATTTTTAAATTTACTGTTAATAACATAAGTTTTACCCTTAAGTAGTAGAAATTGATGTATTTTTAGACATAAAGTGATTTTATATAGTTTTAGACAAAAAATTAAAATTATTATTTTTTGAAATGATAATTATTTACTACTTTTTTCTCTAAACATTGGATTTTTGTGTGGCGCATGATTTGTATGTCTGGTAGAAAGTTTGCTTTCGCAGTAAAACTGCATATCGCATATGAATCTTACCTGATGGATGCTATATATAAAGATTTTTATATACTTTAATTATTAGGTTTATCAGAAAAAAATTTTCGACATGTCCAAATTTATGATATCACTCCATAAATAGGATCGAGTATCATAAAATATGTTTGAAAGAAAGAGAAAAACTACATTAATGTAGAAATCTGAAACGCCTAACTACTTTGTTCGCGCATGCGCAATATTCAATATTATTACTTAAATGCATCAAATAAGAATATTCTAAGAAACAGGCCAAGAATATTCTTAAAAGTACATGTACCTACTTTTAAGAACATTCCTAACATGCTTCTTAAAACATTCTTATTTGATACAGAAGCTTATAGGAAGCTTCTTAGGAACTCCCAGTATGATTAAAACGGTATCCTTTGCATTTATTTAATCGTTCTTAGAATACCCTGAGCAAAATAGATATGCTTCTAAGAAGCAGGCTGTCCTTCCGGTTATTTATTTTAAGAATTTTCTTAGAAGGCTTTTGTGCTATCAGGGATGGGTTTGACCTATATTCTGTCTCGCTCTTATATTGAGATATTCGTCATGACAATATGTGTTTTGTGTAGTCCGTGTATAATTCAATCTGTGATAAATAAATGTAGGAACTATCTAAACATACATTTAATGTTTTAATTTCGTCCCGTCACACTTGGTCACATCAATAAATAATCGTGGTTATAACAGATATTTACAATTTTTTTCCAATATCAATATAAGTGGGGCCCTATCTGTGATGAAAAAGAGTCAAGTGTCTCCGAAGAATTCATACCAGACCAAGGATCACCCCTCTCTCCTCTTTTGTATACATTTATAACTACCTTCATGAAGACCACAATTTCTTTGGAAAAACAGAATATATGCTTCAATTTGCAGATAATACTACACTGGTGGCACACAAGAAAAATCTTAATCTGACAATATCAACCTTGCAGGCCCTAATGACAAAGTAGGAAAGTGGAGAATAAAACCCAATCCCAATAAGTCACAGCGAATAATATTTTACCATAAAATTACTGAAACTTCACCTACTCTAAAACTTCTTAACTCAAACATTTTGCCAAGATCTTATGCAAAATATTTAGGACTACAGATTGACTCTAAACTTAATTTTAATTACTTCGTGTCAGAAGTTACAAAAAAAAGCCACTACAAGAGCAAAACACTTTAAATCGCTTATATATAAAAAATGTCCAAATTTATGATATCACTCCATAAATAGGATCGAGTATCATAAAATATGTTTGAAAGAAAGAGAAAAACTACATTAATGTAGAAATCTGAAACGCCTAACTACTTTGTTCGCGCATGCGCAATATTCAATATTATTACTTAAATGCATCAAATAAGAATATTCTAAGAAACAGGCCAAGAATATTCTTAAAAGTACATGTACCTACTTTTAAGAACATTCCTAACATGCTTCTTAAAACATTCTTATTTGATACAGAAGCTTATAGGAAGCTTCTTAGGAACTCCCAGTATGATTAAAACGGTATCCTTTGCATTTATTTAATCGTTCTTAGAATACCCTGAGCAAAATAGATATGCTTCTAAGAAGCAGGCTGTCCTTCCGGTTATTTATTTTAAGAATCTTCTTAGAAGGCTTTTGTGCTATCAGGGATGGGTTTGACCTATATTCTGTCTCGCTATTATATTGAGATATTCGTCATGACAATATGTGTTTTGTGTAGTCCGTGTATAATTCAATCTGTGATAAATAAATGTAGGAACTATCTAAACATACATTTAATGTTTTAATTTCGTCCCGTCACACTTGGTCACATTAATAAATAATCGTGGTTATAACAGATATTTACAATTTTTTTCCAATATCAATATAAGTGGGGCCCTATCTGTGATGAAAAAGAGTCAAGTGTCTCCGAAGAATTCATACCAGACCAAGGATCACCCCTCTCTCCTCTTTTGTATACATTTATAACTACCTTCATGAAGACCACAATTTCTTTAAAAAAACAGAATATATGCTTCAATTTGCAGATGATACTACACTGGTGGCACACAAGAAAAATCTTAATCTGACAATATCAACCTTGCAGGCCCTAATGACAAAGTAGGAAAGTGGAGAATAAAACCCAATCCCAATAAGTCACAGCGAATAATATTTTACCATAAAATTACTGAAACTTCACCTACTCTAAAACTTCTTAACTCAAACATTTTGCCAAGACCTTATGCAAAATATTTAGGACTACAGATTGACTCTAAACTTAATTTTAACTACTTCGTGTCAGAAGTTACAAAAAAAAGCCACTACAAGAGCAAAACACTTTAAATCGCTTACATATAAAAATCAGGGTATAAACACCAGCACAGCTACCACTATTTATAAATTAATATGTAGACCTTTTCTTGAGTATGGCTGGAACAAAGAAAACTCTTCAAGTAGCTGAAACTACATGCCTTAGAACAGTCACAAAGATAAAACATCCTGAAAATCCAAATGCATTGCTCTATGAAAAAACCAAAGTAAAACCCATCGAAGAAAGACTTGTGGAACTGTCCTTCAACTTTGCTCAAAGAGAGATTAACTTTAATATTATTCAGGAACCAGGAACCTAAATGTAATGCGATACAGATTTCCAACCATGATGGTGTTCGAACTTATGCAGAGATACATTGACTGACAATCTAGTATTTCTCTTTTTTTTTTTTTGTATACATTTAAAACTAGGTAGATTTTTAAGTATTTATTATTATTATTATTTTATTTTTCCAAATTAATTAGATAGTTTCTTATCATATAAACTATAAGATAATTTTGTAAAAATATGAGCAAAAGAACTTTGGTCGATAGCTCTTGCCTCCCCCAGGTGGGAAATAAACATTTACTACTACTTTATTTTTATGTCCATATAAATCAACTTTAAACAAAAAAAAATTGTCGAAGGGACGGTCAGTTGGTCTGTTATTTACGATAATTTAAGAACACTTTAAGCTAAAGACTTAAAACTTAGCATACAGGTATGTTACCAAAAGTTCTCGTTCGGGATTGTTTTTAGTGAAAATAGAGGTGCAGCAAGGGGGGAAAATTTGCAGATGGTGAAAATAAAAAAAAGTCCAAACGAAAATTTGTTTACAGGGGTTTTTGAGGTAGCTAAAACTAAATGTGATAACAAAAAAAAATTAAATCCACCCCCGCGGGGGTAAGGGGGTAATTATTTTTAAATGTTTGCAATATTTTCGTGAAAATTTGTATATGGGGGTTTTTGGGGTATCTAAAACTGAATTTGATAACGAAAAAATTTTAACTCCACCCCCGCGGGGGTAAGGGGTAATTATTTTTAAATGTTTACAATATTTTCGTGAAAATTGGTATATAGGGGTTTTTTAGGTAGCTAAAACTGAATCTAATAACGAAAAAAAATAACTCGACCCCCGCTGGGTTAAGGGGGTAATTATTATATTTAAATGTTTACAATATTTTCGTGAAAATTTGTATATAGGGGTTTTTGGGGTATCTAAAACTGAATCTGATAACGAAAAAATTTTAACTCCACCCCCGCGAGGGTAAGGGGGTAATTATATTTAAATTTTTACAATATTTTCGTGAAAATTTGTATATAGGGGTTTTTGGTGTAGCTAAAACTTAATCTGATAACGAAAAAAAATTAACTCCACCCCCGCTGGGGTAAGGGGGTAATTATTTTTAAATATTTACAAAATTTTAGTGAAAATTTGTATATAGGGGTTTTTGAGGTATCTAAAACTGAATCTGATAACGAAAAAAAATTAACTCGACCCCAGCTGGGGTAAGGGGGTAATTATATTTAAATGTTTACAATATTTTCGTGAAAATTTGTATATAAGGGTTTTTGGTGTAGCTAAAACTTAATCTAAAACGAAAAAAAATTAACTCCACCCCCGCTGGGGTAAGGGGGTAATTATTTTTAAATATTTACAATATTTTAGTGAAAATTTGTATATGGGGGTTTTTGGGGTATCTAAAACTGAATTTGATAACGAAAAAAATTTAACTTCACCCCCGCGGGGGTAAGGGGTAATTATTTTAAAATGTTTACAATATTTTCGTGAAAATTGGTATATAGGGGTTTTTTAGGTAGCTAAAACTGAATCTGATAACGAAAAAAAATTAACTCGACCCCCGCGGGGGTAAGGGGGTAATTATATTTAAATGTTTACAATATTTTCGTGAAAATTTGTATATAGGAGTTTTTGATGTAGCTAAAACTTAATCTGATAACGAAAAAAATTTAACTACACCCCCGCTGGGGTAAGGGGGTAATTATTTTTAAATATTTACAATATTTTCGTGAAAATTTGTATATGGGGGTTTTTGGGGTATCTAAAACTGAATCTGATAACGACAAAAAATTAACTCGACCCCCGCTGGGGTAAGGGGGTAATTATATTTAAATGTTTACAATATTTTCGTGAAAATTGGTATACACGGTGTATTTGAAATAGCGTCGGAAAAAAAAACCAGATCATCTTTGTGACCCCAAAAATCGATTCAGATAGAAAAAAATTGGAAAAAAAAATCTTTAGAAAACCTTAAATCCAGCCTACAGACGACGCATCTGTAAGCTTTATCATCGCGCTTCAAATTTGCAAAATGCAAGGTTGTCAGATTTTGTCGATTCCGTATTTACTGTTTGACAAAATAACTTTTATCGTCTTTTAATCATCATAGAATTTTATCAACAATAATTATAAAGTACCGTAAAAAATGTTAAAATAATAACCAAAGATATACTTGCCATATTCATAATCTTCACCTACAAACTATTTAACAGATGTTGTTTTTAACAGATGCTGAAAGTTAACGGGTTAACTTTCACTCACACAACTTTAACTCACACTTGCAGATTTTTTAGTAGAAAAAATACCATATCACTAGTAGTGTAAAGTTTTTGGCAACTCTAAATACATGTAATCTATTCAAAATGTGTACCTTTTATTATATTCGGAGATATTTAACTTTAAATTTGTTGAAAATCTTTGAGCGATTCACTTTACATTTTGATCAGTATTTTATACAGCACAAATCCAAATTTCCCATTGCACGTAAAAATAGCCCCCTGATGGGATGTAAACAACAGTTTTCTTCTTCTTCTTCCATTTTTGGCTTTGTATTTTACATTTCAGCCATCGGGTTGCATGGTGGTTACATCAGTAACTAGGAGTAGTGAGAGCCAGATGTATAAGACTAACGACCAAAAATTATAGAAATTTTAAGGGAAAACAACAGTTTTGCTACAGTCAAAACAATACGAAAAAATAAATTATCTAACCTAAAAATACCAAACAAAGTGTAGCCAACTGTAGAAATATAAAAACTGGCTTTGGTTTATGAAGCTACGACTTTTTTTTAATAAATCAAACATTAAACTTTAGTGACTATAAAAAGTATATTGTGATTGTGTTTTAAAAGAAAGAAATCATCAGAGAAGACTTTTCACAGCAAGAGGATAACTTCGTTGCAACAGACCGAAAGGCATGGTACAAACCAGACGGTCCATTTCGTTTAAGTGTAACCGACGAGGACTGGTTGGATAGCCCTGGCAGCTCAAACCACAGATCTGAAGTGAGAGAGAGAGAGAGCTACGACTTTTCTAATTCGATTCTCAGAAAATTAATTTGACCAGTATTTTTTGCAATAAATCGTAGTTTCAATAATAAATAGTTAAAAATCATTGCAGTGGTTTATGTGCGTTATTTTCCTGTAGTGATTAGACAATTTTTGTTTAATATTTCAAGTTTAATACCTATCCCGACCATTCTAATGCAAAAAAAAGTGTTTCAAAGTGTTGTGTACATTTTTTTACTTTATTATTTAATAAATCTTATAGTGATTCAATCGCTGTGGTTGATAATTTAAAAAAATCAGTGAAAACTTCTTGCTAAGATAAAAAACAAGGGTTGGGGAAATAGTTCGATGGCATCCAGCTGATAACTTAAATATTATTATTACCTAGGTGATAATGATATGTTTACTTCATGAAAACATGCCCCTATTTTACTACGGTAGGTAAGTTTAAAAAAACTTTTCTCATCGAGGGAATCTGGCAACGTTGGGAAGATTTCATACATATTTGCTACAAGGTCACCATTAATTTAGAGAATTTCACAGCGTGACATTGACGTACGGCTTAAAAATCAAAAAAATCCCATTCTGAAACTGCTGCACATATTTTTTTAATTTTCACGGAAAATGTTAGTTATACCATGAGCTATTCGTGTATTTTTTTTCCGACGCTATTTCAAATACACAGTGTATAGGGGTTTTTGGTGTAGCTAAAACTTAATCTGATAACGAAAAAATTTTAACTCCACCCCCGCGAGGGTAAGGGGGTAATTATATTTAAATGTTTACAATATTTTTGTGAAAATTGGTATATAGGGGTTTTTGAGGTCGCTAAAACTGAAACTCAGAATAACTTTTTATTCTAAATACACCCCTGAGGGATGGGGAGGGGGTGGGTTTGTAAAAATTGGTATAATGGGGTTTTTGAGGTTGCTGAAAGTAAATAAAATAATGAAAAATCCATTTCACGCGCGGAAGTGAAAAATTGAATAGCTTTTTTTAATGGGCTGTGTATTTTTAAATGTTTTCAATATTTTCGGAAAATTGGCATAAGGGTTTTTGAGGTAGACGATTTTTATTTAATGTATTTTTAACTCTACTCCCGGAGGTGATTATTTTTAATCGTTTACATTTTCGTGAAAATTGGTATATAGGGTTTTTGAGGTCGCTTAAACGAAATCTGTTGATTACAAATCTATCTCCACCCCCGAGGGGCGGAAGGTAATTATTTTTAAATGTTTAAAATGTTTTTGTGAAAATGGGTATATGATAATATTTTTCTAATTATACCCTTCGGGGGTGGGGGCTAGTTATTTTAAGTATTCACAAAATTTTCGTGAAAATAGGTATTTAGTGGTTTTTGAGGTCGCTGAAAGCGAATCAGATAAAATTTTTTGCTAAAACCACCCGGGGTAACTATTTTTAAATTATGGTGAAAATTATTATATTGGGGGTTTTGAGGTTGATAAAACTGAATCTGATAATAAAAAATTTCTAACCATTAGGATTTTCGAGGTCGCTGAAACTGATTCTAATAGTAAAAAATCCATCTCCAGGCCCGGTGGTAAAATTTTTATTTTTTATCAGACAGTCTGGGCCGTAGAGAGAAAATCGGGGCCCGGGGGGTAGTAACCTACGGACGCCCACCCGGTCCCTCCACAAAAAATCCGCCCCCCAATTTTTTTACCTCCTGAAAAATTTTGATGACTAAAAAAAAATTCTTTGCCCCCATCCGGCCCCCTCAGACTAAAAAAAAAGATTTAGGATTTCGATTGAAATCCGGCCCACCACAGAAAAAATCTGGCCCCCCCAGAAACACCCCCCGGCGGACCTGCTGGCAGCTACGGCGTGGATGAGGGGGTAATGGGGGTAATTACCCTCCCATAGGACAAAAAAAATGTTTTTTTTATTGCATTATCCTAAGAAAAAATATAAATTTGCCTTTTATACATTTTTAATCCTGGAAAAAATAACCAAGATCTTGGTATCAGAGCCAGCCTTTCTATGAATCAAGTGAACCCCCTGCTTCAGGGTGCAAGCCTAGAGTGCGCCGTCGAGGGGCGTTTTTTTTTTTAGTCATCTGACAAAGCCTTTTTTTTCAAGGGTTTTTTTCTCTTTTTGGCTAGCTAGGGGGGCGCCAAGTTTTGGTAGAAACTTTCAGGGACAAAGCTTTTTTTTAGGGAGGGGCGCCAAGTCTTGGTTGGTAGAAATCGTCAGGGACAAATCTTTTTTTCGCTAGGGGCGCCAAGGCGCCGAAATGCAAAGGCCGGCCCTGCTTGGTATTACCCCCCATAGAAAAATAGAAAATATATATCTACGCCCTTGGCTGGCAGTGTTTTTAAATGTTTAAAAATGTTCGTCAAAACTGGTGTATAGTTTAGTTTATTAGTTTAATGTCATTCAGGGACCTTATACAAAGATATTTTATACCGTATTAGACAGATATAATACAAATGATTTTGAAGTGCTTCAAATCCATATATGACACTCCAGCTTCATTTTCAAAAAAAGTTATTCCTTCGTTCCATGTTATATAGTACTTTTTTATGGGTTTTTGAGGTCGATGACACTCAATCTAATATTCTGAGCATAGACGACAGGTGTTGATTTCAGACTTGCCCATTTGTTTAAGATGATAAAGGGCAGTGCCCGGTTAACAGCCCTGTATAGGTCTTTAGTTCCGGCTTGCTGAGATCAAGTATCTTTCTTGTTCATTCAGGTTCATATTTTATGAATATTTTGGCCTGTCTTTCCTAAACATACTTTTGATCTCCTGCTTTCACAGCAGGGCTCTGGGCCCCAGAGTCTGGGAGAACAAACGGGTCGCTTGAATCCCTTAGGGTCGCTGACACCCGTTGTTAAACTTAACTGACCTACAATTTTGACATATTGCATTTTTTAGAACTAGTAATTTAGTTGTATTTGGTACTTACTGTCGCTCTCTATTTTTAATTTAGTCTGCCTTTGATGAAATGACGAAATCATTCATATTTTGTAAAACAAACTAATTTGTAGGTTAGGTAATTTCAATATTAACATTTAGCGGAGGTGGTTTTACGTCTTCCGTTAAATTTCAATATATTGAGAAAAAATCTCAATGTATCTTTTCAATATTGTTTTCAAAGTGGTCATGTGAATAGCAATTTTTCAGTTGACGTAAGTGACCTTGCAATATTTGTCAATATTGGCACAAATTTCAATCTCAATGGTACATGTGAATAGGCCTGAATAAGTGTGAAAAGTCAAATTCTGGAGCGACGGAAAACAGTTCTTAGAGTTGCTGTTTACTCTGTTTTTAATATTTATAGCAATATAAATAAAGTGATGTAAGGTTAATTATTGTCCCTAAAGACGTTTTAGCCTTACATTTAAACATTTCTAGCTTATATTGTAGTTAGAAGGTTTGGATGCTAACTGGTCAAAAATTTCAGTTAGGAGGTATTATATGTTCATAAACGATATGGTGTTAATATGCCGTGATTGCTAGTGAGAAAACTACAAAAGGTATGTTTTATGCATGTCACAACTATTTTTACAAACTCGAAATTCCGTAAATTCTAAAGTATATTCATCCAAGCAAAAAACCCATGAAAACAATTTCAACAATTAAAACATTTGTCATGTTTTAATTGTTGTTAATTGTTAAAATTCCCTGGTAGAAAAGTACATAAATCTAACTTAACATAACATTAGATTAGTGACATTTTTATGTTGTCCCTAACGTTATACAAAAACGTTTTAAAATAGACTAATCTAACGTTAACATCTAACGTTAGTAACCTAACGTTTTTATAACGTTAGAAATTGGTTAGAAATCTAACGTTTGTTGCCTGACATAAATCTAACCAATTTCTAACGTTATTTCATAACGTTAATCTAACCGATTTCTAACCTTATTTCATAACATAAATCTAACCAATTTCTAACCTTTTTTTCTAACATAAACTAACCCATTTAACCTAATACTAACTTTTAAATATTTGTTTATTTATCGTTTGGTTTGGACTTTATATTATTTATTACATTATACGTACATAATAATCTTAAAATTACATGTAGGTAATTATATTTAATTAGGTATAATTGAAAGCACTATAAGTATGGCATAAAAATGATTTCGGGTGCAAAAATTACAACTATGTAAAACAATATTTTTTACAATAATTTAAAAATTGGTATATTGGACTTTTGTAGTAGATAAAATTTAATCTGATAATAAATGTTCACTCCCGGGGGGCAATTTTGGTAGGTATATTATAATATACAAAATGCGTTTTTATTAATGATGGGCTTTTTAGCAGCAGTGCATATTGTTTGTTGTCCTCAAATATTTTTACTATCTACAAGGAGTCATGCGTTAGTAAAAATATTTCTATTGCTCTTTTGTATCCAAAACAGATGATTTCCGTAAAAAAAATTATAACCACGTTAAGCTTTAAGCTAAAGACTTCCATCGATCGCTTATCTAAAGTTCTAGGCTGTATTTTTTTTTAATTCGAGGGTGGGTAAAAACTATTTTTTTCCAAAACATTTTTTTTTCAAAAATGAAAAAATATGTTTTTTTTTTGTTTTGCTGAACAAAAGAAAGTTTTTTTTTTTAATTTACACTTTTTGCACTAAATAAGAAAATTTATTTTAATACATATTTTTTTAATCATGTATACAAGATCATGAAATGTAATATTTTTTTCTTTTTTATTTTAACTTTTAGTCATTTTTCTTTTTTTGTAAATAATTTAAAGAGTAACTTATCAAAAAACATATGTCTGGGATATATGAAGATAATATTATGTTCATTAGCTTGGTTAAAAAAACGGAAATACATAATGCCTTTTAATAAGTTACTCCTTATGTTTTATCTTTATCTATCAAGACTGGAAGTAGGAAAATATAAAAACTACAATGCTAAAATTATATTAAAATAAAAAAAAACATTTTTACAGTTTAATTTTTATGAATCATAAATATATACATATATAAATATATAAATATATGAATATATAAATATATAAATATATAAATATATAAATATATAAATATATAAATATATAAATATATAAATATATAAATATATAAATATATAAATATATAAATATATAAATATATAAATATATAAATATATAAATATATAAATATATAAATATATAAATATATAAATATATAAATATATAAATATATAAATATATAAATATATAAATATATAAATATATAAATATATAAATATAGTTACATGGTGTCCAAGAACTCGCGTGCATCCTTAAAGGTACAAATACTACATCAAAAAGTGTAAATTTTTCGCATTCTTTTTTAAAATTATAGATTCTTACAGTCAAAAACATCAAAAAGATTCTCTTAGTGTAATACCGTAAAAGCAACCGTTTCCGAGAAAAATCAATTAAAAAAAAATTGCAGGACATGCCTCTGAAAAGTGTCCATAACTCACTTAATATTTATTTTTGGGCGAGGGTGTAAAAAACTTCTTTTTTTTAGTTTTTAATATGGATTCGCCCTGCAGTCTTAAATTATTTTATTAGAGCTTTTTTTGGGCCCTATTTAAGGCCGTAAGTCCATTAGGACCGATTTGCGGCCCTATGTTTATTTAACTTTTTTTTCATATTTTTTGATATTTTATGTATCCCTTCAAGGATGGACACGAGTTCTGGGACATCCTGTATATCATAAATTATGATTTAACTAATTTAAAATTCATGTGGAAATTTAAAAATTACAATTTTTTTAACATTTAATATATATGCCTTTGCATCAAAAATGGCATTATTTAGAAAAACATCAATTTTCTTTTCATTTATAACAGAGTTGATAATTTAATTACAATAACAGGGTAGGACAACAGGAATTTTAAATTATTTCCAATTTTTGGTGAGTTTCTTTAATACATACCTATGCCGAATAAAATTATATGTCTGTATACAGACATATAATCTTATTCGGCATAGGTATCTTTTAAAGAAACTCACCAAAAATAAAAAAAATAATTTAAAATTTCTATTGTCCGACCCTGTTATGCCGAATAAAATTATATGTCTGTATACAGACATATAATCTTATTCGGCATAGGTATCTTTTAAAGAAACTCACCAAAAATAAAAAAAATAATTTAAAATTTCTATTGTCCGACCCTGTTATTGTAATGAAAGTATCAACTCTGTTTATAACCAACCCACTTGTATGTAACTTCTTAATTTTATGTTGACAGGTTAGTTCAGTTGTTTTTTCAGGACTAATGTAGAACTCATAATTGTTTTTAGAACAATCATATTCAGATAAAGGTTCATATTCTTCAACAATTCCTAATTTTGTCGAATATTACTATCCTTATTGAAATGTTTTTATTTGTTTTGATATGATCAAGTTCTTCATGTAGTTTGTTTATTTCTGAAGCAATTAATCTATTAAAATGTATCTTGAAATAAGTTTTCTGAAAAAAAAAAAAAAAAACAAAAATTAATACAAGCCGTGAAGTGCGGTCCCCCTCTTAAATTTTGAACGAGTTGAGGTATCGACTTAAAATTTGTACTCATAAATAAGACAACTTAAACTATCTTATTTGGTATTTTCAGCTCCTAAAATGTGATGAGGGGGCATGGGAGACATTTTTTTTAATGGAAAGGGAGTCGTGTTATAAGTTTTAAGACGATTTATCATACCACACCCCTTTCCATTTAAAAATATGTCCCCACATGCCTCCCTGCCCACATTTTAGAAACTGAAAATATCAAATATAGAGGGTAAGGGTAAGGTAAGAGGGGGGTGACTTTTGGACCGCACGGTATATTATTCACAGTAAATAGTTTATTGCATTTTCCAAATACCAACTCAAAAAATAAATAAATAAATAAATAAAAACAAAATAATAAAAAAAATAACAAAAAAGATTTACATTAACAAAAAAGATATTTGGAAACGTTCAAGTATTAGGTAACGCAAATTTTGATCATTTTGGACCCCCCCCCCTGTAACGCAATTTTTCTATACCATTAACATGGGCGTAACACTCCAAAATTACCCCCTCCCCCTAGGAGCGTTACGTAATACTTGAACGTTCCCTTTTTTGAAAAACGAAAAAGATATTATTGAAAAAAAAAATAGGGATCTTTCCCTCGTAGAACTTGATTTTTCCTGAAAGTTTCAAGTCGATCGGATTATTCGCTCTTGAGTTATCGTGTCCCAAAAATCGTGACATCATACGGGCAAACGGACGGACAGAGGAAATTTGAAAAAAAAGTTGCTCATTTTTTCATGAAACAAATTTATAAGATTTTTTTGTCTAGGATGATATTTGATTTTTTTTTGAAAATTCGATACTACCTTATATTATTCTAGCGCAGGCGCTGTGAATAATATAATAATAAGTATTATATTTTTACAAAAGTTTAACGCACGCGTGCACGTATAGGTACCCTATAAAAAATGTTGTATTGATACGTATTAAAAGTTTTAATTTAAGAAACATTCAGTCAATTTATTTGTAATGGCCTCTTTATTACGTTTGTATTTATATAGAGGGTTATTCTTTTAAATAGTACACCCCCCTTCCCCGTAACTTTTGAACGAAATGAGATACAAACTTTAAATTTAGAATATGTATATTATACAATAAAAACTATCATTTGACATATGTTCAATTTTGTAATCGTTATACCGATTATGAGGGTGGTCCAAAAAAGTTGTTATTAACTTAATCTTTTCCATGTGTCGTGGTTAGAACGCCCTTAGAGTAAAATCTTACAGAGACAATCCTAAGGGGTTTTTTAGGGCCCTAAACACCCTAAAATCGCGCAAATATCGATAAAGTTTGTTTAAAACCAGCCCTAGTGTTTGTAGTTTTATAAAATTTAAAAACTTTGATATCTATACTTTTTTTTTTTGAGTGTCCAAATAAGCTTTCAAAATCTTAGCTTGATAAAAAGTTTCTAACCCGTGCCAACAAGGCCCCGAAGTTGCCCCTAAATTCCGAAAAAGTGCATTTTCTATTAATTTGCTACTGACAAATTATAAATATTAAATAAAAAAGTTTATTTCACTTTTTTTTTTCTACTTAAACCTATTTTAGTTACGCAACAAGTTTAGTGTCTAAGCGCCATTCAACATAAACATTTTAACAAAAAACGCATCAAAATAAATGGCGGTTAGACCCCATGATCGTTGCGTAGATTATCGTAATATTTGAAAATAACTAAAATCGGTTTACGTAGAAAAAAAAAATAAACATAAAAACTTTTTTATTTAATATTTATAATCCGTCAGTAGCACAAATAATAGAAATTGCACTTTTTCGGAATTTAGGGGTAATTAATTTAAAAACTTTTGATCGGGCTAAGATTTTGAAAGCTAATTTTTGTACTCAAAAAGAAAAAATATAGATATTAAGGTTTTTAAATTTTATAAAATAACAAATACTAGGGCTGGTTTTATACGAATTTTATCAATGTTTGCATGATTTTAGTGTTTTTAGAGCTCCAAAAATACCAAATTTTTACTCTACGGGCCACGACAAATAGAAAAGATTAAATAAATAAAAAAAAATTTGGACCAGCCTAACCGATTAAACTGCCTTATAAGCCGACGCCAGGGGTGCAATGGGAGACAATATTTTAAATGAGACCCTAGGTCTTGTGATACGTCATTTTAAAGAGCTTAAAATTCTCTATTTAACAGTGTTACTATTTATTTTTTAATATTTTTTTTGAAGATGTTTTTTTCTTTAAAGTTATTGAAATTTTTATTATGTTGTGCATAAATATTGAAAATTTACCATGCAAATGATAAATAATTAGTCTTAATACATCATGTATTAACTATTTTGACCTTTTTGTGTAAAATTTCCAAGATTAATTTTTTAAAAATATTGAAAATTTCATCAATTTTGAAGAAAAAACCTAAAAAAAATATATTAAAAAATAAATAGTTACATGGTTAAAGCCCTATTTACAAATAGGACGTAAAAACGTAAAGGAACGTAAAAACGCGAGTAAAAACGCAATAAATGCAGTACGCTGTTTGGTTCAATTTCAAGCTTGGCTAAAATTGAACCAATTAGCGCACTGCATTTCTTGCGTTTTTACGTCGTAGGTATTGGTAAATAGGCCCTAAATAGAGAAGTTTCAAATGACGTATCACAAGACTTAGGGTGCCGTACCGAATAAAAAATTAAAAAATATGACAAATGATAGTATTTGTTGTGTGATATACATATTCTAAATTTAAAGTTTATATCTCACCCCGTTCAAAATCTACGAGGGGTACCATTTAAAAGAATAACCCTGTAATATTACTATTATTAACACTTTGGCTACCACCCGTAATCTTCTCTTTCTAACATGTATAAAATCTTATATGGAAAAAATATTGAGAGTCGCCGGTGATTACTCTATTTGAATAAGGAATACCTAGAAAAGTCATTGTTTACTCTAGCTAGGTGCAAGTTGCACCGTGCAAAGTGAAAGAAAATCGATTGAAACAATGGCTTTTAATACTATTAAATTTAGTAAAATCTATTAAAATAATACCTAAAGATGTGTAAAAATATAAGTATTTTAGACTAGATATTTGTAAATGCATTTACTTACCGAATCCATTATATGTAATAAAACCATAAAGTCCAAACCACCCATGTATTTTCACAAAAAAAAAACTTCATAAAAAAAGCATAATATTTAGAGCTTATTTCAACTTTACGTATTTATAAAATCTAAACCAGAGACTATCTAATTGCTTTATTCTATAAACATTTAGTACCTGCATATATATTTGGGAAAATCAAAGTGAGGGGTAAAGTCCAAATCTTTCGTTAACAATTATATTTACTATAGGGTTGCCAACCGTAATTTATTTCAAAGGAAAGTCCTTTATTTTCTACTTCTGTCCTTTGGCTGGTAAGCCTTAAGGCGGAGGCCATGAAACCAACAGAAGAAGAAGAAGGGTAGGGACCCAGGTAGCAAGGGATGTTATATTACAAGAAATTAACATCACTTTTGGGTGTATTTTTAAACTAAATCATAACATCACATAATATTGAAAAATAACATGTATTTAACATCACATTTTCAACGTAACACGTGTGACGTGACAACCATGTTATTTAATAACAAATATTTAGCAACGCTGTGAATATATCGCATGTCACATATTAACGTGGCTGTCACGTGAATATCATGTTATTTTGCTTCTCACCGACGTTCGAAGCAAAAAAATCGATATAAGATGATGTTGATAGAGTAAATTATTATAAGGAAATTGTATACACATTATACGATTTCCAATGAATAGGGGGCTCTGCCGAGCTTCTCAAGACCACGGACATGGATTAAAGGAATATATTCTCCGCTTAATCTGCAATTTCGTATTTAGAATCTATCTTTTTCAATCTGTTTCAATTACTGGTTGATTTTAAATCCGATTTTTTTATAGGGTTATAGCGTTTTTAATGGTTTTATTTAAAAAAAGCTAATATCCTAGGATATTATTTAAATATTAAAGTACCAGTAACGGCATCCATAAGATATTAGATATAACAGGAATGTGGATTTATGATGTCACAAACACGTTATTTTCGGGATGTCATTGTGTGATGTTATTAGGGGCGGACTTAGGACATCCCCACCATGCTACATTCTTGTTAAATGAGACTACAATCTTAACATCACATGTTACATATTAACGTGGCTTTCACGTGAATGTCATGTTATTTTGCTACCTGGGGAGTTGGTACAACGCGGCGCTCGATTTCCCTTCCCCTATGATTTTCCTCAAAAAAAACTAAGATAATTTAAGCAAACAAATCAGTACATTCTTTTATGAGAAAGTAATAATCTGTCTGTTGGTCAGTCAGTGGGTCCGGGAGCTAAAGGCTTCAAATTTGTACAATAGGTTAATTATCCAAAATTCTAGGATGAGATTGTTTTTGATAAAAATCGGGTTGGAGTAAGGGGGTAAAATGGACTTAAAACATTTTTTTTCAAAAAACAAATGTGTTTAATTCATTTTTCGTTTTACGAAAAAAGCAACTTTAAAAAAAATTAAATTTTATTTTTTTTATATATATATATTTTTATTTTAACGTTTTTGCTTATAATTATAGCCCGAATCGAAATAGCCCTGGTAGAAATTTAACGTTAGAATAACGTTTTTCTAACGTTAGAAAACTGTATAAAAGTACGTTATAAATTATGTTCAAATGTCCCGGTTTTTAAAGTTAGAATCTAACGTTAGTTTCAAACGTTATTCTAACCAAAATCTAACTTTAGATTTTTAAGTTAGAAATACGTTAGAAGTACGTAAAAATCTAACGTTAGATTTTTAAGTTATAAATACGTTAGAAGTACGTTAAAATCTAACTTTCATTTAAAAATTTTACAGGGTCATTGACCTTTAATTGGTTCATTGGCTTTTTTATTTGTACAGATGGTGTCTAAATTGCAAGTACTGTATTATATTTCGAGATTTTTTTTCATATAATGGAGAAGAGTAGCTTAGTAGTGAAAAGTATCTATTCAAAACTGTTTGTATTAAAACAGTCGACTAAGTTATAAAACACCTTTTATAAGTCCCAGAAAGACTATAAATAAATAAATAAACAAATAAAATGGTCTGTTTTTTTAAGCAAGATAGTAAATTAAAAATGACAGGTAATATTTTTACTAGTTTAAATAGTGTATGTTTGTGTATAGAATATAGTTATGATTAATAAAATAAGCTACGCAGTATATTCGCACATCCAATAATCGAATCTGGTTTAAAAATATTTACTGTGCGATTTTTAATTTACTATCTTGCTTGAAAAAACAGACCATAGCAGCAGCAGCAGCAAATATCTAATAATTGTTGCTGGGATATAATTTTCCTTTAGGATATCCAACCTTGATTATTATTATAATATGTCTGAATAAAAAAATTTACAGCAATCTAAACTTTCTTTAATAAATATAATATAAATCTATCAATCTTAATCTAATCTCTCCAAGTCGTCTTGATAAATAATAAATAAATAAATAAATAAATAAACTTTATTGATCCAGTAGGCTATTTTACAATAGATTTGGATAGGTCACATATTCATATTCAAAATTCAATACCCATATTTATTAAATACAAACTGAAAAAAAAATTAAAAATTTTATAAAAACAAAAACAAAAACAGTAAGTATTCTTAAAATAAGGGTATTTACACAAGTGGTAATAAGATACAATAAAATAAAACTAAATATACATAAAAACAAACATGACAGATACAATATAATTAAAGAGTTAATAAATTAACAAAAAAGAAAAAAAAAGAAAACAAAGTAGACAAAATAAATAAATGAATATTACAACATATGTTCATCATAAGAAATAAAATACAATCTTAGAATTCTGCTAGGCTATAAATAGTCCTTTGTAATAAGAGCTCTTTGATTTTAATCTTAAAACTAGATAAAGATTTAATATTTTTTATATTGGTCGGTATTTTATTAAAATAATAGCAACCAGCGTGGTGTGGTGATTTCTTGTGTATACTTAAATTGTATTTATTAATAACCAGCTGATTGCTATTTCTAGTTGGATAGTTGTGAACTTTGTTATGGGACATTAACATGTTAAAATTTTTATAAACAAAGATACACAATTTATACAAATAAAGGGACACCACTGTTAAAATTTTGTATTCTTTAAACACTTCACGACAAGACTGAGTATACTCTAATTTAAACATGGATCTTAGAATTCTTTTTTGAATTATTAAAATATCCTCAATATCAACAGATTGTCCCCAAATTATGATATTGTATGATAATAATGACTGAACATTTGCATAATATACATTTAACATTGTCTTTGTGTCAACATTATCTCGAAGGGATTTTAAGAGAAAAACTTGTTTGTTAAGTTTTGAACTAAGCGTTTTAATATGTTCACACCATGAGAGGTTTTTATCGATTATTAGCCCAAGAAAAGAGGTTGATTCGACGCATTGAAAAGTTTTACCATCCATGTTAATATTAAGATTAGCAAAAGGTTTACGGGGATAGCCGAATTCAATAAAAACAGTTTTTTCTTGGTTAAGGATGAGTCTATTTTTACGACACCAAGTTGAAAATTCAAGTAATATCTCATTGATTTTATTAAGAAGGGTAACTTTGTCAAAAGCTGAAATGATTATGGTTGTGTCATCTGCATAAATATATATACTACCATCTTTTATGTGGAATGGCAAGTCATTAATAAACAGCAGGAATAGCAAAGGACCAAGGATGCTACCCTGTGGCGCTCCTAAGGTTTGATTGAACAAATCTGATAGTGTTTTGTTGATTTTAACCCTAAAATTCCTTGATGAAAGATATGAAATTAGCCATTTATTAATATTTCCGTGGATACCCATATGCTTAAGTTTAAACTTTAAAAAGTTAGGATCAAGAGTGTCAAATGCATTGGAAAGGTCGAAAGAGATTCCAACTACATACATTTTCTTATCTAATAAATTATACACATGCTGCATCATTGCAATCGAGGCTGTTTCGGTTGAACGCCCAAGTCTAAAACCATGCTGACACTCGTTCAGTATTTTATGTTTGTCTAAGAAATTTAGAATTTGACCGTAAACTATTTTTTCCATGATTTTGGAAAGTGTACTTAAAAGTGATATGGGACGATAGTTTTTGGCAAGTAACGGATCACCTTTTTTGAAAATTAAAGTTATCATTGAAGTTTTCAATGCTTGAGGAAAAATTCCAGACAAGACCGACTTATTTACCAAATCAGCTAATGGTTGACTGAGTACGTCGGACGATTGTTTAAACAATTTTATAGGTACCCCATCTAGACCAGTTGAATTTTTATTGGAAAGGCTTTTAATGGTGGACACAATATCAGTTTTAGATACAGGTCTAAAAAACATGCTAACATTAAGAGCAGTTAAGGACGTTGAACAATGATTTGAGAGGTCAGAGCCAAAATGTTCATTTAGTTTTAAATTAATTATAGTCGATAGGTGATTACCAAAAATGTTAGCTACTTCCAGTTCATTTTTAACTACTTGATCATTATCTTTAAGACTAATAGGTTTCTTTGATAATTGCTTATTTTGAATTTTTTTAATTATTTTCCATGATGCCTTTGTTTTATTGGAAGATTTATTAATTTTATTCGTGTAGTACTTTTTTTTTTCTATCACAATTTTTTTATTAACAGTTTTTTTTAAATTTTTGTACTTAACATTCTGTTCCTCGCTGTAAACATGTTTCCTAATCCAATTAAGATTTTTAAGTTCATTAATTTCTTGAATTAAGCTGTGAGAAAATGTTATTTTGGAACTATCTGCTGGATTTTGCTTACCACGTTTTAGTGGACAACAAGTATTAAAACAATGCATAAAAATATTAAAGAAGCTATCAAAATACTTATTGAAATCATTTAGTTGTATAATATTAACCTTTTCTTCATATTCATTTCTGCATAAAAATATTAAAGAAGCTATCAAAATACTTATTGAAATCATTTAGTTGTATAATATTAACCTTTTCTTCGTTAAACATATTATTGAATTTAGATATTGATTTATAGTTTATGTTATGATACGAATAATTAATAAAATTTTTACAATTTTGATCAACTTTATTTTGTTTAAACACACAAAATTTGAAAAATTGAGCTAAGTGATCTGAGTACCCCGGATCAAAATTAATGCAGGAATAATTTTCAACATTTGTTACAATATAATCTATTGACGAATGACTAGTAGATATTTTTGTAGTGAAAACCCTTGTATTACCAATAATAACTGACCTTAACTTAAAAGTTTTAAAAACTCCCTGCAGCTTATTGAAAATCTTGCGATCCCTAACTTCATCGATGTTGAAATCACCTGTGATTGTAATATATTTAAACTTATTCAAACACCAACCAATCGCATCAAACAATTTATCTATAAACACCTCATTGTTACCTTCTGTAGATTTGTAAATACTTAATAAACAATAACTTCCATAAAAAGATAAAGCTGAGCATTCAAAATCCAATTCAGTTGATAAGTTATTTAAAAAGTGTAAGGGTTTACATTGAAATGGGCTATTATTATGCAAAAAAATAGCGGATCCACCTCGTGTTTTTATCTTTCTACTAAATGAGTTAACTAATGTATAATTATTTATAAAGCAGTGGTCAATATCATTATTCGTATACCAGTGTTCATTTAAACAAAGAAAAGTTGGACTGTGAAGACTACAATATGCCTCAATAAAACTAATTTTATTACTAAGACATTGGACATTATGATTAAATATACTAATGCCAAAAGGCGAATCGTCAAACAGATTGACATCCTTAATTATAAAAAAGAATCACTTACATTATCCAAACAGATTTTTTTATTATTATGTGTTTCTGGGCTTGATGAGTTTGGCACCACAGACATATCTGAGATAACAATAATTGCATCTTTTTCTTTATTACTGACGGCATGCTTGTTGCTTGATGAACCTATTGATCCTGTTACTGGTATTAAAGAAATATGGTCATCAGAGTCCAAGTTGTCTTTGTCACTTATAAAAATTGTGTCAGATGTTGTGTTGTTGATTGAGATTGCATGTTCCTGATGGGGTTGAAGGTTTATATCTATAATAGTATTATTTAAGGTAAAATTACGACATAATACATATTTCGAGATATTTTCTACTATTAATTGTCGAGTTTCTCTAGAAAGTAAGTTCGTTACAGAAAGGTAATCTTTCTGATCAATTTTCATATTAACATCAAATATATCCACAGCGTAACGTTTTTTTAAGATTTGAATTACTTTGCACATATGTAAGTTATGTTTGTATATGAGTTTGTTTAATACAAAGCTTTTGGTGTACATTTCAGATAAGAATAATGTATTAGTGTGTTTAGAAGTAATTGCAAATTGAGAAAGCATTTTTTTGTTAACTTCATTATTATTGATCCATAGAATAACCAAGTCTTGTCTTGTATATTCTTTTATACAGTTTACAGTCGTATCTAGTAGTTCTTTAGTTGTAGCATTGGGCTTGATAACTGCTGAGACTTTATACGTTTGAAGTAAATTTTCAAAGTTTTGTCTAATATTTTTTCCACTAGCACCACCTACAAATAAAAGCTTAGGTTTGGAAGATTTATTTATAATTTGAATCGCATTTTGTTTCGAACCCCCTTTAATTAAATTAGAAGGTGTGTTTATTTTTTGATTCTGTTTTTGTTGCGAATTTTTTTTATCCCCAGATATCATTGTGTTTTGATCAAAATTAGTCTGTGTACCTTTTGAGTTGGTGAATTTCTTATTTGACGTCTGTGTATGGCTGTTTACAAGAACTTTAGGAAATATTTCCTTGTTACATTGAGAATCTTCAGTTTGACAGTCACTGTTACTATAAGTGGTCTTTTTATAATCGACAATATTTATATCATTAGTCTGAGTTTCCTTGTTTTCAGTTTTCTTGGACCATATGCTTTTTATGTATTTTATATGATCTTCGTAAGCAAGAATCTTGATGCTTAGTTGTTTTATTTGGTCATTTAAGTTATTAATTGTTTCATTTTTTTCAGACAATTCAAATTCTCGTTTAGCCAATTTATTTCTGAGATCTAATATAATGTATTCTTCAGTTGTTAGAGGGCAGCTTTCCTCATATTCATGAGTTATGTCTAGAATGCTTATATTACTCTTTTCTCCTTTATGTTTATTTACATTTGTCTTTGTGATTACTTTTTCAACCTGTAAAGGTCTCGTTAGGCTATTTTTGATTCTGGTTTTATTCCTAGTTAACATGACATCCATTTTTATAATTATTATATTTTATTGAGTTTTATAAAAACTTAAGTTATTAAATAAAAATAAAAATAATGTTGCGTCCTTTTTGTTACTGACGGTTTTCATCCGCACTTTTCTTATCAATGTTTTGTTCTGTAGCTTCGTGTTTTTTAAATGTTTATTAAAGTTTTTCGGTCTTCTGTAATACTAAGTAAGAAAACAGATATATGTTGATGTTCACGACACTATAAATTGTAACACGGCACAGTTTTAGAAATTAAAATAATATAATAAACTAATTAAGCACAAAAATATTTGAGACGATCTTAAAAACCGTCAAACCGTCAGACTGCCGTCAGTACACACATAATAATAAGTATATCCAAATATCAATTCCAATATCTCCACGTCGTCACAATAAAACAGGTTTTTAATTTTCTAGCTCTCTATCATGCTAATCTTGAAAAAAAATTAAGTTTTAGTGACTTGCCAACGCAAACCAACAGTTAGTCCTGTTAGTAGGTCTACACATTATAAAATCATTGACAGTTAAATCTGAGGTGCTAGGTTTCGGAAGATAATGGACTTTTTCATTAGAAATGACCAGTCTACTTAATAGTTCTTCATTTTATATTGTTTTAGCTTATTCTATATGGATTTTTATCAGATAATTTAAATCCATTCTATTTATGTGAACGGATTTAAAATCTCTGACCAAAATTTATATAGAATATTCTAAAACAGTATAAAATAAAATTTTATCAAGTCCGCTATGGTAATTTTTAAGGAAAAAAAAGTCCATTATCTTCCGAAACTGAGCACCTTAGATTCTACTGTTAATAATTTTATAATGTGTAGACCTCCTACTAGAAAAATAAACTCTTGGTTTGCGTTGGCAAATCATTAAAACTTAATTTTTATTTAAAATTAGAGTGCTATGTCATCATAATCTAAACTAAAATATTTTCCATGTCACTGTCATCATCTCTGGCATGTGCAGCTGACTTCTTTCTTTGATTCTTGTGTTTGCATGTCCAAACCAGTTGCATGCCATGCGTTTAAATATTTCCGTTGTATATTTGGGATGCTCTTTTCAAACCACAACTAAAATATTAAATTAATAGTTAGTTCTGAGTCAAAAGTTCGGTGGACAGTTATATTGAGGACACTATATCAGTAAAGACATAAACACAAAAAACGTAGTCTGTATTATAAATGGGGGGTTTTAATTTAAGATTTTAAAGTTGGGGTGGTTGGACCCTGATAGCACAAACATTCTAAGAATATTCTAAGATGTTTCTATTATATTCTTTCCTTCTTAGAATGTTCTAAGAATATTCGTAGAACAAAGTGTGCTATTAGGCGAGATAAGAGGTAAAACATACAGGCCAATTTACAAAATATTAGCTCCGTTTTGTTTTCGTTGGGCCGCCCTGTCTATACTTTTAAATATTATAAAATCTTCAAAATTTTTAAATATATGTATTTGTAGTCGTATTTTTATACTTTATAACTTTTATGTATTTTTTTTACTTTAAAAAATGTTGGGCTCCCCCTGGGATTTTAAAAAATTGTAGCCTATATACGGTAGTTTCGAATTTACCAAAATAACCAAAAAATTAAACTTTTTTTTTGTGGGCCGGTGTAATTATTAATAATTATGGTTAATTTAAAATCTACAGAAACAATTAAAATAACTACGAAGTTAATTGTCGTAAGTATTTTTACATACATAGTCCTGTATAAACAATATCTAATTAAGGGGTCTGATCAGTTTTTTGTCGCAAACTTTTTTCTGTGTTTTTTATAATTTTGGTCATAGGTTTGGTATTTACCGTTTGATTTCGGAATGCTTTGGTTACGTGCGGTTGAACCAATTGGAATTAAAATCTGTGGCCGTGCTTTGAGAGCGGTTATAATATTTGGTTATTATTTTAACCAATCTATAACCAATCATAAGCATAACCGTCACTTTGGTAACTAATACGAAAAGCCTTCAAGTCAAAATACATAAAACAGTTTTCTGGCTTATTAAATAAAAACCGAATACCAATTTTAGTTTTTGGGAACGTTCAAGTATTACGTAACGCAAAATATGGCCATTTTTGACCCCCACCCCCCTATGTAACGCGGTGTAACATTTTCAAGACCCCCCCCTCCATTTTTTACGTAACATTTTTTTTTACAAAAAGTAAAGAATTTTGCTTTAAGTTTTAAACCGGTTCTTAACCGGTTATTGCTTCCGTGTTTTAACCAAAAACCTGTCTGAGGTAATTTCCGCAACCTGTTATAGCATATAGTTTTCCATCTCATTTTTTTTTTTAGAGAATTCAGTGAACGCCGTGTGCAATAAAATTTGCAACGAATCCGTAACTTAGGCCTAGATCATTGTTAAAAAGTTGATCCAATAAACATTTTATAAGTTTATAATTTTTTAAGTGTTACCTAACATTTTTACTGTCCCCCCCCCCCCTCTGTAACGCGGCGTAATGTTTCCGAGACCCCCCCTAAAGCTTTACGTAATACTTGAACGTTCCCTTTCAAAGAGTCTTCCCAAGCAACAAAATAGGTAAAAAAAGTAGATGAAAAGTCTAATTATTAATTGATTGTCTACTTTTTTACCTGTTTTGTTGCTTGTGTTAATTCCCTTAAGACTCATTTTTATAATTCGTTTATACGTGATAGACTCATGCTTAAAGCGCCCTTTCGCTTTACGCTTCCTTCACCGCAACGCCTATACTTGGTCTATCTTTGTAAGTTTCGTTCCCCGCGCCGTCCATACTTTTAATATGAGTCACTATCACGTATTAACGGATCATAGTATAGACATGTTTATAGAAACTTTTTGCCATATTTTATGATGTAGAATCACCCCTTAAAATTTCGGATCCTATTTTAAATACATGGTGTACCTATAAAATCATATTAAAATATGTATATATAATTGTTTTTTAGATTCACACATTTACACGGGGGCTTATATACAGTTGTCCTCACCAAGTGTGAAATCAATAGATTCATTCTGTTTAAGTGCCTATTAACAAGCTCGCATAAGAACATAATACATAACAATGCGATCCCGTGATTCGCTTACAAGATACATGGCGGCCCATCAAGCCAATCACGGCATTGCATTGTTATGTTTTATGTTCTTATGCGAGCTTGTTAATAGGCACTTAAACAGAATGAATCTATTGATTTCACACTTGGTGAGGACAACTGTATATAAGGGCCCGTGTAAATGTGTGAATAAAAAACAATTATATATACATATTTTAATATGATTTTATAGGTACACCATGTATTTAAAATAGGATCCGAAATTTTAAGGGGTGATTCTACATCATAAAATATGGCAAAAAGTTTCTATAAACATGTCTATACTATGATCCGTTAATACATGATAGTGTCTTATTAAAAGTATGGACGGCGCGGGGAACGAAACTTACAAAGATAGACCAAGTATAGGCGTTGCGGTGAAGGAAGCGTAAAGCGAAAGGGCGCTTTAAGCATGAGTCTATCACGTATAAACGAATTATAAAAATGAGTCTTAAGGGAATTAACACAAGCAACAAAACAGGTAAAAAAGTAGACAATCAATTGATAATTAGACTTTTCATCTACTTTTTTACCTATTTTGTTGCTTGGGAAGACTCTTTGAAAGGGAACGTTCAAGTATTACGTAACGCTTTAGGGGGGGTCTCGGAAACATTACGCCGTGTTACAGAGGGGGGGGGGACAGTAAAAATGTTAGGTAACACTTAAAAATTATAAACTTATAAAATGTTTATTGGATCAACTTTTTAACAATGATCTAGGCCTAAGTTACGGATTCGTTGCAAATTTTATTGCACACGGCGTTCACTAAATTCTCTAAAAAAAAATAATTGAGATGGAAAACTATATGCTATAACAGGTTGCGGAAATTACCTTATGCATTATTGGTCTGTTGAAAATCCGCATTGGGTTAGGCATGTTTTCAACCAGCGGATTTGGTCTTTAAATGTTTGGGGAGGGGTACTGGGGATTCGGTTATTGGACCTTACTTTTTTAATGGGCATCTAAATGGGAATATGTACCTAAATTTTTTGCGTGATGAATTACCGGAACTTTTAGAAGACGTACCACTAAATTTGCGAAATGACATAATTTTTATGCAGGATGGGGCTCCTGCTCATTTTTTTCATGAGGTGAGATCTTTTTTGGATGAGACTTATAATACATGGATAGGTCGTGGTGGTCAAATTGCCTGGCCAGCAAGATCACCCGATTTAACCCCGTGTGATTTTTTTTTGTGGGGATTTGTAAAGGACAGGGTTTACCGACAAGCTCCCACCACTCCTGAAAATATGCGTCAAAGAATCGTTGAAGCATTTAACGAAATAACACCGGTAATGCTTCAACGAGTCAGACATAATTTTGAAAGTAGACTTTTTATGTGTATTCAGGAGGATGGGAGAACTTTTGAACATTTACGAAACGACTATGACTAACTACTTTACAAAAAGACAGATAGATACACAGACACACTCAGACATCTAAACAAAATTAAATTGCTTTATCGTGTTAAAAATGGGGGTTTCTTATGTAGACGATGTGGGGAAGAGGATCAATGCAGATACATGTTAACTTGCTGCTTGATTTGAATCCATTTGAATCGTGGAAGACTCGCAAAGAATTAGAATTATTTGCTAATAATAGATTTTGTGAGATGGCATTTATATTCCCATGATTCTCTGAAGTTAGATGCGTAATTTTGACCTTTTTTCATCAGAACTGGAGTGATTTGGGAAAACCTAAGGACTAACATGGATTTATTTGAAATATTGTACAAAACAATTCTAATAACACTGAAAATATTCTAGAAAGGCGTAATATTTTGTAGATGTATGGAATTTGACACAATGATGAGTTAATTAATTCAAATATCATAAATACATCTTGCGTTTCGCATATTAATAAATAATATTAATAATAACAATCAATTTGATATTTTAACTTATGAGAATTATTCTTAGTATCATTTAACTTTTAATTCCAACCAAAATGTACGTAATTAATTACATAACAATAAATTATTTGAATAAATTGCCCATAATATGACAGTTTTTTTCCTTTGTTCTTCTGTATTTGGTCTAATTTTGGTCTAGTTTGGTTCAAAAAAACAAAACAAACGACTAAGAACAAAAGCACGAAGTAGGACTAGATGAAGTGACCCTAATATGCAGGGCCGGACAGAGCCAGCCCGGGCCCAGGTGCAACTTTTTACTCGGTCCCCCATTTTTTCAAAACATGATTGTCCCATGCAGGCCTGCAGCTAAGGCACTGAGGGCCGAAGCGGCGCCCCCATTCATTAACTAAGCGCCGCAGTCGAAAATTTTTCCAAATTATGTTAATTTCTGACTGTTTTATTTTCATAGTTCAGCAAGCTTAAGTATGTAAAAAATAATAAAGTCTTAGCGCCGCAGGTGAAATTTTTTTCAATTTTGATAGCTCTGGCGCCGCAGGCAATTTTTTTACAAATTTTAAGCTTTTGCAAGCTTGAACTAAAAAAAAATACGTAGGTAAATTAGCCCTAGCGCCGCGGGCGAATTTTTTTACAAATTTTAAAACACTAGTAACAGTGCACTATTATTTTTTACAAAAATCCAAAAAGGCTTAAGCGCCGCCGCGGCGAAATTTTTTCTATTGCCCATTTGGAACGAGATCTACTTATTTGCTCATTTTGACGCCTTATTGATCTGGGGGAGTATAAATAAATAAACTGTTTATTAAAAACTTCTGTCGCCGGGCCCCCTTCGAGCCCGGGCCCCGGGTAATCTGTATCCCCTGCACCCCCCTGAATCCGGACCTGCTAATATAAACCAGCTGCAACTTCATGCAACTGCGAGGGAAGGGGGTTCTTTACAAGCTAATTAATTATGTTTTTTAATGTCTCATAATTATAAACATGTTTTATCATAAGTTGTCCAATAGGTTTTATAATAACTTGCTTTACCAATACTTTCCTTATGATATAGACTTGACTTTGTATAAAAAAAACAGCTAAGATTAATCTAAGATTAATCCAATCATACCAATTAAAAAATTTGATTGAGCGCAAAAAATCAAAATTTATTAGTAATTAAGTAATACACTCTGTAGTATAAAATACCCTAGTCCACAAGGTCCTTACTAAGTCTAAGTAAAAATCTAATTTATAACATTAGATTTGACATTTATTTTTATCGTGAACGTCATATTTGCAAACATTTATTTTCATAGCATCCTCTCTTTTACATTAGCGGGGTCATTCCATAATGCACTTACCATTTTTTACCGTTTTCTAAAATTAAAAATTTAAATAAAAAACTATTGTTTTTAGTAAAAAAAACTATCATATAATAAAGAAATTATATTATTTTTTTAAATTTTGGCGTTAAAAAATGTTATTATGCTAAAAAAATTCTGTTTGTTGCTCTAGCCTAAAAACAGAAAAAAGTACAACACTTTTTTCTGGCGTAAATTGAAGGTAACTAGGTCTTTATTGACTGGTAAAAAATATATTTTAATAGCTTTGATAATAACGCCACAATTTGACTGATTTGTCTACCGTGGGACACCGTGTATATAAATCTAACCTTAAAAACTAACGTTTGACAAAAACGTTATAAAATATATAAATCTAACTGTTAAATATGACATTTTATATCTAGAACAATACTTTAAAGTTCATTTGAATATGTGTAACATGCGCACATGAGCAACCTTGCCGTACGCAAGGTACACAGAGTGGATTTATCAACCAGTCATTGTACTTTAGAATAAATAATAATTTATGAGTTTAATTATCTATCCACATATATAATATAATGGCGACGAGAAAGTTTAATTAAGAACCTCGGGAGTGCAATAGTGCAAGAGTGCAGTCTAGTGTAAATTCACAGTGCATTTTTAACTAAAAGTAGGGTTAAGTGAAGGCGCGAAGTACGTTAAAATGACGGAAAATACGGCAAACAGTACACCGGTTGGATCACTGGGTACATTAAGTACATTTAACCCGAAAGTATCAAATTTTTGTATATTCAAAGAAAGGCTTAATCAGTTTTTTATCACAAATTTGATAACTTAGGCGGCTAAAAAAAGGCCATTTTGTTAAATACTCTGAACGAAGATACGTATGTTGTTGTATATGGAAAGATAGCCCTGGCAGCTATAACCATAAGATGCCGGTTAAGGAACTGACAACGTTGGCCAGTCAGCCCACGAGAGCACGCTAGATGATACTTGTCAAAAACGCTCCTAATGTATTATCTTATTTTAGTATAATAAATATCTTAAAGTTATAATTGCTTCGTATCATTTACTACATGGTGTCAGGAAGAAAACGAAAAAGCAAAGGGAATACATTTTTAAGTGCAGGTACATCCTCACATCCTCACAGCTATGAGCTCAATGCTAAAATCAAAACTTATTTCTAGGGGCGCTAAAGTAAGGGTTTATAAAACAGTGATCCTTCCATCGGTTTTATATGGTGCGGAACTTTGGGTGCTGACAAAGAAAGTATCTGAAAAGCTGGAAAGATGGGAAAGAAAAATCCTAAGACGTATATATAGAGGAATAAAAGAAGAAGGGATTTGGAGAAGAAGGACAAATCAGGAAATAATGGAACTATATAAAAGGCCTAGTATTGTACAAGTGATAAAAGGTCAAAGAGTGAGATGGTTGGGACATGTGGTGCGAATGGACAATGGTCGAGTGGCAAAAAAAGTGTTAAGAATAGGAGAAGGAGGCAAGAAAAAAAGAGGTCGTCCGATGAAAAGATGGCTGGAGGATGTGACAGAGGACTTGAAAAGTGTGGGAGTGCAAAACTGGGAGGGTGCTGCAAATGATCGCCATGTTTTGGAGGAGGATAATTAAAACAATAGAAGCCATGGGCCTTTAAGGCCTGAAGCGCTAAATTATATATATATATATATATATATATATATATATATATATATATATCCTCACAAAGCGTTGAAAATAGTTCAACAGTTGAAACCGGTCAAATCGTAAATAGAGATAGTTCAACAGTTGACACTGAGGAACAAGGTCAAATCGTAAATAGAGATAGTTCAACAGTTGACACTGAGGAACAAGGTCAAATCGTAAATAGAGATAGTTCAACAGTTGACATTGAGGAACAAGGTCAAATTGTAGATATTTCAGAAATGTCTTGCTTTAAGCCACCAAATAGTTTAAAATTTGACGAAAATATATCAAAAAACTTTCAACAATTTTATAATAGTTTTAACTATTATATGAAAGCGACAGGGTTTGATTCAAAAGATAACCAAACAAAAATAGCTATATTTTTAAACATAGCTGGGGAACAGGCCCAGGTAGTATTCGAAACGTTAGAATTAAATGAAGAAAAGAAGAAAAACTTTGATGAAGTAGTAGAAGCTTTTAGACAACACTGTGCCCCGATAAAGAATGAAACATATGCCAGGTACAGATTTTTTAATAGATTACAGGGAGACTCAGAAGATTTTGAACATTTCTTAACCGAAGTAAAAACTTTGGTAAGACCATGCAACTTTGGTACATTGGAAGAAAGCCTAATTCGAGACAAAATAGTAATTGGCATTAACAATAGCGAGTTACAAGAAAGGTTACTTAGAACGCCACAATTAACCCTAAAAATGGCTGTAGAATATTGTAGGGCACATGAGATTAGTAAAAGGCAAATGGGAGTCCTAGGTAATCAGGAAAGGACTGTCGACAGCATAAGCAAGAAAAAATTTACTAAAAAGAAAGAAGAAACGAAGAAACCAATGAAAAAAGGTGAAAACTGTCGTTGGTGTGGCAGATCTCACAAACCAAAGCAGTGTCCTGCGTTTGGAAAGACCTGTTTAGTATGCAAAAAGCAAAACCACTTTGCGGATGTGTGTTCGTATAAAGAGAAAAAGGTGCATGAAGTGAAAAAAGATAGGCTGGACTGAAAGGGTAAGTGTTAGCAATGTAGGCATTTCTTTAAAGCTCGATACGGGTAGTGAATGCTCTATCATACCTTATGAAATGTTTGAAAAAATAAACAAAAATAAAAACATAACAGTCACAGACACAAATACTGTGTTGGTAGTATTTAACGGAAACAAAATTAAACCAGTAGGAACAGCTATTTTGGACTGTAAAGTTAAGAATAAACAAAGAAATGTTAAGTTTATGATTATTAAGGAAGCGAACACTATACCTATTTTGGGACTACATGACTGCATTGATTTAGAGTTAGTAAAAAGAGTTGACACAATTAACGCACAGTGGGAAGATTCTAGTAAGCTAATAGACAAAAACAAAGACGTATTTGAGGGTTTAGGAAACATAGGGGAGTATAAAATTAAGTTAAAAGATGGCACTGTACCAATTGTAAAATCCATGAGGCGCGTACCAGAGTCAATTAAACCGGAGCTAAAAAAGACTTCAGGTCGTCTTGAAAGGGACGGGATTATCAAAAAAGTCAAGGGACCTACTGAGTGGTGCCATAATTTAGTCATTGTCGAAAAACCGGATAAAAGCTTAAGGCTAGGTTTAGACCCGCAATATCTAAATGAAAACATAGTAAGGGAAAGGTGTTTAATACCTTTGTCTGAAGAAATAGTCAGTAAATTAGCAGGGAAAAAATTTTTTACTGTCATGGACATGAAAGATGGTTTCTTACAGGTACGATTAGATTCCACAAGCAGTAAAATTTGTTGCTTTAGTACACCATTTGGTGTTTATATGTTTCTGCGCATGCCTTTTGGCATTTCGTCCGCACCGGAAGTAATGCAAAATTTGAATTATTCAATTTTTGGCTGCATTGAGGGCGTTTCGATGACATAAAAATAGCGGCGGATAGTCTAGAAGAACATGATCGTATTTTAAAGGATGTTTTAGAAAGACCTAAAAAATATAACGTAAAATTTAACAAGAAAAAAGTCCAGTACCGGGTTAAGCAGGTTAAATTTTTAGGTTTGATTATATCAGAGTCTGGGATTAGCTGTGATCCTAGTCATGTCGAGTCAATTTTAAAGTTAGAAGCTCCAAAAAATGTTAAGTCTTTGCAACAATTTATAGGAATGTGCAACTTTTTAAGTAAGTTTATTCCGCATTTTACGGAAAGCACAGCACCGTTGAGGGAACTTATTAAAAAAGATAATGCGTCGCAATGGGTTGAAGCTCAAAATAGAGCATTTTTAGAATTAAAGACAAAAATAAGTCAAGCTCCTACCTTAAAAATTTTTGATAAAAACTCGCCTATCACACTACATACAGACAGCTCTAAAGAAGGAGTTGGCGCATGCCTATTACAAAATGGACAACCGGTATCGTTTTTCTCAAAAAGTTTGACAGAATCTCTGTTAAGGTGGGCACCCATTGAAAAAGAATTATATGCAATTTGCTGCGGCGTGGAAAAGTACCATCAATTTCTTTATGGTTACAAAGTAGTAATAGAAACGGATCATAAACCGCTAATTTCAATAGTAAAAAAGGACATAAGTAAAGTATCCTCAAGGTTACAACGGATGATATTAAAGTTATTAAAATATAACCTAGAAATTAGGTATGTTCCAGGTACTCAAATGTATATGGCGGATTCTTTGTCCAGACATTTTTTAAAAAATACTTCTCGGGATGATAAAACATTATCTGAAATAGTACACTGTATGAGTATAGAACTACCTATTAGTGACAATAGGTTAATACAATTAAAAAACGAAACTAGTAAAGATGAAAATTTAAAAGTTTTCTTAGAATGGTATAATGTTGGCTTCCCACAAAATAATCCTAACATAAATAATAATGAGTTAAAAACATTATATAAGATGAAATATGATATTTTTGTCCAAGATGGCGTCCTGTATTTAGGCAACAAAGTTATAATTCCTAAAATACTTAGGAAAGAAATGCTTGACATTGTTCACACTGGCCATTTTGGTATCAGCAAATGTAAAAGTAGGGCTAGATCGCTACTTTATTGGCCGGGTATAAATTCAGATATTGAAAATTTAATTAAAGCATGTCAAGTTTGTGAAAAATTTAGTTTTTCTAACTCTAAAGAGCCATATATTGCTCATCAGTTACCGGAAGTGCCGTTTAATAAAGTAGGGATCGATATATTTTATTTTAAAAATAATGACTATTTGCTATTAATAGATTACTATAGTAAATGGATTGAAATAAAAGAATTGGATGACAAAACATCTAGTAGTGTTATCCAAAAATTAAAACAAATATTTTCAGTACATGGTATACCTGGTACTATAGTTGGGGACAACATGCCTTTTTCAAGTTACAATTTAAAAAAGATGGGGCATTAAATTAATCACCTCTAGTCCCAGGTACCCACAGTCAAATGGGTTAGCAGAAAAGGGGGTAGGAATAGCAAAAAGGATATTAAAAAAGTGCAGTGAAAATAATGAAGAAATTTATTTGGCGTTACTTAATTATAGAAATACACCGATCACAGGTACTACATATTCACCTGCACAAATGTTAATGTCAAGAGTTTTGCGAGATCAGTTGCCATGCAGTAATATGGTTTTAAAATCATTTGTGGCAAATGATGTTACAAAACAACTTTTAAATAGTCAGGATAAGGCTAAAGAAAATTATGATAGAAACGCACAAACTAGACAAAATTTTAAAACAGGAAACAATATTTTAGTACAAGATTTAAAATCCAAAACCTGGATTCCTGGAAAAGTTAGCCAGGTTTGTGACACTCCTAGCTCATATATTATTCAAAAAAATGATGGCAGCTATTTAAGGAGAAATAGTTTCCATTTAAGAAACTCTCATAATAATGTAGTTATTAAACCACAATTTGTTGATACATCCATTTCTGTTGAGCCGCATGTTCCTAATATTAAGCCTACTTATTCTAGGTCAGATAGTTCTAAACGTTCTAGTTATGTAACTGATTATGATAATAACGTAGTGTTAGAAGATAAGTTGAAACAGACTAGGTCCGGTCGTACTGTTAAAAGGCCGAACTATTTAAAAGATTATTGTTAATTTTGTTACATAAAAAAAGGGGGATGTTGTATATGGAAAGATAGCCCTAGCAGCTATAACCATAAGATGCCGGTTAAGGAACTGGCAACGTTGGCCAGTCAGCCCACGAGAGCACGCTAGATGATACTTGTCAAAAACGCTCACAATGTATTATCTTATTTTAGTATAATAAATATCTTAAAGTTATAATTGCTTCGTATCATTTACTACATATGTGTTAGTGCGGAACTTATGTGTGCCGAGTTTACCGGAAAGTAAAACGTATGAACAGTTAATTACAGTATTAAGTGATTATTTTTCGCCGGTAAAATCAGTGTTTTCGGAACCTTTAAAATTTTACACGGCCCGCAGAGTGGGAGGCGATAGTGAAAAGTTTGTCGGCTAACTGTAAATTCGGGGACGAGCTGTCAACTCTTTTACGGGACATTTTCATCATTGGCGTAAATGACGAGAAAATCATGGATCGTCTTTTCGAAGAGGATGCAGCGCACCGGGACGTCACACTGCAGAAAATGGTGAAAACGGCAATTTCAAAAGAGTCTTTAATTCGGGAACGTCTCGAAGTAAGTTCGGCTATTAAAGTGAAAAGCGGGCCTGTGTTCTTTCAGCGACAGCGCGAGGGTAGACCACGCACGAATATAGATGGGGATACAACCGCGTCGACTGCGAGGCAGCAGCACCAGGGACGAAGTCAACCAAAACAGGACAACGCACAGAAGTTTTCAGGAAAATGCAATGTTTGTGGCCGGAAAAGCCATTAAGGAAGTGAGTGTCGATACCAAAATTGTGTCTGCCACAAGTGTGGAATTAAAGGACATCTTGCGCCAGTTTGTAAAGGTCAGAATTCTCATTATTTAAATTTAAATGAAAATAATTCAGATTCAGATTTTTTGGAAGCAGACATTAATAATATTCAATCAATTGAAACAGATTCGGTGGGCAATGTTAAGCCTACGTATATTAATTTGTCGGTTGAAAACATACCTTATTAGTTTTGAAGCCGATTCAGGTTTTGCGCATGCCGCGGTCTCTCAAAAATTATATTTAAAATATTTCAAACATTTAGAATTGCATAAAAATTATTTAGCATTAAAAGATTACATTGGAGTAACCTTTGAACCTATAGGTTACCTTTATTTAAATGTGGTTTTTGAGAAACGATTTATTTTAAAAACCTATGTATTGGAGAATGGTGGACCACCTCTGATTGGGAGGAATGGACTCCATATGTTAAATTTAGGAATTAGTAAAATCAACAATATAAGTTCTTCGTCTAAATTAGAGCAACTTATGCAACGTTATGCAGATATTTTTGATGGTAAGATTGGTACTTTTTAAGTTTGAAATAGACTTAAAGCTAAAGGACGGGGCTTTTCCAAAATTTTGTAAGGCCCGACCAGTACCATTTTCATTAAAACCTGCTTTAGTAAGTAAGTAAGTTTATTTTTGTGTTTTTTCCAAACGGTTACACAAGTCAATACACTATAAGTTAAAATAAATTAAACATAAAATAAACATTTCAATACAAAATAAGTTAAAATAAATTAAACATAAAATAAACATTAAGCAACATTAATAAATTACAGACTGGCTGAAAGGTATTCCATGTTAAAAAATACGCCTGCCAGAAGAAGTTTTTTAATAGAGGTCTTAAACTTTTCAGCACTCAATTCTCGCGTATTCAACAGTAACTTATTAAAGAATTTAATTGATAAATATAAAAAGGTATTTTGGCTTTTGCTTAGGCGGAATGTTGTAATTATAATTTGTTTTTTATTGCGTGTATTATAACCATGTATTTCTTCACCAGTTGTGAAACTATTTTTATTTTGATAGGCGTATAGAAGACATTGAAAAATGTATCTAGAAGGGAATGTAAAAACTCCCAATTTTATAAAAGCCGCTTTGCAGTCTACCCTGTAACCCAAGCCACATATTATTCTTATTGCTCTGCGTTGTAATCTAAAAATGTTTTCATGTTCTGCACAATTTCCCCAAACATTAATACCATAACTTAAAAGGGATTCGCAAAGCGCATAATATGCAGTTTTAAGAACCCTTAATGAAACAGAGTTTGCGAGATTAAGAAGTAAAAATATATTTCGTTCCTTCACTGTTTTAATATCTGTGTTACTTACTATCGTCAGCAAATAGAATACTAAATATATTTTCAAAGGTTGCCATATATTTAGAAAAGTCTTAAAATAAAAATGAGAAATAACAAAGGGCCCAGTACGGACCCTTGCGGCACACCAATAATTATATCTTTTAAATCTGACCAGATATTGTTAAACAAAACTTTTTGATTACGATTCGCTAGATAAGAAGATAGTAAGTCTAAACTTTTTTGTTCTAGTCCAAACAATTTCAACTTATCCAGTTTCCTTTTTTATGAATAGGAACTATTTTTGAATCCTTTAAGCAATCTGCATAAATTCCCGAAATAATGCATCTATTAAACAACTTTGTAAGCGGATAAACGACATGATTTACATTTCTTTTTATTATGGTGGAAGAGAGGCCATAAATATTTATGGCATTTAAATGTCTGTAGATCGACTAGATTGTAAGGAAAAAAATGTGTCACGCACTTGATTAAAGGTCACCTCTGAGAATTAAAAGTTTTTATCTTTAACATTGATTAAACTTAAAGGATTAACAGGACTAGTGGGTATATTTTTTTGTAGCTCACTAGGTGTTGAAATGAAGTAGTTATTAAATTCATTAGACGTGATATTATTTGAAACCTCTATATTATTTTTTTATTTCTTTTGTTATTAATGATACTCCACATAGTTTTTATTGGATTACTAGACTCTAATATTATTTTGTCATTAGCTATTATTTTTGGCTGTTTAAGTCTAAGGTTATAATTAAGTTTAGCTCGAGATTTAAGCATTCGTAATTCAGCAGTTGGAAAATTTTCATATAACTCACATAACAGTTTTAGGTGTTCCCTTTAGTCAGCTAAATCATCGTTAAACCATTTTATACCACCATCCGATTGCTTTGAACGGATTTCTCTCTCAGGAAAAGAGGTTACTACGCTACGCTAAGTCTGATACCATATGATTAAATTTATCAAAGCAGAAATTTATATCACCCTCGTTAAGGAAGTCACAAGAAATTTGTCCCAAAACATCATGCAAAGTGTTAAAGCCCTTGGCTGTTAGTGGCCTACACTTACGTGATTCTTTAATTCCATTTACCGTAGGAAGCTAAATATTGACCATTTATGCACGGTGATCAGAAAACTCGCAACTTAAAACTTTACCGGTTATGTTATATGTATTAAAATTTAGAAAAATGTTATCAAGGCAGTTGGAATATCGTGTGGGCTTGAAGATCGTTTGTTGAAGACCGAAAATGTTAAAAAGATTACATAAGGATTTAGCCTTTTGATCACTTGTATTAAAATATACGTTAAAGTCTCCACATATGACCCTGCGAGAATTCGGTTTAAAAAATTGTAGAATTCTATCAATTGTATTAATGAATATGTCAAAGTCGCATGAGTTTATGCCTTTGAGCGGTCTATATGGGATAAAATTTAATAATGGTATAAATTGGTTTAATAATTATAAATTAAAAAAAATATATTAAAAAAAGAAAAAATTGTCATACTTATTCTTCATATTGTAATAAAAGATAAAATCCAAGAGGGTTGTACATACAGTTGATTAGCAACAATTTTATTATTCTTAGAGGGACCGTCGTTATTATTTATAGGGACCGTCGTTATTTTTTTATAGGGACCGTTGTTCTTAGCAAAGGGACCAAATTTTCTATCCATAGTCACCAATGTTTAACATGTCCCCACTTTTATCATTTTATTTTACACCAATTTTATATGTTTATTTGTTCCATTTTTATTTATTTATTCTTTAACCTATTCAATTTTAATTCTCAACCATTTTAAATGTATCGTCCCCATATTAATTATTTATGTAATATTTATTAAACCAAATTTTAAATGTATGTTCCCATTATCATTGTTAATTTATTATTATTTATTATATTATTTTTATTTAGAAAAAAAAAAAAAAAAAAAGGTTCTGAAAGGGACCCGTTTTATGATTATGTCAAGCACGGCACGGCTTATAAACAAAAATATATTCATGACAAAAGAAATCAGCTCCTAAATCACATAATGGGGTCCTACACAGGACAAACTCACCAAAAAATAATACAGATGTCTACAAACAATAAATTGCCGGGCAAGAGAACTGTGTTCTGACCCGGAAAGACAAAGACAATGAGGATGCGATGCGATGCAAATTTTCTAAATTTAAAAATAAAATTAATATTTTTAATATAATATTTTTTATATTTCTCGTTTGGACTTTTTAATCCAATTGGCTTTCTCTAAGATTAATTTAAGGCATTATATTGTTTTTTTGAGTTTGGAATATATTTATTTCTTTATTATGCAAGAATTTTACAAAGAACAATGTTAACAGAGTAAAAATTTGCATAATTTTTCAAATATGTAACGTCGTTCCCTATGTTAGCAACATCGGTTCCTTTTCGTGGGACCGTCGTTACAAGGGACCGTCGTTGCGTTTAGACACAATTAGTGGGATTTGGATCAAGGTCTTTGAGATCAGTTCCTGCAAATTTGAGGTTAGGGATTGTATATGTTATTGTACAAATCTAAAATGTTTAGTCTGAGGTATAATTAAAAACAATTAAGATAATATTAAGGACCGGTGTTGTTCATTAAAAAAGTACGCATTAAAATAACATCGCTTAAACTAAATTTATTAAATGCATATTTACAATTAGAAGTACTTACCGCGCTTAACACGTAATGAAAATACTTGGTACTGATCTTAAACTAATAATTTTAACGTACCACGATCGGCATTCTAGCAGTGTCGGATTTTACTAATATAAGAAGCGCTCGATTTAAATTGAGTTATTTTTTTTAATTCAAACCAGTATAAGATTTTCCAAGTAAATAAGTCTTATGACGTAAGTTAACAGTTCTTAGATTAACTAAAAAATATTTTGCAAAGTTCAATTAAGGTAATCTACATACAAATATGGATTGTATGTCGAAAAAGGTTGCAGGAGACAAGGGACCGTTGTTACGTTTTTTAGGTTAATATATCAGATTTTCAAAACAGACGAAATTTATAGAAGCTATTAGTAACTGAGTATCAAAACCAGTTAATATTGAAGACATTACATTAACTAAATTGTACAAAAAGTCCATATTTAAGTTTTTTTGGAGACATATTTTCTCCCATTACTGAATTTTGTCCCATATACTGAAATTATGTTAATTTCGGAATTTATAATATTTATAAGTTTAATGGCTGCTACTTCACAGTGCATTTCCACTGATAAATTATTAATGTTGGGTAAGGTTTTAAAATCTAGATCTTTTATTATCGAGAGTATTATCGAGCCTCCATGAATTAGAAGAAGAAATTCATAGGTTGGTTAAAAAGGGAGTTCTAGTGCCGCAGGAGTTCTCAGACTGGGCCACTCCTGTGGTACCCGTTTTAAAGCCTAATGGGGGGTTGCGACTCTGTGGAGATTTTAAAATGACTTTAAATCCACAGTTACGAGATGTACATTGGCCTTTTCCTAAAATTGAGGAAATGTTTTCCGAATTACGGGGTGGTATAAAATTTACAAAAATAGACCTTGCTGAAGCCTATACACAATTGAAATTATCAAAAAAATCTCAAAAATCACAACCTTATGTACTCATTTAGGACTTTTCTGTTTTACACGTTTATGTTATGGCATAAAGACAGCCCCAGCCATTTTTCAAAAATTAATGGAGCAATTGTTTAAAGTCAGGGGAGTGTTTATCTTTTTGGATGATTTGCTAATAACTGGGAAAGACGATAAAGAGCATTTAGAGACATTAGAACTTGTTTTTAAAATTTTGCTAGAAAAGGGACTTAAAGTTAAATAAGAAAAGTGTTCCTTTTTTCAGAACTCAGTCCAGTACCTTGGTCACAAGATTTACAAGTCGGGCTTGCACGTTGAAGAAGACCGCGTACTAACAATTAAAAACATTAGAAATCCGACAAATACAACCGAATTAAAATCATTTTTGGGGATGGTTACATTTTATTTAAGGTTCATCTGTAATGCAGCCGAGATTTTACGACCGTTGTACGGTTTATTAAAGAAAAATGTAGAGTTTATTTGGACGGATAGTTGTGAAAAGTTTTAAAAAAATAAAAGAAGTCTTATTGTCATCTCAAGTTTTGGCACATATGTCAAAAGGTTAAGTTAACCGTAGACGCATCTCAATTTGCGGTGATTAGTCACGTTTATGAAAATAATTCGGAGCGACCCATAGCATTTGGATGATAGAAAAAGAAGCTTACGCAATAATATTTGGAGTTAAAAAGTTTTTTCAATACCTCTACGCAAAGAAATTTTTACTGTATAGTGATGTAAAACCATTGTTAACGATTTTCGGAGAAAAAAAGGGTTTACCTGTTTTTGCAGCAAATAGGCTACAGCGCTGGGCTTATATTTTGTCCGGTTTTGATTATGAGATTAGGTACGTGCATACCAGTAAAAACACTGCAGATATTTTATCACGGTTACCGATAGAAGGTCAAGAACCGACCGAAAATTTATATTTGCGTTTTTTTTAATGACAACTGCGATAAATTAAATTATTTTAACTTAGTTGAAGATGCGCATAATTTTTTGAATTTTCAAAAAAATTAAGCGTGAAACAGGGGTAGATAAAATTTTAAGTAAAATTATTTTTTATGTTAAAAATGGTTGGCCAGCAAAATGTCCTTTGGACGATTTAAAACCATTTTTTATAAGAAAAAACGAGATTACAATTGAGCAAAATTGTTAAATGTGGGGTTATCTTTTAATTATTCCTGAAAAATATAGGTCATTAATTTTAAAGGAACTTCACACTACCCATATTGGTATTGTGAAAATGAAGGCCCTAGGACGATCATATTTTTGGTGGCCGTCCATTGACAAAAATATTGAAGAAATTTCGTTCAATTGTAAGACTTGTGCGGCTGTTGGTAGTAAACCCAGTAGTTCGTCACTTACTATGTGGGATTACACAGAAGAACCATGGACCAGGCTCCATGCTGATTTTTTTGATTTATTCGATAAAAATTATTTAGTGATATTGGATGCTCATTCAAAGTAGAGACATAACCGCAACCACTACTATTAAATATTTTAAGGAAGTATTCAGTAGATTTGGCTTAATTATAGAACTGACGACCGATAATGGACGCTCGTTTATTTCAGAAGAAATTCAAATTTTTCTAAAAAGCTCAGGAATTAAGCATTATAGGGGAGCGCCGTATCATCCGCCACAAATGGACAGGAGTAATCGGGGGTAAAAATTAAGAAAAAAGCGATCAAAAAGGCAAAATATGATAATAAAAATTTAGACACACATTTAATAATAAATCATTTTTTATTTCAATATCAAAACACTCCACATTCGACTACGGGAGAAACGCCTGCCAAACTTTTGTTAGGGTGTAATTTACGCACAAAATTTAACTTATTATTACCGTTTACAGAAGGTGTGGTAAAATCTAGACAGTCTTATCAGCAAAAATATCATGAAAAGAACCGGAACATAATATTTTTGGTAAAAGATAAGGTTTGGGTTCGTGATTATAGGGCACGACATCCTAATTGGTGTGAGGGTTTAGTAGAGAGAGTACTAGGACAAAAAACTTATATTGTCAAAGTCGATGCTGGATTGTGGAAACGTCACAAAAATCAACTAAAACCAAATAAGGGTAACATTTTAGTTTCTAATCAAAAGAATAGCCCAATTCAAGATTCAATTTCGATTATTCCAAGATTGACTTTGCCTGAAAATAGTACGGAGCCTCAAGGGGCTGACAATAATGTTCAAAATGTACCAATACAAAGTGTAAATGACAGTAATGTTTAAAATGTACCAATACAAATTGTAAATGAAAATAATGGACAAAATGTTCCTAACACCTTTGAGGTCCCAGAATGACTATAAACAAATAAATAAATAAATAACCAAATTACAAATAGTGAAGTGGATAAAAGTGAAACTGTCAGAGTGTTAAGATCTCGTGCAAATATTAAACCGCCCGATAGACTAAAATTGTAGTTAGTTATATAAACATTTAAGAAGGGAGGTGTTAGATATGACATATTATATCTAGAACAATACTTTACAGTTCATTTGAATATGTGTGACCTGCGCACATGAGCAACCTTGCCGTACGCAAGGTACACAGAGTGGATTTATCAACCAGTCATTGTACTATATGCCTTAATTAATAATAATTTATGAGTTTAATTATCTATCCACATATATAATACTAACCTTAAAAACTAACGTTTGACAAAAACGTTATAAAATACATTAATCTAACGTTAGTTTGCTAACTAAATTCTAACCTTTTTCCAACCTTTTTCTTACTTTAAATATTTTTTAAATTTACATTATTAATACGTAAGCTATACTAGAAAATACTTATTTCAGACAGCTATGTGCCTAGGTTTGATAATTATTTATTATTTCTATAATAAGTTTAAAAAATATCCCCTAAAAGTCAAAACTATAGTAAGTCTGGCAACGCTGTACTATAATTAAAAAAATATTTTAAGATTCTGAATGTATAAATAAATATTAACTAACTAAATATAATTTTTTTCTGAGAGGTAAACGTATTTATCGAAGTATAACAGGATATTACACGAAAAATATTTAGGGCCACCTAAAAAGATGGCTATTTTATAAAAAAAGATTTATTTATATGAATAAATTTATCTCCAGCTGACATTTTATGATGCAGGTAGAAATTTCCTAGTTGGCCACGCCCCCTCCGTTAGAAAATTAAACGTACTTATAACGTATTACTAACTTAAAAATCTAACGTTAAATTGTATTAAAAAGCGGGACATTTGCACATATGTTATAACGTACTTTAATACGGTGATGGGCCACATGTCATGTTTTAAGTTTTCATTCTTATTTGGAAGCTAAGAATAAGTAGGGCGTGCCCCCGGGGGCATTGAGGTTATTTTTTTTATTATAATAAACCTACCCAATAAACAATAGTTCGGCCGCGAATAGGCGGTAAAATGATGGCAAATGATCATCGCTTTTTGACGTCAGTCCGACGTTGGAACGATGTCTGATCGCCGGTCGACAAAATGATGGCACATGATAATCGAAATACGACATCGACTCAACGTCGGGACGCGCCGTCGGCAAATGATAATCAAAATTCTACATCGGCTCAACGTCGAACCGTCGTCGGCATTTGACTAAACACCTTAAGAGCGGAATACCAGCGGAATTTGATAAACATGGAGTTAATCATGAACAGGTTGTTTCTTGTACTCAACAAAATAAAGAGATTTTCGCAGTATTTTGCTTTCCTATGTCAAAAAATGCAATTTTGCGTTTTTTTTTGTTTGTCCATAAAAATCAGTTTTAAACAATTGTCGAAAGGTCGGTCGGTCGGTCGGTCTGTTCGGGAAATCTTGTAAACACGATAACTTAAGAATGCTTTAAGCTACAGACTTGAAATTAGCATACCGATACTTCACCAAAAGTTCTCGCTCGGAATTGTTTTTGGGGGATGAAGAAAGGGGGGCAGGGTAAATGGGGAAAATAAAATATTTTTTTTACAAAAAATTGAAAATTACCATTTAAGTAGGGGTTTTTTATGTTACTAAAATTGAATCTGAATAAAAACTCCACCCCCGCGGGGATGGGGGGTAATTATGTTTACAATATTTTCGTGAAAATTCGTGTATAGGGGTTTTTAAGGTAGCGAAAACTAAAGCTGATGATAATTTTTTTAACTTCATTCCCGGGGGGTGAGGGGTTAATTATTTTTAATTGTTTACAATATTTTCGTGAAAATCTGATAACAAAAAAAATTAACTCTATCCCCGCGGGAGTGAGGAGATAATTAATTCGAGGTAGTTAAAATTGAATATAATAACGAAAAAAATTTAACTTTACCCCCGCGGGGGCAAGGGGGTAAATATTTTTAAATGTTTACAATATTTTCTTGAAAATTAGAGTATATAGGGATTTTTTATATCTGACATTATCTTTTATAACTTTATCCGGGGGGTGGGGTAGGTAATTACTTTTTAATTTTTAAACATTTTCCTGAAAATTGGTATAAAAAGGTTTTTGAGGTAGCTTAAACTGAATCTAATAACAACAAAAAATCAACTCCACCCCCGCGGGGGTGAGGGGTAATTAATTTTAAATGTTTACAATATTTTCATAAAAATTGTTAATAGGGGTTTTTGAGATTGCTAAAATTGATATCTGATAATAAAAATGGTATAAAGAGGTTTTTGAGGAAGCTTAAATTGAATCTGATAACGAAAAAATTTTAATTCCACTCCCGGGGGGTTAGGCGTACTTATTTTTAAATTTTTAAATATTTTCGTGAAAATTGTTATAAAGAGGGTTTTAACCTCTTCAGGGACATAGGCAAATATGTTTACGTTTAAAAATAAATTCCGCAAAATGAAATTCACCGAATTTCTTATTCCTCAGTGGCTATAGCTGTTACCATTTGCTTTGTTTCCAATCACAAGCGACATCTAATGGCCAAGATTCGCACATCTTCAGTTATTTACTTGTTTTGACAATAAAAAGCATTTTTAACTTTTGCTGCTAAATTAATTTAAACAAAAAATTCGTCCCTGAAGAGGTTAAGGTAGCTTAAATTAAATCTGATAACAAAAAAAAAATTAACTTCACCCCAGCGGGTTTAAGGGGGTAATTATTTTTAATTTTTTATAATATTTTGGTGAAAATTAATATAAAGGGGTTTTTAGGTAGCTAAAAATGAATCTAATTATCAAAAATTCTTACTCTATTAGAGTAGAGGGGTTAAACCCCTGAAGGGCGGGGGTAGTTTTCTTGAAAATTGTTATAATACATGGGGTTTTTGAGGTTCGCTAAAACTGAAACAGAATTTTTTTTTCTAAATCCACTCCATGGGGGAGGGTTTTGCGAAAATTGGTATATTGGGGGTATTTGAGGTTGGTAAAAGGAAATCTGATAATAAAGAATCCATTTCACACGCGGAGGTGAAAAATGGAATAACTTCACCCCGCGAGGGCGAAAGGTTAATTGGTTGTGTTTTTTGTTATCTCGTTTCATAAAAACGTGAAATTTAACATGGACTTATCATCCGAATAATTTCGGATTAAAACAATAATTGAAGTTTAAATTTTTTTATACATTTTTTATAGATTTTTTGTATATGCAGTTCCTAAAAAGCATGTAAGAATTTTAATTAAAGGTACCTTTAAATTATATAATAAATTTAAATTTTATTATTTTAGTACATTACACACAGATTGGGAGAAAATAAAACTGTTTATTTAAAATAAATATAAAAAAAATAAACCTTCACCTTAGATGTTTTAACTATGAAATATTAATATCATTAGTAATAGTGTTTTAAAATAAATAACATAAATAAATAGTAGATAAATACCTTTAATAACTAGTATAGTTTGTGTAGTCTTTTACTTATTTATTCTTATTTTATAGTTGTCCCTTTTATTTAACGCTTCCTCCATTTACCTTTTAATATTTACCAACAACGCAATGTCATCTTCAAAGCGGAACATGCAAATTTTGAATGCTTGAATCCAGCAATCTAGTTTATTTTTAGTTCATTATTCCTCGAATATTAACAAAGTCTTTGATAAAAAATTACAATAATAAATTTAATTTAATCTAAAGAAATGTTTCAAAAGCAAATAATGATAATGATACAGAAATTTTAGAACTAAAATAAATAAAAGGAAAATTAAAAAAATTAAACATAAATTAAAACACTAAAATGTAATATTCAAATATATGCAGAATAGTATTGGTATAAAGAGGTTTTTGAGGAAGCTTAAATTGAATCTGATAACGAAAAAATTTTAACTCCACCCTCGGGAGGTTACTTAATTTTAAATTTTTAAATATTTTCATGAAAATTCTTATAAAGAGGTTTTTAAGGTAGCTTAAATTAAATCTGATAACAAAAAAAATTAACTTCACCCCTGCTGGTGTAAGGGGGTAATTATTTTTAAATTTCTACAATATTTTCTTTTGGACTTTTTGAGGGGTATAAAGAGGTTTTTGAGGAAGCTTAAATTGAATCTGATAACGAAAAAAATTAACTTCACACCCGCGGGAGGGGGTACTTATTTTTAAATTTTTACAATATTTTCGCAAAAATTAATATAAAGGGGTTTTGAGGTAGCTAAAACTGAATCTAATTATCAAAAATTCTTACTCTAACCCCTGAGGGGCCGGGATAGTTTTCTTAAAAATTGTTATAATATATGGAATTTTTGAGGTTCGCTAAAACTGAAACAGAATTTTTTTTTTCTAAATCCACTCCAAGGGGGAGATTTTTGTAAAAATTGATATATTGGGGTATTTGAGGTTAGTAAAAGGAAATCTGATAATAAAGAATCAATTTCACACGTCCAAACCAACAACGCAATGTCATCTGCAAAGCGGAGCATGCAAATTTTGAATCCTTGAATGCAGCAATCTAGTGTATTTTCAGTTCATTATTCCTCGAATATTAACAAAGGCTTTGATAAAAAATTAATAATAATATAATTTAATCTAAATAAATGTGGCAAAAGCAAATAATGATAATGATGCAGAAATTATAGAACTAAAATAAACAAAAGGAAAATTAAAAAAATTAAACATAAATTAAAACATTAAAATGTAATATTCAAATATATGCAGAATAGTCTGTCACTATTTTAAATAAACTGCATATAAAATAGTACGTTAAATACATACAAGTTGGATTCATAATGATCGCTAATATAAAAGGAACCAAAATATAAGCAATAATGAAAAAATGTATATTTGAAAAATAAGATAATTCCAATAAAATATATACCAATCAACTCAAAATCCTATTTTTAACAATATATTTTAGGTCAATAATGTCTAAACTAGGTCCTTCTGCATGACGCAATTTGACCGCAATATGAAATGAAGCAAAATAGATAGTGTGATGTATATATGTTATATCTGAACCCACCTATATCAAAACAGCGATAAGGCACGTACCAGACTTGAGCGTGCCCAAAACTGCTGAGACAGCAGTGCAACAATGTAATAACACCGTGGGAGGCCTCGAGCCGTGAGAAATGCCATCTCAGCAGTCCCATTTAGTATTTAAGAATAACTTTGTTTTATATAGAGGCATTATATTTTAGAATCTAGACTAAGTAACTCGTTCTTTTAATTTTATTTGTATTAATAAATAAAATCTTTTTTAAAAACCCAAGTTTCAATTCGGGGTTATATCAAATTTGGCGCAGTCACTTAGCGTTGGTGAACGGATTAACTAGCGTGTGAGTCCTACTCTTTAAAGTGATTGAATCAGCTCCAGTTCGAGTGCGCGAGTTCAAATGGAAAAAAGGACACTAATGTAAGTTGAATCTTTTTATTTTATCGTGTACAGCGTATATATTTTTTATTTTATTTCTCTTTCCTCCTGTCCTTTTTATTTTGTTTTACGAACTTTTTCCCTTACCTAAAAACAATGTCTGACCCAGAACCAACCGTGACAAAACAAGAAGGCTCCTCAGCGAGTCAACAATTGTTGGAACCCTATAAACTTGCAGAAATTTTCGCTCTAATCCCTGAGTACGATGAGGATCAAGTACTTCTCAACTCTTTCAACACCGCGTGCTATACAGCACAACAAATCGCTGTTGGTCAACATCAATTTTTATTAATGGTTCACATAAAAAACAAATTACGCGGCCGCTCGTCGCAACTCGTAAATAGTAGAAGTCTAGTAACGTGGGCTTCAATCAAAGATCTTCTTCTCGCCCATTTTGGCGACACAAGAGATCTTTCGGGTCTTATTCATGACCTTCAATTGGTTAGGCAAGGCGTTAATGAATCCGCCCTTAGTTATACTAACAGAGTCCAAAATCACAATTCGAAATTGCATGCGGCAATAAATCGACAACAGCTTACTGCTGATCAGAAGTATGCCCAAAGACTAATAATAGATTCTATGTGTCTAGACATGCTTCTGACAGGCTTAGATCCGAGAATAGGGAGCATAGTTCGGGCCTCAAACCCGGACTCCCTAATAGAAGCTGCCACCCGGATAAATCGAGAAACGCAGTTAATGTACTTGGAAACCCAAAGACTTAACCGGGCTAAACCAAGGCCCCCTATCCAAAGTAGTAATAGTAATTTTAGACGCTACCCAAATACCCCACAAAACCCTCCGATAACTAGAAGCCAAAATTTTTCACAAAATTCTTCGTCAAATAGAAACCAAATGATATGTAACTATTGCAAAAAACCAGGGCACCTAATAAATGAGTGTTTTAAGAGACAAAATGCTAACAATCCCAATCCCCAATATTTTAACCGCGCAACTAGTAGCTCTAACCAAGCCTCCAACTCTCGAACTTATCATTTAAACTTCGAAGAGAGTCAGGATTCTCGCAACCTGGCCCCGATAGAACCAAGTCCAGAAAACCTGACCAACCAATTCCAAAATATGGATATTTAAACGTTAACATTCTCAAAAGTTATGCCACGAAATCCAATAGTCTATTTTATATTAACGATACTCAAAACAAATTCAAATTTTTAATAGATTCGGGAGCCGCTATTTCCATTATTAGACCACATACACTAAATAATTTTAACCTAACCAACGAAAACCTTACTATCCAGGGAATAACAAACCAACCAATTATAATACAAAATTCTACTTGGCTACGGTTAAAAAAAAATGACCCGCATAAAGTTTACGTGGTCGATCTCGATATAGAATTCGATGGAATCCTTGGCATGGACTTTCTTGAGCATTACGAATGTTGCGCTGATTGGAAAAATATAATTCTTTCTACTAATTTTAAGTCTATAAAAATGTTTAAGTTAAGTGAATCCACAAATGAAAATATTGTTGCGACGGGCCGTCCGTCCGCCAGCAATCTGAGACTAATTATTATAAATCAAAGGTTGATAGCGGATTGGCAGCTGATCAACCCAGTAAATCAAAGGATATTGACAGGAATCAACCTTTCAATCATCTGTTAAATAAATCAAATCCTGTTTTAAATGTTGATAGCGGATTGGCCGCTGATCAACCTAGTAAATCAAAGAATATTGACAGGAATCAACCTGCCAATCATCTGTTAAATAAATCAAATCCTGTTTTAAATGTTGATAGCGGCTTGGCCGCTGTTCAACCTAGTATATCAAAAAATATTGACGGAAATCGACCTGTCAATCTATCGTTAACTAACAAAAGTAATCTTAATCCAGAAGCTAGTAGCGGAAAATTCCCCTCCCCTATCAGGTTTAATAACCCCGAAAAACCTAAAACTTTTACCGAAAATTTTGTTGAAATAGACCCAAGAACTGAAGAAGTCTTCAAGATTAAATGCAACTTAAAAAGTGCCGATGCTATCTGTCACGCAATATCTTTCGATAATATTAAAATAGCAAATTCAATAGTTAGAATCGATAATAATGGAGAATTCCTCACAACTATAGCCAACACGAACTCTATAAAGAAATCTTTTAAGTTACCAGAATTAATCCTAGAACCACTAAACCCTGTTACAGTTAACTCTTACGAATCAATAAATAATCCCGATACAAAAAATACCTTTGCTGATACTGACCGCGAACGAAAAATTAAAGAAACCCTAAGACTCGATCATTTAAATACAGAAGAAGCAGAATTTATTAATAATCTATGCCTAAAATATTCAGACATCTTTTACCTGGAAGGAGATAAATTAACATTTACAAATAAAGTTAAACACGAAATTAACACCGGAGACTCTAGACCTATTTTTACTAAATCCTATAGATACCCCCATGTCCACAAAGAGGAAGTCAAAAACCAGGTTAAAGAAATGATCGAACAAAATATCATTAGACCTTCAGCATCCCCTTGGTCCAGCCCTGTCTGGGTTGTTCCAAAGAAAACGGACACTACCGGCGAAGAAAAATGGCGCGTAGTCGTTGATTACCGAAAACTAAATGAAGTAACAATCGGTGATAGATAGATTACCCAACATAGCCGACCTCCTTGACAAACTCGGAAAATCTACCTACTTTACTATTATGGACCTCGTCTCCGGATTTCACCAAATCGAATTTAACTCCCCTGATATTTCAAAAACCGCTTTCTCTGTAGACAACGGACACTACGAATTCTGTCGAATGCCTTTCGGGCTTAAAAACGCCCCAAGCACATTCCAGCGCGTAATGGACCAAATTATGTTCGGCATACAAAACGAACGATGTCTTGTCTACATGGACGACATTATAGTCTTTTCCGCGTCCCTCGAAGAACACATGGAACGTCTCAATGAAATCTTTTCCCGCTTAAGTCAATATAACCTTAAAATTCAGCCTACTTAGGCCATGTTATCACGGAAGATGGAGTAAAACCTAATCCGAAAAAAACCGAGTGCATTCAAAAATTCCGACAGCCAAAAAATCAAAAAGACATCAAAAGCTTCTTAGGTTTGATTGGCTACTACCTCCGCTTTTTACCTAACTTCGCAAAAATTGTAAAACCTCTTACCACCCTCCTTAAAAAGGACATTCCCTTTATATTTAGGCGGGATAGTATCGAATCCTTCGAAAAATGTAAAATTCTTTTAACTACTGCCCCTATACTTCGCTACCCTGACTTCACTGAGGAATTCGTCGTTACCACGGACGCGAGCTCGTACGCAATTGTCGTCGTCCTTTCGCAAGGTCCACTTAATAAAGACCTACCCATAGCATACGCGTCCCGAACCCTGAATACTGCAGAAATAAATTATTCGGTCATAGAAATAGAACTTCTAGCAATTGTCTGGGCCGTAAAGTACTTTCGGCCCCATCTTTTCGGGAGGAAATTCAAACTCGTGACCGATCACAGGCTCTTGACGTGGCTCTTTTCGATAAACGACCCTGGGAGCCGTTTGCCCGTTAGCCAAATTATCTATAACCCGGAAAAACTAATTTAAATGCTGACGCTCTTAGTAGAATTCACTCATATCAATGTTCTAATAAACTCGAAACCACCATAGATATATTTGACGTAATATTTTCCCCGAAGTAACTAACTAGAATGTAAAAATCGTGTTCGACAACCTAAATAACTGTCCCCCAGAATATTCCCTAGCTCATTGTGTATCCAAAGATATTGCCATGAAAAAAGGTATTGGAATTTGGAATTTAGGAATCGGTTTAAAGGTATAGAAAAACTAAAATCCCAAGAAAAAGCCGTTAGCAAAGTAGCTCAATTAACTATCGACAATCGAAATATTTACTACCTTGTAACTAAGGAAAAATACTACCAAAAACCTACGTATAAAGGCTTTATCAGGGCTCTTCAAAACCTAAAATTATTACGTAAACAAAATAAAGATATAAATCTCGCTATGCCTAAGATTGGGTGTGGGCTAGATCAGTTAAACTGGGCAGTACTAAAGTTGATAAAACAATTTTTTTCGGACTCAGACATTAAAATTTTTATTTACATAAACACAAATTTAAGTTTCGAAGTTAATACGCTTAGAATATTTCATACTGACAGCCCCCGAAATAGTTAAAGAAGAATATAAAGTCTTTTCAAAAGCTTATAACGAAAGATCACTTATCGACCATTCAAAAGTCTCTTATTCCAACGACCAACTTCTTGACAAAAGACATAAAAATATCATAACCCTCTTTAAACAGAAAAATTTAGACTACTTACATGAGATAATTGTCGAAGACTTCTCGGACGATGACCGAGAGTTTTCAATTTAAAATATAAACATTGTTAATAGCGCTTTAATAACTAACAGAAAATATATCATTATCCCGATACCTAGAGTCGCGGAAAACGATATAGAACACTTATTTACCCTACTCTTTAAAGAAAAACGCATATTCAAAGAAAATGAGACATACTATGTCGAGGACGTTGCCGACCTAAAACTCCCAGAAATTCTAAGCTTTATGTTTGCCGATGTAGACTTAAATTTTATTATTTTTCAAAATCTAGTGACCGAACCCGACCCTGACCAACGTCCCATAATTATTTCTCAGTACCATGACGGGAAAAACAATTTGCACAGAGGCATCAACGAAACCTTCCGTAGAATACGCGAGAAATATAACTGGCCCAACCTCCAAAAGGAAGTTGAAGCCTACATAAAATCCTGCGACCTCTGTGCCAGAGCAAAAATTAACAGACGAAATACAGACAGACCACTTGTAGTGATCGAGACTCCTAAAACTCCATTTGAGAGAATAAACATAGATGTATTTAGTATTCCTAACAAACTCTATTTCCTCACCATAAGGGAAACGAAATTTACCCAAGCCTACCCACTAAAGGATAAGAGCGCAAAGGAGGTTATAAGAACCTTAATGGTCTTCTTCCAGCACTATGGAACCCCGTTACGAATTCATACTGACAATGGGGGAGAATTTGAAAACCAACTAATGTACGATTTAGCTAAACTGTAAGACTTTAAACTTACGACAAGCTCCGTGGCTCACCCCCAATCAAACGGTTCGGTAGAAAGATTTCACGCAAGCCTTGCGGAAATACTTAGAGTACAGAGCCTTGAATTCCCCAAAGAAAATACCCTAGAAATTCTACCCTACGCAATGATATCCCATAACACTAGCGTAAATAAAACCACGGGTTTTACCCCCTATGAACTTGTTTTTGGCCATACGGTTCCAGATCTCCAGAAAAATTATATAATCAAAACGAACTAATTAGTAAGTACATTCGCGACCTTAATAATAAAATATCCTATAATTATAGAATTGCCCGCGAAAAAACTATTCGGTCCAAAGAAAAGGCGAAAGAACGCTTCGACAAACACGTCAACCCAAAACCCCCTCAATATCACGATGGACAAAAGGTCTGGCTCAAAGAGTCCCAAATTAGTCACAAATTAAAACCAAAATACTATGGGCCTTTTACCATCGAATCCACCTTTTCAAACTCTGCCATAATTAAGAGAGACAACTTTACTACTAAGGTTAATTTTGACGGACTTAAACCTGTCACAGATCGTGACCCTAATGACGCTACTGACGACGACGAAGGAAATAACGAAGGTAATATTGTTTCAGGTCCTTCTGGACAGCAATAATTATCCTCCAGGGTTGCAGATCCCAAGAAAAATTCACCCTCACTCCTCTTAACAACACTTTGGGCCTCTATTACCACAATGAAGGCTCTATAAAAATTTCAAATGATAGATAGAAACTGTTAGTATATAAAGACATAACCTTACTTAAAAACTCCTTTAACAATAACAAAATAATCCTTAATCACATTAATGACTTGCTTAATCTAAATTCGAATCCACGTTTACTATATTTTGCGACCGACGCTCGCTCCCATACCCATATGACAGAATTTCCGACTCTATAGAAAAGAAGTTCCTAGAAATAAGGGGGGATACAAACTCCTATAGGACTAAAAGAGGTATTCTTAATGGAACCGGTTCAATCTGGAAAGGCATTACGGGTAACCTAGACGCTAGCGACGGCGAATATTATGAAAATTGCATAAATAAATTAGAGAAGGATAAACATGAAATCCAAAACTTAATCAAATTTTAGTCACTACACAAACAATCAAAATCAGAAATTGCAAATCGACGAAGAAACCTTTAATGAGGATCTTAAAATAATAGAAAATCAACTTTATAATATTACGGATAATCAAAATTATTTTGAATCCAAACTTAAAATCTTTAACTTATGTGAACAATTAACAGAATCATTTATTTTAATGATATCCTTAATAGCATCACCTTTGCTAGATTAAAAGTACTTCATCCCTCAATCATACAACCCTTAGAATTATTAGACCAACTCTCTAAAATTTCACAGGCTACCGAAAAGGGTAATCTACCTTTATAGCTAATTACATTGACATAATCGAACTCGAAAAAGTCCAAACAGAAAATAAATTAATTTTTATTTTGTCAATTCCCCTTGTTGACTATGATAATTATAACTTTTTACACTTATACTCCCTGCCTGCTCCGGATCCTAGAACATCCCTATTTCACACAATCCTTACTTTCTCTAAATATATCGCTGTATCCGATGATAATAGATTCTATACACAAATCCTTAACTTGAACTCGTGCAAGGCACTTCCGGCAACAGGAAACAAGATCAAGATTTGCTACAATATGGTCACATACCCGATCGACTCCACAGCCACATGTGAAGCACAAATTATTAACCACCCTTCAAAACTACCCCCC
>OY294047.1:20747597-20774231 GCA_958510825.1 Brachypterus glaber | reverse complement strand
ACAGAAAATTTCTACGCAGATATACAGGAAAATTTAGATAAATTCGATACATCTAATTACAGTCCAGAAAATCCTCATAACATTTCAGTGAACAAATCAATTTTGGGGAAAATGAAAGATTAATTAAATTAAATTATTCATGACTTTTATGGTACAGGGGCTAAAGCTTATTGTGTAAATGTTTCTGGAAAATTAATAAAAAAAGCTAAGGGTATACCAGATACGGTTACAAAAAAGAGTTACCTGAAAATGATTACAAATTAGTAGTAGAGACAGAAGGGGAAAAATTTTTTCGTGAAATAAAAACTTTCCGGTCACATTTACATAACGTATATGTGGAGCTTAAAAATAAAGTAGCTCTCTCATATGCGGATGATAAGCGATTTATTATACTGAAAAAACACTAGCTTGGGGGCATCAAGAGATAAAAACATATAGACAATTAGTTCATGATTGATCAACTCGCAAACAACATGTTGAAGGAGCTTCTTGAGGTTTATTTAAAAAAACTACATGATTTAAAAAGGGATATTGAAGAGTATGAGATGAAACTAAAAATGTTTTACACATTTTCGAAACTAAATCTTATAGAAAACAGAAAGAACATGTCCGATTTGAAAATAGAAAAATAAATAATAATTAATAAATATATTTTGTTTTATTTTCCCTAATTTAAATCAACAATTTTATTTTTAATTAACTTGCAAAGCCGAATTTTACATTCTAGTACTCTATTCAAAATCCTACTAGCTGCTTCTATCCTTCTTTGAAAATAAAATCTATCTCGTGCATATTGTTTCCAATCTCCCCCATCTTCCCAATCTTAGTAGGGGAAATAATATGTTATTGTTATGGGGTCAAACTTAATACTTGCATGACTACTAATTTTTAAGCCAATTTATATTTTTTATACGGAGTCCCTGTCTCCTTCCCCCTCCTGCAATCCTCAAATCTCAACTTTGTCAGATCACTTTTTTACTTGCGTTAAACACTTCTGCGCATAAATATGTCCCACCAAACTGTACTGCACATGGTAACTTTGTCAGATCACTTTTTCACCTGCGTTTGTCCTATTAAACTCTTCTGCGCATAAATATGTCTCACCAAACCGTACTGCGCATGTCCAAACCTAAATTTTTCTCAGTTTAACCGAATATACCCGAAAATAACCAAAAAACTCGACTAAAGCCGTAAAACCAAAAAAAAACATGTAGAAACATGTAAAAATCCCCTTCCCCTTATTTCCAGATCAAATCCCAATTTTCCGACTGCCCCCTGTATAGAACAGAGGTAAGAGATAAAAATTGGCGGAAAACTGACGTCATCCCCCAATGTAAAAAAACTTTTCGACTGCACCCGTACATGGGAGGAAGGAGTGAGTTCAAACTCTCTAAAATACCCTACTAGCCCAATATACCCACAAAAACCCTACAAAGTTTCAATTCGATCCATCCATCCGTTGTTTTGTTTCATTCGATTGAATTTTTGAAAAAATTAAAGGATCACTTTTTTCTCTTAAACGCTGATAATCTCTAAAAATACGAAAAAAAATTCTCTCGATTTTTTTCATATTTTTATCGCGTCCAGCGTTTAAAGTTGCTACAAAAAAAAATTCTCAAAATTAAAAAAAAAAAATTAAAATTTTTTCCAATTTTTTTTTTTTTGATTCACTTCATAAAATTTATCTAAACAATCTCTTATGATTTCCAACGCGATTTCGCTACTGCGTTCCGTGATTCTGCTAACCAACTTTTAATTAAATAAAAAAAAAGTTGAATTTTGACCTCAATTCCACTTTTCAGAAATTATTTTACGATACTTTTTTTTGAACCAATGGCGTAACTAGAATAGAATAGAATATCCTTTATTCATTAATTAAGATTGTAGAAACATTAGGATTTACAATTTTGAATATGAATGTTGTCAATAATAATAATAAATAATTTATGAATAACTAAAAAATAAATACCCAACTAAATAAATAATAATCATACGAAAAAATAAATAATAACATAATAAACAAATAAATAACAATGAAAAGTCACGCACAAAATACATAATGTTATCTTTATAGATAATCAGCCATTGAGTATGGTTCTAAGTCTACGAGAAATGAGTAAATAAGTTTCTTATAGGTGTTGAAGTTTCTGGTGGACTTAATGATGTTGGGCAGTTTGTTAAAGACTGACATGCTAGAGTACATGCAGTCTTTTTCAATTGTGTGAGCCTGTGATGAGGAAAAATGTATGTCTTCTACTTGAACTCAACATATCTTGAAACAGATTATTGTTTTTAAAAATAAAAATTAGAAGTTCGTAAATATATAGCCCAGTAAGGGTAAGAATACGGTTACTCTTAAAATGTCTCCTGCAAGACTGATGAGATTGCATACCGGGGGTGCAGGGGGTGCGGTGCGGAGGGGGCCCGGCCTTTAGGGGCCCCACGCCGTCGAATATAAAAGCACTGTTAATGTTCAATATTTTTAAAAATAATTCATTAAAAATAAAAATCTTAACTATAATTTGCGGTAGCATCTAAGTAAAAAGGGAGAGTGTCGCATTGGCGGTTATGTCAAAGGAACCGCTTAAAGACTGCCAACTTTTTATGAGAAGGAATTTTTATTTTTTTTTACTTTTTTCCTTGTTTACTTAACCTAATAAAAAACTTTAAACATTTCAGTTGTTTTTTTATATTGGATTTTTGCGTCCCCTGCACACACGTGTGTGAAAAAAGCGTAAATCCTACAGTGCGACCTCCACGTGGTAGATACGCTTTAGCTAACGCTAATGCCGGCGTTTTTTTTTAAATTTCCGGGAATCATAATTTTTTTTTTTTTGAAATTTTGAATTTTTTTTTGTCGTAACTTTACACGATGGTCGCGATAAAAATGTGAAAAAAAATCGAGAGAATTTTTTTTCCGTTTTTTTTAGAGATTATCAGCGTTTAAGAAAAAAAACGTGATCCTTTAACTTTTTCAAAAATTCAATCGAATGAAACAAAACAACGGCTGGATGGATCGAATTGAAACTTGGTAGGGTTTTTGTGGGTATATTGAACTGTAAAAGGCACACTTAACATTAGTCGTTTTCGCAATATTCTTAATTCAGCGCGTGATTTTCCAAAAAACCTCCAAAAGCCCATTTTTTCGCGATTTTTCAAAATCATGTTAACAATGAAAAATTAAAAAAAAAAGAAAAAAACGATAACCAAACCTTGTAGAGAATTTATTTAAGTTTCTGAAACCCATCTTCAATTCTCTGTGGGACCACTGGTTGCTGAGATATCGATGATCCAAGACAAAATGATCCATTTCCATTCAAAGTCCGATAGCTCAGCAAGAAATGGTCGTATCAAAGCTTACAAAAAATCCAATTAAAGCTGAATAAACAACCTATCCGATCCATATAAAGGTTTAGTCGGAATTTTTTTTTTAAAAAGTCCGTGGACCAAAAACAAAAACAAAAAAAAAATCAAAATTTTTTTCTTCACGGTACTCATTAGGATTTCGCGATACTTGTTTGTCCAAACAAAAAAAAAAATTGTCCTAAAATCTCAAAACTAGAGACTTCAAGCTTCAAATTGCTTTTTTCATGACTCCTATACGTCTATTTTTCAAAGATACAGCCATTTGAAAAATCGCTAAAAATTAGGATTTTTTTTTGATCCTTTAATTTTTTGTCCTAGTGTGTGTATATATATATATATATATATATATATATATATATATATTTATTTATTTATTTATTTAGAGGTCAAAGTGGCTTCCGTACTTTTGGCTGACAAATTGGCATCCGGGCGTATACTCAGAGTATATTTTATCAACAAAGAGGCCAAAGTGGCATCCGATACATTTATAGGCTAAGTGGCATCCGCGAGTATACATTTATACTTGTTTTGGTAAATTGAACTCCGTATAATTACTTTTTCTGGCAAATTGGCATCCAAACAGCGTTGCCAGTACTATATCATAATTAAATTCGCTTTAAAAACTTCTTTAGGTGCGTTGAGCGATTTTTGGTAGGGGAAAATCTTATGGGTTCATACCGTAATGTTGTTTTGTTTCTTTAATATCTTTTTACCAAATTGACGTAGAGACTTAAAATTTGAAATATAAGCCTATGGTAACTATTCAAACATGACACATACATAAAAATTCCAAAAAATACTAGCCCTGAAGTCTAAAACAGGCACATCACGATTTTTTTTTGTTTTTTTTTTTAATAACTTTTCATCGTATTGACTTAAAATTTGAAATATAAGCTTATGGTGACATGACATATACAAAACTACCAAAAAATACTAGCCGTGTATACCTAAACAGGCACATCATGATTTTCTTTTGCTTTTTAATAACTTTAGATAGGATTAACTTAGAGATTTGAAATTTGAAATATAAGCTTAGGGTGATTAATATTATTATAATAAAACAAGATAAATACATAAACACATCAAAAAATACTAGCTGTGAAGTCCAAAACAGGCACATCATGATTTTCTTTTGTTTTTTTTAAATAACTTTAGATAGGCTTGACTTAGAGACTTGACATTTAAAATATAAGCTTATGGTGACTATTAAAACAAGATATATACATTAAAATAGCAAAAAATACTAGCCATGAAGTCCAAAACAGGCACATCATGATTTTTGTTGTTGTTTTAATAACTTTTCATAGGATTGACTTAGAGACTGGAAATTTAAAATATAGGCTTATGGTAACTAACAAGATAAATACATAAAAACATCAAAAAATACTAGCTGTGAAGTCCAAAACAGGCACATCATGATTTTCTTTTGTTTTTTTAAATAACTTTAGATAGGCTTGACTTAGAGTCTTGACATTTAAAATATAAGCTTATGGTGACTATTAAAACAAGATATATACATTAAAATACCGAAAAATACTAGCCGTGAAGTCCAAAATAGGCACATCATGATTTTCTGTTGTTTTCATAATAACTTCTGACTGGACTGACTTAGGAACTTCAAAATTAAAATTGCTTATGGTGACTATTTAAACAAATTTTACCTATAAAATGCTAGCCGTGATGTAATTTTTTTGACAAAACCTTTATTCTTATAAATCTTGAATGGATCATCATAGGGATTTGAAAATTGGTATGTAAGGACAAAATGAAAATTGAAAATCGAAGAAACCAAAAAACAAGATTTTCGACCTGTCAAAATGACATTTTTTTAATGGAAAGTCGCAGAAACATGGAATTACATCGGCACTTAGTGCTACTAAGAGTGCCGATGTATTGAAATCTTCGCCGAAAAGTAAAAATCTTTGACCACGTTTTTTTCACATTTCTCGACGTTTTAGACCATTCTGAGTCGAAATCAGTAAAAAAATTTTTTGCGTCTGTCTGTCTGGGTGTAAACTCTAACTCCATTTCTACATGAGATATCGACTTGCGGTTTTTTGCATATTGTTTCTTATCGTATTCCGAAGAGCTGATTAGATTTTGGGGTAAACGATTGGGGGTAAGGAGGTAAAAATAGGGTAAAACTCCTATTTTTAGCGTTTTTTTATAATTAAGGCAATTATTATTGTATTTGGTTAATTTAGCACTTATATAAAATATAATTTTAAATTGGTTAAAAAATGTTATAAACAACGTTTTCCTAAAACGCATTGTTTTCGAGATATTGGCGTTTAAAGCAGTAAAAGGTTTTCTAGCATATCTCACATATTTATTACCCGATTTCAAAAAATTATTCGCTGAATAGTAAGTAATTAGTAAAATTGTATTTATGTTATGCTACCCTGTTCTAATAGCATGTTATTAGTTTTCCCAATAGTGCCGATGTTTTGACAGGGTGCTTGCAACGTTTCATCTGGTTTTATAAAAAAAAAATAAATAATTTAACTTTATTTAGAAATTCCTAATATACAAAAAATATAAATTTTACTAACAAAAAAATAAGGTAAGTACATATTGCACCTAGTACTTAATAATATTAATACTGAACAAACCTAACACTAAAATTAAATAAGGTACTTAAATATTGCACCTAGTACTTAATATACTTAAACTTAACAGTAAAATTAACTAAGTGTAGCTTGTTTTTTTAAATAGATACAAAGCTGTTTTTTAAATTGTCTTAAAGTATTTAAATTTTTAATTTCAAATGGTAGAGAGTTATAAGCATTTAAGCCTTTAAAAAATATATTATTCATTGTTGATGCATATTTAGTTTTACAAAGATAAAAGTTATTTCTTGTTCTTGTTGGATACTCATGCTCATTAAACATAATAAATTTATTAAAATATGAAGGACAAAGCCCATTTTTAATTTTAAAAACAAAAATCAAACTCATGTAAGTCAATCTGTTTGAGACTGGTAACCAATTTAACACATTTAACATTAGGTTTATAGGCGTACGCCTATTACATTTTAGAATAGTACGGATACCACGATTCTGCAAAACCTGCAGCTTACTCTGACAATTTTTATTAAGTAAATATAAAATTGAAGAGCAGTAGTCAAAGTGTGGCTGAATAATGGCATTATAAATTTTAATAGCAGTATATGTCGATAGGGAAATAGAGAAAAAGAATAACTTTTTTGAAATTTTTTCATGTATATAATTAAAATGGCTGTAAAAAGACAGGTTATTATCCACAATAACACCTAAATACTTAATTTCTGTTACAAAATCTAATGTTGAACCACCTATTTCCAGATTTATTGAGTTAACGTCAATATTTGAGTATTTATAATTTGTTGTTACTATCATTGCTTTTGTTTTAGAAAGATTTAGTTTTAATTTATTGGTAGCTAGTTACATTTGTATTTTCAAAAGAAAATTATTCATTTTTTGAATAGCGTTATTTAATGATTTATCACTTGTAGATAATAAAGAGTCATCGGCAAACAAATTTAAAAATTCCCATATTATAAAAAATACACCATTCAAGTATATTATAAATAAAAGTGGTCCCAAAACACTCCCCTGTGGTATGCCAAATTCATTTAAAATACATTCCGAAAATATTTCTTCAATTTTTACTCTTTGATATCTTGTTAAATAATTAATAAACCAGTCCAACACAATACCTTTTAAACCATATTTTTTTAATTTTTTATTAATAATTTTCTGTCAATAGTTTTGAAAACTCGTTTTAAGTCAAGAAATACAGCCAAAATATATTTTTCCTCATCTAAAAGCTTTTTCCACGTTGCAAGAGTTAACTGTAAAGCAGTTTCACACGAGTAGGAACTACGAAAACCGGACTGATTTCCTTTAAATATAAGAGGACTTGGTAACAACTGAAAATCGACAAAATGAAAAACAAAGTAAAATCTTAAAAACAAGTCTTTGCCCAACATAAAAAATACATTTTTAACCGATTTTTGGTAGGGGGAAAATCTTATGGGTTCATAGTTTTAAGTTTTTACTTCTGTCGGCAGTTCCCATGACTACCCATGACTTTTCCTAGCAAATTCAAAATTTAAACAAAAATTGTCGAAGTGACGGTTGGTCGGTCTTTCCAGAAAATCTTGTAAGCACGATAAGTTATCGTCGATAACTTAAGAACGCTTTAAGCTAAAGACCTGAAACCTAGTATACAGGTATGTTACAAAAGTTCTCGCTCGGGATATTTTTTGGTGAAAACTGGCTACGGCAAGGGGGCAAAAAAGGGAGAATAAAAAAAATCACAAAACCCTGAAAATTAGCCTAAGGAACGTTCAAGTATTACGTAACGCACATTTTGATCATTTTCGACCCCCACCTACCCCCTGTAACGCTATTTTCCTATACCTATAACATGGGCGTAATACTTGAACGTTCCCCTATGGGGGTTTTAGAGGTTGTTGAAATTGAACCTGATAATAAAAATTTTCTAACTCTACCCCCGCAGGGGTGAGGGGGTAATTATTTTTAAATTTTTAAAATATTTTCGTGAAAATTGATATGTAGGGGTTTTTGGGGTAGCTACAACTGAATCCAATAACGAAAAAAAAATTAACTTCACCCCCGCGGGGGTAATTATTTTTAAATGTTTACAATATTTTCGTGAAAATTGGTATATAGGGGTTTCTGGCGTAGCCAAAACTGAATCTGATAACGAAAAAAATTTAACACCACCCCCGCGGGGGTAATTGTTTTTAAATGTTTATTGTTAGAGAAACTTTAATTATTGCTATACGTGGCCACCATAGTTCTAGAATGTTTTACGGGTTGCCTACCTTCGGGCCCGTTTATCACACGCCAGTAGAAGTAGAACCACAATCGAAACCGATCGATTTTAACGTGTTAAATGTCCGTACTGTCCTAGTTCTGATAATTTTAATTGTGCCAGTCATTTTGTGAACGTTTTATAATCAAAGTAATATTGCCTCCCGCGGGTATCGCGAATATTCGCGAAAACACATGTTAAGCCACCAACCGTTCTTGAGTCCACCAGAAGACATCATCCATGGGGCCCCTTTCAACAGGATTTACAGCGTCTCACTAAAAGGTAAGGTGTCTTAACCTAGTCGTCGTACTTTGCATTAAAATACATACAGTCTCACTATCACCAATTCGAGTTTATCGCTAAATATAGAATCACACCCCCCCTTAGTCAATCGTCGCTCAATACCCCCCGTTTGGGGGCTCCTTACGAGCTCCAAACCGGGACATTTTGGTTCCTTCGTCCGAATTAGTTATTTTACATTAGTATCTTTCGTTATTTAAGGCAATATTATTTTTTTAGTGCAAAATGGTAGCAATTTAGGTTTTAGTTTTTTTTCTGTCGCTATCGGAACAAAAAACAGTTTTTAGTTGCTTTTTAAAAGACATTTTCTTTCAAAAAGAGTCCAGTAGTTACAAAAATATCGTGGCAGTTAGTGCAAAACTAGGGTCGCTTTGAACTGTTTTATTCAATAGCGCTAATGTTATAGCATAGATAGATAGTTTTATACAATAGTTCATTCATAGCAATACTACAGTTTAAGCGATTTTAGGAAATAGATATTTTTTTCCTGTAGTTTGTGTTTTGTCGAACAAAATTTAGTACTTCTTTTGTCAAGGGGCTATCAAAATTACTGCCCCGGGGAAAGGAAGAAAAATCAATTTATTAATATTAATTATTGCTGCAAATTTGGTGGTAGTAAAAGTTTTTAAAATTAAAATCATTGTTTAGTGGCGAAATTAAGAAAATATTTCGTTTACCTTTTTTTTTATTTTATTTTTTTGTTTTTTTGTTGGGTACAAATTTATGTGTTTTTTTTTTTTTTTCTTTTTCTTGCATAGCAACATACACTCGCTTTTATCTTTCTCTTTTTAAATTTAGCTGTCTCTATTTATTTAGAAAAATAAGAGATTATTGGAAAATAGTATACAGGGTGAGCATAAAAGGTGTAACATTGCTTTCAAAAAAGAATTATTTTGTTGGTCGAATAGTTTTTCAAACCTTTTCTTTTGCCAACCGCTAACGAAGTTGGTTGTAATAAAATACTTGTTTTATTTTTCTAGTTTATTTTTTTTATTTATTTATTTTTTTGTGATAATTTTCCTTTGTGCGGTTTCCCTCCTTGTACGAACCTTTGCTAAATCGGTATATGCGGTAGAACAAGATCTGTTCTCATAGTTTAAACATTTCCATAGTTTATTCCCTAGTTTAGTTTTATAGTTTATTTCGTAGTATATCATAGAATAATACATATTGACGGACGAGTATAAAATTGCACTTTATAGTAGACAACAACAGCATGCGCGTTTAAAACGTATTGAAAAAGCAGCTCACGATGCGTATAATGATGTCTCAAAACAGGAGGATTTTAAAGTTTGCTTTATGTCATTAGAACCTACATACCAGTCATATCAAGAACATTGCGATAAAATTCTCGCTAGGAAAAGGAAAAGGACAAGCTTGCAGCAATAGATGAGATCTATTGGGAAATTAAGAAATTTTATAACAAATTATTTGGTAATAAAAATGTGTCCCAGTCAGCACAGTCTAATGCTAGATTACCAAAAATTAGTTTGATTACCTTCAGTGGAAAATTTGAAGATTGGAACACATATATTGATTTATTCGATTCATTAGTGCACAGAAATCAAAATGTTTCGGAAATCGAAAAATTTCACTACTTAGTGTCGTCATTAGGGCCGGAACCACTTGGGGTAATCAAAAATGTACCTTTAGCGGGCTCAAGTTACCCAATTGCATACAACCAACTACGTTCTCGATTCGACAATAAAAGACTTTTAGCATCAAGCTTTTATCAAAATATTTGTAGTTTACCTGATAGTATATCCGAGAATTCTGGAGCTTTAATGTCGTTAGTTAAACGAAACAATGAAACAATAGACCATAAACTTTTAATAACAAAACTCGAAAGATATGGAGTGAGGGGAATAGCACTGGAGTGGATAAAGTCATACCTGGAAAATAGATCGCAACGCGTTGAGGTCGTTAAAGAGGGACAAACAGACATTTCAGAACCTGTAACAGTGCCGGTGGGAATAGCTCAGGGTAGTGTCATAGGGCCTTACCTATTCTTAATGTTTATAAATGACGTGGCATCATTGGCGGCATTTGGCACACTAGTAAATTTCGATGATGACACCAATCTAATTCTAAAAGGTAAAACATTTAAAATTATTATTGAAAAGCTGGAATCATGTATTAAAGAGGTACTCAAGTGGTTTGTCAAAAATAAGCTAATTCTAAATAAAGATAAAACAAATATAATATTTTTTAAAACTTCTAGGTCGAATTTTACTACTCCGTGCCATGTGCCATTCGATGATGCCATTGTCAAGACTTCTTCCAGTGCCAAATTTTTGGGTTTGGTTCTGGATGAAAATCTTAACTGGAACTTGCACCTGGAAGAATTGGGTGGGAAACTTAACAAAACCTTGTATTCCCTCCGTGTGCTGAAAAACTACGTAAACCTTGAAACAATGAAAATAGTCTACCATTCAAATTTCCAATCTTTGTTGAAATTTGGTATAATGTTCTGGGGACAGGGTAGCAATGTAGGGGACATCTTTGTAATTCAGAAACGCACCGTTAGAATAATGTTAAATTTAAAATACAATGAAACGTGTAGGGGGCACTTTAGAAGAAATAATATTTTGACTGTTGTAGCTGTGTATCTCTATGAGCTGCTTATTTTTATTTTTAAAAATAAACATATTTTTTCTCATATGCGTGGAAGCAGTTTAAGAAATGTTAATTTTAACTTTCCACGTCATAGATTAGCCCAATTTGAGAAGGGATGCTTATATGCGTGTATATCGGCCTTCAACAAGTTACCCGAAAATATAAAAAATATCAAGAATTTTATTAATTATAAAAATCTAGTGTTTGCATTGCTACTGCAGTTAGAACCGTATTCGTTAGAAGAATTTTATTCTAGTTAATGTTTTGTATAAGTTATATATTTTAAATATTTTAAGTGTTTGTATACAGTTTATTTTATATGTGTTACATTTTATAATTTATTTGAAAAATGTTTAATATTTTATACATACATAATTGTTTATTAATTGTTGGTTTATATACACTTCATCTTTTGACGTTTTTCATTTTCAAAATTGTTATTTTTTTGTACATGTACGGCTAAATAGTCGAATTTTATTAATGAAAATAAAGTAATTATTATTATTATTATTAACTCCTTGGCTGAAAATTTAGCACAACTTAAAGCTTTAGGTTTACCGGTAAATGAATGGTCATTTATTTTATTTGATTTAACTTTCAAAAAATTGCCAAAGAATTTATGCACAAAATTTGAAGAACAATTTAAAAGTTCTGGTTTTCCCACTTTCGATGAGCTTAAAGATTTTATTGTTGAACACGCAAAATCCTTGGAAACGGTGGAGGCACTTTCGACCTCAAAAAGTCAATATTCAAAAATAGAAAAAGGTTCAAAACCTCAACAAGCCTATAAACCTTTTAAAGTAACATCTTATGTTTCTGACGCTGCTGCAAAAATTGTCTGTCCACAGTGTAAGCAAGGTCATACATTAACAAAATGTCCTTCTTTTATTTCATTGCAGCCAAATAAAAGGTATGAAGTTGCCCGACAACACCGTCTTTGCCTGAATTGTCTTGCAGAGTTTCATAGCGTAAAGGGTTGCAACTCTCCACATAGTTGTAGATATTGTCGCAAAAGACATCATTCGATGTTATGTTTCGATTCGGGTTCAAAAGTTGGCCAATCGCAAAATGTCGCTTTTCATACACAAAGTTGCTTTGGTAATACACAAATGTCCGTTGATCCAAACTCCGAAATTATGAATAGTGGTAAAATTAGTTTCCCTAGTACCTCGCAAAATAGCTTCGCTCGTACCTCGTCAAATAGTTTCGCTAGTACGGTGCCAAATTCCATAGATAGTTCGGTGCCAAACTCCATAGATAGTTCGGTGCAAAATTCCATAGATAGTTCGTTACCAAATACCATAGATAGTTCTATGCAAAATAGTGTCGATAGTTTTATGCCAAATAGAAACATGCAATCATTGTCAAATTCACAGCCTGGGAGGGAGGTGTCTCAGCGCTCAAATAGTAAAAATACAGTTGCATTTAGTTCGTTGTACCAATCGTCGTCGATCTTATTGGCGACCACACTATTACATGTCGCAGATGCTCAAGGTAATTTCCATCTAGTACGTGCCATGATTGATTCAGGGAGTTCCTCTACGTTGCTCTCGCAAAAATGCCTCAATAGATTAGGACTTAGTCGTAGCAATTTCGCAGGTACTGTTACAGGTATTAATCCAGAATCCCCGGTAGTATCGAAAGGTTAAGCACAATGTGTAATTAAACCCGTGGGTGCACCTAGTCCTATTTTTTCAGTAAATGCTGTTGTCCTATCCAGTTTGTCGTTAAAATTGCCGTCTTGTTTTATTGAAACTAGTAGGATGTCACACATAAAGTCGTTACCTTTGGCGGACCCAAATTTCAACATTCCTGGAAATATTCACATAATAATAGGTATGGATTTGTTTCCTCACATAATGCTAGCGGGTCGCAGTTATGGAACAGGAGATCCAATTGCAATGGAAACAGTTTTTGGATATGTACTTATGGGACATGTGAATGTCACGCCTACTAGGGTCACGTCACTCGTAGCTTCATTTGAACCATTCGATTTGCGAGCATTTTGGGAGTTGGAGCAGGTTCCAAGTGCTCTAACTCAAACCCCGGAGGAAAGGTTGTGTGAAGAAAAATACCAAAAATCGTTCTACCGCAATGACGAAGGTCGTTATGTCGTGGAACTACCATTTAGGGACCCAGTAGTGGAAAATTTAGGGGATTCGCGTAAAGTTGCACTTCGTCGTTTCTACTCGTTAGAAAGGCGCCTAGAGGCTGATAAGCAGCTAAAGGCTGCTTACGTTGAAGTTATGGAAGATTACATTAAAAGTGGACAGGTACAACTGGTACCTCCAGATGATAATAGTTTGAATCGGTACCATATTAGTCATCATAGTGTAAAAAATCGGATAGTAGTAGCCTTCGAATAGTTTTTGATTCTTCAGCACGTTGTTTGGATACGGGGTTGTCGTTAAATAGTGTTTTCCTACCCGGTCCAAAATTGCAAAAAAATATTTTTGATATTTTGCTCGCTTTTCGCATTCATACATACGTGCACGATATTTCGAATGAAAATAAAAAGCCTATATCTTTTGACTCGGAAGATGAGGTTGTTAAGTTATTGGGACTAGTTTGGAGTCCATAACCCTGTACTAATGGTTAAGTTTATTATATGAAGTAAGGGCTTTACAATGTTAGGGTGAATATTTTTGATAAGAATATTAGTAAATAAGTTAAAATTGAATTTTGCGTGGTTTGTAAGGAACTTAAAGAGTTTTTATTAAGACTACCCCATATAGACACACAGTAACTGATAAGTGAATTGACAAGAGAATTGTAAATCTGCAGAATACCTTCCTTATTTAGCATATCTCTTAAAATGTAAAATTTTGGTAAAAGCTGTCTTATTTTTTTGGTCAGGTATGCTATATGGTCATCCCAGCGCAAGTGCTGGTCAACAACCAATCCAAGATATTTTATTTGATAAGTTTTACTTATATGTGGACAGCCGCATGCGTTTAATAAACAGTTTTCTTTGTGAATACTTAATTTGTTAAAATTGGGCTGACCATTACTTAGCGCTGAGATAGCCAAAAACTTGCCTTTTTCAGTATTAAGAGAAAGTTTACTAATTTTTAACCAATTTTGTATAGAAGAAAGGCCGGTTTCAGATTTTTCCTGCGCGCCTTCCCAAGTTTCATCAGAAAATACAACTGCAGTATCGTCAGCGAATGATACCAGATGTCCTTTGAAATCACTAATATTTGCTAAAGTATTTATATAAGCCAAAAATAATATCGGACCCAGTACTGTACCCTGGGGTACTCCCATTGTAATCTCTGATTTGGAACTATACTTGTCTCCAATTTTTACACTTTGAAATCTATTAGAAAGGTAGTTCCTCAGCAATGTGTAAGCAATTCCCCTAATCCCAAGTTCGTACAGCCTACTCAATAATATTTTATGAGACACTGTGTCAAAAGCTTTTGCTAAATCTAAGAATATAGCTATGCATTTCTTATCCACATTAAGATTTTCCACAATATTTGTAAAAAGGTCTAATACGGCATCTTCAGTGCCCATTTTTTGCCTGAACCCAAATTGCCTGTTTGTTAAAATTTTGTGTTTAACAAAGAATTTTATTAACCTGTTTTTGACACAGTGCTCGAATATTTTTTCGAAATTGTTAATTAGGGAAATAGGTCTGTAATTATTGGGATCAGAAGGATTACCTGCCTTGAATATGGGTACTACTGTAGATTCTTTCCACTGCCGAGGAACTAACCCTGTACTAATGGTTAAGTTTATTATATGAAGTAAGGGTGAATATTTTTGATAAGAATATTAGTAATTTCATCAGGACCCGGAGCTGATTTATTCTTTTGTTTTCCAATTATTATGATCAATTCATTCTCAGTTACTGGGTCTAAATATATTGATTGATTTACTCTTTTCTTTTCGCAAATTTCGTCCTCTGGTAACTTACAATCTTCAATTTTTTCGGATATTTTTTGACCAATATTGATAAAAAAGTTATTAAAAATATTGGCTTTTTCGGTATTGCCCCGTAAACTTCGGTAAAAATCAAATTATTTTTTCCCTTGTGGAATTTGCTCCTGCAGAACCTGCAATCGTTAATTTGTATAAAACTAAACAAAGAATGTTTATACAAATTTCAAAAAACAACTTTGAACAAGACTTTATTAAAATTATAAAAGAATATATTATTCCAAAAATGAAATATTATGTTTATTTTGAAGATAATATATATGAAAAAGTAAGTTCTGTTTTACAAAAATATTTTAAGAATTCTGAAATTAGTTTTATAAAATGTACAAAAATGTTAACGGACGTTTTGACAGACGACGAAATTCACATGACAATTAAGAACTACCACGAAGGTAAAACTAACCACAGAGGTCTTGACGAGACAGAAACCAAAATCAAAGCCCAATACTATTGGCCAAATCAAAGAAGGTCAATACAAACTTTTATTAATAACTGCGAAATTTGTCAACTTACCAAATATGACAGGAACCCCTTAAATATAAAATTTAATCTAACCCCCACTGCAATTAAACCCTTTGAAATTCTACATATAGATAGCATAACCTTAGATAAAACAAAATTTTTATCCATTATCGACGCATTTTCAAAATATGCGCAAGTTTACAAGCTTAACTCGTTAATAGCTTAGTTAGATTTTTTACACATCATTCTATCCCTAAAGAAATTATTTCAGATAACGGAAGTGAATTTAATAGTGGCATGTTTAAAGAATTATTAGAACTACACAAAATTTCAGTACACTTTACATCCAGTCAAAACCCGAACTCTATGGTGGAGAGATTTCACTCAACAATAATAGAGCATATACGTTTATTTAATAACCGCGATGAATTTAAAAATGAATCAATCGAAAATAAAGTTAACTACGCCCTTTTAGCCTATAATAATACAATTCATTCTTCCACTAATTTAACGCCCTTTGAAATAATTTCAGGCCATATAACTACAAACACTCCTTTTAACCTAGAAATTGATAAACAACTTTTAAATAATTACATTTCTAATCATAAAGAAAAAACTAAAATCATGTATCAAAAAATTAACGAAAATTTACAGAAAAATAAAGAACATGTCATATCAAAAGCTAACGTAAATAGGGAAGAACTTCCTGAAGTAATCCCACAAAAACTTTTTGTAAAAAATAAACAAAAACAAAGCAAAACAAATACAAAGCAGAAAATATACAGGAGGTAAATTGGAATCTCAAAACTGCAAAAATTATTCCTACACACCATAACACTATCGATAAAGTTCACATTTCAAATGTTAAAAGGCCAAAACATACAAATAACGAAAAAATAATAATAGAAAATCCAGTGTACATTATACATAATGACATTTTTAAATGCGACCCAAGTTTCTCATTAGCCCATTGTGTTTCTCGCGATTTTAAAATGTCACAAGGAATTGCTTTACAATTTAAAAATAAATTTAAAAATGTAGATCACCTAAAATCCCAAAACAAACAAACTGGCGAAGTAGCTTTCCTTAAAGTAGAAAATAGATATATTTATTACTTGATCACAAAAGAAAAATTTAATGACAAACCTAGCTACGAAACCTTTAAATTAACGTTACAAAATTTAAAAGCCTTATGCTTGGAAAATAAAACAAAATCTATTGCTATGCCTAAAATCGGTTGTGGCCTAGATAAGTTAGATTGGAATACAGTCTTAAATTTAATAAAAGATGTATTCAAAGATTCAGGTATTTTAGTACATATTTTTATAAAAAAACGAAAAAAGCTACAACCTTCGCAGTAAGAAAAAAATTAACCCCATGCTAGAAACGCAAAACCCCAATTCAGAAACTTTCATTTAAATTAATTTTTTTTTTAGATTGCTCTCATTCGGATATGGAGCAGAAATACGAAATGTTACACACAACCTTGGTCTTTTACCCATTAATCTTGGTTTAGCTAAACTCCAAAGAACGGATCACACATTCGTTCACTATTATGAATTACAACCCTTATACGATAAGTACCATAGTTTAAATTTAGAATTTAGAAATTTAGAATTAATAAGTACCAATAAAAGCCTTTACAATAAAGAGCTAGATAACTATAATAAAATTATTAGATATACGCAAAATAAAATTAAGGAAAAAATTAGTCATATTAACTTAAGTTTTGATAACAATTTGTCGAGGAAGAAAAGAGGATTATTTAACGGGATCGGCTCAGTAATTAAAACTTTAACAGGCAATTTAGACTCCAACGATGAGAAAAAAATTAACAAAATTATAAGTCATATTTATGAGGGTCAAAGCAATATTCAATCCCAACTTCAATTACAATATTCAATTAACCATAATATTATAAAAAACTTTAATAATACTTTAAAAGACATTCATTTCAACGAAGACATTTTAAAGAAAAAGATTATCCAATTAAATAACTTTTTAACCGAAAAGGTACAAAACCAAATTTTTGTCCTATTTACACAGGATCTTCACAATCAAATCTTAATAATTTATAACTCAATTTTAAATATTTTAGAGGACATTGAAAACTCTATAACATTTTGTAAACTTAATACTTTGCATCCAAGTATTATAAAAACTGTTGACTTGTTTTCAGAAATTAAGAAAATTTTAGAACATTACCGTAACCAACTTTCTTTTGAAGTTAAATACGAAAACATTATAGATTTTGAATCAATTTTAAAAATTAACTGCCAAATAGAACTAACTAGAATTACATATTTTTTGTCTATCCCAATCAATTATGAAGAAAATTTTGAACTTTTTCACCTAATCCCCATCCCAACAATGTTTAAATCGGAATTTGTCACAGTAATTCCAAACACTCGTTATCTATTAAAATCCAGTAAAAATAAATTTATTCCCCTAACCGACTTATGTACACGAAAAGGAAAGATCTTTCAATGTGCAAGTCAGCTGCAGTCAAACCAAGAGATAAGCTGTGAAAAACAGGTTATTCTGGAAGAAAATTCTCAAAAATGCTACTAAACTCAACTTTCTATACCACAAAACCACATCGAAATAATACCCGAAATAAATCAGTACTTAGGAGTTTTTCCAATCGACGAAACCCTTCACATACAATGTAATCTCCTAAAAGAAGATAACTGCCAAATTTTCTTTAGGAAAAATCAATTACATTTTATGGAAAAAACTGTTGGACGCCCCACACTGGTCAGTAATCTGAAACTCAACATTCAAGAAACCCAAATTCAAGATTTTAAAATAAACTTAAAAACACTCAGACTTCCCGAAATTCCAGAAAATACCATCATCCCGATAGAAAAATTTAAAATAACTGAATATTACACCTTAACTATAATAACATATTTTATCATTGGAACCATCTTCATAGCATTCTCAATCCGCTGGTACAAAAAGCATCTGTGTAAAAAACCACAATCAACCGAAAACCATAGTGATGGTCAAGAACTTCAACAACTCCAGGAAGGAAGACAACTCAACCTACCGGGGGATGCCTCATTCTAGGAGGGGAGGAGTTACATGACCGTCCGGTCATTACCCTTATTTGCATAGTTGCATTTCCCATAGTAATTAGATATTAGTTTATATTATATTTTATTTAATTATCATAGTCAGCATTTTTACATTGTCAGCATTTAATTATTATTCATTTTTATTTTAACTTAATAAATCAGTCTTGAGTAGAAATCCAACCGAAGAACACTTTACTAAAACTCTGTCAATCCTTAAAATTTAGAATAAAGTTTTTAAAAAGGCTATTACGAGAATCAGGAAGATAACTTATATACATCACACTATCTATTTTGCTTCATTACATATTGCGGTCAAATTGCTTCTTGCAGAAGGAGCTAGTTAGATATTATTGACCTAAAATATATTGTTTAAAAAAGGACTTTGACTTGATTGGTATATATTTTATTGGAATTATCTTATTTTTCAAATATACATTTTTTTAATTATTGCTAATATTTTGGCTCCTTTTATATTAGCGATCATTATGAATCCAACTTGAATATCTGGCTTTCATATTACTGACTATTTTACTTCCATTTTAATATACACCTTTCATAGTTGCATTATTATGCTTCCGCAACGTTGCCAAGCTTAACGTACTATTTTATATGCAGATTATTTAAAATAGTGACAAACTATTCTGCATATATTTGAATATTACATTTTAATGTTTTAATTTATGTTTATTTTTTTTAATTTTCCTTTTGTTTATTTTAGTTCTATAATTTCTGTATCATTATCATTATTTGCTTTTGCAACATTTCTTTAGATTAAATTAAATTTATTATTATTAATTTTTTATCAAATACTTTGTTAATATTCGAGGAAAAATGAACTGAAAATAAACTAGATTGCTGGATTCAAGGATTCAAAATTTGCATGCACCGCTTTGAAGATGACATTGCGTTGTTGGTAAATAGTAAAAGGTGAGTGGAGGAAGCGTTAAATGAAAGGGACAACTATGAAATAAGAATAAATAAGTAAAAGACTACACAAACTATACTAGTTATTAAAGGTATTTATTTATTTATTCTAAATCACTATTACTAATGGTATTAATCTTACATAGTTAAAACATCTAAGGTGAAGGTTTATTTTTTGTATATTTATTTTGAATAAACAGTTTTATTTTCTCCCAATCTGTGTGTTTATTATATACTTTAAAGGTAATTTTAATTAAAATACTTACATGCTTTTTAGGAACTGCATATACAAAAAATCTATAAAAAATCTATAAAAAATTTAAACTTCAATTATTGTTTTAATCCGAAATTATTCGGATGATAAGTCCATGTTAAATTTCACGTTTCTATGAAACGAGATAACAAAAAACACCCTTACGCCCTCGCGGGGGTGAAGTTAATCCATTTTTCACCTTCGCGTGTGAAATGGATTCTTTATTATCAGATTTCCTTTTACCAACCTCAAATACCCCAATATACCAATTTTCACAAAACCCTCCCCCATGAAGTGGATTTAGAAAAAAATATTCTGTTTCAGTTTTAGCGAACCTCAAAACCCCTATATATTAAAACAATTTGTAAGAAAACTACCCCCGCCCCTCAGGCGTTAGAGTAAGAATTTTTGATAATTAGATTCAGTTTTAGCTACCTCAAAACCCCTTTATATTAATTTTCACGAAAATATTAAAAAAAATTAAAAATAATTACCCCCTTACACCCGCGGGCGTGAAATTAATTTTTTTGTTATCAGATTTAATTTAAGCTACCTTAAAAACCTCTTTATAACAATTTTCACGAAAATATTTAAAAATTTAAAAATAAGTACCCCTTACCCCCCGGGGTGGAGTTAAAATATTTTCGTTATCAGATTCAATTTAAGCTTCCTCAAAAACCTCTTTATACCAAATTTTACGAAAATATTGTAAACATTAAAAAATAATTACCCCTCACGGGCGTGGTGTTAGAAAAAATTTATTATCAGATATCAATTTTGGCAATCTCAAAAACCCCTATATAACAATTTTTATGAAAACATTGTAAACATTTAAAATTAATTATTTCTCACCCCCGCGGGGGCGCACCCGGGCGGAGTTAATTTTTTTTTGTTATTAGATTCAATTTAAGCTACCTCAAAAACTTCTTTATACCAATTTCCACCAAAATATTTAAAAATTAAAAAGTAATTACCTACCCCCTCACCCCCCGGGATAAATTTATAAGAAATAATGTCAGATATAGTTTCAACTGCCTAAAAAATCGCTATATACTAATTTTCACGAAAATATTGTAAACATTTAAAAATAATTACCCCCTTGCCCCCGCCGGGGTGAAGTTTTTTTCGTTATTATATTCAATTTTAGCACCTCGAATACCCCTATATAATTTTCATGAAAATATTGTAAACATTTAAAAGTAATTATCTCCTCACCCCCGCGGGGGTAGAGTTAATTTTTTTTGTTATCAGATTTTCACGAAAATGTTTTAAACATTTAAAAATAACACTGGTTGACAAATCTGAAGATTTCTCTAACTGAGATTCCAGAAATAGGTTTATACTAATTTTGGGTCGCTGAATCCAAATCCGAAGGCCGTTTGTCTCCATCACGCTCAAATTTTTTGATATCATAAAAAAGTTAAAATTAGGAAAATTGATTTTGTGTAATTACAAGAAAATGCTTTGACTTATCACATTAAAATTTAGTACGGTTAATAGTGGTAATATAAGTTATTTATTCCCCTACTTACCCAAAAATACAATTGTGTATATGTCAGAGGCGTGCGTTCTAAAGTGTTTCTGTAATATATTTCTCCAACTAAATTTATGTTTAAGAATTTTAAAATTTCGATAAAAAAATATTATTTATTGATTAATTTTACGTAAAAAAACATATTGGACCTTTTGATCAAAGGTCAATAGTTTTCGAGGTTTAAACATATCTCTGCAAGTTCCACTAAGAAAAAAGCTGCTGCCAACAATATAATACTTTCTCCTATAGGTCTAGGTTTATTAAAATAAAAATAAAAATAAATAAATAAATTAAAAAAAATAAATAAATTTTTTATTTTCCGAAAAACGTCTCTTTTTTCGTTTTAACGAAAAATAAATTGAAAAAAAAATTACCTACCTGGAAAACTAATTGGATAAGGTGCTATTTTGACTTCAAATTCGGATTCACCTTCTCAAAATAAAACGGGGTGGGGTAAGGGGGTAAAATGGGGTTAAAACTTTTTTTTATTTTTTTTTTAATTAATTAATTAACCCCTCACTCCCAGGGAATGAAGTTAAAAAAATTATCATCAGCTTTAGTTGTCGCTACCTTAAAAACCCCTATATACAAATTTTCACGAAAATATTGTAAAAATTACCCCCCATCCCCGCGGGGGTGGAGGGGTGGAGTTAGAAATTTTTTATTCAGATTCAATTTTAGCAACATAAAAAACCCGTACTTAAATGGTAATTTTAATTTTTTTGTAAAAAAAATTATTGTATTTTCCCCATTTACCCTGCCCACCTTGCCCCATCCCCCAAAAACAATTCCTAGCGAGAATTTTGGTGAAGTATAGGTATTCTAATTTCAAGTCTGTAGTTTAAATCATTCTTAAGTTATCGTGCTTACAAGATTTCCCGAACAGACCGACCGACCGACCGACCTTTCGACAATTGTTTAAAACTGATTTTTATGGACAAACAAAAAAAAAGCAAAAATACATTTTTTGACATAGGAAATCAAAATACTGCGAAAATTTCATTATTTTGTTGCGTACAAGAAACAACCTGTTCTTGATTAACTTCATGTTTATTCAAATTTTGCTGGTATTCTGCTTTTAAGGCGTTTAGTCAGATGCCGACGGCGGTCATTATCATTTGCCGACGGCGCGTCCTGACGTTGAGTCGATGTGGTGTTTCGATTATCATGTGCCATTTTTTTTTTGTCGACCGGGGATCAGACGTCGGGTATTTTACCGCCTATTGGCCGCCGAACTATTGTTTATTGGGTAGGTTTATTATAATAAAAAAAATAACCCCAATGCCTCCGGGGGCACGCCCAACTTATTCTTAGCTTCCAAATAAGAATGAAAACTTAAAACATGACATGTGGCCCCGGGCACATTAGTTATTTTACTTCCAAATGTAAAATATACCATAGAATATGAAATCGATTTATGTTCAAGGAAAAATAAAAATTATGACCATCAAATATAATTTGTCTCCGAAGTGCCCCCCTAGTTGTGTTTTTTATTATCTCGTTTTCTAGTGTAATAGAAATATGACATTTAACATTGATATGGAGTATCTAATGTTTAATTAAGGTAAAATAAACACATAACATTTATTGAGTCCAGTTGAAAAAACAGCCGATAGATTTTCAATTTGACATAAAATTTAAATTCAGCGCCTCAAAATGCATAAGAATAGATGGGTCTCAGCCTCAGGACATTTACTTTTGTTAATAATAATAAATAATAATTATAATAATAATAATTAATAACAATTAATAATAACTCTCGCTCATTCGAAGCGGCTGGTTTATTTTCTCATCAGAAAGTAAAACATTAAGATTAAATCACATTGTCTTAAGACGAAGAATTGCAGATAGTTAAAAAAATTCATTTAAATTTTTTTTTTTAATACCTAAAAAGTCACACTTATCTCAAGACAAAGAATGGCAGAAAACTCAAAAACAAAACTTGATGAGTGCATTTACATTTCGGGACTCGTATAGTTCGTGAAACATCTTTAGTATATAAAGTATATATACAGATACGCCTGCTGCGCCCTCTTCAGTCAGATCCAATGAACTACATTTGTATCTTTGAATAAATATTCAAATGCCTGTTTAAATAAACAGGCCTTACGAAGCCCGATTTGAAATAGAAAAAAGATCCTCTAGGTCTTATTTTGCTAGATAGGATAGTTCGTGAAACATCTTTAGTATATACAATGTTTCACGAACTATACGAGTCCCGAATATATTGATCACTGTAAATGCACTCATCTAGTTGTTTTTGAGTTTTCTGCTATTCTTTGTCTTAAAATAAGTTTTTACTTTCACTGAAAGTATTCAAAAAAAAAATATTTTTTAAATGAATTTTTTTAACTATTTGCATTTCTTTGTCTTAAGACAATGTAATTTAATCTTAACGTTTTACTTTCTGATGAGAAAATAAACCAGCCGCCTCGAATGAGCGAGAGTTATTATTAATTATTATTATTATAATTATTATTATTATAATTATTATTATTATTATTATTTTGAAATAAAACCCGACAGATCCACCTCGTCCTCCGATGACGGGGAAATTGCGGCAACTGCTCTCCACGTCCGTGGAGTAAGCCTCTACCGTGACCGTTTATCGTGTGCTCTGAGTAAATTGAGAGACCCAAGGATTACTGCTTTCTGCATGCGACCAGCCAGAATTTCGGCTGTCGCGACATGCCGGTATGGTTTTGAGGTTAGAGAGAAAGCTGTCATTTATACCACCAAGGGATCCAACAATAAGCACCACCAGTTTTATAGAGTGGTCTGGATACAGTCTGCGGAGTTGAAAAAGAAGATCCTGATATTTTGTCCGCTTGTCCTCCTCCTTCAAAACAATGTTTCTTTCGGCTGGGGCCGAGAACTCAATAACAAACATTGTTTTGGCATTGTGGTCGAGGAGGACGATGTCTGGCTTATTGGCTTGTATTTGCCTTAGGGTGGAGAATGAATAGTTCCAATATATGCGGCATCTATCATTCTCCACCACGGACTCAATATCAGCTGGAGCATAGGGCAACACTGGTGTTTCGTCTAACCCATACGAGTGCCTGAGAAAGTAATAAAGCACTTGTAAGGCCGCGTTATGTCTGCGAATATATGCTGAGACCGCATATGTGGCACATGCAGAAAGTAAATGTATGATGGTCTCTGGCATTTTTCGACAGGCCCTGCAGTTGGTATCAGGAACCTGCATTCCCATAACGCGACTCCGGTAGACTAATGTGTTAAAAACACCATCTTGGCAAGCAAGTATGAATCCCTCGGTCTCCGACTTTTTTAACCCACCTGACCTAAGAAAGGAATATGTCAGTCTTTTGGATAAGCCAAGGTCTTCTATGGTCTTAAAGAAGATTCCATGCATTGGCTTATAGAATAGAATAGAGTAGAATAGAATAGAATAGGTTTTATTGTCCATTAAGATTACAAAAAAATATCGGACACGTCAGTTACATTATTAATAAATACTTAAGATATAAATGATAATACGAGTCAAATAAAATTAAAATTACACATGTATTAAAAAAAATGGTATAAAAAAAAACACAGTGAGACACAGCGAAAAAAAATACCGAAAAATATACATATGTAGGGTTGTTCATAAACATAAGTTTATGCTGATGATGTTTCAAAAAAAATCTTTTATGCTATAAAAACAATAAATTACTAAAAACTGCTTAAGTTGTTTTTTAAAAGAATTTAAATTTTTATTATTTTTTAAATGAATTGGTAAATGATTAAATATTTTCAGTCCTAAATAGTTGGGTAATTTTTTCCCAATTTCTAGCCTATGAAATTCTAGATGAAAATTTTCACATCTACGAGTACTGTAAGAGTGAAAATTTACATTTTTAAGAGAATTTTTATTGTTTTTAAAAACATAGAGTGCTAAATCAAAAATTACTTGACAGGGTAGTGGGAGTATATTGTATTTTTTGAACAGAGGTTTACACGACTCGATATTTGAAATTCCTTCAATACTTCTTACAATTCTTTTTTGTGACACAAATACTTTTTCAGAATGTGGTGAAGGACCCCAAAAAATAAGACCATATGATATTCTTGGTGTATATTAGCGTGGTAAAAAGACAATAATTGAGTTACATCTAGTACTTCTTTAAGATTTCTAATTAAATAAGTGTAACTGTTTAATTTTGAGATGACGTCATTACAGTGAGCCTCCCAGCTTAATGTTTCGTCCAAAGTAATGCCTAAGAATTTAATAGTACTGCTTCTTTGAAGATCGTTTACTTTAATATTTAAGTCCTTCCTTGTTTGATGTGTATGAAATATGACATAATTTGTTTTGCTAAGGTTTAGATATAACTTAATATTATTAAAAAAGGAATGGACATCTTTTAGAGCGGTTATTAGGAGGGCTTCCAATATACTAATATCCCTGTGTGCTACTAAAACAGAGCAATCATCGGCGTACAAGATTAGATATTGAAAAAGATTTTTGGGCATTTCGTTGATAAAAAGTAAAAATAGTATCGGCCCCAAGATTGAACCTTGGGGCACGCCTATATTGATTCTTTTGGAGTCAGATTTAATCTTTGAGTTAAAGTTTTCATTATTTGTATAATTTATTTGTACATACTGCGAGCGATTTTCCAGATAAGAGCGAAACCAGTCGTGTTCTTTATTGCGAATCCCATATTTGTAGAGAATGTCCAGAAGGGCCCTAGGATCCACGCAATCAAAGGCCCTACTTAAGTCGCAAAAAAGACCAGCTGGTATCGTCCCATCTTCTATAGCAGTTACGATTCTAGATAAAAAATCATTTATAGCTGTAGTGGTGTTTTTCATTGATCTGAAACCGTGTTGATCTTTATTAAAAATTTTATTCGTCTGTAGGAAATCAGTTAGAAACTTTAACATGCTGTATTCAAAAATTTTTGATATGCAAGAACTTAAGGCGATTGGCCTATAATTTTCAGGCGATAATTTATCTTGTTTTTTATAGACTGGGATAATTTTTGAATTTTTTAATATTTACGGAAATATTCCTGTTTTGAAGGAAAGGTTAATTAGATAAGTAAGGGGAGAAACAATGTACTTCGAAATGCTTTTGAGGACCTTTGTAGGTATCTCATCCGGCCCACTAGAGTTTTTATTTTTTAATTTTGTTTTAATAATATTTAAAATTTCCGTTTCTGTGAAATTCTTTGTTTTCATCGTATTTGAGTTTTGGCTAATTTTAGGTGTATTATTGCAATTATTATTAGGAATGTTGTTAACTACTTTTAAGGGAGCTTCAACAAAGAAGGTGTTAAATTCGTTCGCTACTAGATTAGGATCCTCAATAATGACGTCACCAG
>OY294047.1:20714429-20747397 GCA_958510825.1 Brachypterus glaber | reverse complement strand
ACACCCTGTATATAAAGTGCGGTCCAAAAGTCACCCCCCCCTCTTAACTTTTGAACGAGCTGAGATATCGATTTCAAATTTAGAACTCTTAAATAAGACAACTTAAACTATCTTTAAGCATATATTTGATACTTTTATCTCTTAAAATGTGGGCAGGGGGGCATGGGGGGAAATTTTTTTAAATAGAAGGGGGGGTCGTGTGATACATCATTTTAAAGCCTTTAAAATTCTCTATATAAACATACATTTTTAAATTTTTTAAACATGTTTTTTAAGGTTTTGATTTTTCAGTTTTTTGTGCTAAAAAAATAAATTTTTAAGTTTGTTTTTGTTAATTTTTATTTATGTCAACTAAAATTAGTTCAAAAGTATAATTTACTTTTTTTTATTATGAAATTAGGCATTTTTAAAAATTTGTTTGGATTTTTTAGAGAAATTTTGACAAAAATACCCATTTTCAACCCTATTTTAAACCCAAAAAAATAAAAAAAAAATAAAAAATATACAGTTAAATGGAGAATTTTATAAGCTTTAAAATGATGTATCACACGACCCACCTTTCCATTTAAAAAAATGTCGCCCCATGCCCCCCACATTTTAAGAGCTAAAAGTATTAAATATATGCTTAAAGATAGTTTAAGTTGTCTTATTTAGGAGTTCTAAATTTGAAGTCGATATCTAAACTCTTTCAAAAGTTAAGAGGGGGGGGGGGTAACTTTTGGACCGCTCTGTATATATATATATAAACCATTAGATACCAATATAAAAAAGATAATTTGAAAAAGACAAATGCAGACTAATAAGATTTTGTATTGGTATTTACCAACAAATATAATATTGATATTTGGTCAAACATGAACCAATACAAAACAATAGAAAAAAAAATATTTTTGTATTGGTATTTACCAATAAATATCCATTATAAACCATTAGACACCAATATAAAAAAAAATATTAAAAAAAACAATAAGGACCAATAAATTTTGTATTGGTATTTACCAATAAATATAATATCCAATATAAACCAACAAATACCAATAAAGTAACATATATTTTGGAAAAAAAAAACAAAACAGAACGATACGCTTTGTATTGGTAATAACCAGTAAATATTTTTTCCAACACAGATCAATATAACCCAATAGAGACCAATTATTGGTTTGTATTGATTTCTTTTGGTAATTTTTCATAGGGCAGTCAAAAATCCTAACGTGTATAACAGCTGTTGAAAATAAACACAGAAACATAAATACACATAGTATGTTTGTGTATTTCTTTATTAATTTTTAGACTCGTAACCGAATTACACTGTCCCACAAAGAAAAAATACTTTTTTTTCTGACATAACCTATCTTGAAGTATTTTTTCTCCTGATTTCAAATCTTTTTTCAGATTTGGACCGCACAGTTTTTATACAGAAATTTTTTGATTTGGAAATAAGTTACAAAATTTTAAGGGGTGATTCTAGGTCCAAAAATATGAAAAAAACGTTTCTATAAAGGTTGGTCTGGAAATGAGTTCTGAGGGACCCTACGACCCTCCTAAGGGTACATCTGTGAAGTAGTTTTTATTTAATATCACTGGAACCCTGTGAACCACAGTAACGAATTCTTGCACCAGCCTTAACATTGATAAAGGCTATAATTTTTGTTATTTTTATTTGGTAATTTTAACCAGGGACGTCCAAAATGGCGGGTAATGTCACCTTTTTGTCCCAAACTTTTTTTCTGTAGATTTTTTTGAATTTTTTTTAATAAAATATTAATCTTTGATTAAAAATACATAGAAAAGGTACTCTTTATGTAACACCGTAGGACCAACCGTTTTGAAGAAAATTGAAATTAAAGAGGCAATTTCACTTTCTGGGCATCAAAAAACGGAACTAAAAAATAAACCAATACAAATTTCAATACTGTTGAGTGATTCTACATGACAAACTATGAAAAAAAGCTCCAATACATCAAGGTTCGAAAATCAGTTTTAAGTCTACTACGGCCTCTTAAAGAATAACACTATTTAAGGGACCGTAGCTCCCTTAAAAGCGATTTGTAGATATTTGTGTATGAGAACTTTTTTTATAATTTTTGATGTAGAATCGCCCTGCAGTATTGAAATTTTTATTGGTGAATTTTTTAGTTCTTTTTTTTGATGCTCAGAATGTGAAATTTCCTCTATAATTGCAATTTTCTCGAAAACGGTTGGCTCTACGGTGCTAGACAAAGAGTACCTTTTTTATGTATTTTTAATTAAAGATTAATATGTTATTAAGAAAAATCTAAAGATAAAAAAGTTTGGAGCAAAAAGTGACATTCATTTTGCATGCCCCTTTTTAAAATTACCAAATAAAAATGACATAAAATGATAACCTTTATTAATGTATGTGCAAAAATTCGTTACTGTGGTTTATAGGGTTCCAGAGATATTAAATAAAAACTACTTTTCAGATATACCCTTAGGAGGGTTGTAGCTCCCTTAGAGCTCATTTCCGGACTTCCTTTAAAGGAAATATTTTTCATATTTTTTTTTGTAACTTATTTCTGAAGCAGTATTCAGGGTATTTAACACATTTTTTTAAATATGTGTAGATCTTGCATTAATAAATATTTTTTAATTAAATTTGGGTGACTTGTAAAAAAAGAATGTGCCTTAAGGATTTAAAAAGAGTTTTTTTAATATCTATTTTCATTTCTTTTTAAGACGTTGGAAGATGTTTTTAAATATCGACCTCCATTTTTTTTACACTGAAATAATTTTTTTTTACTGTCGAATTTTCAAAAGATGGATTTTTTAACGTAATGGGAATTAAAACATTCTGGATTTATCTGGCTATATTTTATTTTTTAAATTTTTAATTGGGAGCTTCTAGAAGTGGCGCTACATAAATTTTAAGTGCACCGTGTCGAAAATTTAACACCAATATGACCCACTAAAATTTTTAAATGGAAAATTTTGTGTCTCACCTCCCAAATTTGTTATATATTTCTCAAAAAAACATATTTCTATTTAAAAAAATTACAGAAATGTATAAAATTAAAAAAATAATGACAGAATTAAAAAAATAACTAATAAAATAAAAAAAACAAGGTAGGTCATATAGCAGTTGAATATTTTCTCAAACCTTCATTCTTATACATTTTGGTACTGGCGTTTAACTTGTCTTAATTAGGGTCACTCGGTCAGTTTTTGCTTTGTCTAGTTGGTGTGTTAGTGTGTTTTGGTGTTTGGTCGATTTGGGCTTTTGATTTGAGGTGAAAACTTTCACAAACCCAAACGGCTAACCACCAAAACACTAGACAAAGTAACAACTGATCAAGTGACCATAGTCTTAATAATTTTATTACTTTTTTTATTCAGTGTCAATTTTGATTAAATTCATAATAATTTAGTTATAAAGTAGCATTCACTGATCTAACATTAAATGAATTTTATAAAGGGAGCTTCGAGTCATAACTTCCAACCAGTCGAAACTCTAGCTCTGGGGCTAGGGAACGTTCAAGTATTACGTAACGCAAATTTTGATCATTTTGGACCTCCCCCCCCTGTAACGCTATTTTCCTATACCATTAACATGGGCGTAACACTCCAAAATGACCCCCCCTACATAATACTTGAACGTTCCCCTAGTATTCCAACCACTTGATTTTAAAATTTTTAAAGCTTTTAAGGTATATTTTGGTCAGAATTGTATTCTCCCCGTTTGAATGGGGACTATGTCCCCGTTTAAATGGGGGCAAGGCATCAAAAACACCAAACAGGCAAAAAAAAACTGACCTACACCAAAAAGTTAGGTTACGTTATGTTTAATATCTATAGATATACAACAGTGCAAAATCGGTCGGAACTCCAGACACTTTATTGTATAAATACTTGTAATAAAAAAATGTACATATGAAAATCTTATTTTTGAAATACACACCCTATTTTTTCAGGTTCGAACTTTCTTCAGAAGTACTTTCTCTTTTCCAAAAACCATGTCATCATATTTAAAATGCCTTGAGCAAACAAATTTATTCTCAGAAAAAGTATACCTACGTAGATTTGGGTATTTTAAAAATATCAAGCCATTGCTCCAACAATGCTTTATCTTTTGGAAACCTGTAAAATAGAAAACCCTGGCTATAAATTAAATCTCACTAAATTTGTGGTTTTATATACATATAAATGCAAAATGTACAAGTCAATATAATCCCAACTTAAACTTACTTAAAAAATGAAACTTTCTCCAGATTTATTCTTTTTACACTGCGGCAGCCAATGACACAGCAAGACATAATTAGAAAAGTTTTTCTTGTATACTAATCACTCACTAAAAAATTATATATACACTTACACTACGGAAATTAATAAAAATAAAAAACTACCATTTAAAAGTCTCAAAAATGCTCAAACATATAATAAATTATTCACAGATAAAGATATCAACATTTCAACCGCAAGTATTACCAGAAAAAACTAGTACGATAACAGAGACTACAATTTCTGATGATAAAATTCCTTATAAAGTTACCAAATCACACCACCTAGTGTGAAAAATTTGAACCCCCTAGAATAAAGAATGCGTTTAATGGCTGCCAACGTAGTGTCACTACTTATTTTTATTGGAATCCTGTTCCCCCACTCCTCAAGTTCATTGATGGTACTAGGATAGGTATTTAGATAGTAAAAATAATTTACGATAATAACGAAATTCTTTAATTTATTAATATTATTACAGTAAAAAAAAAACAATATAAATATTTTTTTAATATACATATATTTTTTAAATAGACTTTAGTACCATTGATATAGAGAAAACAAAGATTGCGCATTGACTTTCTGCGCATCTACATTTCTTGTTCTACCCTGATCTCAGCAATAATCTTTTTTCTTGCTTACACTCATAATGCTGTCTGTGTCACATCCACACTTTGTACGTAACTTTTGAATCGTAAAACCGTTAAATTAGTAATTTCTAGGAACTTTTTGTTATGGCTGATAATTATCTAATAATAATTATATTATAATATCACTAGACTCTAGACTTAAGTGGCAAAAACATATAGAAGAGATTTGTCTAAAGCTAAGGAAAATTATATACCGCTATAAACGTCTCAAATACTACCTTACCATACAACAAATGAAAACAATATACCACGCATTGGTAGAACCTCATTTAGCATACGGTATATTAGGATGGGGTGGTGTTTATGGTTGTCATATAACAGAATTAAGTACACTACAAAGAACATTTTTAAGAATTTTATTAAAAAAAGATTATAGATATCCAAGTAAGCTACTCTATAGTGAAGCAAACATTCTTGATCTTCGAGAATTATACTTTTTATCAATATGTGTGAAAAATTTTAATTGTCCAGAAAAATTTACGTACTCCAGCCATACTTTTGGTACAAGATCTCAGTCCAAAGAAGTTGTAACTACTTTAAGAGCTAACAAAGGTATTGGAAAAAGCCATTATAATTATTTATCTAGTCGTATATACAATATTCTTCCTATCGAAATTAAAACGACAAACAATATAAAGACTTTGAAGAAAAGAGTGAAATATTTTATTTATTCTGAAGGCAAACAAAAATTCATGATTTAGTCGATGTAAAAAATATATAAAATTGGTTAATGTAAATTTTTTTTCTTGTTGTTATTTTTTATATATAGAAAAGCTGTACGAAGGAATGTATATATGTTAGTTTAGTTTAGTTTTAGTATTTTTATTTTTATTTATTAATATTTGTTAAAAATCTGTATGTATTACTTTTTTTCTCGCAAACAAATGCTCTAAAATCTTGAGTTTTTGAGTCATTTCAGCGAGTATCTTTTTATTTGTATTGGTTATTGTATCTTATAATCTAAACAAATAAATTAATATTAATATTATTATTATTATTATTATTATATATCCAATCCCAATCTGGCATTTTAAATTTCGCTCAATAAAATTAGACACAAAATGGAGGTCAACCAATGTCACCTATGTTAGTCACCAGCGCAGATTAAAGGCTTATCCTTGTTTCCTTTATATCATTGTTTAGTACGTGTCAAAAGGTGGGCGTCCAAATATTTTATAAACATAATCATAAAATTTCATATTCTTTAGTTCAGGATTTCTTCTGTCTGTCAAGCTGGTATCAATATCTAAATATGTAAACAAATTGGTAGCATTGTTTGGAGTCCAAGTTACGTTTTGGAACAGAGCATCCTTTTCTGGAGTTGGATTTCTAAAATTTTTAAATAATTTCAATTAATTTAATGAATCTATTTATAGTTTGGAGCCAAAAGTGACAAAATCATATTTCCGAGATATACATGTTTAAAGATATTTAAAAATACGAAATTATAAGTTATCAGGTTTTAAAATTAAATACTAGAATAATATTCTAATAATTAGAATATTATACCATTAAAAGAAAAAACCGATAAATGATAATACCATTAAAAGAGAAACGATTTTTTTTTTAATCGGGTTTTGGCATCGGGTGAAATTGCAAATTTTTTATTTTTTCCTATTTTTTTGGGTCCAAAGCTCAAATTATTTGGTGTAAAAAGTAACTAAGTAAAATTTTACACAAAAATTTCAACATTTAGAGGTGGATCAAAGCGAGTGAAAGTGGACAAATATAATTTAAAAAACAATTTCTTGCATAGGATGAAAATTAATTAATTAAAAAAACTCCAAACGAAAAATTAATATTACTATACAGGGATATTCTTTTAAATGGTACACCCCCGTAACCTTTGAACGAAATGAGATACTTTAGATTTGGAATATGTAAATTACACAATAAAAAATATCATTTGCCATATTTTTCAATTTTTTATTCGGTAAAGTGGCACTAGGGGAGCAATATTTTTAAATGGCAACCTAGGTCACAGTGATCCCCGGAAATGATTAGGTTTTAAAGAAAGAGCATCAGAAACAAACAACGGATCTTGGCAGTACAAGGTATGGACATCATTAACAGTTAAATCGCGTTTGCATATCTTTGATATTGGTAAAAACTCTTCAGGAGGAATCCCGACCAACCAACTACTTAAAATAAAAATTTAAATTTATTCTAGTAGTAATTTTTGTGCAGATTCTAGCAATGATTAAAAAATTTACCTATCTTTTGCCGATTTTGAGAAAAACCCAATAAACCATGATTTTAGTACAATTTTTCGACTTGGATAAAAACTCTATTTCAGTGAATATTAAAAGGTGACTGGTTTTACATAACAACTAAAATAATTGAAAGTAAATAAAACGGTCCGTATACCCTATATGTTCAATTTTTTATTATTGTAAATCCGGATATCGTAGTTTTTTTATTCTAACCACATTTTCAAGGCATAAAACTATAAAAGACATAAAATATTATTTTTACAGGAATATTTTTTAAAAAATAAATTTACTTACAATGGCATAGATTAAATTAATAGTCAAACATTATCACAAAAACGCCACATTAGATATCTCTCTCTCTCTCTCTATTTATTTGGTCTTTTTCTTCCGAATAATTAACCAGGGTTTCTCTATATAATCATGAGGTTTCCAGTGCGCAAGTACTAATCGGATATGTATCCTGACTTGCGCACTATCACTGATAAAATACTACTGTAGTAATTTCCACGCTAATATAAAAAGTTATCATTAAAAACACACAAAAAAATTATCTTCAAACGTCCATTATTATTCACTTAAAATTCAACAGTTCGCACGATTAATAACCATATATATGGTTCACTTTTACTTGTACATAAAACATTAACATAAAAATACTCGAGGCACATCATAAAAGATGACAAAACAAAAATACACGAGGCACATCATAAAAGATGGCTTAGCACGATGCTGACGGTTCATCGCCCAGTACTTGAATGTGCCACATTAGATATAAAATAAGATTTTTGTTCAAAAACCTACAAACGTCAGACATTAATTATATTTTGGTTACATATAAAAATCCCCAGAAATTTTTTGAATTTTAACGCGGGAAACATAATAGGCTGGGTCAGAAAATAATTTTCTCACAACAAAATAAGATAAATCTAAAAATCTAAAAAATGTTTAAAAAATGTTTTAAAAAAAATGTATAAAAAAAAAATATTATTACCCCCCCCCCCTCCCCCTTTAATTAATAAATAGTGAATACAGACTGTTATTGTAAAATTTTTTTTGCTGATTTAATGTGTATGTTTCACTACATTTACAAGATCTAAAGATCTCCAACTCCTCCAGTGTTTTTTGTCTGCTTTCATTGTTTTCACAATGGAGAACCTGGAAATCCAGATCCGGGTAAAAATAGTGACCCGACTCATTTAAGTGATGTGCAAAGTGTTAACCTTGCAAGTTAACATTTTTTTCAATGTCAAACCTGTCCATATGCTCCTTTAACCTTATTTTAAAATTTCGGGTCGTTCTGCCCACGTATACTGCATTGCAGTCATGACAATTCAACTTATAAACCCCACATTTATTTAACCTATCCACTCTATCCTTGCAATTCAAAATATTTTTTCCTATATTATTTAAAGTTCTAAACAAAATTTTTATATTTGTTCCAGTGTTTTCTAAAATATTTTTTATAATATTTGAGGGAGCACCTATAAAACATAATGACCTAAAATATTTTTTATTGTTCTTTCCATCCCTTAGATATACCAAACTAGTAGTTACCCGTTCGTTTCTCTTGTTTTTTTTTAAATTAATTTTTCAACAATGTCTGGTTCAAAACCATTCATTATTGAAATTTGTTTTATGGTTTTTAATTCTTTGTTATAGTTTGTTGTATCCAAAGGTATGTTTAAAAGCCTGTGTACATAAGATCTTAGCCCCGATAGTTTTTGACACCAAGGGTGATTGGAGAAATTAGAAATGGTAATCCCAGTATGAGAGGGTTTTCTGTAGATATCAAAACTAACTTTTCCATCCCCCCCAATACTTAACCCCAGGTCCAGGAAAATAAGTGACTTCTCATTATTTTGAATCTCAAGGGTAAATTGAATTTTGTTATTAATCGAGTTTAATGGGGAAAGGAACACATGTAGGTCTTGCACAGAACCACACCAAATCATAAAAATGTCGTCCACATATCTCCTGTAGAATTTAATAAATTTTTGAAAGTCATTAAAATTCTGATTTTTAAATAAAAAAGTCGATTCAAAAAAGTCCATGTAGTAATCTGCTAGGAATGGTGAGTTTGGTGAACCCATTGCTAAACCGTATTCAAATCTCCAATATTTCCCATTAAATTTTACTGTATTTTGTTCTAAACTTATACACACTAGTTTAAAATATTCTTCAACTTCTCTATCGGACAGTGTGCTTTCTAACAAATCATTTTTTATTTTTTCTTTTAATTCATTTACTGATACATCAGTGAATAGACTATTCACGTCCAAAGATACTAGGATACAATGTTCATCAAAGACCATATCTTTCAATATATTAGCCAATCAGGCCTATTCACATGTACCTACCATTGAGATTGAAATTTGTGCCAATATTGACAAAAATTGCAAGGTCACTTACGTCAACTGAAAAATTGCTATTCACATGACCACTTTAAAAACAATATTGAAAAGATTTATTGAGATTTTTTCTCAATATATTGAAATTTAACGGAAGACGTAAAACCACCTCCGCTAAATGTCAATATTGAAATTACCTAACCTACAAATTAGTTTGTTTTACAAAATATGAATGATTTCGTCATTTCATCAAAGGCAGACTAAATTAAAAATGGAGAGCGACAGTAAGTACCAAATACAACTAAATTACTAGTTCTAAAAAATACAATATGTCAAAATTGTAGGTCAGTTAAGTTTAACAACGGGTGTCAGCGACCCTAAGGGATTCAAGCGACCCGTTTGTTCTCCCAGACTCTGGGGCCCAGAGCCCTGCTGTGAAAGCAGGAGATCAAAAGTATGTTTAGGATAGACAGGCCAAAATATTCATAAAATATGAACCTGAACGAACAAGAAAGCAACTTGATCTGAGCAAGCCGGAACTAAAGACCTATACAGGGCTGTTAACCGGGCACTGCCCTTTATCATCTTAAACAAATGGGCAAGTCTGAAATCAACACCTGTTGTCTATGCTCAGAATATTAGATTCAGTGTCGTCGACCTCAAAAACCCCTAAAAAAGTACTATATAACATGGAACGAAGGAATAACTTTTTTTGAAAATGAAGATGGAGTGGCATACATGGATTTGAAGCACTTCAAAATCATTTGTATTATATCTGTCTAATACGGTATAAAATATCTTTGTATAAGGTCCCTGAATGACATTAAACTAATAAACTAAACTATACACCAGTTTTGACGAACATTTTTAAACATTTAAAAACACTGCCAGCCAAGGGATAGATATATATTTTCTATTTTTCTATGGGGGGTAATACCAAGCAGGGCCGGCCTTTGCATTTCGGCGCCTTGGCGCCCCTAGCAAAAAAAAGATTTGTCCCTGACGATTTCTACCAACCAAGACTTGGCGCCCCTCCTTAAAAAAAAGCTTTGTCCCTGACAGTTTCTACCAAAACTACTTAACTTGGCGCCCCCCTAGCTAGCCAAAAAGAGAAAAAAACCCTTGATAAAAAAAAGCTTTGTCAGATGACTAAAAAAAAAACGCCCCCCGACGGCGCACTCTAGGCTCGCACCCTGTAGCAGGGGTTTCACTTGATTCATAGAAAGGCTGGCTCTGATACCAAGATCTTGGTTATTTTTTTCAGGATTAAAAATGTATAAAAGGCAAATTTATATTTTTTCTTAGGATAATGCAATAAAAAAACTTTTTTTTGTCCTATGGGAGGGTAATTACCCCCATTACCCCCTCATCCACGCCGTAGCTGCCAGCAGGTCCGTCGGGGGTGTTTCTGGGGGGGGGGCAGATTTTTTGTGTGGTGGGCCGGATTTCAATCGAAATCCTAAATCTTTTTTTTTTAGTCTGAGGGGGCCGGATGGGGGCGAAGAATTTTTTTTAGTCATCAAAATTTTTCAGAAGGTAAAACAATTGGGGGGCGGATTTTTTGTGGGGGGACCGGGTGGGCGTCCGTAGGTTACTACCCCCCGGGCCCCGATTTTCTCTCTACGGCCCAGACTGTCAGATAAAAAAATAAAAATTTTACCACCGGGCCTGGAGATGGATTTTTTACTATTAGAATCAGTTTCAGCGACCTCGAAAATCCTAATATTCCTATTTTTACAAAAACATTGTAAATATTTAAACATTATTTCCCCCTACCCCAAGGGGTTCACCCAGCAGCCAAACCATGGTTAGAAGTTTTTTATTATCAGATTCAGTTTTATCGACCTCAAAACCCCCAATATAATAATTTTCACCATAATTTAAAAATAGTTACCCCGGGTGGTTTTAGCAAAAAATTTTATCTGATTCGCTTTCAGCAACCTCAAAAACCACTATATACCATTTTCCACGAAAATTTTGTGAATACTTAAAATAACTAGCCCCCACCCCCGAAGGGTATAATTAGAAAAATATTATCATATACCCATTTTCACAAAAACATTTTAAACATTTAAAAATAATTACCTTCCGCCCCTCGGGGGTGGAGATAGATTTGTAATCATCAGATTTCGTTTAGCGACCTCAAAAACCCCTATATACCAATTTTCACGAAAATATTGTAAACATTTAAATATAATTACCCCCTTACCCCCGCGGGGGTGGAGTTAAAATTTTTTCGTTATCAGATTCAGTTTTAGCTACCCAAAAAACCCCTATATACCAATTTTAACGAAAATATTGTAAACATTTAAATATAATTACCCCCTTACCCCAGCGGGGGTCAAGTTAATTTTTTTTTCGTTATCAGATTCAGTTTTAGCTACCCAAATAACCCCTATATACCAATTTTCACGAAAATATTGTAAATATTTAAATACAATTACCCCCTTACCCCAGCGGGGGTCGAGTTATTTTTTTTTTCGTTATCAGATGCAGTTTTAGCTACCCAAAAAACCCCTATATACCAATTTTAACGAAAATATTGTAAACATTTAAATATAATTACCCCCTTACCTCCGCGGGGGTGGAGTTAAAATTTTTTCGTTATCAGATTCAGTTTTAGATACCCCAAAAACCCCCATATACAAATTTTCACGAAAATATTGTAAACATTTAAAAATAATTACCCCCTTACCCCAGCGGGGGTGGAGTTAAATTTTTTTCGTTATCAGATTAAGTTTTAGCTACATCAAAAACCCCTATATACAAATTTTTACGAAAATATTGTAAACATTTAAATATAATTACCCCCTTACCCCCGCGGGGGTCGAGTTAAATTTTTTCCGTTATCAGATTCAGTTTTAGCTACACCAAAAACCCCTATATACAAATTTTCACAAAAATATTGTAAACATTTAAAAATAATTACCCCCTTACCCCCGCGGGAGTGAAGTTAAAATTTTTTTGTCAACAGATTCACTTTTAGCTACGCCAAAAACCCCTATATACCAATTTTCACGAATACATTGTAAACATTTAAATATAATTACCCCCTTACCCTCACGGGGGTGGAGTTAAATTTTTTTCGTTATCAGATTCAGTTTTAGATGCCCCAAAAACCCCTATATACAAATTTTCACGAAAATATTGTAAACATTTTAATATAATTACCCCCTTACCCTCACGGGGGTGGAGTTAATTTTTTTTCGTTATCAGATTCAGTTTTAGATACCCCAAAAACCCCTATATACAAATTTTCACGAAAATATTGTAAACATTTAAAAATAATTACCCCCTTACCCCAGCGGGGGTGGAGTTAAATTTTTTTCATTATCAGATTAAGTTTTAGCTACACCAAAAACCCCTATATACAAATTTTCACGAAAATATTGTAAACATTTAAATATAATTACCCCCTTACCCTCGCGGGGGTGGAGTTAAAATTTTTTCGTTACCAGATTCAGTTTTAGATACCCCAAAAACCCCTATATACAAATTTTCACGAAAATATTGTAAACATTTAAATATAATTACCCCTTACCCCAGCGGGGGTCGAGTTTTTTTTTTTTTTCGTTATCAGATTCAGTTTTAGCTACCCAAAAAAACCCCTATATACCAATTTTAACGAAAATATTGTAAACATTTAAATATAAGTACCCCCTTACCCCCGCGGGGGTGGAGTTAAAATTTTTTCGTTGTCAGATTCAGTTTTAGATACCCCAAAAACCCCCATATACAAATTTTCACGAAAATATTGTAAACATTTAAAAATAATTACCCCCTTACCCCAGCGGGGGTGGAGTTAAATTTTTTTCATTATCAGATTAAGTTTTAGCTACACCAAAAACCCCTATATACAAATTTTCACGAAAATATTGTAAACATTTAAATATAATTACCCCCTTACCCCCGCGGGGGTCGAGTTAAATTTTTTCCGTTATCAGATTAAGTTTTAGCTACACCAAAAACCCCTATATACAAATTTTCACGAAAATATTGTAAAAATTTAAATATAATTACCCCCTTAACCCAGCGGGGGTCGAGTTATTTTTTTTCGTTATCAGATTCAGTTTTAACTACCCAAAAAACCCCTATATACCAATTTTCACGAAAATATTGTAAACATTTAAAAATAATTACCCCATTACCCCTGCGAGAGTGGAGTAAATTTTTTTTTCGTTATCAGATTTAGTTTTAGGTACCCCAAAAACCCTTAGCTACCAACTTTCACGAAAATATTGTAAAAATTTAAAAATAATTACCCCCTTATTTATTTTTTTTTGTTATCAGATTCAGTTTTATCTACCCCAAAAGCCTTACCGATTTTCACGAAAATATTGTAAACATTTAAAAATAATTGCCCTCTCAGATCAGATTGAATTTCAAAAACTCCCATAGGGTAATTTTCAGATTTTTGTGTTTTTTTTTTATTTTCACCATCTGCAAATTTTTCCCCCTTGCTGCACCTCTATTTTCACTAAAAACAATCCCGAGCGAGAACTTTTGGTAACATACCTGTATGCTAAGTTTCAAGTCTTTAGCTTAAAGTGTTCTTAAGTTATCGTAGATAACAGACCAACTGACCGTCCCTTCGACAATTTTTTTTTATTTAAAGTTGATTTATATGGACATAAAAATAAAGTATTAGTAAATGTTTATTTCCCACCTGGGGCAGGCAAGAGCTATCGACCAAAGTCCTTTTGCTCATATTTTTACAAAATTATCTTATAGTTTATATGATAAGAAACTATCTAATTAATTTGGAAAAATAAAATAATAATAATAATAAATACTACTAATAATCTACCTAGTTTTAAATGTATACAAAAAAGAAAAAAAAGAGAAATACTAGATTGTCAGTCAATGTATCTCTGCATAAGTTCGAACACCATCATGGTTCGAAATCTGTATCTCATTACATTTAGGTTCCTGGTTCCCGAATAATATTAAAGTTAATCTCTCTTTGAGCAAAGTGGGAAAGACAGTTCCACAAGTCTTTCTTCGATGGGTTTTACTTTGGTTTTTTCATAGAGCAATGCATTTGGATTTTCAGGATGTTTTATCTTCGTGACTGTTCTAAGGCATGTAGTTTCAGCTACTTGAAGAGTTTTCTTTGTTCCAGCTCGACATGTGTTAATAATAATGTGGCCATACTCAAGAAAAGGTCTACATATTAATTTATAAATAGTGGTAGCTGTGCTGGTGTTTATACCCTGAGTTTTATATCTAAGCGATTTAAAGTGTTTTGCTCTTGTAGTGGCTTTTTTTGTAACTTCTGACACGAAGTAGTTAAAATTAAGTTTAGAGTCAATCTTTTTGCATGAGGTCTTGGCAAAATGTTTGAGTTAAGAAGTTTTAGAGTAGGTGAAGTTTCAGTAATTTTATGGTAAAATATTATTCGCTGTGACTTATTGGGATTGGGTTTTAATCTCCACTTTCCTACTTTGTCATTAGGGCCTGCAAGGTTGATATTGTCAGATTAAGATTTTTCTTGTGTGCCACCAGTGTAGTATCATCTTCAAATTGAAGCATATATTCTGTTTTTTCAAAGAAATTGTGGTCTTCATGAAGGTAGTTATAAATGTATACAAAAGAGGAGAGAGGGGTGATCCTTGGTCTGGTATGAATTCTTCGGAGACACTTGTTGACTCTGAACCGTATTTTTCCACCCTGGAGCATGTCTCTAATAATTTGGATAAAGTCTGGACGATCCATAAGCTTTAACTTAACTTAAAAAACAGCAGACCGTTGTGCCAAACACTATCGAAAGCAGCTTTGGTATCCACTTGGATGTTTGGTAAACATAAAAAAAACACAAAAAATAACATTTTTGCACGAATACAAGGCTTTCCCAACCATTTTTGACAAAAAGCTAAATAGTATTTGTTTAGTAAATACTGCAAAAATCTAGAAAGTTAGGTTAGAATCTTCTTCTTTTTGATTAATTAGTGGCCTTTTTTCATAAAAATAATAACCAAAATATGAAATCTCATTATTTTTTTGCCTACTACAAAAGTTGCTCAACCTGTTCGTGATTAACTTCATGTTTATTCAAATTCAATATTGAATTCGAAAACAATGTTGTTTTGTGTGTACATCGGAATAGCAATTATTGTTTACCGAAAACAATATTGTATTGAAACTTCAAGATATTGAAATTGTTGTCAATATTGAATAGAATTTCAATGGTACGTGTGAATAGGTCTGAATTCCAGACTATTTTTTACTGTATATTTGGGTTTAAATTTAAGTAATCTTCTTAATTCTGTGTTTAGCCATTTTGATAGATTGTATGTGGCACAGTTATTTGAACTCACCACAGGTCTTATTGGTATTTCTTCTGGTACGTCTGTTTTATGTAATTTTATCAAGCCATACAGTCTAGGATGTAGAACATTCTTAATAAACAATTTATTTATTAGTTTACTTTCTATTACCATAGCACATTCTTTTAAAGTATCTTTTACTTTTTTATTAAATGTATTTTTATCTAAATCTCTATCAATTATGTTAAAACTTAAGCTAGTATATAAAGACTATATTATGAAAATTTCAGGTCATTTGAGAAAACGCCTAATTTTTTGCTACATAATTTCCAGATTTTCCCGTTTTTCCCCATAAAAAAAGTGGGGAAAGCGATTATTTTTATTTTTGGATTTTTTTACTAAAATTCGACCCATAATTTGGAATTATTAAGGTAGCGAGCATTTTAGTTAAAATCACTTCGAGCCCACCCTGGATAAGTATCCAAAACTTGCACCCTCATGAGGGAGTGGTAAATATACACCAATATTTTTTATTTTTTTTTGTGGGATATTAACTCATCAAAATGAGCCACTATAGTTCATATGTTTAACTAAACATTGACAAGAAAGTCAAAATGTAATATATATATAATAATAATAATAATATTAATAATAATAATAATAATAATAATACAACAAAAAATACTATAAGAATCGAATTTTAGTTTTTATTTTAAGTAGTTGGTGTGATGCCTCCTGAGGAGTTTTTACCAATATCTTCCAAAGATATGCAAACGCGATTTAACTGATAATGGATCTATGATGCCCATATCCTGTACTACCAAGATACATTGTTTGTTTCTGATGCCCTTTCTTTAAAACCTAACCATATCCGGGGATCACTGTGAGGTCTTGTGATATGTAATTTTAAAGAGCTTGAAATACTCTATTCAACTGTGTAACTATTATTTTTTAAATATTTTTTTTTTAAGATGTTTTTTTCTTCAAAATTAGTGTTTGACCCCCTTAAGAAAAAATTATTATTACTTTAAACGGTGTGAAGAGTCTATAGGAGTTAAAAGGCTTAACCAAAGTTTAAAATATGAAAGAATATGTTAGCTTCCCAGGTAGCAAAATAACATGAAATTCACGTGAAAGTCACGTTAATATGTGACATGTGATGTTAAGATTGTAGTCTCATTTAACAAGAATGTAGCATGGTGGGGATGTCCTAAGTCCGCCCCTAATAACATCACACAATGACATCCCGAAAATAACGTGTTTGTGACATCATAAATCCACATTCCTGTTATATCTAATATCTTATGGATGCCGTTACTGGTACTTTAATATTTAAATAATATTTTAGGATATTAGCTTTTTCTAAATTAAAACCATTAAAAACGCTATAACCCTATAAAAAAATCGGATTTAAAATCAATCAGTAATTGAAACAATCACAGATTGAAAGAGATAGATTCTAAATACGAAATTGCAGATTAAGCGGACAATATAATCCGTGTCCGTGGTCTTGAGAAGCCCGGCAGAGCCCCCTATCCATTGGAAATCGTATAATGTGTATACAATTTCCTTATAATAATTTACTCTATCAACATCATCTTATATCGATTTTTTTGCTTCGAACGTCGGTGAGAAGCAAAATAACATGACATTCACGTGAAAGCCACGTTAATATGTGACATGCAATATATTCACAGCGTTGCTAAATATTTGTTATTTAATAACATGGTTGTCACGTCACACGTATTACGTTGCAAATGTGATGTTAAATACATGTTATTTTTCAATATTATGTGATGTTATAATTTAGTTTAAAAATACACTCAAAAGTGATGTTAATTTCTTGTAATATAACATCCCTTGCTACCTGGGTTTTCGCTTGTTTTGGTTTTATTTTATTTCCATTAACACAAAATTTACAATAAAATAAAAATGGAAAGGTGCACAAAAGTACAGTGATTGGCCGGGGAAAGACAATGATTGGCTTTGATCAAATATGGTGATTGACCCCTTAATTCTTTTATAAGCATCCTTAAAACAAGAAATTATGAGTAAAAATACATAAATAAATAAATTTAAGTTTATTCTAGTGCATAGTAGGCATAAAATTAACTAAAAACTAAATTTAGTAATATTTTTTTAGGCAAGAAAATATATTTGAATTTGACCTGTGTTACGATTTTTGTGAACACGAAAACTCAAGAACGAATTATCCTATCTACTTGAAGTTTTCAGGAAAAATTAAGTTCTATGAGAAGTAGATCCCTATTATTATTGAAAAAAAATCCCCTAAAAACAACGAAGTTATGGGGGGTTAAACCCCAGGCCAATCACTATTTTTTACCCAATTTCAACAGTGATTGGCCTACCTATAATTAATAAATTTATAAGGTTGTAACCTTCAAAATGCTTTTAAACTCCTTGTTAATATAATGTATAACCAATAAAAATTATGTATCAATGCTACATTATTACGGTATTAATAAAAAACTTTTTGAGGCGTTTCTTAACTTTTTCTTAAGAAAATGACAGATTCACACAAAAAGCTTGCACCTAGAATAATGAAGGAATTCAAACTATATTCTAATTTTAAATAAAACACATAGAAACGTTATTATTTTAAATTGAAATTTAGGGGGCCAATCATTATCGGAGGGGGGGGGGGTACAACCACTGTACTGCTTACCCTATTCAATATTTTGTGCATAAATATTACAAAATTTTACATGAAAATGATAAATAATAAGTCTTAACATGATAATACACCATGTAATAACTATTTGGACCTTTTTACGCAAAATTGCCAAAATTAATTTTTCAAAAATACTGAAAATTTCATCAATTAAAAACTAAAAACTACATGGTTAAATAGAGATTTTTATGCTCTTTAAAATGACGATAACAAGACCTAGGGTGCCATTTAAAATATTGTCCACCACTGCCCCCCTGGCGACGCTTTACAGAATAAAAAATAAAAAAATATGAAATGGTTAGTTTTTGTTTTGTGATACGCATATTTCAAATATAAAGTTTATATATATCATCCCGTTCAAAATTTACGGTGGGTGTACCATTTAAAAGAATAACCCTGTAGTTTGTATGAATTTATAATAAAAATATGCAACATATTTATTGATAATAATAATAATAATAATGCTTTACCCGTATTGAAACAGCCGGGAAAGCTTTTGTTTGGCAAAAAAATAAACGTTTTTTATATATTTTTTTATTTTTGTAATTTTTAGACAATAAGCAGACTTTTGCAAAAAAACTGTCTCTCGGTCTCTATATTGGTATTTCTTACTGACAAATCGTGTAAAAACCATAAAGAAGTGTTGAGATATAGATTTGAAATTTGGAATCTGAGCAAAGTTCTCAGACTTAATGTTTTTATTGTAATTTTAACCCGTCAGAAGGCTAAAACTAGTATTGCTAACTGACCTAAAAAATCATTAATCTCTTAGGTTCATTACGTTAATTCATTCATAGACAAATTATTTTTTTATTTTTAAGAAATGTACTTATAGCTAATTAATTATGGTATTAAATCTTTACAACCTTAAGCTATTGGGGCAAAAACCGGTCATGAAAATACTAATTTTAGTCATTTTTTGCTATTTTTCAATGATTGTAGCCTATTTTTTGCTCTCCCCTTTCGAAAATTTCGGAAAGCCTTGTATTCGTGCAAAAATTTTCAATTTTTTTTTGCGTATTTTTGCGTTTTATGACGTTTTATGTCGATATAAATCAATTTCAAGCAAAAAATACACTGCCCAGTAAAAGAGCTTTCCCATTTTTCACCTCCGAGTATGAAAAATTTTGATGTTTGGTTCATTTGGTTAAATAGTATTTTAGATAGTCATGACAGTCAGTCAAATTATTTTATTTTAAAATATTTTAAGTGGAACAAAAAGAAAATATATTTTTTGTTATAAAACTTTTTTAACCAATAAAATTTCTTTAAAAATAACTGAACTTTTTTACAACATGTTGAAAAACAAGCACGCAAATATTTAAATGCTTGTGTTATTATTCGGTATTTATTTTAAAAAACGTAAATAACAGGCAGTTTTGCAGGAGTATTTTAACTAAGACACTTTTGCAAGAGTGTGCAAAAATTTTCAAAAGCTTGTTTCTTTTGCTTATTTTTGCGTTTTATGGCGTCTTATGTTAATAAAAATCGATTTCAAGCAAAAACTAAATTGTCTCTCGGTCTGTCCGGGAAATTTTGTAAGCACGATAACTTGAGAACACTTTAACATAGAGACTTGAAATTTGACATACAGGTATTTTATAATAAGTTCTCGGTCGGGATTGTTTTTGGTAAACATTGGGGTTGGGTAAGGGGGGCGAACGGGAGAAAAACAATATTTTTTCCCAAAAACTTAAAAATTCCTCTAATGGGGGTTTTGAGGTTTCTGAAATTGAATCTGATAATTAAATTTTTCTAAATATAAATATTTTTAAATGCTTTTAATATTTTTGTCAAAATTGATATATAGGGGGTTTTGGGGACGACGAAACTGAATCTGATAATAAAATATTTCTAACTTCACTCCTGGGGGAGAGGAGGTATTTTCGTGAAAATTGGTTTATAGGGGTTTTTAAAGTTGCTAAAACTGAATCTTAAAATAAAAAATTCTAACTCCACCCTCTGAGGGGTGGGGGTAGTTTTCGTGAAAGTTGATAGGGGTTTTTAAAGTTGCTAAAACTGAATCTTACGTTAAAAATCTAACTCCACCCCCTGAGGGGTGGGGGGTTGCTTTCGTGAAAATTTCAGGGGGTGTAATTAGAAACATTTTATTATCAGATTCATATTCGTCGACCCCAAAACCCCTATATACCCATTTTGACGAAAATATTGGAAATATTTAAAAATATTTACCCCCTTCCCCCCATGAGGGTAGAGTTAGAAAATTTTTATCATTATTTTACGAAAATAGCTTAATATTAATAAAAAATACACTGCCCAGTAAAATCGCTTTCCTATTTTTCACCTCAGCGCATTAAATGTATTTTTTATTATCAGATTTACTTTCAGCAACCCCAAAAACCCCCTATATACAAATTTTCACTAAAACTACCCTCCACCCTCCGGGGGGTGGAGTTAGAATTTTTTTATTATCAGATTCACTTTTAACTAACTCAAAAATTCCTACATAAATATTTTCACGAAAGCTACCCCCGCCCCTCAGGGGGTGGAGTTGGATTTTATTTATTATTAGATTTACTTTCAGCAACGTCAAAAACCCCTATACACCATTTTTCACGAAAACTATTTACCCCCTCACCCCCGTGGGGGTGTTTAGAAATGTTTTATTATATTTAATTTCAGCAACCTCAAAAAGGCCTATATAGCAATTTTTTTTAAGTTTACCAAAAACAATCCAGAGAGAGAACTTTTGGTAACATACCTGTATACAAAATTTCAAGTCTCTATCTTAAAACGTTCTTAAGTTATCGTGGATACAAGATTTCCCGTACAAAACGACCAATCGACCAATGGACCGACAATTTTTTTTTTTGCTTGAAATGGATTTATATTGACATCAAACCTCATAAAACGCAAAAATACGCAAAAAAAATATTTGAAATTTTTTTTACGAATACAAGGCTTTGCGAAATTTTGAAAATATTCAAAATGGGAAAGCAATTAATGCAATAATGTAGAATGTTATTATACGGTAGTTTCTAATTATCCATAATTTTCAAAAATCGTCCTAGAAAAAAAATTCTTGGATACAAATTTGTTTCATGAAAAAATAAGAAAATATTTTTTTTTGGCCTACTGTCCGGCTGTCTGTATATCTGTCCGATGTCACGATTTTTGTAGACATGATAACTCAAGAACGAATAATCCGATAGACTTGAAATTTTCAGGAAAAATCAAGCTCTATGAGGGGGAAGATCTCTATTGTTTTTGAAAGTTATCCCCCCAAGAAACAAAAAAGTTAAGTGGTGTTAAACTTTTTAAAAAATAAAGAAAGCTGTAAGATATTTCCGATTAACGTAAATTTTTCAGGAAAAAATACTGTTATAAGGATCAATTCTACCAATTTTGAAAGTAATCCCCCCAAAAACAAAAAATTTATGGGGGTTAAACTTTTTTTAAATGAAAAAAAAAACATATTTTTCAAAAAACAAAATCGTTTTTTCGCAAAAAGAAAATAAAAAAAGTAAGAAAAAATAGACCTGAGCATTAAAAGGGCCAATCTTCATTTGTCAATAGCAACCTTTTCACGTCAACTCTGATGTAATATTTTATTGAAAATTTATTAATCAGGTTCAGAAATATATTTAGATAAAATTTTATGAAACAGAAAAATTAAAAAGCAATATCGTAAAAACTAAAAACACCTGAACCACTGCCATTTAACGGCTAACCGGGGTAGACGTTTCATTTTTTCTGAAATAATTGAAACTCCCCGGATTTAGATAAAACTTTTAAGACCCAGAAGGTCCAAATCGGATAAAGCGTATGGTCTCTAGAAGGGAACATAAAAATATTACCACACACTGAAAAAAATGTATACTTAGATATACATAAAAAGGGTTAATTAAATACGAATCATTTTCACCGTAAGTAAAATTATCTTAATTTTTTATTAAAATTAAGCTATTTTCGTAAAATATCTTTAATTACTATGAAATAAAAGCATCCACCCTTAAGAAGTTAAGGGTTGTTATTGTTATTTTTTTTTGTATCCACTATTATCATAATAACCTGAAGGTAAAGCAACGGTTTCCTCCAAAATTCGCTGTCGCTGACGACTGCGACCGGGTAGCCGCGACCAGGTCGTCACGACCCTACATGTTTTCCTTTGTCTCGCCAGCCGCCAGTCGCCATTCTGTTAGCTGGCCATTTTATAAACAGCTGTTGTTTTGTTTGCGAGTTTATGCCTTGCAATCGTTATGAATATCTCTAATTATACTTTTAAACTAATTTTCATTAATATAAATAGATAGATAAGTTTATTGTTTTAAAAGAAATTACATTTCTTATAACAAAGCTGTGTTGTGTAAATTTTGAGTTAGACTACTAAGCATTGGTTACAATATTAAAGTGAGTATACAGTAAGTTGTGAACAGATTATTCAGAAGTACAAGTACAAAACTTCTGAATTTAAGACAATTAATAATAAAATGTATAATTTGTTTAAGGGTGCTTTCTGTACCTGAGTTAAGCAAGTTAATAACTTGTTGCAAGTTGCATACTGTACATATTTCGTTAGTATCAATATGGTAGGTTATTCTGTTAAAGGAGAATTTTAAGTGATTTGGGCTACATGTTCGCAGTTGGGTTAAAATTCTTAAAATGTAGAAGGGAAAACTTCAGGAGAGTTGACGGGTGTCGTGGGATAGGAAGTTGTACATTAATTTTCATTAATATAAATAATAATAATAATATAGATAAATAAAAAGTTTCAGAAAAAAATCTGAAAAAATCGCATTTGTTAGCACACAAAAATTAAAAATCAAATCCTTTAAAAATTTGTTTAAAAAATTAAAAAATATATAGTCGAATAGATAATTTTATTTTCTTTAAAATGATGTATAGCACGACCTTCCTTTCCATTAAAAAAACTCCCCCCATGCCCCCCTGCCCACATTTTAAGAGCTGAAAGTAATAAATATAAGCTAAAAGATAGCTTAAGTTGTCTTATTTAACAGTTCTAAATTTGAAGTCAATATATCAACTCGTTTAAAGGTTAAGAAGGGGGGGAGTGACTTTTGAACCGCACTGTATACAAATTTACAACCAATGGATAACCAGATCCTGCCACAATGGATAACCAGGCACAGGTCCTGGCAGCCAGGATCCTTAAAGTATATTAACTATCAGAACAAAATCATAAAATATTCACAAAACGTAGAACGCAATAAATTAACGATCAGATCTAAACCTAACTTATTTGTGACTTTTATCTGAGTCAAACCAAATAAAATAAAATAATATAAATATACGAACTGTACTAATTTGACAACTAAAAGACAGTTTATTATTTAAAAACATTTTTTGTTGAGTATTGGGTACGAAAAAGAATAAAAAAACAAAAAAAAAAACGTTTTAAAACAATGTTTTTAAACAACGTATTAAAAAAAAACAGTTTTTAACATCCCTACAAGTACAAGTAATATATAAAAATATCGATCTCTTATATATAGGGCTCGTCCATAAATGTTGTCACCCTTTTAGGGGGGCTTAAAGTTATGACACTTTGTGACAAAATTGTACTCAAACGAATCCAAAATTAATCAAAATGATGGCTTAGTTATGTATATTAGAGACCATATTTCGGCAAATGTTAAAATACTACCGTTAACAGATACAAAACTGTTAAGGACAACATTTGAAATTAGCGGTATCAGCATGGGGATTCTTGCCTCCTACAGACCGCCATCTATTGACGGTAATTTATATATTAAAGAAATAAGTGCAACTATGCGGGATATTAATAAACAAAAAATTGAAATATATGTGGGGGATATTAACATAGACCTAATGGATTTAAAAAAAAATGAAGTTAATTTATTTCTAGATGTTCTTAATGAAAATGGGTACGAGTGTTTGGTAAATAAACCTACCCGAGTGTGCTCATCAAAAAGTAGTCTTTTAGACCATTTTAACGTAAAAAACTGTTCAAATAGTAAAATATTGTCGGCTGTAATTGAGTCCAGTGTGACCGATCATTATCCAATTTTTTTATCAATCGACTGTACAAAAATATTCGCAAAAAAATCTAAAAAAATCAAATACTTAACTGATTATCAAAAATTAAATAGTTTACTAAAGGAGGAAAAATGGTCGGGTATACTGGATAGCAGTGACAGCCAAGTGGCTTACAATTATTTTATAGAAAAGTTAAAAAAAATATATATCTAATTGTACCACCAAAAAAACTATTAGAAATATTAATAGAAAAATTAAGCCGTGGATTACTGACGAACTTGTAACCTATATACGCAGGAGGGATAAACTGAAAAAAAGATTGTTTAAAAATCACGCCAACGAACTTAGTGAAGAGTTTCGCCTGGCAAGAAATTCTATTAATACACAAATAAAATATGCAAAAAATTTATATTACAAAAATAAGTTACAGGACGTTCAAGGAAATTGTAAAAAAACATGGGAAATTATAAATGAGAGTACGGACTCAAATAAACCCAAAAAAACAGCTGACTAATGTCAATATCGTAAAAAATGGTAGACAATTATCAGACGACTTTGAAAAAGCCAACACTTTTAATTCCTTTTTTACTGATATTGCCAATAGTATGGCAAGAAAAATTAAAAATTTTAAATTTACTGAAAATAAAATTTGCAAAACAAAAAACATTCAGCAATCTATTTTTTTAGAAACGGTTATGGAAAATAAATTAATTATACTTATAGGACAGTTAAAAAATAACTCTTCTCCTGTGCCTGGTAATATTTCAAACGTTTTAATAAAAAACACACATTCTTACATTATTCGTCCTTTAGCGCATATAATTAACTTGGCCATTAGCTAGGGTAAAATTCCACTTCAATGGAAGGAATCTACTATTGTCCCCATCTTTAAGGCAGGTGACCCAACTGATCCGAATAACTATAGACCAATATCCTTAATAAATAGCTTTTCAAAACTATTTGAACAATGTATTAAAAAGCGGCTATTAAACTTTTTTGACAAATGCAAGGTAATTAGCCATAAACAGTTTGGATTTAAGAAAAACACATCCACTGCTGATGCCATTTTAGAGCTTTTTACAGGGATAATAAAAAATATGAATGTGAGCAAAAAGGTCACCGCAGTATTCCTCGACCTTGTAAAAGCATTTGATACTGTTTCACATGATGAGCTATTAAGAAGGCTATATGGAGTTGGGATCAGGGGGAGAGCCTTTGCACTTTTAAGAAACTACTTATCTAGTAGTTACCCAGAGATTTTTACTTTACAACGCTCCCACCCTATTCAATCGGCTTCCTCACAGTACTAAACACTTCACCAACTATAATGTTTTTAAAAAACAAATAAAACAAATAATTTTGTCCAGCAAGGTTAACTTCCATTTAATTTAAACTCATCCTCATTTTTTTTTCTTTGTTACTTTTCGATTATTTTTTTATTTATTATTTATATTTTACATATTTATTACTTTAAATAAAATAAAATCATCTACTGTTTTATTATATTATATTATACTTATATATGTATATCAAAGCATTCCGTGCAACACAAGCATCTTTGCATAGGCAGGATTTAAATGCGCTACTTTGTAATTAATTTAAATTTATTGTAAACATTTATTGTTATAAAAGTAGTGAAATAAATTATTATATAAAATAAATTATTATTTTTTTTTTGTAATTTTTGTGTAAATCTAGTTCCGTGATGTCTGGTGGCCAAACTTGCAAGGATATTGGATAGTTTGCATCTGAATTTTATTTTTGAATATGTTTTAAACCTATTAGCAAATTATGCCGACAAAGCTTTTTTTTTTTTTTTTTAAAGTTTGGTATCAATCCGAAGAGATTTTTGTAAAAATTGGAACTTTTTTTTGGCTAAAAATCAGCCTGTATAATATAAAAATATGATTTTGTTAGATAGTTTAAAGGTATTTTAACAGAATAAAAAAAAATCAGCACAATATTCAAAGTTATATTAAAAATCCTCAACTTTGACAAAAAGACATATATTAACATATAACCATCAAGTCTTTTAAAGCAAAATCTTATATCATGGAAAAATACTTTGCTAGTCCCTTTTTATGTCCATTTTTTCTTAAAATGTCATATTGGTGTTCTTTTGTCAAGGTACTTTTGGAAAAGTCCCTAAAAAAAGGACCACCCTGTATAAAATTTTACCTTTTTTTTTCTCGTTTTTAAATCTTTAATTACTTTGTATAATACCCACTAAATTTCAAATTAATCCATTGATCCATTCAAGACTAATTGATTTTTGTCCATCGAAAACATGCGGACACACTACGGGTTTGGAAAACCTTTTAAGTTCTCTACTTGATACAGTTGAGAAAAGTTTTTAAATTAAAATATGGTAATGTAGTACTATAGAGTAGTACTAACTATAATACGAATTAGAAGCAGATCCGTTACAATGTTATAGGTATAATGCACTAATTCTAAGGACGTGGAACCTTTTCAACCGGGTAAGGCCTTTCACATTGCCGGACAAAACCGCGCCTGGTTTACCGCGCCGACCATTATCAAGCCACCCTTTTCGGCGCCTGTCCTTTCCGAGCCTAGGACATTTTCGGGCCTAGGACATTTTCGGGCCTAGGACATTTCCGCGCCTAGGACATTTTCGCGCCTATGTTAACTTTTGGTTTCAATTTATTTAAATAATTTTTATAGCCAAACCAACCAACCAACCAACCAACCAACCAACCAACCAACCAACCAACCAACCAACCAACCAACCAACCAACCAACCAACCAACCAACCTATCAACCAACCAACCAACTAACCAACTAACCAACCAACAACCAAACCAAATAGCCAAATCTTTATTTCTAATGCTTTTGATAATTTATGTAACATTGTAACTGTAACATTGTAACTTAACTGATACCTACTCTTTCATTTGTGTACTAAATAAATATTTCGATTAAAGAAATGCTAGGTAAGTACATATACTAAAAATTCAATAAAAAAATAGCACAAAAACACTTGTGTTACAAAATTACACAAAAAAAACACAGGAAAAAATCACACAATAATAAATTAAAACTGGGCCTTATTTTATAATTTGAAAAGTTCCAAACCTAAATCCTTTTTAAAGTCGAAATAACAAAATAAAATCGGCAGATTTTGATGCATTCATAAAAATTTAAATTACATATTGGCCATAGCGCGGTAATGGACGACGCGGTAGAGGATGGTGAAGGACGGCGCGGTAGTGACCATGGCGCGGTAATGTCCTAGGCGCGCTAATGGTCGGCGCGGTAAATTTGACTCTGTAAGTAGTTGGACAAGCGGGTTTTAAAATCAAAAAAACCCCCCCTTGTTTTAAAGTCAAAAAAAAAAAATAAAAAAATTTCTCGTTTTTTTTTCTTGTTTTTTTTGGACCAGAGAAATGAGACCAAGAATCAGGACTGCCTAGCCAGACTTTTTAAATTAGCCAGACAATTTAAATTAGCCAGACTTTTTAAATTACGAGACCTAAAATATTTATTAAATATGTTTATTTATATTTTATTAATTAATACAAAATACTAAAAACATGTTTTAAATAATATGTACAATATTTGACAGAGGATTATATTTAACAAGTTTATCATGCAGGATCAAACAATAGGCATTGCTTTTCGATGGAATAGTTTTATTTGTTTCAAACTCAATTCTCAAATCCACTGCACCTGTTTTTAAAGATTCATTTTGCCTGTTGCAGTGAATTACGTACAGAGGAGCTTTTTCAAAGAATTCTTTTGGTGAGAGACACGGGTCACAATTATTCTTATAATAGTATGATTCCTGGAACTGTGCATACATTTCATATAACTGTTTTTCTGAACAATTAATATTTAAATTGTCATATGGATACATTTCAGAGTTCAAATAAAGTTTTATATTTGTTAAACTACAATGCACAAAGTGACTCATGTCTGCTAGCATATTGTCTTTTTGAGCGGTTTGAAAGCCTACAATAACATAACGTGGTTTTTCAAGTTGACTTGCAGTTTTTACAGGCCATGTATGTCTTGTTGTTTCTGGCAGTAAGGGATATTCATGAAGTTCCCAGCTCCTAAATGCAATGTCCAAATCGACTCCTTTTTCTATATAATTAAACAACATTTTAACATTTTTTTCTTCGGCTTTTGTTCTAATGACTGCATTTATATCTGAATTATTTCTAATGAAAACAAGTTCCTGTTTCATGTTAACAATGATTTTTTTATAGTCTTCAAATATACCCATCAACAATTTTAGTGGTATACATTAAAAGTACCTTTTTCACCTAGTACCCTGCTTTCTGATTTTAGAAACCAACCAGAATTTTCTAGTCTAGTACTGTCAGAGTCCGAGTAAGAAATATATCCTTTCATAGTTGAAGTGATACCAGGGTTTCTAACTCTGTCAACTACAGTTCGACCTAATTCATATCGAATTTCATCAAATAAAAAAGCCAATCCATTGTTAATAAATTTTAATGTTTTACTAGGTTTTTCTTCTTCATTCAAAAGTCTGCCCTCAATATAAAGATAACTTTGAGATGGTAGAGTAAGTAAGTTTTGTGCTTGAATGGTAATCCTAATTTCGTCAGAGTTACTAAAAGTTGTATTTACATAAGGTTGATATGTGTGGTATTCTGAACGAGTAATTGAGTTATCACCTAAAACATTTTGTTTAATATTTAAAATACCACTCATTTTTCTTTGTTGATTTTTTTTCTTTTAAAAGTGCAACTAAAAACAATTAAAATACTTTTCACGCTTATATTGATATATAATTTACAGTTGTACCAGATTTCTTCTAACTTTGTAATTTTTAAAGAACTTTTAATCCCAAGAACCTTAAAAATTGTCTATTCTTGTGTTAATGGCTCAAGTTTTCTTTTTGCACTAATTTTCTTTAGACCAATTTTTCTATTTATATTCTCTTCATCAGATGGTTGAAATTCTTGCATGGGTTTAATATTATACAGGAACACCATGGTTGTTCTTTGTTTCTTAAAAGCATGTAAAATATGTGCTGATTTACCATTGTTATATGAATTTTTAATCAAATTACATTCTAAACCAATTGAGTTAACTTTTTGAATATTAATGGGAAAATCTGATACATGTTTAACATTTGGTGAAGAACCTATATTATGAGGTTGTTTAAAGTTAATTTCAAAATCAAACTTAATATCACATTTAAGTGTTTTTAGATTAGCTTCTAAAACCAATTTGTGTAAGGGTATTTCTTTTTCTTTTTTATTATGAAACTCTTGGTTTATATAATTTTCAATGTCCTTTATTTCATATGAACCACATGGTATCTTTATTGTTTGAGTATTTTTATCGTCCGTATAGTAAAATTTATTATTCGATTTGTCAACGTTTGGAATTGAATTTGAAGAAACAAAATCAATTAAAGACATAATATGTTCTTACTAACTTCAACTTAAAAGTAAAACTATCATAGAAAATATAATACATGCTATTTATTTAGAAATGATAAACACAAGTGACCACAATTATAAGTATTATATCTTTGATATATATATATATATATATATTTTTTAATTTAATTTTATTTATGACCTAAAAACAGTACAAGAAAACTGGTGACTAGGCCTAACAGTAATATAAATAAGTACTAAGAATTAATTAACATATAAAATAAAATTGTAAAATGTCACAAAATTGTGATAGTTATATAAAACATTACATAAATCATTTGAATTAAAATATTTAAAAACTTCAGTAGGAGGTTGTAGATTTCCATAACTGTCAAAATTATTTACAGTATCAAGTCGTTTTATAAGCTGTCCAATGAGTTCCATCTCCACTTTTACGATCAAGGTTAATTATTTCAGATTCATTAGTATGTATTTTTTTAGGGAGATCATTTCGCATGAAAACACCTCTAAAATAGGGTATTTTCAGTTTTTTACTATAATAAAGTATATCAATATTTGATAGAGGTCTTTTCGGTAATGTTATCGGTAATTTTTTAATGCTTGACTTTTTCCTAAAAAAAGAGCCAACCCAGTTTTATAAGGTTTTAAACAAGGACCTTTGCCTATTGCAATACTTTCCATTGTTTTATTGTGTCGTTGAGCCTTATCCAGTTGTTGCTTGGCTGCTCTGGAATCATTTACAGCCTTGACTACACCTGCAGCCCCACCCCCTAAGGCTCCTAGAGCACTTAGAGCTGCAAAAATTGGAATCGGGGGTAAAATACCCCCTGTTTTGGCACTTGAATAACTCTGTCAGTATTAATTTTCTTATCTTTATATTTTGAAGCTGTCTTTAAAGCTATCTGGACTACATCTGTAATGTCTTGAGGTTTACTTTCAGCAATTCTTTGTTTATTTTTTTTTGTAATATTTCTAATACTTATAACTTGTCTTTTTGTTTTATTTTTAGATTTATTTATTTTCTTTTTAATAGTTTTTTTCTGAACATTACGTTTTGTTTTTCTGTTTTTATTTTTTTTAATAGTTTGTTTTTTCATGGGAGCCATTGTATTTAGATAAATGACTTTTTAAAACTAATCAAAGATATTTTGAGTATGTTATTATATATACAATATATTTATTATTTTAATGAAAATTTATCTTTCTTTTTTAGGCACAAAATCAGTTTCCATTGGTGTTATATCATTAGGTAGTGTTATCTTACTAGATGTCTTCACAAGCTTTTGAGTTGTTTTAACTTTACCTATTGGTTTGATTTTTGTTTGTAGGTTTTGATCTGTTTCAAAATTTGCAATACAACTATCAATCGCATTGATAGAATTCTGTAACGACTTTTTTACTTTCGCCATACACTTTTTATAATTACTTACATAGACTTTTGTATGACCCATACCCAATTTAACTTTAGCGTTCATTACTGATGATACTCCAAGGGATGCAACTCGTTCACTAAGCTTTGATTGTCGATTAAAAACTCTTTTAAGGGCTTCTCGAGCAAGGATTTTATCTGCCACATGTCTACGAGATAGATCTTTTTCTTGGGAATAATCAATATCATGCTGTTTACAAGCTTCATCCAGTTCATTAATACCAACATCACCACGAGCTAATCTTTTTGTAAGGGAAGTGCCCGGTCCACAGAACCTGTACGTTGGGATATGTAACTCAAAGGGCAGTTTATTAATTGCTGAGTTAATTAAACCACTACCTTTAATATTTCCGTTATAATATTTCATCTTCGTACTGTATAAATAGTAGTACCTGTTTAACCTTAAAGCACTATATTTTCTTGTTTAAGTGAATACAGAATACTAAAAAAATTATGAGGTTATTGAAACAAAAAAACTACTTTAAATATCTACAATCATGATATAAATAATAATCATGATGTTAATAAGCACGGTTTATTACTACCTACAACTATTAGATGTTTAATTGTAGGACCCTCAAACTGTGGAAAAACAAATGTTATGATTAGTTTAATAGAACACAAGAATGGTTTAAAATTTGAAAATATTTATCTTTATTCAAAGTCTCTATATCAACCTAAATATTTATACTTGGAAAAACTATTAAAACCCCTAAAAAATATTCGATATTACGCTTTTAGTGACAGTGAAAATATTTTAGAGCCTTCACAAGCAAAAAAAAATCGATTTTTATTTTTGATGATGTAGCTTGTCATAACCAAGATAAAATTCCTGAATATTTTAGTATGGGCAGACATAATAGTGTAGATTGTTTCTACCTTTGTCAAACATATATAAAAATCCCTAAACATTTAATAAGAGATAACGCAAACAGCATAGTTCTTTTCAAACAAGATGATTTAGACATATATATATATAATAATCATATAGGTACAAATATGTCATTTGAACAATTTAAAAATATGTGTTTAATATGTTGGGCTGATTCATATGGTTTTTTATCAATATTTAAACATTTTAAACTAAATAATGGTAGATATAGAAAAGAATTTGATTCTTTTATATGTATATAAATATAGTGTTAAAAAGCTTTTCAAACCTATCACTAGCCAGTTTATAACTTGTTTTCAATCAGATCAGATCAGTTAAAAAAAAAAACGTTTATACCCGTTTATAAACCTGTACGACCCGTTTATACCCGTTTATAAACCTGTTTCGGCCCGTTTCGACCCGTTTATACACACCTGTTTCGACCCGTTTATACCCGTTAAAAATATGTCTAGGCCCGTGATGGATGAATCAGAAAAAGAACTAAAAAAAAAACTAATTGCAAAGCTTAGAATTATCAAAGATAAGCTTGATTTAATTAAACATGGTGAAATTGCTCAAGAAAAAATATTTTCACCTATAACAAATCAGTTGAATATTGAAAACACAATAATTCTTATAAACCTAACTAAAGTAAAATAATTAAAGATAAAAATAAGTCTGTTAATATTAAAACGGAGCCTGAACAAAATAATGATGATGAGGAAGACCCCTTATATTATGAAAGACCTAATTTTAAATTTAATTTACCCTATGCTGAAAATGATTCAACAAGCGGTATAAAACGTTTAATTTTTAAAGAAGCAATGCATGAAGAAAAAGAAGCTGAATCAAAGAATGAAACTGAACATGCAGCTGCAGCTCGACATG
>OY294047.1:20609879-20714229 GCA_958510825.1 Brachypterus glaber | reverse complement strand
GGTTTATAAACGGGTATAAACGTTTTTTTTTTAACTGATCTGATCTGATTGAAAACAAGTTATAAACTGGCTAGTGATAGGTTTGGAAAGCTTTTTAACACTATATTTATATACATATAAAAGAATCAAATTCTTTTCTATATCTACCATTATTTAGTTTAAAATGTTTAAATATTGATAAAAAACCATATGAATCAGCCAACATATTGAACACATATTTTTAAATTGTTCAAATGACATATCTGTACCTATATGATTATTATATATATGTCTAAGATTTAAATCATCTTGTTTGAAAAGAACTATGCTGTGTGCGTTATCTCTTAATTAATGTTTAGGGATTTTATATATGTTTGACAAAGGTAAAAACAATCTATACTATTATGTCTGCCCATACTAAAATATTCACGAATTTTATCTTGGTTATGACAAGCTACATCATCAAAATAAAAATCGAATTTTTTTTTGCTTGTGAAGGCTCTAAAATATTTTCACTGTCACTAAAAGCATAATATCGAATATTTTTTAGGGTTTTAATAGTTTTTCCAAGTATAAATATTTAGGTTGATATAGAGACTTTGAATAAAGATAAATATTTTCAAATTTTAAACCATTCTTGTGTTCTATTAAACTAATCATAACATTTGTTTTTCCACAGTTTGAGGGTCCTACAATTAAACATCTAATAGTTGTAGGTAGTAATAAACCGTGCTTATTAACATCATGATTATTATTTATATCATGATTGTATATATTTAAAGTAGTTTTTTGTTTCAATAACCTCATAATTGTTTAGTATTCTGTATTCACTTAAACAAGAAAATATAGTGCTTTAAGGTTAAACAGGTACTACTATTTATACAGTACAAAGATGAAATATTATAACGGAAATATTAAAGGTAGTGGTTTAATTAACTCAGCAATTAATAAACTGCCCTTTGAGTTACATATCCCAACGTACAGGTTCTGTGACCGGGCACTTCCCTTACAAAAAGATTAGCTCGTGGTGATGTTGGTATTAATGAACTGGATGAAGCTTGTAAACAGCATGATATTGCTTATTCCCAAGAAAAAGATCTATCTCGTAGACATGTGGCAGATAAAATCCTTGCTCGAGAAGCCTTAAAAGAGTTTTTAATCGACAATCAAAGCTTAGTGAACGAGTTGCATCCTTGGAGTATCATCAGTAATGAACGCTAAAGTTAAATTGGGTATGGGTCATACAAAATTCTATGTAAGTAATTATAAAAAGTGTATGGCGACAGTAAAAAAGTCGTTACAGAATTCTATCAATGCGATTGATAGTTGTCTTGCAAATTTTGAAACAGATCAAAACCTACAAACAAAAATCAAACCATAGGTAAAGTTAAAACAACTCAAAAGCTTGTGAAGACATCTAGTAAGATAACACCACCTAATGATATAACACCAATGGAAACTGATTTTGTGCCTAAAAAAGAAAGAAAAATTTTCATTAAAATAATAAATATACTGTATATATAATAACATACTCAAAATATCTTTGATTAGTTTTAAAAAGTCATTTATCTAAATACAATGGCTCCCATAAAAAAACAAACTATTAAAAAAAATAAAAACAGAAAAACAAAACGTAATGTTCAGAAAAAAACTTTTAAAAAGAAGAATATCAAATCTAAAAATAAAACAAAAAGACAAGTTACAAGTATTAGAAATATTACAAAAAAAATTAAACAAAGAATTGCTGAAAGTAAACCTCAAGACATTACAGATGTAGTCCAGATAGCTTTAAAGACAGCTTCGAAATATAAAGATAAGAAAATTAATACTGACAGAGTTATTCAAGTGCCAAAAACAGGGGGTATTTTACCCCTGATTCCAATTTTTGCAGCTCTAAGTTGTCTAGGAGCCTTAGGGGGTGAGGCTGCAGGTGTAGTCAAGGCTGTAAATGATTCCAGAGCAGCCAAGCAACAACTGGATGAGGCTCAACGACATAATAAAACAATGGAAAGTATTGCAATAGGCAAAGGTCTTTGTTTGAAACCTTATAAAACTGGGTTGGGTCTTTTTTTAAGAAAAAATCAAGCATTAAAAAAATACCGATAACATTACCGAAAAGACCTCTATCAAATATTGATATACTTTATTATAGTAAAAAACTGAAAATACCCTATTTTAGAGGTGTTTTCATGCGAAATGATCTCCCTAAAAAAATACATACTAATGAATCTGAAATAATTAACCTTGATCGTAAAAGTGGAGATGGAACTCATTGGACAGCTTATAAAACGACTTGATACTGTAAATTATTTTGACAGTTATGGAAATCTACAACCTCCTACTGAAGTTTTTAAATATTTTAATTCAAATGGTTTATGTAATGTTTTATATAACTATGATATATATCAAAGATATAATACTTATAATTGTGGTCACTTGTGTTTATCATTTCTAAATAAATAGCATGTATTATATTTTCCATGATTTTGTTTCTTCAAATTCAATTCCAAACGTTGACAAATCGAATAATAAATTTTACTATACGGACGATAAAAATACTCAAACAATAAAGATACCATGTGGTTCATATGAAATAAAGGACATTGAAAATTATATAAACTAAGAGTTTCATAATAAAAAAGAAAAAGAAATACCCTTACACAAATTGGTTTTAGAAGCTAATCTAGACTTAAATGTGATATTAAGTTTGATTTTGAAATTAACTTTAAACAACCTCATAATATAGGTTCTTTGCTTATATTTAAACAGAAAATACTTGCACCAAATGTTAAACATGTATCAGATTTTCCCATTAATATTCAAAAAGTTAACTCAATTAGTTTAGAATGTAATTTGATTACAAATTCATATAACAATGGTAAATCAGCACATATTTTACATGTGTTTTATCCAACTGTTGGACCTGGATATAAAATTGTAGAATGTCCTGCAAATGTTATTTATTTACCAATTAATACAGGTTATATTGATGAAATTAATGTAAACATTGTTGATCAAGATGGTAACTTAATAAACTTTAACAATGAGACAATAACACTAAGAATTCACTTAAAAAAAGTTGATTAATAATTATCTAGTCAAATTGAAGACAGCTTTTAAGAAACAAAGAACAACCATGGTTTTCCTGTATAATATTAAACCCATGCAAGAACTTCAACCATCTGATGAAGAGAATATAAATAGAAAAATTGGTCTAAAGAAAATTAGTGCAAAAAGAAAACTTGAGCCATTAACACAAGAATAGACAATTTTTAAGGTTCTTAGGATTAAAAGTTCTTTAAAAATTACAAAGTTAGAAGAAATCTGGTACAACTGTAAATTATATATCAATATAAGCGTGAAAAGTATTTTAATTGTTTTTAGTTGCACTTTTAAAAGAAAAAAAATCAACAAAGAAAAATGAGTGGTATTTTAAATATTAAACAAAATGTTTTAGGTGATAACTCAATTACTCGTTCAGAATACCACACATATCAACCTTATGTAAATACAACTTTTAGTAACTGACGAAATTAGGATTACCATTCAAGCACAAAACTTAATTACTCTACCATCTCAAAGTTATCTTTATATTGAGGGCAGACTTTTGAATGAAGAAGAAAAACCTAGTAAAACATTAAAATTTATTAACAATGGATTGGCTTTTTTATTTGATGAAATTCGATATGAATTAGGTCGAACTGTAATTGACAGAGTTAGAAACCCTGGTATCACTTCAACCATGAAAGGATATATTTCTTACTCGGACTCTGACAGTACTAGACTAGAAAATTCTGGTTGGTTTCTAAAATCAGAAAGCAGGGTACTAGGTGAAAAAGGTACTTTTAATGTATACCACTAAAATTGTTGATGGGTATATTTGAAGACTATAAAAAAATCATTGTTAAAATGAAACAGGAACTTGTTTTCATTAGAAATAATTCAGATATAAATGCAGTCATTACAACAAAAGACGAAGAAAAAAATGTTAAAGTTTTACTATCTAAAGTTTTATGGAAAGTTCCGCATGTATCAGTATCAGACACTCAAAAATTACAACTGTTTAATTATATAGAAAAAGGAGTCGATTTGGACATTGCATTTAGGAGCTGGGAACTTCATGAATATCCCTTACTGCCAGAAATAACAAGACATACATGGCCTGTAAAAACTGCAAGTCAACTTGAAAAACCACGTTATGTTATTGTAGGCTTTCCATCCGCTCAAAAAGACAATATGCTAGCAGACATGAGTCACTTTGTGCATTGTAATTTAACAAATATAAAACTTTATTTGAACTCTGAAATGTATCCATATGACAATTTAAATATTAATTGTTCAGAAAAACAGTTATATGAAATGTATGCACAGTTCCAGGAATCATACTAATATAAGAATAATTGTGACCCGTGTCTCTCACCAAAAGAGTTCTTTGAAAAAGCTCCTCTGTACGTAATTGACTGCAGCAGGCAAAATAAATCTTTAAAAACAGGTGCAGTGGATTTGAGAATTGAGTTTGAAACAAATAAAACTATTCCATCGAAAAGCAATGCCTATTGTTTGATCCTGCATGATAAACTTGTTAAATATAATCCTCTGTCAATTGTACAATATTGTACATATTATTTAGAGCATGTTTTTAGTATTTTGTATTAATTAATAAAATATAAATAAATATATTTAATAAATATTTTAGGTCTCGTAATTTAAAAAGTCTGGCTAATTTAAATTGTCTGGCTAATTTAAAAAGTCTGGCTAGGCAGTCCTGATCCTTGGTCTTATTTCTCTGGTCCAAAAAAACAAGAAAAAAAAACGAGAAATTTTTTTTTTTTTTATTTTTTTTTTTGACTTTAAAACAAGGGGGGATTTTTTTGATTTTAAAACCCGTCTGTATTTTTTGATTTTAAAACCCGCTTGTCCAACTACTTTTGTAAAAGAAGGCGCCCCTAAAGTTCAAGCTTGTTATATCATTTTGATTTTTTCAGTCCAAACCAACCTACTCCACACCTTCGTTTACGATTGCGTTTGGGCAAAAGCATTTGCAATAATTTAATTCTTCCATGCTAACATAATATGTTAGTGTAAAATATTAATAGTGATCCAACTACTTAGCTGGTGGAAATCACGACAATAAATAAAATATAACATATTGATATATCGCACTATGAATGCAAGACCACCATGCTCAAAAAAAAAACTGTGGTATGGTTTGTTTTGTACCTCTGTACTTGATGAATGATAACATATACAAACTATTACAATTAGTTTATAAGTTGCGTTATATTCCAGTAATAAATTGTTTGTATATGTTATCATTCAAAAGTACAGAGGTATACTGTACATTGTAGAGTAGAGTGGTCCCCAATTTTCAAAAGGGGTTTAGGAACAATTTAAATATGTAGACCCATATGACAATATATTTTGAACAAAAATTCAACTATCGCATTACGGATACGACGGCACGGTGGTTGAAAAATTTGCGATTTGACTCATTTTACAAGATTCTTTATTTTTGAAACTCCTAATCACCAGATTTTGAAATGTTAAACTGTTATAATTTTAAATTGTTGCCTAATATGTGTTTTTAATTTTTTTTAAATTTAACATTAATAAACCCTTGCTAAATGATAGTTCAGTGGGTCTAATATTTATAATGGGGTCATTTCATCACCCTTTCTCATTTATTTTCACTTACCCTATCCAACGGTTTTAAAATGTTAACGGGCACAAGGTTAAACTTGCACCTGAATACCTATAAGAAAGGCCTGCAAAATGTTGGCCCAATCCAAAAATGTCTTCAAAAGCCAAATTTTGACAAACATTTCCAAAAGCCAGTTGGAAGAATTTTTTTTTAATTTTAGGTATATACAATAATCCGCCATCTTGGAAATTGAGAAGCGCCTATGTGCAGCTATTTATGCAGCATTTTGATAAACTGCGCATGCATGTTATTTTAAATAAAAAACATTTTTTTATAAAAAAAAAAACACCAAACAAACGCCAAAACAACGTTAACGAAATCCAAGGCCCCTCATTAAAAAAAAAGACCAAACCAAGAAAAAACCAAAACAAACTCCTGCACAGAGAGCTGCATTTAGGCGCTTGTGGAAATTGGCGTCCAATTTGTAATATTGCATATAACTTAAAAACGAATTATCCGATCAAAAAATATTCGATTGCCATGTAAAAGAATATTTAAATTTCTATTATAATATTATTTATTTTTTTTCAGGGCACACTTGCCAAATATGTGTTTATACCGGGTGTTTCAGGAAGGTGGTTCACCCCCCTTAACTTTTTTTTAGGTAGGATCGTAAAATTTGCAGGAGCTACATTATGTATAATTTAGGATTTTTTGTATATTTTTACATATTTTAAATCAGAAATCAATTCTGGGAAGAAGCATGTGTCACTTATTAATTCTTGACAGGTCATGTCATTTGTTATTTAAATTTTTATTAAATATTTAGTGCCTTGAATAAGTTTATTCTCTTAATTTTTGGTTTAGTGTCTTAATAAAAATACTATATTGATTTTTTCCCAAAACTCTAAATTTAATGAGCTCTTAAAAGTTCGAAAAACATACTTTAGTCCATAAGTATTTTTTTTTAAATGCAAAGTGGGTGACTTTTTAGGTTAAAATGAGAGAGAACATTTTGATGCCACATATGAATTTGGAAGAACTTGGTATTAAAACCCCAAAGATTTAAAATAAAAATTTAAATAAAAAGTGACATGACCTGTCAAAAATTGACAAGTGACACATGATTCTTCTCAAAATTGATTTCTAAATCAAAATATCTAAAAATATACAGGGTGTTTTATAAAGATATTATTATTATTATTATTATTATTATTATTATTATTATTATTATTATTATTATTATTATTATTATCATTATCATTATCATTATCATTATCATTATCTTTATCATTATCATTATCATTATCATTATCATTATCATTATCATTATCATTATCATTATCATTATCATTATCATTATCATTATCATTATCATTATCATTATCATTATCATTATCATTATCATTATCATTATCATTATCATTATCATTATCATTATCATTATCATTATCATTATCATTATCATTATCATTACCATTACCATTACCATTACCATTACCATTACCAGTATCAGTACCATTACATTACCATTATCATTACCATTACCATTACCATTATCATCACCATTACCATTACCAATACCATTATCATCACCATCAGTATCACCATCACCATCACCATCACCATCCAGGTCCACCTCGTCCTCCGATGTCCGAGGCGACGTGCGGGGAAATTGCGGCAACTGCTCTACACGTCCGTGGAGTAAGTCTCTACCGTGACCGGTAGAGTAAATTGAGACCCAAGGATTACTGCTTTCTATATGCGATCAGCTAGAATTTCGGCTTAGCCGCGACATGCCGGTATGATTTTGAGGTTAGAGAGAAAGCTGTCATTTATATCACCAAGGGATCCAACAATAAGCACCACCAGTTTTATAGAGTGGTCTGGTTACAGTCTGCGGAGTTGAAAAAGAAGATAGTGATATTTTGTCCGCTTGTCCTCCTCCTTCAAAACAGTGTTTCTTTTGGCAGGGGACGAGAACTCAATAACAAACATTGTTTTGGCATTGTGGTCGAGGAGGATAATATCTGGCTTATTGGCTTGTATTTGCCTTAGGGTGGAGAATGCATAGTTCCAATATATTTGGCATCTATCATTCTCCACCACGGACTCTATATCAGCTGAAGCATAGGGCAACACTGGTGTTTCGTCTAACCCATACGAGTGCCTGAGAAAGTAATAAAGCATTCGTAGGGCCGCGTTATGTCTGCGAATATATGCCGAGATCGCATATGTGGAACATGCAAAAAGTAAATGCATGATGGTCTCTGGCATTTTTCAATAGGCCCTGCAGTCGGTATCAGAAACCTGCATTCCCATAACGCGACTCCGGTAGACTAATGTGTTAAAAATACCATCTTGGCAAGCAAGTATGAATCCCTCGGTCTCCGACTTAAACCCATCTGACCTTAGAAAGGAATATGTCAGTCTTTTGGATAAGCCAAGCTTCTATGGTCTTAAAGAAGATTCCATGCATTGGCATATCCATGTATGACTGCAGAAGCATCGAATACTCTGCAGTTTTGATGTGGGTTTTTAATTGAACGGGACCCAACTCAGTGACCGAGTTTGGGTTTTCCCGTTCAAAATCGAATATGAGACCGAGTTCTTCAGCTGCTCTCGATGCTGCCCTGAAGATAAAGGCTCCAACTCCGGCTACCTCGTGGTCATGAACTAACCGTAGCAGGAGATCTTCGCTCCTTATGATCTTACAGGCTGTATCCAAGGCCACTCTATTGTGAAGATACTCCAAACCTAAGAGTCCACGAAAACCCCGACTCTTGGGAAATATAGTCGTGGAACGGACGATCTCGGATGCAAGCTTCTAAAAAGGTTCATGAGCTTTCGAGTAGAACGGTCAAGTTGGCGCAACTCATCTACTGTCCACTTGATGGTTCCAAATGAGTAGAGTAGAATTGGAACAGCAAGCATGTTTGTGGCAGACACTTTATTGGGTCCAGACAGTTCTGATGACCAGATCTATCGGAGGCAGTGTAGAGCGTCTTTAACAGATCTTACTTCCTAGTTATGACTTTGTTCCATACCCAGATAGGTGTACGTCTCTCCGGCATCTAGATGATGAAGGATGCTTTCGTCTACGAGTTGCGCATATTTGCCGATTTCTACTGATCGTACTCTCTTGAGATGTACCAGTCTACATTTGTCCATGCCAAATTCCAGACCAATAGCGTGTGTATACTCCTGTACCACCCTTAGGAGCTGATTCAGATCTCTTTCTCCTGAGGCATAGAGTTTAAGGTCATCTATATAAGAAAGATGTGAAACCTTATGCCTCCTATTTCCGGGTGGACCGCAACTGTAGTTGGGAGTATTTCTTAGTGCAACGGACAGAGGAAGTAGTGAGATGCAAAAAAGAAGAGCACTAGTAGTAGTAGTAGTAAATTTTTGGGTTGGCCAAAGCCGGACAACTAGGCCATTTGGCCCTTTTTGTCACCCCAGGCAATCCCAGCCATTTACTAATTTGAGTCCTGCTTGAACCTGCCCGTCCTTTTAATAAAGGTCAGGATATTGGCCCAGGGGAGATCTCTTAGTTCCTCTTGGTTGAGTCTTTGAGTTTCAAAGACTTACAACCTGATCCTGTCGTATCTGACACACTCGGCTAAGTAATGAGAGGATGTTTCATCCTCTCCGCACTCTGGGCATAGCAGACTCTCTAGAATCCGCATTGTTGCCAGGTGCTTCTTTAGCTTGCAGTGGCCCGTGAGGACCCCTACAAGTTGTCTGAATGCAGTTCTTCCTTTTTCCAGCAACCAGTCGGTCTTTGATTTGCTTGGGCCAGCCAGGAAGTCCCTAGCTTGCCGGCAACCTTCGACCGCCCTCCATTGCTCCTTTAGCTTGGTATAAGCCCACTCATCGAGAGCGGTCTTTACTTGCTTCCTTGTAACACCTAATATAGGTTCCGGCCCCGTGCAGGCCATCCCTAATCCGAGTCTTGCAAGTTCATCTGCCTTCTCGTTTCCGGGAATTCCACTATGACCCGGTACCAATACCAGTTGAACGTTTTTGGTTCTTGCGAACTCTTCCAAGGCTTCTGCACACTCCCTGACTAGGAGTGATCTAGTGCTGGGATTGCACAATGCCTTAAGAGCGGCTTGACAGTCCGAGCAGATGTATATATCGTGCCCCGAATGCTGCCTTATTTCCCTGCAATTTGCCGCTTCCTGTATGGCATAGACCTCAGCTTGGAAGACAGTGGAAAAGCGGCCGAGTGGAAAACTCTTGCAAGTCCAGGTCCTCCACGAAGCATCCTGCCCCAGAGCTTTGGATGCCTTCCATACGCGAGCCGTCTGTATAGCACACCAAAGCGTTTGGCGCAAATTGTATTTCTTTCTTTTCCCATTCCTCCTTTGTCGGAATCCTGAGAGAGAAACTTCTATCGAACTTTAATCGGTCCTCTGCTTCAATGACTCTGATACTACTAATTGGGATATCCCTTTCGGAAATATCAGCGATTTTGCCATGACCGTAGTTCGCCTTCCCGCCCATCCAACTACCAGAGTCCCTAAGTCTGAGAAAGCTAGCCAATGCCTCCTTCTGGATCCAGATGGAGAGTGACGGAAGTCCCAGTAGGACCTCTAGAGCAGCTAGGGGTTGTAAGGGCCTACCTTATCTCAAATTCAAAATTATTTTTGAAAATTAACGGCCTTAAAGATCAACAGTTTTTGATCTAAATGTCAAACGTTATCAGGCAAAATTCCACTTAAAAAGAGGTCAACAGTTCCGCATAGCAAAAATGCTGTTATCTCGATTAGTGTCGAAAAAGAGCGGGGGCCGATACCTGAGAGGCACGTTTAAGGGGTTGGTTATTTGTTTTGCAGAGCGTGGTTTCAGAGAGTGTGCGGGGACTACGGGCTAAAAGTGTTTTGTGTGTTAGTGAAATTAAATCAGGTACGATTTTTGTGTTAATTTTAGTTAGTTATAAGTTGTGATGGTTTTATTTTATGTAAAATCTATCATATTTCACACGTGAACATGTACACAAGTTATAAGCATTTTTCAGATGTTTTTAAACGTAAATTTCACCTGGTTACGCGGTCCGCGTCTGAGGCATCTCGAATGATATATTTTTGCGAAAGTTTTAGTACATGAATTTGAGTCATATGTCTCGAAGTAGATATTATCTTGTACTGGGAAAATCTTATTTTATCTAGGAAATTATAATCATCTTTTCATGCAAATTTGTAGATCAGGGATCAGGGAACTAGTGACCGATGATGACGTGTGAGGTTTGATACATTTTTTATAACTGATTTCTGGCATAGATAAGTTTCTTTGTTGCAAAAGCGCGCTAAAGTTTGACAGATTTTTTACGTTGGGGAAAAATGTCATATTAGGGTTTTTTTGTTAAGAAAGGTCTGTTTTGAGGTTTAAAAATTAGAGAGTGTTATTTTACCAGATTGGCCTTAATTATTCATGCAAAATACTTAAACAAATTTTATAAAATGACTATTAAAAATATTGCAATGTGAATAAATCCCCATGATGTTCCATGCGGAAAAGGTCTGTGGTTTTTAGAATAAGAAATTGAGTGTTATTTGACAAGGAACAAAAGTCTGTTATAAAGATACAATATTCTCGACTGCCCTACAAAATACTACACAAATTTATGTAATAACTAGCCGAGTACTAGTACGTTGCCCAGGGCATTAAGATTAACATTTTTTATTACCTTGGGGTAGAATATCGAATATTCCTGAAACACGTATCTTTTCGATTTCAATAAAGAACATTCTTGCCAAATATGAATATTCTAGATTAAGGGGCCTCTGAGATACGCACACTTTTTAAGAAACATTTCAATCCCCGTTTTGCCTCCCTAAGGGTTGAATTTCGAAAAATCCTTTCTTAGTGGGTGCTTACATCATAAAAGAAATAAACTTTCCAAATTTAAAGTTTCTAGGTCCAGGGGCTTGGGCTGGACGTTAAATACCTGAGTGCGCCTCTGCACGCATTTCGAAAACAAAAATGCGTATCCCCTACTCTTTACAATTTTGAGCTAGTCAGTCGAGGTCAAATTTTAGCAGTGGTGAAAACAAAAATATTGTGGTCTCGGGGTGAAATGTATGGTGTGTTTTTAGAGCTTTCCGGGTATGTGAGTTAAAATTAAATCTTTAATACTTATTTTCTAGTGTGTCGATAGTTATATTCAATTGTAATCACACGTTTTATGTTAAAATGTATTTCTATGTCTAATTGAGTAAATTTATGCTTTTTCGGGGCCAAAAATACCTGTAAACTGAGAACTTATTGCACTTTTCTTTTATAATTACAACTTAATTGTTTTAGAAAAAGACATGGGTTTTTACATGATTTTGTAGTTGGGAAAAACTTGCATTTTTAAGTGTTCTTGTACAGTTTGTTTTTTTTGGGTATTTTTGAGCGGCAAAAATCTGTGACGTGTGATTATAACTGCGTATTTAGTTTAAAGCGCGCCAAAGTTGACATGCAGTTCCCGCTCGGAAAAAAATGACATGTTAGTTCGTTGGAAAGGTCTATTATTTTTAAGGTTGTGTTTCTTTTTAAAGAAATGTCTGTTGTTAAGTGGTAAAAATTTTTGAGTAGTTTATTTTATGTAAGTACAATGGTTTCTTATAGTTTAAAACAAAACCCAAGGTAAAATCATACAAAATAGTAGAGAAAATTTTTTGTATTTAGAAAACCAGAGAGATGGGTGCTAAACTGAATAATGTTAAATTATTTAACGTTAATTTATTTATAAGAAGTTTGGGTTTCACAAACGTTTTAAATTTTCTTAGTAATTCCTAAAAGGAAATTGTTTTTTTATCACTCTGGTATCAGACTGCTGTTTTGAGTTAAAAGGGCAGTCGGGTAAGAAATAGACCTTGTTGAATGAAGTAAATGTTTTGCCGGTTTATATTTTATTTATATAATTCATTCTTGATTTTTTCAACTTAATTGAATATTGAGTAACCAAAGGTATGACAATTTTGTTTGTGTTTTTTTTAATTATTTTTCTGCTTTCAAGTAATTTTATTTACTCACATGTAATATTTATTTCTTGCTAAATTTATTTAAGGTTAGTGGGTAGCAAAATTTGAATGGTTTTACTACAAAAGAATTTGAGCTCTGTAAGATTGATTGAAAGTGTAGAATTTAGAAATGCCAATATTATTTCAAACTTTTCGTGTATTCTAATTTTTATTTATTTATTTTATTTTCAACCTAGTATCCGGTTATCCCAGGGTTATTTTTACATGTCTTTTTTTTGTAAGGTGCTGGCAATGTTATGAATATGTGTTTTAATCTGATTTGTTTATTTACCGTTTGACAACTTATTTAATTGTGTTTTTATATTTATGTGTTTAAAACCGATTTATCTATTTACCATTTTTTTGAAAACCCATTTCTTTATGTTTCTGTGATTTGTTTTGTGGTGTATTTCAGGTTTATTTTTCAGGAATTATAATTATTATTTGTATTGTTATTATCAACATATTTATTTTTCCAGCATTTACATATTTTATAGCACTGCCAGTTACCTATGATTTTAAAATGTTGAGTTGGATTTGTGCCTAATTGTTTTTTTTTATTTCAAAAACTTGTGTTTGTTGCCATCAAACAATGGAGGGCCGTTTACGCCGAGCAAAAGGGCGTTGTTGAAAAAAACTAACATTAATCAGTTAAAGAGGTGATTTGCATAAAGGGTATCCGACGCAGATTGAGTATGGCTTAGCCGGCTTCTGTTTTCGGGTATCTCTGACTTATATTTCTATTTATTTGCATAAAGGGTATCCGACGCAGATTGAGTATGGCTTATCCGGCTTCTGTTTTCGGGTATCTCAGACTTATATGTCTATTTATTTATTTTAGCCAATGTTTTAATTTTATTAGCGGAATGAAAATTGATGAATAAAAATGCTAAAACTGATCCAAAAACTTTTGTCTCTTAATTCATTATATTTTTAGTGATTGTTTTTCTGTTAAATTTATATATATTTTTATTGGGTCACATTGAACGTGCCTTTGGCTCCCATGACCGATTCCAAAGAGAGACCATGTATTTATATGTACCGTATTAAATTTCTGTCCATTTTTATTGAACTGTTTAATTATTTTTTTATATTGCATATGTCTCACTTTATATAACTTGTGCAACTAGCTACTTTAACTGAATCCCTGTCATAAATATCATCATTAGCCGGTTACTAAGATATCTTGGCCGGTACCTACCTTCCTTACTAACTGCTCTACTGTGTAAATGTTTTTATATGGGGCCGCCCCCATTGGGGCGTAAATGATACTTTTATTGTTGAATAATTTTACAGGCAAAACATTGTAGAAACCAATTAGGCATACATTTTCCTCGCCATTAAGTAATTTTACAATTTCCTATTTTTTTTACAAAATGTAATCACGTGACAGACATGTAAATGATTTTGCGATGTCTGTTTTCTGGTTTGATTTAGGGACTATGTTATTTGGGTCGTGTTAAATAAAATTTTGGTGTTTTCTGCCGAACACCTAAATTGTTGGGTATAAAAGTTTGAGTAATACCTGGTTTTATTAGTGCTATTTTATACTTGTGATTTTGTGGTTAAAAAGAGAAGGTTTTCTAGTTGCTTACTTTCCTTCTCAGAGAAAAACACCTGAGGCAACTGTAACTGGCTTTATTATAAGTTTTTTTTAATACCTGGTTTTTTTATCTCATTTCATGTAAAATATACACATCTTGATTTGATGTTTAATAAAGTTGGTTACAAGGGTTTATTTGTTTTATTGAAAATGTCCCCAATTCTCCTTTCATACGCAAGTAACACAATACAAATCGAACCAAATATATATTTTAACCTTCTGTAAACACAAAGTAGGATCCTACTCTAGACTAATCGATCATTGGCCAGATTTGTTGTTTTTTTATGTGGGTTACTACATAACCACCTTAATTTGTCATACTGCAGATGATAATTTTTGGGGTCGGTTACATTACAGGGTGTTGTCCTTATTACTCCGGTAATTCCAAGACTAGCTAGTCTTTGGATTTTTCCCAGGTTCTGAGAAATTGTGGTTTTCCTAACACTAGGCCACCAGACCACTGAGCCGTACTGGACTCTTGGCCTTATGACCGCTGTGTAGATCCATCTAAGGACCTTGGGTGTAACACCCCAGGTTTTTCCCACAACTCGACGTATTTGCCAAAAGGTCGATGGAGACTTGTCAAGGACTTTATCTACATGAGCCTTCCAGCTAAGCTTGGTATCCAAGGTTACTCCCAAGTACTTTACCTCCTGAGATAATTCAAGTGTTTTTCCGTACATTCTGGGAGCCCTAAATTCCTCTATGTTCCTTCTTTTGGTGAAGAGTATTAGCTCGGTTTTTGCAGGGTTTACCGATAGGCCGTTTTCTCTACACCAATCCTCAATGATTCGACATGCCGTTTCCATTAGTTCGCATATGGTGTCGAGAAACTTTCCCATGAATAAAACCGTTCCGTCATATGCGAAAGCCTGCTCATAAAGTCCTGCAGCTGTTAGCCTCTCTAGTAGGCCGTCCATCACTAAGCACCATAAATGGGGGAAGAGGCAGCCCCCCGTCACCCCGATGCAGAGCTGACAGCCTTCCTGTGAGACAGTGACATTCCTCTCCTCAAGCGCCGACCTAACTCAGCTGATCAGCGCCGTGGGAGTGCCCCTGGATTGTAGCGCAGCACAGATAGTTGACGTTCTAACTTTGTCAAAAGCCCCTTCAACATCAAAGAATAGAGCTAGTGCCCATTCTCTGTGATGTAGCGCCTTTTCAGCCTTTCGCACAATGGCGTGGAGGGCCGAGTCAGTCGACCTCCCTCGCCTATATGCATGTTGATTCTTGTGGAGGGGGTGTCTTGACAGCACCTCCTCTATCAAGTATCTGTCAATAATCCTTTCCAACATTTTAAGAAGGAAGGATGTTAAACTTATTCGTCTGAAGGATTTAGCTATGGTGTAGTCTTTCTTCCTGCCTTGGGAATGAAGATAACCCTAGCCTTCCTTCATTCTTTGGGAACGTATCCTAGTGCTACAGAGGCAGAATCTGACAGGGAATCCAAAGAAGAGCACTAAGGGAATCTCCCTGAAACACGCCTCTTCTAATTGTTACCAACCCTGTTCGAACTTTGCCATTACCACTGAATATGGTAAAGCTAGTTCTCCAAAGTGGCAACAGTTGTTCCATGCATCTCACTACAGGCAGGTTCTCCTTACAGCCAGCGACACCTCTCTTTGACCCCCGTTGCTCATATAGATTGAAATACTCGTTGTATATAGATTGAAATACTCGGTCAGCAGCCTGAAGTACTCGCATGTATATGATGCATGTAAACACCTTCTAACATGCGTTTAATTCTAGCCAAATGCTGATGGGTTGAGGAAAAAATTTTCCACCAGAAGTTATTTATTCCATCTGGGCCAGGAGCGGCGAAATTCTTTGAGATTTCAAGTGCTCTCTGAACCTCTTCCTTAGTGATTTGTTGGTCGGGTACATCTTGTTCAGCGACTGGCTGTTGAAACTGCCTACAGTAGGTTTCGAACTGTACCAGCGCTGGAGTATCTCTATTGAGTGGATGGGTTTCCTCATATAGTCCCCTCCAGAAGTCTTCAACTTGATCGACAGTCGGCGGGTTCTCAACAATAAGCTGAGGCGGTTGGATATATAAAGAGTTGTTAAATAAACTTACCAAAGAGTTATTAATTCATATAATTCTAAATGGTGACATACCAGATTAAAACAAGCGCCTAATTGCAGCTCTCTATGCAGGAGTTTGTTTTGGTTTTTTCTTGTTTGGTCTTTTTTTTTTAATGAGAGGGCCTTGGTTTACGTTAACGTTGGTTTAGCATCTGTTTGGTGTTTTTTTTTGTTGTAAAAAAATGTTTTTTATTTAAAATAACATATTGAAAAACGGTCAGCGCATGCGCGTGCGTATGCGCAGTTTATCAAAACGCTAAACACAGAAAACCTAGGAAAAACATGGTAGTATATGGTAAAAATAGCTACTCTTCCATTCATGGTGTAGAAAAGATCTCATCAATCTATATAAGCAGATTGGACACCACTACAACTGAAGAAAAGTTAAAAAACGAACTAGAAGGTGCTGGTGTGTAAATGTGGAAAAAGCCATTTCGAAATATCCAAATCTTTATAGTTCATTTAAAATCTCGGTGCCTGCGGCTCAACTCTCATTGGAAAATCTCCTGATTTATGGCCTATAAACTCAACAATTGCTAGCTTTAAGTACCATTTGTCAACAACTAGAGAAACAGCTGCAAAAAACAATGCTTTTTTAATACATTAACAAAAAAGCCAAAAAACTTGAACTGCAATTTTAATGATCAGACACCAATTCTTAAAATTTTATACTTAAATACTGAAATAGTTACAAATAAATTAAATGAATTGGACATCTATTTAAACCATGAAAATAATAAATTTAATATATTTTGCATTAATGAACATCACCTTAGAACTTGGGAATTAGATAATTTTGATATTCAAAACTGTAAATTGGTTTCAGCTTTTTGCAGAACTAAAACTTTAAAGGGCTGTTCATTAATTTTGTGCAGAAATAATGTAATAGCTTCACCGATACAGGATTTATGTAATTTATCAGTCGAAAATGTACTTGAAGTCTCTGCTATCGATATTCCACTGGTTGTAATTTGCATTTATCATCCTCCTAAAGCAAATCTTAAACTATTTAAAACATTGTTTGAACGTATATTGTATTATTGTCAGCCCTATGTAAATGTTATAGTTTGCGGTGACTACAATATATTTTTTAATAAAGATGATGGCGATTTCAAGGATATTTGGGATATATATTATTTCTTTAATTATGTTAAAACAATAAATACTCCAACTCCTAAAAAGAATTGTTTGACTATTTCACAAACAATAAATAGGCCAATCAAAATGTTGCATTTTTAGTTTCTTGACCAATCAAATCAAAATGAATCTGATAATTTTTGCACATATGCATTTATCACTTGGTTACTATGGAAACAAGAAACTGACAGTTACTGACATCTTAATAAACGTTACATTTTTGCAAAATGAGTTTTTAATTTGTGAAGCTTACCTTTAGTTGATTTATTTTTATTGATAAGCAATATAAATGCTTATTTTATTACTAAAACATCTTAGGTATAAACCCTAATTAATGTCAGATAATATACATGTATTATATTTTATGCACTTTCCATCTTACAAGCTTTAAATCACTGATATTCATAAATTTTAATTTATTTAATTGAATCGTGGTATAAAACCAGGCAACTGAAAACTAATTTAAACACTTATTTATTAAAAATATATTTGCAGTAAAGAATTACGGAAATCAAAACATCAAATGACTGCGCTGGTACCAGTACAGCATTGCCAAAGTTTATTAGAAAATGATAGGAAATTATTTTTTTACGGGTGGAAACCCGTTATTTTATTTATTTTCAGTTGAAAACTAAACTTTTTAAACAAAAACAGCAATGATCTTTATTTAAATGCTAATATATGTGATAACAACTATTTTAGTGGAATAATCTCAAGCATAAAATATACCTCGAGCAAAGTTTAGACATTCGCGAACAAGTGAACATCATGGATTTAAAAACCTCGGCAAATTTGAGATTTAAATTTTTAATTATAGTTGTAAAGTAATATTGTTGTTTAGTTTTAAATTTTTAATTTAAATATGAAACAACATAAAACATTGTAAAATTATATAATTCCTTATTTTGTTTGTGAAATAGTCTTTCAAAATACCATTAGTGCATGTTTTATTATACATAATTTTTTTACTGTATATGAATAATTGGGCTTAGTCAGCGAGCAGTGGACTTACTTTTATGCAGATGGACGATTGGGTTCTGGGGATTAAATAACACAAATTTACCTTAGATGTCGGCGGGTCTTCTTCCTGATCGATCAGTTCTTCCTGGCTCCTTTGTGTTACCGGGAGAGGACTGGATAGGCACAATGATAAGCACAAAACCAACGGACGGATTGTCACCGAGCGGCGTTCGATATAGCCAATATCTATCGATATATGAAAACGTCCCGAATTGGACGGTTCAAAAGATACTACAATACTGATTCCTTCCACGAACGATACTACTCTATCTCGCGGACAAAATATAAACTAAATCTAAATTATTCAAACCAAAATATCTCAAAATTAATTAATTAATTAAACGAAGATTATACATAAACCAGCCACCGAGAACTGCTCGCAGTTATCTAACAAAACAAAATTTTGTAGAGAAAAAAAAACTAATATCCAGATAGACAAAATACAACCCAACTTAAGCTAGATCTATGAAACGTATATTCAAAAAATAAAAAAATGCATTTATTGTCCTGGTAAAGGACACAACTTAACAAAAGGTCATTGTAAAGAACCATTTTGTGTTTTTAATGTAGCGACTCTACATACACCATCTTTACCAGGGTGTAAATGTGTAATTCAGTCTAAGCGCCATTTTAAGGGTGGTCCTCCTTAATCAAAACTAAACTACCCACATCTAGCGATTTGGACTGATTTGTTCCTTCGAGTGCATGTTGGTTGGGGGCCGGGTCAGAGCCGTGCTCTCTTGCCCAGCGGACTTGAATTGTTTTTGTCATAAATATAAAACTGTGATGATACTCCAGTTGGAGGGCCTTTGTTTATCTTGTGGTATGGGTTGGGCTTGTGGTGTATTTTTTTTTCTTTAAAACACGAACGTTGACGAAGACGAAACCAGACAACAAAAAAAAACGGATTCTTCAGAATCTTTTTTTTTTTTTTATTTATTTATTTTTTTTTTAATCTTATATTTATATAAATTTTTACTGTAAAAATGGCTAAAACTGGGATGATTAGAGGGGATGAATTTTGGGATAGGTGGGGAGGGACGTTAGTATTATTTTAAAATCTTAAACATAAATAAAATTTGGATAGGATACAGAATGAATAATAAATATAGTAATGTGGGCACATGGGCTGCTTTCCGGTCGGGTAAAACATATTTTTTTTTAATTTTTTTTGAATAACAGAGAAAATATATTAAAAGAGGGGGTTAGTAGGTTTTTTTTTTGGGAATGGGTACTTAAAGCTAATTAAAAGTTACAGACAGAGACAAAATTTAAAAATAAATAGTTAATAAATAAGTAATAAATAAAAACAGACAGATAACAGGACATTTAAAAGAAAAAGATAAAAAGTGATGCAATTAGGGTGAGGCTAGGGGGGGTCTAGTAGGATAATTTTTGGTCTTTTGTATTTTTGTCTTCGATCTGGGGCATAGTTAACGGCGGCTCTGATGAGCTCGTTGGGGTGTTCCTCGGCCCTTTGAATCTGTCTCATTGCCAGAGTACGTAAGTACTCTGTCAATGGAGGCAGTTCCAGGTCCCTTCTGATATCCGAATTCCGTACATACCAGGGTGCTCCCACGCATATACGAATGGCCAAATTCTGTATTATTTCTAAGCGATTCAGGGTCGTTGACGCGGCGTAGCCCCAGACACCACAGGCGTTCAGGAGGACTGGTCGGATGAGAGCTTTGACACAAAGTACCTTGGTTCGTAGGTTCATAGTGGGGCCTGAAAGAAGAGGGCGTAGTTGGTAAACCATCCCCCTTCCTTTGTTGGCAATATTATTAACATGTTTTGCCCATGTAAGGGACTTGTCTAGTGTGACGCCAAGGTACTTTACGTCGTCACTCCAAGGAATGACTTCACCCATCAATACCAGTCTCTCCGGTAGGCGAGTGCGTCTGCGTGTGAATAAAATGGCTTGAGTTTTTGTGGGATTGAGTTTGATTCGCCAGAAATCGCACCAATCGGCCATTTCGTCAAGCTGTAACTGAAGGGCTTTACTAACTATTTTGGGATCTCTCGATCTGGCGGTGAAAGATGTGTCATCGGCGTACTGTCCATTCTCAACGTTGGGGGTGGTTGGCATGTCGGAGAAGAATATCAGAAAGACTAGGGGCGCGAGGACTGACCCTTGAGCTACCCCCGCTAATATGTCCCTGATCAAAGACAGGACCGCCCCTATTCTCACCCTAAATTTCCGGTCCTTTAGAAAGGACCATATTAATTTGATAATTCTGACCGGAAAGCCGAAACGAATAAGTTTGTAGATAACCCCAGGATGCCACACCCTGTCAAAAGCCTGTTGTACATCAAGCAGTACCAGGCCTGTGGCATCCTTGAGGTTAAAGCCCTCAGTGATTTGTTCGACAGTGCGTAAAAGTTGGTCTTGAGTGCCGTGGCCTGCCCTAAAGCCGAACTGTGTTTGAGGTATAATTCCGTGGAGGTCGGCGTGGGCTAGTATTCGCCTCGAAATCACTCTCTCGGCGATTTTCGAGAGGGAGGGGAGTAGGCTTATAGGACGGTAGCTCAGGACAAGTGATTTGTTTTTTTTGGGCTTGGGTATGACAATGACATGGGCCAACTTCCAGGGGGCGGGGAAGTGAGACAGTCTTAGACAGGCATTGATGTACGAAGTTATCGCAGCAACAATCCTGTCTGGGAGGGCCTTCAGGGCCGCATTGGTGACACCATCGTAACCAGGGGCTTTGCGATTTTTTGTGGCCTTTATAAGGGTTCGTATCTCGCTAGTAGTGGCTGGTACGAAGGAGTCCTCAACAGGGGCCTCAAGAGTCTCCCTAACTGTCTCTTCCACCTCCTGGACGTGGGCTACTAAGTCATTGTCTACGGGGTAGGGGGTGTACTGGTCTTCGAGGTGGTTGGCAAAGGCCTCGGCTTTCTCCTGATCGGTGTTTGCGAAGCCGTTAGGGGCTTCTATGGGAGGGATAGTGTTACTTTTTTGCCGATTAGGGCCTTTGCCGTTTTCCAGACAGACCCGTCCTCCTGATTAAGGGTGGCGAGCCTGTCTTGCCACTGGTCGTTGTCGAGGTCACGGAGGGCGGTCTTGACTTGGATATTTAGTCGGTTGTACATCGCTTTGTCCGGGGGTAGTGTGGTGCGCTGTGCTAACTTTTTGGCTTTCCGTCTCTAGCTGATAAGTTCTTTAATTGGGGAGGGGATATCGTAGGGGTGTTTAATAGGGACTGTCTTAGTTTTTGCCGAATGTCTCCAGTAGCGCCCTTTTAAAAGTGGGCCAGTGGGTTGTCGTCCGTTGTCTTATGTCAGATTGCACCCTTCCTTTAAGGATAATGTGGACGGGGTTGTGATCAGAGGATAGTTCGGCTAGAGTTTGAATTGAGATGGGATTTACAATATTTACACAAAGGGCGATGTCGAGGACATCCGGCTGCTTGTTGAGGTCCCTGGGGAAATGTGTGTAGTCACTGGGGCCGAATACAAACCAGCCCTTGTCATCCGAAAGACTTTTCACCTTAGAGCCATAAGGATTTATGACTCTAGAATTCCAGTCCAGGTGTTTAGCGTTAAGGTCACCAGCCAATATGGTGGGCGTGTTATTATCAAGGATTTTATGGTAGTCTTCTGCGTGGAATATTTTCCCCGGGGGTAATATCCTGAGACGACCTTGATATTCCCAGTGGACGTCCTTACCATAATGACTGTGTTTTCCAGAACGCTAGTTTTTATCGGATTTGTTCATTTTTGACGTTGCATTAAAGTATGAACATACTCCTGGTGGAACCGTTTCCAGAAGTCCTGCAAAAACCTCTGTAAGAGTTGCCAGCGAGTTAGGGGATTAAGTTTAATGTCTGTGACATTTTCATCGGGTACTGCAGTCAATGGTTCGAGGGTAAGAAAATTTCCAGACGTCAAAGGTAACAAGTCATTGGGGTCTGAGCTTAACGGCGTCAGTGGCCGAGAATTCAACACAGCTTCTATTTGGACTAAAACAGTGTTAAACTCTTCGTACGTCAAAATTTGTGAACCTATTATTCTAGTAAGATGCAATTTTACCGACTTTATTCCCGCCTCCCAAAGCCCCCCGAAGTGAGGTGCTGAAGGGGGGTTGAATTGCCACTCAATAGCCTCCGTTTCTGCAGCTTGTTTCATAAGCCTATTAAGTTCTTTAAAAGCTCCGACATAGTTGGTACCGTTGTCACTCCATAGCTTAGAACACCGACCGCGTCTAGCTATAAACCGACGTAACGCTGCTAAGAAACAATCCGCAGAGAGATCCGAAGCTAATTCGAGATGTACCGCTTTAGTCGCGAAACATAAAACAAACAAATGTATGACTTCGAAGTTGGTCAGGAACGGACCTGCAAAGTCAGTGCCAGAAATTGAATACGGTTTTATCCGGTTTAACCGGTCCGGGGGTAAGTTACCCATTAAGGGTTGCAAAGGCCAAGGGTTTGTGCGAAAGCATATATGACATTTAGACAAAACACTCCGAATTGCGCGTTTTGCGGACAAAATCCAAAAATTCTGTGCTAATAAAAAATGCACAGTTTGTGCGCCTGCATGTTTATGATCAAGATGACATTGTTCAATCAACAATAAAGTAAAAATATGATTTTTAGGTAATAATAAACTATGTTTTTTTATCAAACGAAAAACTAGAATTACCAAAAAGTCCAAACCAAGACGACCGCCCACCCTGACGAAACCCTTTTCGTCAAGAAGGTGATAATCTACGAAATTCTTTCGAACAAGGAATATTTTTTCTAAGATTTTCAATTTGTACCGATGATGAGCTTAATTGAACATGTTTAACCAAAGTCAACATCGATTCTTGCAATTCTTTAGCAGTTATTGCGTTATAAATTCGATTATTTTTCGATTTTAAATTATGAACAAATCGAATACAGAATGCAAGCACTTTTTTAGCTTTGTTTAACGAAGAAAACCGAGCTAAAAGTAAATCAAAAATATTCTCGTCCTGTGTAGTGATTAAAACGATTTTTCTCTCTCTGCAGCGATATCTACAGGGGGAGTTATTTCCGAGGAGATAAAATTTTTATCTGAACGAAGCCATACAGGGTCCGTCCACCAAAGGGCATGATCTATCAGTTCTGAGGGAAAGATTCCCCGAGAATAACAATCCGTAGGATTTTCAAGACCACTAATATGCATCCAGCATTCAGGGCTTAATCTTTCCTGAATGTAGGTCACACGATTACTAACGAAAGTCTTCCACCGATGTGGCGACGACTTTATCCACGATAGGGTTATAGTCGAGTCGGTCCATGCAAAATTGTGGTCAAACGTTATATTATTTTTATAGGTATTTATGACAAAGTTCATAAGTTTAGCTAAAAGTACAGCACCGCATAATTCTAACCTAGGTAACGATAACCTTTTTAAGGGCGCGACTTTTGACTTAGCTACGACCAGCGAAGTTTTATAATTTTCCTGTGAATCTAAATACCTCACGAAAATTACGCAACCGGAACCCTTTTCTGATGCATCAGAAAATCCGTGTAATTCACACGACGAATAATTTTCTGAAAACATGTAACGATTAATTTTTACCGACGATAATAAATTTAATTCCGAATTAAATTTTTTCCAGTGATTAACGATTTCTACTGGTAATGGTTGATCCCACGATAAGCGGAGTATCCATTAATGTTGTAATAAATGTTTAACGAGAAAAGTAACCGGCGATAAGCATCCCAGTGGATCATAAATACGAGCTAGTTCTGAAAGAACATTTCTCTTAGTGTATGCTTTTTCCACCACACGAGTTGAAAACGAAAATTTATCTGTGTGCGGAAACCATTGTAAACCAAGTATTTTGACGAAAGGGTCTTGATCAAACGATAGAAAATTTTGTTGGTGAGATTCCGGAATATTTTATAAAAGTTCCGGTGTGTTACTTGACCATTTTTTAAGCTCGAACCCACCCCGGTGTAGTAATTTTATTAATTCAAGTTGGAGCGCTATAGCTTCTTCAATAGTCCGGCAACCACTAACAATATCGTCGACACATATTCCGGACTCCAAAACGGCGGCAGTGTTTGGAAAATTATGTCTTTCATCGTCATTCGCAATGCTAAATAAGGGGAACTCGAAACCCCGTAAGTTACGGTTTCTAAACAAAAATCTTGTATGGGTAAATCGGGCGAAAAACGATAAACAATGCGCTGATAATTTTTATGCGATTTATCCGCCTGTAATTTAGGACCAATATACAGGGTGTCATTAGCGTCGAAAACTACCCTAAACTTTCCCAACGTACCCCCCGCTCCTACAAAATGATGAGGGATATAGTAAGGGTTGTCAAATTCTTTGACATTTTTTATTAATGTCATATGACCCGAATCTAAGTATAAAGAACTTTCACTTTCGGGTTTAGACCGTGTTAATGGATTTTCACTTTCCGACGTTTCGTCTCTTACTACTAGAGACATCTTCAGGGATTAATCTGAAACTAAGTTTTGAATCAAAAATACCAAAAAAGACATTAATAAGACCATATACAAATACAGAAATCCCAGACCCAAACAACAGGACAATAGTGACAATGACAGACAGACACAAGTTATACTTCCCTATGTAAGCGGTATCACGGATAAAATAGGTAAACTTTTGAAGAAGTCAAATATTAAGCCTATATTTCGGTCCAACCAAAAATTAGGTCAATGTTTGACTTCAACAAAAGACAAAAAACCCCTGAGTTCAGAAGGCGTATATAAAATACCCTGCTCCTGTGGTACGGTTTACATAGGTGAAACTAAGAGAAAAATTTCTACAAGACTTCAAGAGCATGAGCGCAATATAAGAAAGAAACAAATTTCCTTATCGGCAGTAGCCGAACATGTACATGAAACAGGTCATAAAATCAATTTGTCTGAAACAAAACAAATATTAACAGAAAACAGAAAAATGCCAAGGAAGATACGGGAATCGATAGAAATCATCAAGCATCCTAACAATATCAATCGGGACACTGGTAACCACTTACCTGCAATATGGAAGTCTTTGATAGGAAAAACCTCGTCACGGGTGAATAACCACAACTCGTCATAAATAGTGACACAAGTTGATTCAAAACTTAGTTTCAGATTAATCCCTGAAGATGTCTCTAGTAGTAAGAGACGAAACGTCGGAAAGTGAAAATCAATTAACACGGTCTAAACCCGAAAGTGAAAGTTCTTTATATCTTAATGGCCGTGAAAGCTTAAAATCCCGAATCTAAGTAGTCTTGCATAAATTCATTGTATGCTATTCGCCATTGCGGATTAGCAACGCAACGACGTTCCAATGATAATAAACGCCGAACAGCTAATGACCGAGTGTCACCAAAATTGGGAATTATATTTTTAAATGGTAGCGATACGATATAACGACCTGTAGAATCCCGTCCATGCGTTTCGACAAAAGATTTTTCACACGAAATGTCATCCTCAGACATGGGCGTGACCGAAGGTATATTTTCTATTTCCCAAAAATTTTTTAGAGTTTGTTCTAACGAGTTATCGCTAACGAAAAACGAATGCAAATTTCCAGTGGTTTTAACGGTCGTTTTGCCCATCAATACCCAACCAAAAACGGTATTAAAGGCTACGGGTTCATTACTTTCCCCGGTAATATGGCCATTAACCATACTAGTAGCGAAAATTTCTGTACCGATTAACATGTCGATAGAACCAGGCGTCGCTAACTGCGAGTCAGCTAGCTGTAAGTTTTGAATATGTTTCCAATTTTCAATCGGCAATTTATTTTGAGGCATTTCCGAACAAATTTTCGTTGACTGCTTCAAAAGTAAATAAATGCGATGAATTTGTTTTAGAACGAATTGTACACTGTGTAAGCCCCTGCGGCTTCACTGGAAAAGGCCCTAGCCCCTGGATCGAATTATCCACGCGCAACCTACGAAGGTCCAGCCTATCTACACAAGACCGTGTTATTATATTAGCTTGTGAAGCGCAGTCAAAAAGGACTCTAATTGTTTGATAATTGCCAAATGCATCTAAGATCTCTACTTGTGCAGTTCCAAGCAGTACAGTCGACAATACCGATGCGTTGGCTAGCAGAGTAGTTTTCGTAGCCGGGACCGCCTGTGACGTAGAGGGAACGCTGTGCGGTGACTCCGTATCTCGCGACTGGGACGTTGCCGGCAATGCGCTCGAACTATTGTTAAAATGCAGGAGCGTGTGGTGTCGAGAACCGCACTCCCTGCAGTTCGAGGAAGATACACACGAATTTGATCGGTGCGAATGCCTTAAAAAGTTTAGGCACAAATTATTATTTTTAACGAAAAAAAAACGTTCATAAGGCGATTTCTTTATAAACAACGAGCAGCGATTAATATTGTGTTGATTCTTGCAAAGAATACACGATGAATTATTTACGACAAATGAATTAGGGAGTGATGCATGCAACTTTCCCGAATGTAACAAATTTTTGGGTTTGTTACTAGCAAGTGGGGGCGAATTTAAATTAAGGTTTTTACTGCCAGAATATTCGACGGTTTCTAATGAACGACAATGATTTTTCAAAAAAGTTATTAAGTCGGTATACGAGGGTAGATCATTACTATTATATAAAAAAGTATAAACGACCATTCTTCGGTGTTTAAACCTAATGTATTTAATGCTGCAATATTTTCTGTCAAAGTATTAATTAATCTTTGAAGCGATTCTAAATTATCAGCAACGAATTTAGGCAAATTAGTAATTTCATTCCAAAACTGCATGGCTAAAATCCTCTTATTTTGATATTTGGACTTTAGTTCAACATAAGGGGTATTGTTTGAAAGGGGTATAGCTTTGACTAAGGTCAATGGGGCGTCAGACAAGCTCCCTATCATGTAGTGATATTTTTCAATATTTGTGAGATTTGGGTGGCTATGAATAAGCGAATTAAACAAATCAAAGAAAGATGGCCATTGTTTAAAGTCCCCATTAAACTGTGGCAATGATATTTTGGGAAGTTTAACCTCTTTTGAGCCATCACAACTCTTACTATCGGTTCCACCAAAAATTATATTATGATTAATCTGAATTAAAACAACAATATCATCTACAGCAAGGCGTAATTTGGTTTCCTTTTTTATCTCAGCTGTGTGTTCTGCGGTTTGTTCTTTTGAAAGAACTTCGATAATTTCGCTAGACAATTTTTCAAAATGTCTGAACAACAAATCCACAGATTTATAACGAATTCTAAATCTTTCATGCTTAGTGGGACTCTCCAATGCGGCAACGCCAATGCTATTTATGCGCTTGATACGCGCAATTATTGCATTTCTATCATTCAATAAAAATTTATATTTTTCCATATTGGATGAGTCAGTCCCAAGTATAAATCAACAAAATGGCAAAAAATGAATACGCACAGGTAAGTTGGAACTACCTACAAAAAAAACTGTAATAAACAATGCTAATGAGTAAACCCAACAAAAAATGGTTTACTTTATTTCCAAATAAAATCAAGTAAAAATATTTTCAAAATGTTTCATAGAACTTTGCCAAAGTTAAGTACCTATAACCAATTGTATTTAAATAAATGAAAATAATAATTTGTTTTGTTATAAACTGACAAACAGTTGTTATTTGATAATAAAAAATTGTTTAAACTACGAAAGCGATAAAAAAAACGAAAGCGATGCGATAATTACGAAGCGATAGTTACGGTATACGAAAGCAACTATAATTAATTAAGAATTTAATTAATTATTACGAAAGAAAACTACGAAAATAGCCGAAAGCAAAATAAATGATTTATAATAATAATGTTTTGTTTACATGCAAAATGTCAAAATTCACGAACAAAATTTTGAAATCCAGAATATGCACGATCGATGTTGCCAAGGAACCAAAAAAACGTCCCCTTTTTTAACGGCAATTTCCACGAACCGCACACGAGTTTTATCAGCAAAAAGGATTATTTCAACAATAATACGGCGAAAAAGGTCCAAAATGAATAATCGGGCTTAGTCGGAGAGCAGTGGACTGATTTTTATGCAGGTGGACGCATTGGGTTCTGGGGATTAAATAACACAAATTTACCTTAGATGTCGGCGGGTCTTCTTCCTGATCGATCAGTTTTTCCTGGCTCCTTTGTGTTACCGGGAAAGGACTGGATAGGCACAAAACCAACGGAGAGATTGTCACCGAGCGGCGTTCGATATAGCCAATATCTATCGATATATGAAAACGTCCCGAATTGGACGGTTCAAAAATACTACAATACTGATTCCTTCCGCGAACGATACTACTCCATCTCGCGGACAAAATATAAACCAAATCTAAATTATTCAAACTAAAATATCCCAAAATTAATTAATTAATTAAAGGAAGATTATACAGTATATAACAAAATATTTTGCTTAAGAAAATAGTTTTCGTGCATTTTTCGTCAAAATTCCTCGACCTGCGGCCTCGGAATTTTGTAACACGAAAAATGCACTCAAACAATTGCAAAGCAAAATATTTTTTTAATACAGTAAAAAAATTATCGATAATTCAACATGCACTTATGATATTACTACTGATAATTTTATTATTAATTTTAGTAAGACCAAAATGTTTGAAACCAATGTAATAGAGCCTGGATTGTCAGATCATAAGGCATCCACCTACAGGGTGGGCCAAAAAAAAACGGCCACTTTTTAAACCATTCTAACTTATTTGCCTTTTGACCGATCTATACAAAATTTTGAATGAATAAGCTCAAAACATGTCCGATTCTGTAGGTAATTATTTAAAATATTGTTATATTTTTCAGCAATAAGGCTTTTTCTAAAGGGGTTATTTTAAAGTTGTGGGGATTAGAGCAAAATGTATAATTTAAAAAATTTTCGCCTTCAAGTTAAGTGGTCTTTCTTTAGAAGGTAAGTATATTTAAATTTAAATTTGAAATTATAGTTTATTTTTTATTCTTATTTTCCTGAAAGGCTACATATTGCAATAAATTAATTTTTAAGATAAAAAAACTGATTGAGTAGGCGTGTTATTTATCTGACATCTCTTAAAAAATAATCTGTCAATTTAAAAACTGTTCAAAATGACCAAAAATCTGTGAAAATGTCGAATTACATAAAAAAAAATAAGAAAAAAAGTAAAAGCTGAATTGTAGTTGTATATTTTAAGGAAAATTGTTACGAAATAACAGAAAAATTACTAATGAAGTACGCACATTCAAAAATTGTACCATACACTCTATGAACATAACATAAAAAACAAGAAATTGCTAAAATTAATCAAGATTTAACTGTTAGCTAAATTAAAAAGTATTATATTTTCATTGCAAATAAAATTAATTATTTTAAACACTGTTTTAATTATAAATAATATAAAACCATATATAAAGAACTTTCACTTTCGGGTTTAGACCGTGTTAATGGATTTTCACTTTTAATATAAAACCATATAATTATGGTAAGTGCAGGATCTTGGTTGGCTATTTGCAGTTAAAGTTCCGTATTCTGATTTATTGATTTACAAAAAGTCACATTATCCTTCATCGTATGTAAACGTTTCTAAAACAAGCATTTTTTCTCGTTTTGACCAAAACTACACTTATTTCTTGTTTATCTACAAATGTTTTAATTTAAATACATATATTCGTTTTTATTTATTGCTCATCTTTAAAATATATATTTAAAATGATGTTTTTAATTTTGATTCGTGATTTTTAATAATTTTCAATGTTAGACATGTCAAAAATAATTTGAAATAAGTAACAGACTACTTCCGTGTATTTATCATATTTACTGCTAGCTGCACCCTTTCCAAAAAAATAATATAAAAAATAAAATCGGTGTAAAGGCAAACAAGTTATAACGGTTTAAAAAGTGGCCGGTTTTTTTTGGCCCACCCTGTACAAATAGAAAGATTAAGCAAAGATGTACACAAGGATATTGAAACTGAGTATAGACCTTTAACAGTTAATGGTAAAATAGTTTTTACGAAAAAATCAGTCAAATTAATTGGGGTTTTCTTGACAACAAACAAACAGACATTGATGAAAAATTCGGAATTTTAAATAATAATATAAAAGAGGCATTGATGTCATCATTTCCTATTAAAATCTTAAAGGGTGTTGTTAAACAACAAAAAAGTTGGTATAACAGTGAGTTGTCTATTATAAGAGAGTAATTGCGATCCTTAATTAATTTAAATAATGATTTGCCTGAGCTTTCCAAGGTTGGTATCCAGGAAAATGATATTGTAAAGATTATTCGAGTTGGCAAACCATCTAATAATAATCCTAGACCCATTAAACTCATACTTTCCAATCCAGTTCTACCAGTAAAGGCACTAAAACACAAAAAAGCCCTTTCTTCGTACCAGATCTCAGCGGATTTGACTGTCATCCAAAGAGACTACTTAAAAACTTTAAGGACTGAGTTAGAAGTTCGCAAAAGCAGAGGTGAGTCTGTTACCATCAGATACATAAAGGGTGTTCCAAAAATTGTTAATGTGGATAAAAAAAAATCGAGTAAGTACCCCGATTCGTTTATATTACCAAAACTGTAGTGGAACTCGAACAAAATTAAAAGAATTACGTAATGCCATTGCATCATGTTCTTACGACATTATTATGCTATCAGAAACCTGGTTAAATGATGAATTCTCTGATGCTGAAGTTTGTATGGGTAACTTTTTTATATATAGGCATGACAGAAATACTCTGACCAGTGACAAGGAACGTGGAGGTGGAACACTGATTTTAGTTCGTAACCAAATCTCTTCTAAACGTATTACTATAAGCAAAAATTCTGTTGAACAAGTATTTGTTTCCGTTAAATTTGGAGTGAATTCATACATTTTTGGATGCCTCTATAGTCCACCACGTTCTTCTCCTCAACTTTACCTTGATCACTGCGAGAGTGTAGAAGAAGTTATTGTTCAGTTTCCTGATAGTAAACTGGTTCTTTGTGGAGATTACAACTGTCCTGCTGCGACGTGGGTCAATGATGACCTTGGTGCAACTGTTTCCTGTCCTCAAGATAATAATTCCGAGATTTTATGTAGCTGTTTTTCTAATTTTAATTTATATCAATGTATTTCAGTTCCTAACAGTAGAGGTATTTACCTAGATTTATTGTTTTCTCATTTTAATTTTATTGATGTTAGTTTAGCAAACGATTTACTTTTGCCTACAAGTATCCAACATTTTGCCTATAGCTTCGACTTAAAAACATGCATCAATAATAATTTAAAGTATACCGAAACTTATTATGACTTTAGAAACGCTAACTATATTGCTTTAAACGAGTACTACTCTGCTATCGATTGGGTACATTCTTTTAACAATAAAAACATTGATGAAATTTGCGAAATTTTCTATGAATTTATTTACACAGGGTTAACCAACTTTGTTCCAGTTAAACTTCGCAAAACATCAAATTTTCCTATGTGGTTTAGTGCAGAACTTAAATCTTTAATTAGTAGAAAAAATTGCTCACAAAACATTTAAATCAACACACTTATCAAGATTACCTTAAATTTAGTGACCTAAGAAGTCAATGCAAGGCACTTACTAATTAGTGCTACAATAATTATATTAGAAACGTTGATCAAAATATTAGTGCAAATCCTAGATACTTTTGGAAATATATTAATGACTTACGATCCAACAATACGTTACCAAACTCCATGCAATATAATCAGTCTACTGCAAATAATGGCCAGGACATTGCAAATTTATTTGCTGAATACTTCTCCACTGTTTACTCAAAACATAGTACACCTGATCCACCTTGCAGCAATAATTTTGCATCAAACATTAATTGTCCTATAGTTTCCACTATGGACGTGTTTAATAAGATATATTCAATTCTAGATAAACTTTCCAGTGGTCCAGATGGAATTCCGAATTTCTTTCTAAAGAAGTGCATCTGTACATTAAGCAATGTTTTATCTATAATTTTTAATGAATCATTTAGGCAAGAGATATTTCCATCACTGTGGAAACATAACTTCATTATGCCGGTTCATAAATCTGGTTCCAGGGAAAATATAACAAACTATAGAAGCGTTTGTTTTCAGTCTGCCATTCCAAAGCTTTTTGACAGCTTAGTTGCTGATAGTCTCACTTGGTCTTGCAAAAATCTTTTAATAGATCAACAATTTGGTTTTCGTCAAGGTTCATCAACTGTCTAACCTTCTGGTTTATCAATCCTATATTTTAAATGCTTTTGAAAATTTTAATACTCAGGTAGATACGATTTATACAGACTTCTTCAAGGCATTTGATAGTGTAGAACATACCACTTTGTTATATATATTGCTCGAGTTTGGTTTTACTGTTCATTTTGTAAACTGGGTTAAAAGTTTTCTATCTGACCGTACTCAATCTGTAAAGATTGACTGTTTAATTTCTTTTTTAATTTTTGCCACATCTGGAGTTAGACAGGGTTCCCACTGTGGGCCTGTTTTCTTCTTTATATTTATTAATAAGATAGGTAGCTTATTTAATTACCGTAAATTTGTGTTGTTTGCTGATGATTTGAAATTGTTTAAATGTATTTCTTGTCCCGAAGACATTGCTCTTCTTCAATTGGATCTTGATAAGTTGGTTGAGTGGAGTAATGAAAATCGGTTGTTTATAAATGTAAAAAAGTGTCATAAAATGTCATTTTTTATGGGTAGAATTAAGTTTAACAGTTCTTATTCTATTGACAATCAAGTTCTTGATTCTATCGATGAAATAAAACACTTGGGTATTGAACTTGATCGTAAATTAAGTTTTAATAATCACATTCATTTTGTCGCACAGAAAGCTAAAAAAATGTTGGGGTTTGTTAAAAGGAATTACAAGAATCTTTCTATCTCATCAATTTTAACTATTTATAATTCCTTAGTGAGATCCAACCTTGAGTATGGTTCGGTATTATGAAATCCTCAGTATGAATTTGCCATTGATGAGTTAGAATCAGTTCAAAGAAAATTTTTAAGATTTTGCGCATACAAGTTAAATATTCAAATCATTAATCATGATTATTCACAAGTTTACTCTCTTTTAAATGTTGAACTCTTAAAGGATAGAAGAAATAAATCTGATTTGTGTTATTTATTTAAAATTATAAATAATATGGTCAGAAGTCCTGATTTGATATCAATGATTAATTTCAATATCCCAAGAAGAAATCTTAGAAATAACAAACAATCTTTTGCGGTTCCTTATCACAGAACAAATTATGGTTCAAACTTTCCATTAGATAGAGCTATTTATTTGGCTAATCAATATGATAATTTAGATTTTTTTGGTATAAGCTTTAACTCTTTTAGAAATTCTTTAAATAATATTAGATTTTAGATTAAATTAGTTTTAATATTTTAGTTATTTGATTACGTATTTAATTTTTATTTGTAACATTATGTATTGGGGGTTTCCCGTTAAATAAACTTATAAACTTATAAACAACAATGTCAAAAATCTAAAATCATTTTATAATAAAAAAATTAAACAGGCAAAAAAAGATTTTAATAATAGATGTATAAGAGAAAATACAAATGTTTCTAAAGCATATTGGGACATAATCAATAAAAATAGACCTCAAAAGAAAGGTAAAAACCCAACAGATAATCATGCACAAAAATTCAATGATTTTTTCATCAATGTTGCTAATGATATTGTCAAAAAACTGCCAAAATCTCAAAAATCGAACAGGGAATACTTACCTGGGTTCTCCAGATTTTAAATTCCAGGAGATCTCCTGTGTAAATATGCTTAATGTTTTGGGCTCAATTAAGAGCAAAAAACGCGGGATCCTTATGAATTGAGCACGGACCTAATAAAGGGAGTTAAACACCTATTGTACATACCATTTACCAAATTATTTAATCAATAAGTGAGGGAGGGTGTGTATCCATCAGGTTTAAAGCTAGCAAAGATTTGTTCTGTTCACAAAAAGGGACGGACTGATCAAGTCAATAACTTTAGACCTATAGCCCTCTTGCCAGTTTTTTCTAAGATATTTGAAACTATTCTTAAAAACCAAATTGTTCAGCATTTTGAAAAACATAACCTCTTTTAACCCATCAGTATGGTTTTAGAAAAAACAAATCAACAAGTAGGGTATATGGTGTGGTGTGACGCAATCCATTTTAGTTAAAAACTGTTTATTTTCTATATGGATTGCTAAACATTATTTGTTTCCGAAAATGTAAGAATTAGTTGAAAGTGCCGAATTACAATTTTTATAACACCCTGTAGTAGCGGCATAGTTAAGTACTTCATAAATCACGTATGGCGGAATGATTATTGTGACACTACTGAAAAGAGCGCTTTTTAATTTACTGCGCTGACTGACCTAGATGCGGTGATCTCCTTGTGATTCATGCTTTTCAACATTAAATCAATGCCAAAGAAATGTCCAGTTTGGTTATTAATGTTGACGTGAATTATAACGAATTGCTCTCGATTTGTTTGTCGGCGTAGTTAAACTAAAAGGTTTTGGCAATTAAATTTATATTTATGCGAATATAGGGTATAAAAGCTCAGATTTTTAGTTGAAAAGGAACAGATATTTCGCGAGTACGGTCACGAAAGTTTGCTCCGCTAACATTAAAATATTTTAAATGATAAATTCAGTGAGTGAACCAATGTTTAAAAAATGTAAGTGTAATTATGGACATTTAATAACTTGCATTTTTAACGGGATAGAAATTTAATGGAACTTAATTCGAACTTAGACTTTTTATCGGGGTGATTTTAATTTAATGAACTTTTAATAAACCTTTAATAAATCTTAAATAAACTTTGTAATAATCATGGACTAGAATTAAATGGGAATAATGGAACTTTTATTGTGTCGCGAAGGGTTTTTTATACATTTGAAATAGACAGTTAAAATTTCTATATTGGATTCATGGCGCTGAAAATTTGTTTGTTATAGTTAGGATAGAATTATGTAAATTAGATTAGGAATTAGAAAGGAAAGCTGCAGGATCGAAGGATAGATTGATCGAAATTATGGATTTTAATTATATTTTAATAAAACTTTATTAGCTTACAAAATCTTACTTTTACTTTGACTCTCGTTACCGAACAAAAGCTCCCTAAAAATTGGTTAATATGATTTTTATTTATTACCCGATGGTATATAGATCTAAACAGATTGTAGTCACCAGTCATTAGTGTCAAGTGGTTAAGGCTATAAAACACTTGTCGAAGTGCTACCATTCAGGCGGCACCAGCTGGTAAATTAAGATTTGGCAGAGAAATAATATATTAAACAAAGGAATTATATTATAAGAAAAGTCATATTACCACAATGCTGTCAGGTTACTAACGGGTTGGGAGGCAGAAAGTAGTAATTTATAGATTTTTATAGATTTTTTTTTCTCGATATATTTTATATATATTTTATATATATTTTTTTTTTTTTGAAAAAAAAAGTGGAAGATTTTTTTTTGGAAAGAGAAACAAGGATTGGTTTTATTGATTTTCTGTCTTCTAGTAACGAGTGGTACATCGGCTATTTTCCGATTATTCAAAGAAAAAGTAGCTAAATAAAAGTAAAAATGACGGAACAAAATCCTGCAGCTACAACCTCGACCGAACAAGTCATCAAGGTGGAGTGGCCGCCCAATTTTATTGAATCCCAAACGAATTTAGCTAATATCGCCGCGATTAAAGAGTTCGACGGGACGGGGAACGTGGATGATTTTTTGAATTTTATTGAAGAAATGGGTACACTTTGTAAGTGGTCAGAGTCAACCCAGATAGCAACCGCTAAATTAAAAATGATAGGTCAGGCAAAAAGATTTGTTCAATCTAGTGTTGAAATTAAAGGAGCGGATGTTTGGCAAAATTTAAAAAAATTATTACACGACCAGTATCGGACACATAGATACTATTCGGAAGTTTTAAGTAGCTTTACAGCATGTAAGCAAAGAGTTGGGGAAAAATGTAAAGACTTTTTAGTAAGAGTAAAATTGGCAGCAAGTCAAACAATTACTACTCCTTTAGATGATTCTTTACAGAGAAAGTTAGACCAGGACACCTTGGCAATATTTATGGCCGGACTTTCTATGCCCATCCGACGCGGTAATTATTGCTACTCGCGAAGAGGTGATACACAACATGACTAATTCAAACAGAGAATGCCGTTCGGTAAATCAACGGTTAACAGTAATGATGATTTTCAAAATAATGGTTATAATAATCAGGAACGCCGCGCACCATATAAGAATAATGGGCAAACTAATGTACAGGGATGGCGCGCACCAAATAATAATAACTATCAAACGGATATGAAATGTTTTGCTTGTCAAAAAGTGGGACATTTTCAAAGGGATTGTCCAACAAAGAAAATAGTATGTTTGCGTTGTGGTAAACCAGGGCATTTCTCCCGAAACTGTAGGGACTATAGTTGTGACCTATGTGGAAGAGTAGGTCACAATAAAAGACAATGCAGGGTTGGAATAAGAAAAGATTTAAACGGTCAAGCAGTACCCTCCGAACCAAGGAGTACTGCCGAAACAAGGGCTTTCAGAAATTAAAAGGAAAAATTTATCACTGCCACGAGTATACGGGATTAGAGCCTCAATCGATAATAAAATTAAATATAAATGGGGAAATTTTACCCTGTTTAATTGACTCGGGCGCAGTGATATCCATTGTGAAGCCAGCGTTTGCAAAAAGGTTCACGATTAATAATAGTTTTATAGAATTAAAGGATGTTCAAGGAAACAATATTCCTTGCGAAGGCGTAATTTCGGCGGAAATTACCATAGGGAACAAAAAAGTTTCTCACGAATTTTTTGTATCCGAAGTTAGTGGTTTAAAATCACCTATATTACTAGGTGTCGATTTTTTACAAAAGTTTAAAGTGACAATAGACTGGGGAACGAATAATCTTACAATAGGAAATAATATTTTTCAATTACACCCAGAAAAAGAAATGATATATGAAATTAATGGGATGGTGGATTTAAAAAAGGAAATAAAAGAATTGCAAGTAACAATTCAAGAATTAAAAGAACAAATGGTTAAAATTATTTCGGGAAAGTCTCTTGAATATATTCAAGTTAACGAGAACACGAATGCGCATAGTGTTGTCGGCGTTAGTACTGAAAATAAATATCGATCAAATTCTGAAAATTCGAAGTTTGTTACAAAGCAAGGAAAAAAGGCTAAAAATATTGGGAAAATTAAGCAGGAAAGAAAAAAAATGAAGAAAAATAACACGTGTAAAGAAAATATCAGTTCTAGCGAAGGAACTCAGACTAAAGATAATCAAACGGTAGGAAAATCCGGAATTTCTACCCAGATTGTCGATTTTTGTCAGGGAGTCCCTGTTAGGATAGCGAATACAATTAATATACCTGCTAGAACGGAAGTGGTTACGTACGCATTTGTCGACAATGTTCGTACGTTAAATACAAAAAGTTTGATTATTGAACAGTCTCAGGATTTTCAAGATTGTTTAAATGTAGGTAGAGTTTTATGTAAAAACTCGAAATATGTCCCAGTAAGAATTTTAAATGCAGCAGATAGTTCGTTTAAAATCAACAAACGTGACGTCATAGGTACAGCTTTCGAGGTAGATGAAGACAGGCCTAGCCTAAGACCACCCGTCGTGACGGTTAAATCTATTCTCAATGAAGACACTTGTTGCATTTTAAAATCATTGAAGTTGGACCATGTCGCCAGTGGCGGCGAAGAAAAATTACAGAAATTAATAAAAAAATACATAGATGTATTTAAGGCCCCATCTCAGAAACTTTCTTCTGCTAATTTAGTTAAACATAGAATTATTACTGAAAATGTACACCCAATTTGTCAACGACCATACAGGGTACCGTTTAGTAAGAAGAAAATATTAGATGAACAAATTAAAGATCTGTTGGACAATGACATAATAACAGAATCTTCTTCTCCTTGGTCATCAAACTGCATATTGGTAGAAAAACGCACAACCGCAGGAAGTAAGCCAGAATATAGATTATGCATTGATTACAGGAAGCTAAATGAGATTACCAAAACTGATTATTTCCCACTTCCAAATATACAAGAATCCTTGGAACAGCTAGCAGGGATGGAATTGTTTAGTACTATGGATCTCCAAAGTGGATACTACCAAATTGAACTGGATCCTAGAGATAGAGAAATAAGTGCTTTTTCAACCCCTGATAATCATTATGAGTTCAAGCGTCTACCGATGGGTTTGCGTAATTCTAGTTCTACCTTTTCCCGTGGATTGGCAGCAGTGTTCTCATCAATTAATAAAAAACAAATGCTAATTTATTTAGATGACATAGTTGTTTTTAGTAATTCTGATATTGATGAGCATTTGACTAGATTAGAAAACGTTTTTAAACTGGCCAGAGATGCAAATTTAAAATTCAAACCATCCAAATGTCATTTCATGCAAAAAGAAATCACTTATTTAGGGCATAAGATATCTGCAGCTGGGTGCATGGTTGATAATGAGAAAACAAAAGTTCTAAGAAACTATCCAACTCCGAAAACAGTGAAAGAGGTACGTTCATTCATCGGGTTCTGCTCCTTTTACCGGCGTTTTGTAGACAAGTTTGCGTTAATAGCACAACCCTTAATTCTACTTACCAAGAAAGATCAGCCTTTTATTTGGACAGATAAACAAGAAAAAGCGTTTCAAACGTTAAAAGAAGCATTAATATCTCCACCTATTTTAAAACATGCTGATATGTCAAAGCGTTTTATCCTTTTAACGGACAGTAGCGGGTTTTCTATAAGTGCAATCCTTGCTCAAGAACATAACGGCGTAGAGCATCCTGTAAGCTACGCTAGCAGGAACTTAAATAAAAGCGAAATCAATTATTCTACTATAGAAAGAGAACTCCTCGGACTGGTGTTTGGAATAAAAATATATAGGTTATGGTTGACAGGGAGGCAGTTCACCTGTGTCACTGATCATGCTCCATTAAAATATTTAATCTCATTCCGTGGTGAATATTCATCTCGTCTTGCACGATGGGCAATGTTTCTGCTGTCATTCGATATTGAAGTGGTCTATAGAAAAGGATCAAAAAATGTGGCAGATGCCTTATCCAGGTGCAAATGGCAGGAAGATATCGAAAACAAATCAGAAAATATTGAGGACAATAATTATGTAAGTTCGGAAGAAATCGAGACGCCACTGGATAGCCTAGTTGCAAAGATAAGCAAAGACACGCCAGAGTTTGAGATTTGTCCTATGATCGACGTAATATGGTCTAGGCAGACCCTTTTTAAAATGCAAAGTGAAGATAGTTTTATTGCAGCAATTAAAGATAATATAAATATTGAAACAGATTACTATTTGAGCTCCGATGGATTGTGTTATAAAACAAGGAACGATAATAATAAAACCGATGTATTAGTAGCACCGAAATGTATACAACACGATATCATGGTTATGTGTCACGCCTCAAAATTATTCTGTCATAATGGCATTACAAAAACGCAAGATATAGTTAAAAATGGCTTTTATTGGCGTGGAATGGACAGTGATATCAAAGCATTTTGCGAAAGCTGCTATTCATGTGCAGTATCAAAATCTTCAAGATTACCTAAAGCTCATTTGCAAAATGTAGCTATGCCTAATGCAGTATTTGGGAGGGTAGCTATCGACATTACAGGTCCTTTAAATGTTACATTGACAGGACAGAGATATATTTTGACATGTATTGATTATGCAACCCGATATGCAGAAGCGATTCCGCTAAAAGACATAACTGCAGCTACTGTAGCTAGAGCCTTTGTTGAAAATGTTATTCTTAGGCACGGAACCCCAGCACAACTTCTCACAGACAATGGTACACAGTTTGTCTCAGCACTGTTTAAAAATGTTTGCGAACTGTTAAATATTTCAAGACTTTATACCACCCCTTATCATGCCCAGGCTAACGGATTGGTAGAAAAATTGAATGGGACGCTAAAACAAATGCTAAAACACTTTGTTAGCGAGAAAGACCGTGAATGGGATCTGATGTTACCGTACGTGATGTGTGCGTATAGAAATATACGGAGTGAATCTACAAAACAGACACCGTTTTACTTACTTTTTGGTAGAGATATGACTTAACCATATCACCTAACAATAAAACCGCAATCTATTAAATATGATGTAGATTCGAATTATGCATCAGAAATGGTCCTAAGATTACAAAAAGCGCATGCTCAAGCCAGAGAAAATTTGAGGAAAAGTGCGAGTAATCAAAAGAAGTATGCAGACCAAAAAGCAGTGACTAGAACATTTAAGTTAGGCGACAAGGTGTATTTGTACACTCCACAAATAAACAAAAATAAAATTGCAAGGAAGTTTTTATAGAAAATGGTCCGGTCCTTACGAAGTTATAAAGGTTAAGGGCCCTGTCACTTATAAAATCAAACATATTAAAGATGGAAGAACCCAATTAACACATGTGGACCGGTTAAAACCAGCCACAATCCGCATTGAAAATGAATCAGATTGGGAGGACGATGACATTGTAATAGAAGAAAATCAAAACGATTTGTTGGATGAGCCAGTCCAAGTTTTACAAGACAAACATAATGTTACACGGGTCAACCCAAGAATCTCATTAGAAAATCAAAATGATGCAAATTCTGAAAACAATAGTATTTTAGACAATTCAACAAACGTAACTGAAACCTCGGAGAGTGATGACGAAGATATGAATAATATCGAACAACTGGGGGAGATTAGTGATTCAGACGTGTCCTTTTACGATGTTGAAGGAGATGTTGAAGTAGAAAACCAGGAACCAGCAGCTGATAGAGACCAACCAATCAGTGTGCAAGAAAGACCAATTGGACGTAGTCTAAGGTCAAGAGGATCAGTTCCAGAAGAACCATGGATTTTTAAAAAAACGAAATAATAACAAACATTAGTTTAGGACATAGCCGAAAAATAAAAATGACTAAAAGCAAATAGGTATACAGAATTCAAATTATAAACAGATTTATATTATACCATATATACGCTATAGGTTATTTACATATAGGCGCCGAGTAACCAAAACAAATGGGATATTAGTCCGAGCGTTTTGAGAAAATTAAATAAACATATATTAAGTAGGTGAACAAACCCTAAAATTGAGAAGAACGTAACGAGTTAAGATAACAGTTTAACAACACTTTCTAGTTATTATATATAAATAAATAAACCAATAAAAAGAGTCATGAGAATTTTTCACTAAATATATACAAAAATAAATAAAAATAAGCTGAGTGGAAACATAAATATAAATAAATAAAACTAACGAAAAATATTTTGAAGTAACTAAATAAATAAAAGTGTCTTTTAAATAAAGTGTTGTATTGAAAAACTAAAACGTATTACCGGTTAAGTTAATGAACAATAAAAAAGTTCGAAAAGACTAAAGAATATAAACATTTTAGCGGTCTTTGTTGTTCGCGCCGTGTAATTTTGTCGAACGAAATGGTTTTGACACAATATCGAACGAATATCGATATACTGTAATTCATGTAAATGGAGGTGTTGGCAGACGAAATGTCAGCTCAAGCTGTAAGACTAAAAGTCATCAGTCAACTGCGATAGGAGTCTTATCCAGAGACCTCCGTGACTTCCCGAATGCTGAGGTAGATGAAATAATATCCAGATCATAGACAGGGGGAGATTATGCAGTCTAAGAAGGGGACAACATCAAGGTACCACCTACGCACTGGAAGGGCGTGAGTAAAGCTTTCAGAATATTATGAAGGCACACAGACTTTATACGATGCCGTCAAATTTCATTCAAGTGACGCGGTATAGAACTGCAAATGAAACTATGTACTTAAGTTTAGTGTGGTGTTAAGTTAAGTTAGTTAAAAATTAGAGTAAGTTGATTTTGTTAGTTTTAGTTAGTTTCACTTGGTTCATGCATGGGCAACCTAACAGAAAAAATGTTTATCAACATTTTTTTTGAAGAAATCTTTGTTTTTACAAAAAAGGATTTCTTCTTTGTTCGGGGGGAGCTATGTGGTGTGACGCAATCCATTTTAGTTAAAAACTGTTTATTTTCTATATGGATTGCTAAACATTATTTGTTTCCGAAAATGTAAGAATTAGTTGAAAGTGCCGAATTACAATTTTTATAACACCCTGTAGTAGCGGCATAGTTAAGTACTTCATAAATCACGTATGGCGGAATGATTAATGTGACACTACTGAAAAGAGCGCTTTTTAATTTACTGCGCTGACTGACCTAGATGCGGTGATCTCCTTGTGATTCATGCTTTTCAACATTAAATCAATGCCAAAGAAATGTCCAGTTTGGTTATTAATGTTGACGTGAATTATAACGAATTGCTCTCGATTTGTTTGTCGGCGTAGTTAAACTAAAAGGTTTTGGCAATTAAATTTATATTTATGCGAATATAGGGTATAAAAGCTCAGATTTTTAGTTGAAAAGGAACAGATATTTCGCGAGTACGGTCACGATAGTTTGCTCCGCTAACATTAAAATATTTTAAATAATAAATTCAGTGAGTGAACCAATGTTTAAAAAATGTAAGTGTAATTATGGACATTTAATAACTTGCATTTTTAACGGGATAGAAATTTAATGGAACTTTAATATTCGAACTTAGACTTTTTATCGGGGTGATTTTAATTTAATGAACTTTTAATAAACCTTTAATAAATCTAAAATAAACTTTGTAATAATCATGGACTAGAATTAAATGGGAATAATGGAACTTTTATTGTGTCGCGAAGGGTTTTTTATACATTTGAAATAGACAGTTAAAATTTCTATATTGGATTCATGGCGCTGAAAATTTGTTTGTTATAGTTAGGATAGAATTATGTAAATTAGATTAGGAATTAGAAAGGAAAGCTGCAGGATCGAAGGATAGATTGATCGAAATTATGGATTTTAATTATATTTTAATAAAACTTTATTAGCTTACAAAATCTTACTTTTACTTTGACTCTCGTTACCGAACAAAAGCTCCCTAAAAATTGGTTAATATGATTTTTATTTATTACCCGATGGTATATAGATCTAAACAGATTGTAGTCACCAGTCATTAGTGTCAAGTGGTTAAGGCTATAAAACACTTGTCGAAGTGCTACCATTCAGGCGGCACCAGCTGGTAAATTAAGATTTGGCAGAGAAATAATATATTAAACAAAGGAATTATATTATAAGAAAAGTCATATTACCACAATGGAATACTTACTTAATTATAAATGATATCGAGGACGGGGACATTGTCGGTGGTATGCTTTTTGATCTACAAAAGGCCTTTGACTGTGTGCCACACGATGTGCTGTTAGACAAACTTAAAACAACTTACAATTTTATACAATATACGTATATTAATGGTACACAGTCAACGGAACAATATGTTAGAATAGGCGTACCACAGGGGAGTGTTTTTGGTCCAATACTATTTATATTATTTAATAATGATCTTGCTCAGTCGGTTCCTGATGAGGAACTGATTCTATTTGCTGATGATACCACTCTTATCTCAGCACACCGCAATTTGACAGACTTAAAAACAGGTATGTAAAATAGTGCTGAAAAACTTAAAGATTGGTTCTGTGCTAATTCTTTGAGTTTAAATGGGGACAAAACATCAACTATATATTTCACCCATAGAGATGTCTGTGGAAAAAATGGGGAGAGCCCAAGGTTCTTGGGTATTTATTTTGACCAAAAGCTAACTTGCAAGGTACACGTTGACTTGCTAGCTACTAAGCTCAACAAATCAATATTCTTGTTAAGAAATTTGCTTGATATCGTTTCTTTTGATGTAATAATAAATGCTTATCATTCATTATTTTTATCTCACATTAGGTATGGTTTAACTATCTTTGGCTTCAGTTGCCATGTGGACCGTATATTTGGACTTCAGAGGCGTGCAGTAAGGATTATTTCTGGTAGAAAATATCATGATGATGTACAGGATGAGTTCATATCATTAGGTATTTTAAATTTTCCCTGCCTTCTGATTTTCGAGAGATAGACCGTCAAACTATGACACTTACGACACTGAAGGTCCGAATATACGAAACCGTGATAAACTAATGCTTCCATTTTAAATCAAGTAGAAATTGTTTCAACTATTATGGCCTACTTTTTATAATTTGCTTCCGAAAGAAACAGTTAAACTTACAAACTCGGCCTTTAAAAACAGAATAAAAAATTATTTAATTTCGCATGCTTTTTACTCAATTGAAGAGTTTAAAAAGACATTAAATAGAGTATCAATTAACAATTTCTAGTCTTATGTTTGTTTATAACAATTTTAATATGTTAGTTTATACATTTATATGTAATTTTATATTTGATGTAAATCTGTGATGTTATATTTTATCACCTATATTTTAATTTTTATTAATTTAACTAATTTTCAATATTTTGACGATGTTATACTTTTTGGCAAATAATAAATAATTGATTGATTGATTGGAAAAGGCGAGAGGGTTTTTCGCGGAATTGCTTGTTCTCCGCATATCCTTTCGCCAGCTTTACTAGTGCCTTTTTTGCAGCTACTAGCATCCGTATCCTGTCAAAGCAATGCTGCTTGATGGTGGTCAGTATTGCCTTGTTAATTGTGTGATGGTGGCGTCTAATTGTGGTTACTAATTTACGCACTCTAGGTGTGAACGGCCTATTGGCTTTCATATATTCCATCACCAGTTTTATAGAGTGGTCTGGATACAGTCTGTTGAGCTGAAATAATAGATCCTGATATTTTGACCGTTTGTTCTATTCCTTCAAAACAATGTTCTTCTCGGCTGGAGCCGAAAATTCGATAACGAACATTGATTTGGATTTATCATCGAGGAGAACAAGATCTGGCTTATTGACACGCCTTAGGGTGGGGAATGAATAGTTCTAATAAATGCGACAACTATCATTCTCCACCACGGACTCAATATCGGCTGGAGCATAGGGCGTTTCGTCTAACCCATACGAGTGCCTGAGAAAAAAATACAGCACTCGTAAGGCCGCGTTATGTCTACGGATATAAGCCGAGACCGCATAAGTTGAACATGCAGATAACAAATGCATGATGGTCTCTGGCTCTTTCCGACAGGCTCTGCAGTTAATATCAGGTACCTGTATACCCATAACGCGGCTTCGGTAAGCCAATGTATTAAAAACGCCATCTTGACAAGCAAGAATGAATCCCTCGGTCTCCGACTTCAGCCCACTTGACTTTAGGAAAACGAAAGTCAATTTTTTGGATAAGCCAAGGTCTTCTATGGTTTTAAAGAAGATTTCATGCATTGGCTTATCCATGTGCGTCTGCATAAGCATTGAATGCTCGGCAGTTTTTATGTGGGCTTTTAATTGAACGGGACCCAACTCAGTGGCAGAGTTTTGGTCTTGGATCATGCGTAGCAGGGGACCTCTGCTCCTAATGACTTTACAGGCTGTACTCAAAACCACTCTATTGTGGAGATACTCCAAACATAAGAGTCCACGACCACCTCGATTTCGTGGGAGGTACAGTCGTGGAACGGACGATCTTGGATGCAAGCTTCTATAGAGGTGCATAAGCTTGCGAGTACTTACGTCGAGTTGGTGCAGCTCATTTACTGTCCACTTAATAACCCCGAAGGAGTAAAGTAGGATCGGAACAGCAAGCATATTTGTGGCAGACACTTTATTTATTCCAGACAATTCTGATGACCAGATTTGTCTGAGCCGATGTCTGTACTTGCTGCGGAGAGTGTCTTTAACAGTTCTTACTTCCTGGGTTTGTCGTTGTTCGACACCCAGGTAGGTGTACGTCTCTCCGGCATCCAAATGATGTAGGATGCTTCCGTCTACAAGCTGCGCGTCCTCGCCGAAGTCCAGTTATCGCCCTCTCTTAAGATGCACCAGTGCACATTTATCCATGCCAAATTCCATGCCGATAGCGCGCGTGTACTCCTGCACCACCCTTAGGAGTTGGTTGAGATCTTTTTCTCCGGAAGCATAAAGTTTTAGGTCATCCATATAAAATAAATGGGTGACCTTATGCCTCCTATTACCGGGTGTGCCGCAGCTATAACCACGAGTATTCCTGAGAGCAACGGATAAGGGGAGTAGTGAGATGCAAAACAGAAGAGCACTGAGGGAGTCTCCTTGGAACACACCTCTTCTGAGTCTTACCAACCCTGTCTAGCTTAGCCATTACCGCTAGATATGGTAAAGCGTGTCTTCCAGAGTGGCAAGAGTTATTATATGCATCTCACTATAGGGTCTGGTACCCCAAGGCATCTGAGCAAGAAAATGATTAGCTCATGTGGTGTTGTGTCGAATGCCTTGCGGTAGTTGACCCAGGCCATTGAGAGATTCCGCTTATACTGTATGGAGTCCTGCGTGATACACTTGTCTATCAGCAGGTTCTCCTTACAGCCAGCGACACCTCTCTTAGACCCTAGTTGCTCATTTTATTATTATTATTATTATTATTATTATTATTATTATTATTATTATTATTATATTTACATAATTTCTCAACTAATCTAACTAGCTGGCATATACAGTGACACTTCAAGAGAAATTTATCTCATCGTAGAGCACCTAGAAACTTCCTGACGATATGACATGTTTGTAGGATAGTAGCTTTTTGTAAAACAAGGGTCATCATTTCAGGAATTTCTAATTTTTTTAAATTTTCCTTGAGTTTCTTCGACATTACTCCTGTTGCCGAAATAACAATTGGTAAATTTTGAACTTTTTTAACTTTCCAAATATGTTGTATTTCTATAGCCAAATTTTCATATTTTTGTATTTTTTCTATTTCTGTCTTAAGAATATTTCGTGTAAGTGGGCAACCAATGTCGATTATAACTGCTGACTTATTTTGTTTATCTATTAATAAAATATCAGGTCTGTTATAATCTATTGTTCGATCTGTGATAATTGGTCGGTCCCAATATAGTAGGTAATTTTTTGATTCTAAAACTGGATCTGGATTATATTTATAATACGGCGGTGGATCTGATTCAACTAATTTATATTTTACAGCCAAAAAACTATGAATTATTTTTGCAACTTGATTATGTCTTGCCAGGTAAACATTATTTGCTAATGTTGAACAACCTCCTAAAATATGTTCTATCGTTTCACTGGAAATATGACATTTTCTGCATCTGTCTTCAGTATTAATTTTCATAATGTGTTTCTCGAAATTTTTAGTCCTTACAATTTCATCCTGAATAGCAATTAAAAATCCCTCAGTTTCTGCGTGAAGATAACCTTTTCTTAACCATAAAAGCGAGCCTTCTTTATCTATTTCCTGTTTTTCTATAGCTAGTGGATATTTTCCATGTAAAATTTTCTCTTGCCAAGTAATCTTCATTTCCTCTTGAGTGTTGGTATTTAAATGAAGTTGTTCACCAGATAAGTTAAGAGGAGTGTATTTATGGTCTGCTGCTACTATTTTACGTAAAAAAGGATGTTCAGATTTTAAAAAATATTCTCTAATAGTTTCTTCTTGTTTTATACATAATTCCGTAATATTAGTAAGTCCGCGTCCACCTTGGTTTCTTTTTAGGTATACTCTTTCTAATGCTGATTTAGGATGATGCATTCTGAATTTAGTCATAAGTCTGCGTGTTAATCTGTCTAATTCTTTTAAATCTGTCAAAGAATATTTAAGTATTCCAAAAGAATATGTTAATATTGGAACCGCCCAAGTATTAATGGCCATAATTAAATTTCTAGCATTTAAATATGTATTAAGTAATTTGGTTAATCGTTGTCGGTATTTTTCTTTAAATTGTTGCTTTAAACTAGTGTGATCCATAATATTATTTTGAGCTATGCCTAAATATTTATAAGTTTTCTCTGAAGATAATGGAGATATTTCAGGTTCAATTTGTTCATGCTGAATTCTGCCTTGTTGTATTAAAATTGTGGCACATTTTTCCAAACCAAAGCTCATTTTAATATCAGTACTAAATTTTTTTGTATTACTTATTAGTGCTTGCATGTGCTTTTTATTTTCCGCATACAGCTTAATGTCATCCATAAATATTAGATGATTTAGTCTAATATCATCTTTTAGATCTAGACGAAAACCATAGCAAGTATTATTAAGAAGTTTTGATAAGGGATTTAAGGCAAGAATAAACCACAATGGACTGAATGTGTCACCTTGAAATATACCTCGATTTATTTTAACTTGTCCCAATAAATTTCCATTTAGGTGTAATTGTGTCATCCAACCATTCATTAATTTATTAAGCAAAGTTCTAATTTTTGGATGTATTTTATATAGCTCTAGTACCTTTTGCAACCAATCATGGGGCACAGAATCATATGCCTTTTGATAATCTATATAACACATACTTAGATTCCTTTGTTTTACTTTCGCATTATTATTATTATTATTATTATTATTATTATTATTATTATTATTATTATTATTATTATTATTATTATTATTATTATTATTGAAATAAAACCAGTCAGGCCACCTCGCGTTCCGACACCTACGAGGCGACGAGCTGGGAAAGACCAATAGCTGCTCTCCACGTCCATGGAGTAAGCCACTATTGGGATCGATTTCCATGTACTCTGAGCAGATTTAAGGACCCAAAGATAACTGCTTTCTGCATGCGACCGGCTAAACATTCACCCGAATCGCGACATTCTGGTATGGTCTTCAAGGCAGAGAGCAAGCTACCGTTTGTACCACCGAGGGATCCAATAATTAGCACCACCAGTTTTATAGAGTGGCCTGGATACAGTCTGTTGAGCTGAAATAATAGATTCTGATATTTTGTCCGTTTGTTCTCCTCCTTCAAAACAATGTTCTTCTCGGCTGGAGCCGAAAATTCGATAACGAACATTGATTTGGATTTATGATCGAGGAGAACAAGATCTGGCTTATTGGCACGTATTTGCCTTAGGGTGGGGAATGGATAGTTCCAATAAATGCGACAACTATCATTCTCCACCACGGACTTACTTATTTATATTATTATTATTATTATTATTATTATTATTATTATTATTATTATTATTATTATTATTATTTTCACAATTTTAAATACATAAAATACATAAAATTGGTAAAAAAAAGGAAGAAAATTCACTCTGTCCCTTTTTCTAAAAATAATTATTATCCAAGAATTTCCTAACAATTCGGCATTTTTGCAGAATTGCTGTCTTTTGTATAATTGTCATTAGTAATGGATTAATGTCTAACTTTTCTAGGTGTTTTGATATAGAATTTGAAACAGCTCCCATCGCAGATATTATAATGGGTATTATGATAACTTCCTGCAGTTTCCAGATGTGCTTGATCTCAAATGCCAAATTTACGTACTTATTTATTTTTTCTGCTTCTACTTTAATTACATGTTAAATGAGCGGACAACCAATGTCTATAATAAAGGCCTTTTTTTTAAATCTTATCAATGATGACAACATCAGGACGATTATAATCCACTAACCGATCCGTTCTTATAATTCTATCCCAATAAATAATTGTATTATTTGACTCCAAAACAGGGCTGGGTTGATATTTATAAAAAGTTTTATATGTATAATTTTGGCGATTTGATTATGTCTACCAAGGTATTCATTATCTGATAGCATAGGGCATGCTGCTATTATATGCTCTGTTGTTTCACCAGGCTTATGGCATCTTCTTCAATATTTTCTTTTAGAATATGTTTCCTGTAGTTTCTTGTTTTAATAACCCCATCCTGTATTGCAATTATAAATCCCTCAGTTTCTGCATGTAGTTCTCCTTTTTTAAGCCATAACAGGGAGTTTTCTTTATTGACTTGCTCTTTTTCAATTAGTTTAGGATATTTTCCATGTAAACTTTTATTTTTCCAGGATACTTTTAAATCTTCATTTAAAATATCTGTGAGGTTCAATGGTGAATAATTATTATCCAATAGGCGAACTTTTTGTACAAGAGGGTTATCACTGTTTAAAAAGTTTTCTTTTAAAAGTTTTTCTTGGTTTCTACATAAATTTTGAATGTTTACAAGTCCTCTACCGCCTTCACTTCTTGGAAGATAAACACGCTCTATAGCAGATTTTGGATGGTGATATCAAAATTTCTTTAATAATCTTTGTGTTAGTCTATCTAGCTCATTAAGGTCTACATTGGAGTACTTCAAAATTCCGAAAGAATATGTCAATATTGGTATCGCCCATGTATTAATTGCCAAAACAAGATTTTTTGCGTTTAGACTAGTGTTTAAAATTTTGGCTAATCTGGATCTATATTTTTCCTTAAATTGGGCTTTTAATATGGTATGATATATAATTCTATTTTGCGCAATACCTAAATATTTGTAAGTTTCGTCTATAGGTAAAGCACTTATTTTATTAATCTGCTCTCTTTGCTCAACAATTTTGCCCTTATAAAGATTAATATAAGCACATTTATCCAGCCCAAATTTCATCATTATATCTTTACTAAATAGTTTTTTTTTATTAACTTCTCGTTGTTGCTTATTTTCTGCATAAAGTTTTAAATCATCCATAAAAAGTATATGACTAATGCGATGATGTTGTCTTATTATCCATCTGTATCCACAATTAGTATTTCTTAAGATAGATGATAATGGATTTAAAGCTAAAATAAACCATAGTGGACTAAATGTATCACCTTGATAGATACCACGCGTTATTTTGACATTCCCAATAAGAACACCACCTAAATAAAGAAATACCATCCAATTTTTCATTATTTCTTTAAGCAAATTTATAATTGTTGGATGTATTTTATAAATTTCCAGTGTATAAAGTAACCAATTGTGAGGAATAGAGTCATATGCTTTGTAGTAGTCAATATAAGCCATATTTACGTTTCTTTTTTTAATAGTAGCATGTTTTATCGTTACTGCGTCTATTAAAAGTTGTTCTTTACAACCCATGGAATTTTTATAATAACCTTTCTGTTCTGGAGCTATGATACCGTTATTTTCGCAGTGTTGTGTTAAATTATATTTAATGGCAAGTTGTTGGTGAATCAGCTTAGCAACTTTTATTATTATTATTGTTATTGTTATTGTTATTGTTATTGTTACTGTTACTGTTACTGTTACTGTTACTGTTACTGTTACTGTTACTGTTACTGTTACTGTTACTGTTACTGTTACTGTTACTGTTACTGTTACTGTTACTGTTACTGTTACTGTTACTGTTACTGTTACTGTTACTGTTACTGTTACTGTTACTGTTACTGTTACTGTTACTGTTACTGTTACTGTTACTGTTACTGTTACTGTTACTGTTACTGTTACTGTTACTGTTACTGTTACTGTTACTGTTACTGTTACTGTTACTGTTACTGTTACTGTTACTGTTACTGTTACTGTTACTGTTACTGTTACTGTTACTGTTACTGTTACTGTTACTGTTACTGTTACTGTTACTGTTACTGTTACTGTTACTGTTACTGTTACTGTTACTGTTACTGTTACTGTTACTGTTACTGTTACTGTTACTGTTACTGTTACTGTTACTGTTACTGTTACTGTTACTGTTACTGTTACTGTTACTGTTACTGTTACTGTTACTGTTACTGTTACTGTTACTGTTACTGTTACTGTTACTGTTACTGTTACTGTTACTGTTACTGTTACTGTTACTGTTACTGTTACTGTTACTGTTACTGTTACTGTTACTGTTACTGTTACTGTTACTGTTACTGTTACTGTTACTGTTACTGTTACTGTTACTGTTACTGTTACTGTTACTGTTACTGTTACTGTTACTGTTACTGTTACTGTTACTGTTACTGTTACTGTTACTGTTACTGTTACTGTTACTGTTACTGTTACTGTTACTGTTACTGTTACTGTTACTGTTACTGTTATTGTTATTGGTATTGGTATTGGTATTGGTATTGGTATTGTTATTGTTATTATTATTATTATTATTATTATTATTTTCCCTTTTATCACAAATATACAGTACATATTATGTACTATAATTTGGTTAAATTCAATATGAAGAAGACTTTTTTCTTATTCCATATCATTTAAAAAATTTTTTACTATTGAAAAAGTCTGTAGGATGGCAGCTTTTTGTAGTGGGATAGTTAGGTTGTCACTTAAATTTAGGGTTCTCAGATATTTTTCAAATTTTCTACTAATTATTCCTGTAGCTGATATAATTATTGGTATGATTTTGATATTCTCTAATTTGTATATATTTTTAACTTCAGCTGCTAAATTTTGGTATTTGTTAATTTTTTCAACCTCAGTTTTATTAATGTTTCTTGATAACGGGATTGCAATATCAATAATAATAATACCAGTTTTATTTAATTTATCAATGAGAAGTATATCTGGTTTATTAAAATCAATAGTTTTGTCTGTAAGAACGGGTCTATCCCAAAATAAAACATAATCCCTGGACTCCAAAACCGCATCTGGTAAATATTTATAATACGGTGGAGGATTTTGTGTTAAATTATATTTAATGGCAAGTTGTTGGTGAATCAGCTTAGCAACTTGATTATGTCTGCCCAAATATAAGCTGTTGCATAAACTTGAACAACCCGCAATTATGTGATCAATTGTTTCATTTCTGAAATGACACTTCCTACATCTATCTTCCACATCAAATTTCAAAATATACTTTTCATAATTCCTTGTTTTAATAACACCATCTTGTATGCTAATTAAAAAGCCTTCTGTCTCAGGAAACAAATATCCTCTTTTTAGCCATAACAATGATTTTTCTTTACTAACATTTTCTGAATTTAAAAAATTTGGATATTTGCCATGTAGAACTTTATTTTTCCATGTTTTGGTATAATTTGGTGATTCAGTTAAGAGTACTGTTAAGATTTATAGCAGAAAAATTATTATCCGAATTTCTTACAATTTTATGTAACATTTTGTTTGAACCATTAAAATACTCCTGAAGTGCTAATACTTGCTTTTTACACATATGATATATATTTAAAAGACCTCTGCCACCTTCTTTTCTTGAAAGATACAATCTTTCGACTGCAGATTTTGGATTTAAACATCGAAATTTTGTCATCAATATTCTTGTTAATCGATCAAGTTCGTGTAGATCTGTATCTAACCATTTTATAATACCAAATGAATATGTTAATATAGGAATGGCCCAGGTATTTATAGCCATTATCAAATTTTTCGCATTTAATTTAGTATTTAATAATTTTGTCAACCTTTTTCTATAATTTTCTTTAAAAGTATCTTTCAAAAGAGCATAATTATATGAGTTATTTTGTGGTAAACCAAGATATTTATAATATTTATCGGGTGGTAGTTCTTTTATATTAAAATATGGTTGTTCATTTCTTTCGATTATAATACCTTTCTTTATATGAATAGTATCACATTTTTCAAATCCAAAGTTCATTTTTATATCACTGGTAAACGTTTTAACAATGTTTAATAATGACTGTAATTTAGCTTCTGACTCAGCATATAGTTTTAGATCGTCCATGTATAAAAGATGAGTCACTGGAATATATTTAAGATCAATTTTATATCCTGCTGATGATTTGTTCAATAATATTGATAAAGAATTTAGAGCTAAACAAAACCATACACAACTGAAACTATCTCCTTGAAAAATACCTCTTTTAATTTTAATGTTACCCATTTTATCACAATTTGAATATAAGTAAGTAAGTAAGTAAGTAAGTAAGTAAGTACGTTTATTCGTGATTTCCGTATGGTTACACATGTCATTATAAAGTAGTTTATACCTATGTAATATAATTTTAATTAATTGTAATAAGAGTTAAACTAAGATAAAATGATACTCCTATGTAATACTAATTGTAATATGAGATTAAAATAAGATAAAATGACTAAAATTAAAATTAAATACAAGACAAGTTACAGTTACAATTATAATTTAATTTAAAAGTTGTTAAAATCAGATAAGAAATTCTTCAATACTATAAAAGGCGCCTTTTATAAGTATTTTCTTTATCGCCACTTTAAAACTTTTAAAACTCAAATCCCGCATAGTCAATGGTAATTTGTTTATTAGTTTTGTTGAAATATATAAAAAACTATTTTGGCTTTTAGTCAGACGAAAATGAATGGTTCTAATTTGATTTTTGTGGCGTGTATTGTGATTGTGGATATTTTCACCCACAGCTAGTTTATTTAAGTTATTAAAAGCATATAGTAGACAATGAAATATATATATATAGTGAGGGGAAGGTGAAAATGCCTAAAGTAGAAAATGTCGAGTTGCAATTTTCTCTGTAATTTAGACCACCCAAAATCCTTATAGCCCTTCGTTGCAATCTGAAGATTTTCTCTTTTTCTGCGCCATTACCCCAAGCTATTATGCCATAGGTAATTAAAGATTCGCAAAGACCATGATAGACAATTTTAAGTATTTTGGGTGATACAAAGTTCGAGATACTGCGAAGCAAAAAAATATTTTTACTTAGCTTGCTGGACAAATGGTCTATATGAGTATCCCACTTCAGTTTTTCATCAATGTGAATTCCAAGAAACTTAACATAAGTACCAGAGTCAAACCTCTCAAAATTACGCAAGGTAAAAAGGACTTTTTCGGTTTTATCATTGTTCATTAAAAGACCGTTTGATGAGAACCATTCCTGTGCCTTTGACTGTTCAAGTACTATTTCAATGTTTTTATTTTTTACCGATGTGTTACTGTCATCCGCGAATAAAATATTAAATATATTATTCGTGGTTGCCATAAATTTAGGAAAGTCATTAATGAATATCAGAAATAACAAGGGGCCTAAAACAGACCCCTGAGGTACACCAATGGATACCTGTTTCCTATCTGACCATACATTATCAAATAGTACTTTTTGACTCCTTTTTTCGAGATAGGAACGTATTAGCTTAATGCTATCATTTGATAGTCCGTATTTTCCCAGTTTACTCAACAATAAGGAGTGTGTCACACAGTCAAAGGCCTTGGAAAGGTCTAGAAACAGTGAAAGAGAGAATAGCTCACGCTCAAAACAGTCAATGGTATATTCAATAAAATTAACAATTGCATCTATAGTACTACGCCCTTTTCGAAAGCCAAATTGTTCCCTACTAAACAATTGATATTTTTCCAAATATGTGGCCAATTGTTTCGCTAATATTTTTTCAAATATTTTTAAAAAAATTGGAACCAACGCTATTGGTCGATAATTTGAGATATTTTCAGGATCTCCTTTTTTAAAAATAGGCACAACTTTGGATATCGTTAAGCAATCAGGGTAGATACCTGAAGCGATGCACTTATTAATTAATCTGGTAATTGGGTATACGAGGTGGTTAATATTTCTTTTTATAATTGTGGATGAGAGACCATAAATATCTGTTGAGCGACTAGACTTTAAAGACGATATTACGTCGCGTACGTCATTAAAAGTTACCTCTGAGAATTTAAAATTTGAGTCTGTTATGTCATTAAAAGTGTTTAAAGGATTTAAAGGACTTAATGGAATATTTTTTTGCAGATCACCGGGTATAGATACAAAAAAATTATTAAATTCTTCAGAGTTAACTTTCTCCGATACTTCAACAGATTTTTTAGAATTTCTTTTCTGATTTATAATGCCCCACATTGTCTTAGTAGGGTTGTTTGAATCTGTGATAATTTTATCATTGGCCTTTATTTTAGCTAGTTTTATTTTTGAATTGTAGTTGTACTTTACCTTGTTTCTTAATGTTCGTAAATTTTCAGTTCATTTAAAAGCCTTAAATGCTCCCTCAAATCCGCTAGATCTCTCGTAAACCACTTTATACCTCCGTCTGACTGTTTTGCAAGTATTTCCTTTTTAAGAAAAGCTTCCATAACACCTTCAGATATTATGTTATTAAACCTTTCAAAACAGAGATTTACATCATCCCCATTTAAAAAGTCCCAAGAAGTTTGATCCAGTATATTCTGTAAAGTATTAAAACCTTTGACTGTGAGTGGTCTACACTTTCGTGAGATGTTGATGCCCGTCTCCATGGGACACTCAAAATCTACCATTTGTGCACTATGATCGGAGAACTTGCATTTTAATACACGGCTTGTATAATCGGATGTGCTAAAGTTTAGGAATATATTGTCAAGGCAATTTTTTTTCCGTGTGGGCTCATCCATTGTTTGTTTCAGTCCAAAAATATTAAACAATTCACATAATGCTTTAGCATTGCGATCATTTGTGTTAAAGAAAACGTTAAAATCTCCAGATATGACTATACGTGAGTTTGAGTCAAAAGAATATAAATTTTTTTCAATTGTAGCCATAAATATATCAAAGTCACCTGAGTTTTGACCTTTGGGCGGTCTATACACTGAAATTATATTTATATTATATTTTAACAATTTAATAGCTGCAACTTCACAGTGCATTTCTTCTGACATTTCATTAATGTTTGATAAAGTTGAAAAGTTTTTATTTTTACATAGTATCATCGAGCCTCCATGAATGTGGTTCTTGCGCGCAAACGATGAAGCAACATTATAACCTTCCAGTATAAACTCAGCAACTTCTTCTTCTACTAGCCAATGCTCAGTTATACATACGATATTAGGCTTTAAATCCTGTAGAAACACATCCAGCATATTACTTTTATTCCTAACACAGCCTGTGTTTAGGTGTAGGATATTCAATTGGTTTTTCGCGGTGCTTAATGACTTATGCTTGTTTGAGTTAAACGTGGATACAAAAATTTTTTAGTAGGAGTGGATAGTTCCTCCGAGAGTGGCAAACTATTTACTGGCGTTTCTCCTTTATTATTGTCGTCAGATAACACAAGTGATTGGTTTATATGTACTTCTTAAATATCCTTGTCAAATTCAGCGTGAATTAGGTATTTTGTGGATAAGTAGCTTATTATTTTAAATTTACCGTTGTAGCTTAAACCAGAATTTTTGTTTTCATGCTCGTGGAGTAATTTATTTGTGTCTACATAGCTAATGTGTTTATGTTTTGTTATTATTTCATACGTGTTTGAATTTTCAGCTTTTATAAAATTATTTAGTACTGGCCTGTTTTGTATAAGGGGTATACTGCCGATTATTATATTAGTATGCGCAGAATTAATAATAAATTCTTCAAGAGTTTGTGGTGCAATGGTTTTGCCCTTTAAGGAATTTTTGTACCCTGGAAATATAATAATGTAATCCTGTTTAGTTTGATTTAAAAAGCGTCTTATTCGACAAGGCATTTTCGTATACGTCAGATTGTTCATATTGGCAGTTGGTATCATATTTTCCCACAGTCATTGTTTTTAGAATTTTACCATAATTGTAGCCATTTCGTCAGAGAATATTATCACTTTTGGTTTTATTTTTATTTTTTTAGTACTTAAGTTAACTCGTTTGGAGCCTTCTCTATTGTCATTATCACGTGCGTCCTTTTTTGTTCTTAATGTTTGTAATTCCTTCTTATGTTCCAGTATACTATTTTTACTTTCATCAATGTCCTTACTTAGGCGATGGTTTTTCCTTTTAAGTGTTTCTATTTCTTGTCTGAGTATTTCTTTTTCATTCACAATTTTTTCATAATTTTGTTCCAGTTGCAGATTTATGTTATTCTGTTCTAATAGTCTGTTTTCTAACGCTTTACTATTTGATTTAAATGTTTCTATGTCTTTTACATATGCAGCTTCGGCTTCAAAAATCTCGTTGTTAAAAATTTGAGAGTTCCTCTTCTGTCGTGTGATATGCTCATCTCTCTCGTTGAGTTCGAATAAAAGTTTTTCTATCTTTGAGTCTTTATCTTGAACTATGTTTTCTTCTTCTTCATATTTCCTCTGACACTTTAAAGAACAATATACTTTATGATTATCGATTACTGTCACCTCCTTGAACTTCGGTGCACAGCTCATGTGGATAACATTGTTGCACCCTAAACAGCAGTAGCTAGTAAATTCTCTTCTACAACACTTGACCATTATTACAATTTGAAAGAAAGTTTGTAATCCTATTAATATTTATTCACTTGGATTAGCCCGATGTTTTGTTGCGATAAAGTTTGTTTACAAATCTATATATTAGTATTCCAATTCTTCATCAAGGATTTTAGTAGATTTATAATTTTTGGACATATTTTAAACATCTCTAAAACTTTTATTAACCAGTCATGCGGTATTGAATCATAAGCTTTTTCGTAATCAATGTAGCATATATTTAAATTTCTTTTTTTAACGCGAGCTTGATTTAAAATTACAGAATCAATTACTAGATGCTCTTTACATCCCTTAGAACCTTTTGCACATCCAAGTTGTTCAGGAGACAGCATTAAATTGTTTTCACAATATCTATATATTTTAGTGCTAATAATTAAAGTAAATAATTTGTAAACTGTTGGTAAATAAGTAATTGGTCTGTAATGTTTTGCTTCAGTTGAATCTTCTCCTTTAAATAACATATATTAGGAAATACATATGGGTTATTTATTGCTTCTTGAAAACCTTCACTTAAGTAATTATGCGATGATGTAAATTGTTTAATCCAATAATTTTGAAATCTATCCAATCCAGGTGACTTCCAATTGTGTAGGGTTTTAACAGCTATGTTAACGTCTTCTAAATTTATTTCTATTGTTGGCATTTCTGTTTTATCTTTTGTTTCATTTTCAAAAATTTTAAGCCAACTTGCATTTTTATTATAATGTGTAGTAGAAGTCCATATGTTTGACCAAAAATTACAAAAATCATTAGGTGATGGTGATGAATTATTACTATTATTATTTGTACTATTCTCGAAAAAATTTATTTTGATTGTTATGAAATAAATTATTTTGCTTTTTTCTTTTGGTAGTTTCATTATATCTACGTAATCTAGCACCTTTCACTTTAGTTAATTCCTTTAGATTAAATTATAAAGTTCTTGACAAAAATTTTCACCATTAATTTTTAAGTTTTTAGTATCGCAAATCAAATTTATGTTGTTTCTTACTTTTTTACTTGTCGATCCTTTTAAATATTCATCAATATTATTATTATTATTATTATTATTATTATTATACATAAGAGAAGAGTTGATGTATAAACCTATTTAACTCAATTGCGTTTACATAATAAAAGAGTGCATAAATTACAATTATATAAAATTGTCTAAACGGTTTGTAAATGTATTAATAGTAGGAGCTTGAACAACATCATGCGGCAAAGAGTTCCAAGTAGCAAAAACACGGTTGCACAAAAATGATGTTCTGTGTGTTGTTCTGTAGTGTTCATGTCTTAACTTAAAGTTATGCCCTCTGAGACGATCGTCATTGTTAAGAGTGAAAATGTTCTGTAGGTTTATGGAAAATGTATTATGTAAAATGCGGTATGTCATCAAGAGAGAACCTCTTTCCAATCTGTCCAACACAGTGGGAAGACCGAATATTTGGAGCCTATCTTCATAGGAGGGACGAGTTCTTCCATAGGGCAGTCTCGTGGCGGTCCGCTGAATGTTCTCCAAAGAGTTGATATCCCGCACTAAGGTTGGATGCCAAACGGAAAACCCAAATTCAACTATCGGACGAATAAAAGTTTTGTACAAACATGTAGCAGTTGGTACTGAGGGCCGAGAGAAAACTTTTTTAAACAAAAACAGAGTTTTTTTCGTCTTATTACATATATTATTAATATGTTCAGTCCATGAAACATGGTCCCTAGTCACCAATACACCAAGATCAATATGTTTATCCACTTTTTTTAGTACAATGTTATTTAGGTAATAGTTTATTTCAGGATTGTTTTTGCCTAAATGTAGAACCACACACTTGTCAATATTTAATGGAATCATCCATGTTTTACTCCAATTCAAAATTATATTTATATCATGCTGGATGAGATGATGATCTAGTAGAGGGTTTCCATAAAATTTTGAATCATCAGCAAAGAACGAACTGATACACGAAAGCAGTCTAGGTAAATCAGACGTAAAAATCAAAAATAGGAGAGGTCCTAACACGGAGTCCTGAGGAACAACACTGTCAACTGTGTACAATCTTGAAAAAGTGTTTCCAACTTTAACCCTAAAAAATCTATTAACCAAAAATTGATTAATCCAGAAAAGTAGGAGTCCTCTAATGCCAAAATACTCCAATTTGTAAATCATTCGTTTATGAGGGACCTTGTCAAAAGCCTTTTGAAAGTCTAGATAAATTATATCCATTGGTATGTCCTTATCTAAAGCAGCTGTCCAGTCATTCATGCATTTTAAAAGATTCGTTGTTACGGAACGCCCAGGAAGGAAACCATGTTGTTCATCAGGAATAATTTTGTTTTCAAGTAGAAAAGCGACCATAGCATCAGAGATAATTTTTTCCATAATTTTAACTTCAGTACAAGTAAGGCTTATAGGGCGATAATTTTCTTTATGAAATTTGTTGCCTTTTTTGTGTACGGCGATAACATCTGCTATTTTCCATTCATTTGGTAGAGTACTGTTGTCAAAGGAAAATTGCATTGTAAGGGATAGTGGAAGGGATAAAGAGGCTGCACAGTTGATATGATTGATATTAGATCTTAATTTATTAATTTCTGTTTGCAATCGAATTTTCCAAGGAGGATCTTTAGAATTGTTTTTATTTCCTTTCACTTTAGGAAGGTAGACCTCTTGATTATTTAATTGAGTGACAGTTGCCGCTGCACAATATAACACAAAATGAATATATTCTATATCATGTCTATCTTAAAGATATTGTGCTACAATTTTGTTCACTTGTTGTAATTTTAACTTAATTTTATTATTAAAATTCAATTTTGGAATAACTGGCCTCTTAAGTGGATCCATGTTTTCAAACCGATTAATGTTATTTTTAAAATTATCCAATATATTTTTGTATTCCGTATTATTTTCTTCTATTATGTCAAATGTATTATTTTTTTCATTATTTTCATTATATATTAAAGGTTGTTCTGTATTTTCTTCTGTCTCAATATTTTGAAATTGATATAATGTATAACCAGCTTCTTTGCGTATAGTTTCAATTTCGGTATCACTTATATATTTATTTTTAATTATTGTACGATATCTGTCAACCGAATTCTGCTTACTAAGCTTTAAATTTGGAATTTTTTTCTTTAACTCGGCAAAAAATGATTGTCTCCATCCAGGGAGTGGCTTATTTTGACATTGATTGACCAGAAAAAACGTATTAATAACTATTTTGTTCATTTTAGATGCCATTTAATACGTTTACTTTTGGTAACATTAGCAGCTTCCAAAGAAATTTGTGGTTGCGAGCTAGTACTACTTCTGGTGATTTTATTTAACTGCATATCATTTTGATTTATTGCGGATGTTCTTATTTCGTTGTCAATAGTTTCTTCATCTTCTATTCTATTAGTATTAATATAATCCGCCGTTGACCAGAGGTTTCTTGTATTAAATAGAGTTAGTTGCGATTCCCTTTAGGTCACAGATGACATGAACATTGGGTCACCTTGAGTTACCTCTTTGTGATTTCCAAAGCCTTTCGGCGATTCTGTTACTGACTGTCTAGAAGGTAAATAGTTTTGTGTAACCATAGGTGGGGTAGGTATTCTATCAAGTTTATTAAGGGGTCTACCCTCTTTAGACGGGCAAAGATAAGGCTATTTTCACGAATTTTTTTGACCGGTATACGTCATAAATATGGACATAAAAAGTGTTAGGCCTAAAAAATACACTATTTGATTACACAAGAAAATTTTTTTTATATTTATTTTAATCAGTTTTTATACATAAAAATGAGGGAGAAGACTGGTCCAAAAAAAAATATGAGTGTGCGCTGTTGATGAAATATCTGGAATGGATGATCTGAAAAAAAAAAAAAAATAGTTTTAGATTCAGTAAGTAAATGGCTATAGCGCATATCATACGATTTTTGAAATTTTGAGTTTAACTATTTATTTTTGGCAAAGAACGACGGAAAAAACGTGATTTTTCGTACTTTTTCGAAAAATGGCTGCCATTTTGTCATTTTTGAAAAAAAAAAAAAATCGTATGATATGCGCTATAGCCATTTACTTACTGAATCTAAAACTATTTTTTTTTTTCAGATCATCCATTCCAGATATTTCATCAATAGCGCACACTCATCTTTTTTTTTGGACCAGTCTTCTCCCTCATTTTTATGTATAAAAACTGATTAAAATAAATATAAAAAAAATTTTCTTGTGTAATCAAATAGTGTATTTTTTAGGCCTAACACTTTTTATGTCCATATTTATGACGTATACCGGTCAAAAAAATTCGTGAAAATAGCCTTATCTTTGCCCGTCTAAAGAGGGTAGACCCCTTAAATAACTCTTCATCATCAAGGTCAAATAAACTAAACAGATCACGGTCAACCATGGATAAATCTGGTAAATCCATGGGCACTATAGTTGTTAAATTTGATTGTTCATTTACATTATCTTCTTTCGTAATATCAAATACACCTAACTGTTCTAATTCAAAGCATACTTCATGTTTAATATCCAATTCTTCTTTAGTAAGATAACCATTTTTTATTATAACATTTTTCCGGTTTGCAATGTTTGGTATAGATATGTTTATTTCTGGATATTTTTTTATGAATTCAGAATGTAAAGATTGCTTCCACCCAGGAAATGGACTTTCATAACATTGATTTATGTAATAGAAAGTACAAATTACATGAATATTCATTTCGCTTGTCCATCTTATACATCGAATCTTGTTTCTTCCACGAACAGCCCGCTGTGTAGAAGAAAAATCAGCGGAAATACCAGAAACAAGTTTTTCATGTTCTAATGGTGTTTTTTCTATATTATCATTGCTAATACTTTGAATATTTTCTTCAGTGGTGTACTTATGCAAAGAACTATTATTTAACTCGAGATTAATGTCTGCCCTATAGAAATATCTGTTGAATCTGTATCATATCCTTCTTGCGTTCTTATTACCCAGTTCATAGAATCAAGATAAGTTAGTGGTAGATCCCATACTTCGTCAGAACTTGACATTTTTGACAATTTTGTCAATTTTTGCCAATCAAAATAATTTTAAATATTTATTTCCTTGTTCCAGCAACTTTTGGTTAAATTTCATTTGCATATGTGTATTTTTAAATGTATATCCAAACCAAAGATTTTATTAAACTAAGGAATTTTTAAATGGTTTTTATTATTATTATTATTTATCCAGTCTCTGCTTTTAGCAGTAGATGTCGCTAGCTGTTTTTGCTTTTCCTTACAGCGATTTTTAAACGCCATATAGAGATATATGGAAAGGATTTGATTTTCGTAGTTGTCCCTACTACCGATATGTGGCTCTGAAGAGTGCTAAAAAGCACGAAATCGATCAGTCACTTCGGAGGGACGACTGCGTTAATCAAACAAAAGTCGTTTTAAGGAACAGTAAAATGTTTTATATAGATTTTTTAAATTTGTAAATATCAAACAATTTAATTTAGTTTATTAATTCAGATACCACTGTAAAAGGTGCTCTCCTAGCGTTTAGGATTCAATTGGCGGCAATGTCCACCGTGGCATTGATTAATCTGCCCCCTATCGACAGCGTGCAATAGGTTCTTGAAACCAATAACTGCTTCCTTTTTTGGACTGTCGATAGGTTTATCCAGTCTCTGCTTTTAGCAGTAGATGTCGCTAGCTGTTTTTGCTTTTCCTTACAGCGATTTTTAAACTCCATATAGAGATATATGGAAAGGATTTGATTTTCGTAGTTGTCCCTACTACCGATATGTGGCTCTGAAGAGTGCTAAAAAGCACGAAATCGATCAGTCACTTCGGAGGGACGACTGCGTTAATCAAACAAAAGTCGTTTTAAGGAATAGTAAAATGTTTTATATAGATTTTTTAAATTTGTAAATATCAAACAATTTAATTTAGTTTATTATTATTATTATTATTATTTTATTATTATTATTATTATTTTTTTTTTTTTAATGCAAAGCATACGCTGGTCAGGCCCTGTCCGTATCTCCGACGTTACGAGCAGACGAGCCAGCAAAAACCAATAACTACTCCACACACCGTGAGGTTAGTACTTATTGGGTCCGATTTTCGTGCGCTCTGAGTATATTTAATGATCCCAGAATAATGGCCTACTGCATATTTCCGGATAAGAGTTCTGCTTTTTTGGAGCATGCCGGTATGGTCTTAAGTGCAGAGAGAAATGTTTGCCTCGTACCACCAAGGGAACCAATTATAAGGACCACCAGCTTAACAGAATAACCCGGGTTGAGCCTACGGAGTTCGAAAAGCAGGTCTTGATATTTCGTCCGTTTTTCCTCCTCTTTTAAGACTATGTTCGTTTCGGCAGGAGCCGAAAATTCAATAACGAACATTGTCTTTAGATCTTTATCGAGGAGGACTACATCAGGCTTATTGTATCTTATTTGCCTGAGGGTGGAGAATGAGTAGTTCCAATAAATTCGGCACCTCTCATTCTCCACAACGGACTCAATATCGTCTGGAACATAGGGCAGTACGGGTGTATCGTCAATACCGTACGAGTGCCTTAGGTGGAAGTAAAGCACTCGCAAGGCCGCGTTATGTCGTCGTATATAGGCGGAGACGGCATAAGTCGAGCACGCTGACAGTAAGTGCATCAAGGTCTCCGGCGCCTTTCGACACGCCCTGCAACTTGTGTCAGGGACCTCTATACCCATAACGCGACTACGGTAGACTAGGGTGTTAAATACACCATCTTGGCACGCAATTATAAATCCCTCAGTCTCTGACCTTAGCCCACTAGAGTATAAAAATGCGAAAGTCAATCGTTTGGATAAGCCAATGTTTTCCACGGCCTTGAAGTAGAGACCGTGCATCGGCTTATCCACATGTGCTTGCAGAAGTCGCATGGCTTCTGCAGACTTAACTTGGGCTTTTAATGGAGAAGGATCCAATTCAGTTACCGAATTATGAATCCTTCTTTGGATGTCAAAGGTGAGACCGAGTTCATTGGCGGCTTTCGTAGCTGCCCTAAATAAAAATGCTCCAACCCCCACTTTTTCATGATTACAAACCATGCGAAGCAGGGGATCCGAACTCCTGATCACCTTACAGGCTCCACCCAGGACTATTCTGTCATGTAAACACTCCAATCCCAAGAGTCCACGACCACCCTGATAACGAGGGATGTAAAGTCGTGGAACGGACGATTTTGGATGATGGCTGCGATAAATGTTCATCATCTTTCGCGTACCTATGTCGAGTTGTCGCAGCTCGTCTATTGACCACTTGATTACTCCAAAGGAGTAGGCCAAAATTGGAACAGCAAGCATATTAGTAGCAGACACCTTGTTCTTCCCCGACAGCTCTGAAGACCAGATCTGTCGAAGCCGGTGTCTGTACTTGCCGCGGAGAATCTCTTTAACAGCGGATACTTCTTGAGTATGGCTTTGAGCCATACCCAAGTAGGTATAAGATTCTCCTGCATCAAGTTGATGTAGGATGCTTCCATCTACGAGCTGCGTTTCTTCCTCAACATTCGCGCATCGTCCTCTCTTGAGATGAACCACTGCACATTTGCTGACTCCAAACTCCATTCCGATAGCATGCGTGTACTCTTGCACTACTCTAAGGGCTTGATTGAGTTCCCTTTCCCCCGAGGCATAGCACTTAAGGTCATCCATATAAAACAGATGTGTGACCTTATGCCTTCGGTTTCCTGGTGTGCCGCAGTGGTATCCTTTGGTATTCCTGAGAACAACGGATAGGGGAAGTAGTGAAATGCAAAATAGTAATGGACTTAGGGAGTCCCCTTGAAATACTCCCCTCATAAAAGTAACCAGCTCTGTGGTAACCTTTGTTTCACCTGAACCTATGGTGAAACGGGTCTTCCAGAGCGGCAACAGTTGTTTAATGCATTTCACTACTTGATCCGGTACCCCAAGGCATTCGAGCAGGTGTATAATAAGCTCATGAGGTATTGTATCAAATGCCTTGAGGTAGTCGATCCACGCCATTGAGAGATTGCGCTTGTATTGTATAGAGTCCTGCGTGATGCACCTGTCTATCAGCAGGTTCTCTTTACAACCGGCAACCCCTCTTTTTGACCCTCGTTGCTCATAGATATCTTGGAATACCGGATCCACTGTTTGGAGTACCCGCATGTACAAGATTCTCGTAAATATCTTGTAGCATGCGTTTAAACATGTTATCGGCCTGTAGTTTTTGGGTTCAGACAAATCTCCGTTCTTAGGGAGTAACACAGTTCGCCCCTCGACGAACCAGGAGGGTATTTGCTGCTCCTCATTTAGCCATGAATTAAATAGTCTGGCTAAATGTTGGTGGGTGGATGGTAACTTTTTCCACCAGTAATTGTTAATGCCATCTGGGCCTGGAGCAGCAAAGTTCTTAGAGCCCTCAAGAGCCTTTCGAACTTCCTCCTGGGTTATCGGCCGGCGCTCATCCTGCGGTTGCAATCTTTCGCAGAATGTCTCAAATTGCGCCAGGGCTGGAGTGTTTAAATTAAGTGGACGCACTTTTTCATAGATACCCTTCCAGAAGTATTCCACTTGATCAGCGGTCGGCGGATTATCAACAGCACGTGGAGGATCTTGAAACAGGCGGGAGGGCTTTTCGTGGAAAAGTTTGTTTTCCTTAAAAGCCCTGGCCCTTCTGACTTGTGACTTTTTTGCAGTCACAAGCATTTGAATCCTATCGAGGCAGTGCTGTTTGATGGTCTGCATAACTGCTCGATTTAATGTGTGATGGTGGCGCCTTAGACTGGCTGCTATTCGCCGCACCTTTGGAGTAAAGGGCCTATCGGCTCCTATATAGTCCATCACACATTGGATCCGCGAAGCGTGCTGTCTCGCCGACTTGATCTTGGATTCTAATTTTTGTATTCGCCGCTCTGCCCTCTTTTCTTGAGAGGTATCGGATTTCTCGGTTTGAGAAATACCCCGAGCGACTTCATACACAGCGCAATTTATGCGCCAAATATCAGCGTTTTCTGGAAGTTGCTCCTGAATCTGTGCATCCACCCTTGCCAGTTCTTCGGGCTTTAAGGGCTTTACACGGTGAAGCGCCCTACGGTCCTTTAGGTCCCCTATGTCTGGCAGTACCGGCTCCTCCATCACCCTAACCGGATCAATTGGGGCACGTTCGACTTCTTCCTCTATCACTGGAAGGGGTGGAGGTCTAACATAGCCTGATCTCAGAAGGTAAGATACATAATCACGCAGATTTTGTGGCGTGAATGCTTGATGTTCTGGGTGCATTTGACACCACAGATCATGCATTCGAGCAATGTATCCCCTCCGATCAGGCTCACTCCTCTCTCTACACAGCAGAAGGTCATCCCTGAGATTATTAGTTCACTCAAAGCGTCCATTTTCGTTGCGGTCGGCATCGTGCAAAACATCGATGTGGGCCCTACCACCTTGCACATGACCTCCATCCGGGAGAGGTCGGTTGTGAGGGCCTCTTCTTCTTGGTCTTGGAACAAGAATATGTTTCTCGGTTCGCAGGGTGTTAACCTTGAGCGAACCCAGTTTTCGGTACCAAGGGGAAAGATGCGTTTCCCCTACGAGTGCGCTAGGGCTACCGAACTGCACTCCAGCTCAGGAAAGTGGTGTCGCGACTCACCATGACCTCAGATCTTATTGGCCATCCTTGCTTATTATTATTATTATTATTATTATTATTATTATTATTATTATTATTATTATTATTATTATTATTATTATATATTAGTAAGCAGCTACTGGGATCGATTTCCATGCGCTCTGAGCAGATTTAGGGACCCAAGGATAACTGCTTTCTGTATGCGACCGGCTGAAAATTCAGCCGAATCGCGACATGCCGGTATGGTCTTCAAGGCAGAGAGAAAGCTACCGTTTGTACCACCGAGGGATCCAATAATTAGAACCACCAGTTTTATAGAGTGGCCTGGATACAGTCTGATCCTGATATTTTGTCCGTTTGTTCTCCTCCTTCAAAACAATGTTCTTCTCGGCTGAAGCCGAAAATTCGATAACGAACATTGATTTGGATTTATGATCGAGGAGAACAAGAAAGTTTGATTCATTTCCGGCGAAACCGGAAGTTTCAAACCATCTCCAAAAATCCTAAATTATACATAATGTAGCTGCTGCATATTTCACTATCCTACCTAAAAAAATAAAATGTTAAGGGGGTGAACCACCTTTATGAAACACCCGGTATATACATATATTTGGCAAGTGTGCCATGAAAAAAAATAAATAATGCATTTTAATAGAATTTCTATTGTAAAGACAGTAAAAATAAAATGTTAAGGGGGTGAACCACCTTTATGAAACACCCGGTATATACATATATTTGGCAAGTGTGCCATGAAAAAAATAAATAATGCATTTTAATAGAATTTCTATTGTAAAGACTGTCAGCTGATTGTGTTTTAAGATTAATATATTAAATTAAAATTATTATGTATTATTAACAGTGTAATATGGTATAAACTACCTCTTAGAGAGGTCCCAAAACCACTATAAAGTAATAAACAAACTAAACAAACAAACAAACAAACAAACTTAAACATTCATTTACCTGGCAATCGAATATATTTTGATCCGATAATTCGTTTTTAAGTTATATGCAATATTAAAAATCGGACGCAATTTTACAAGATGGCGGATTATTGTATATGCCCAAAATTAAAAAAAAAAGCTTTCAACTGGCTTTTGGAAATGTTTGTCAAAATTTGTGTTTTAAACACTTTCGAAAGACATTTTGATGCTGCGAAAAATGTGGTAAAATATTGTGTTTTTAACATAAATCAATTTTGCGCTACCTCAAGACGTTTCTGGATTGGGCCAACATACTGCCCTCCTTAGTTAAAACGTCCTAACTAACATTTTTGGCATTTTCGGTTTAACTGCATATACCGGTTGTTCTATACCATATTTATCTATTCTCCAGGGTTTTCCCCAGTCAGGAAAATCAGGAAAGTCAGGAAATAGTCAGGGAAATTAAAACTGAAACTGAAATTGAAAACTGGAGAATTTGCCCATTTGTTCGAAAAACTTAGGGAAAATAACAATGGACATAATGTCATATGGGTCTACATACCCAAGTATTCAAATTGTTCCTAAATTTGGAGACCACTCCACTGTAAAGTATACAGGGTCATTGTTTTAAATCGCACAGCAGCTCTAACATTTAAAAGGAGTACGAAACTGATACATATTATGTACATTGTACATCTTTTGGTTGGTTATAAAAGATTTTACTTACAAAAATTTAGCGAAATTTGTCCAAAGTTTTACCATTCTTGTTCTAGTTAATTTATCGTTATCAGAAATAGTATAATTTAAAACTTTTCTAAAAAGATAAGGAAGTTCTTCAGCATGCCCAACTCCTAAAAAATATTTAAGTTTAATACAATGACAATGTCTTTATTTTTTATTTAATAATTTAAAAATACAAAATTTACTGTAAATATTATTAAAATATTGGAAAATGGAGTGTAAGAATGAGATACACGGATGGAGCTATATGTAGCAATGGAAGAAGATAAAATAATAAATTTAAAGTTAAAATTTTTGTAAACTGAACACAAACGATTTGGAATATTTTAATCAAAATTAATGGAGAACCCCTAGCACAAGCCAAAAGCTTATTTGGGGCTCTCCATAAATAAATAAATAAATAAATAAAATAACTACATGATAACTTTAAGTTAAGTTTACTAGAGTTTACGGCTGACTTTCGCCAATATTTTATACAATTTTTTTTTGTTTATTGAAATAAAATTACCCAATTCACAATTTACCTAACTTATATGTATCTCAAAAAAGAAACAGTTGTAAAAAGAAAGCTGTATTCTCCTTTGCGAATTTAGAATTTAGGGTTAAAATCCAACGTTTAAAAATTAAAATAAAATAGGAAGCAGCTATTTGGACGTCCGACGTCCACGCAGTATTTTTTTGGTATATATTTAGTCAGAATTATATTCTCCTTGTTAAAATAGGGGGGCTACCATAAAAAACACCAAACAAACGAAAAAAACTAAAACAAACCAAATAATTAGGTCATGTGATGTTGAACGTGAAAATGGCGAGTTCACATAGAACAGGCTATTTGGGCGTTCGAAGTCCACAAAGCTATTTCCACGTCCAGTATTTTTTTGCCGATCTTTAAGGTTTTTAAAGCTTTTAAGGTATATTTTTCGTCAGAATTGTATTCTCATTTAAATGGGGGGCTACACACAAAAAAAAATACACCAAACAAACGAAAAACCAAAACATACCAAAGAGTTGGGTCATGTGACGTCGGAAGTCAAAATAGCCACTTCGAATAAAATACATTACAATGGAAACATCAGGAAACTTTTTGAATGAATTAACAAATTTCAAAAATTCAAAAATTTAAATTTTAATTTTTTGGATTTAGCCCCCCCCCCCAGGACCATTTCCTGGATCCGCCCCTGTAGCTCCGGCCCTTTAAAATTGTAATAAAAATAAGGTTTTTAATTAATAACACTGATACCTTTTAAGCTAGAGAGACGAGCTTTTGTATGTGTACTAGTATTAATAAGGGCAATTAATTTATGTTCATTTATTTTTTTGAATTTATCCAGAGGTATGCCTAGATGGACAAAATGTGTAAGGCTTAACACATTTTGAACCAAACTTTTTATGTGTATCTTTTTTGGATTTTTTGTAAAAAATATAAATTCATTGAGGAAAAAATCATAAAAAAATGTCATATAGTGTAGCCGACGAAAATTGTATAGAATATAGCGGTGGCGTTCAAAATTAATTTCCCGCTTTATTAGTAGAGATAGGAAAGTGAATTTAATTTTATGTTGTAGAGGAATGTTTAGGCTTTAAAACTATGTAAATTTACTTATATTCAAGTCTACAGTGAGCCCGCCAGGCTCTCGTCATTGATTATGAATAGGGGATGGACCCACCAGGTGGATTGTCTGCAGCGAACGTGTTAAAAAAAATGCAATTAAGAAGAAGTAACATTTTGTGCCACAAAAATTTTACTTTTTAAAAGGATATTATTCCTTCAATATTAAATTTAGTAAATTTAGTTTTTTTGGTAAGGAATACTTTTTACTAGTTTTAAATGAAGAATCACTCTGCAGCATTAAAATGTTATTGGTGCTTTTTTTAATCCCCATTCAATATCTCCACCTTCGAAGAGCTCATTTCCGGGCCTCTTAAATTTTGGCATGTCAGTTCCTGATCTGATATAGAAAAATGTTTATACCTGATATGGGTCTTCCAAGACTACCACCAAGAGCGCCCATGTAAGAAAAATTATAACACCATACTGGGCTGAATTTCGCTTGATTTATTACAGTTTCTCTGATTGGCCTTACAAACTGGTCATCGCTGATATACTAAAAATATATTTATTTATTCACTGCAGCAATAATACAGATCCATGGAGAGCCCCAAATAAGCTATTGCTTGTTTACTAAAAAACTCGCTTATTATTAGGTATATTATTCACAGCGCCTGTGCTAGAATAACATTATACGGTAGTTTCGAATTTTCAAAAAGGTTCAATAATTCTTGCATATAATTTTTTTTATAAACAAATAGCTACTTTTTTTAAATGTCCGTCAGTCCGTCTGTCCGTCAGTCCGTCTGTCCGTCTGTCTGATGCATCGCGATGTCATAATTTTTGTGAACACGATAGAACGAATAATCCGATCGAGTTCAAAATTTCAGGAAAAATCAAGATGTATGAGGAAAAGATTCCTATTGTTTTTGGAAGTGGTTAAACTTTAAAAAAAATCGAAGAAAGCTGAGAGAAAATTTCGATAAACGTAACTTTTTCAGAAAAAATTACTTTTATTATAAGGATCAATTCTACCAATTTTAAAAGTAATCCCCCCAAAAACAAAAAAGTTATGGGGGGATAAACTTTTAAAAAAATCGAAAAAAGATGAAGAAAATTCCAATTATAGTAACTTTTTTAGAAAACAATACTTTTATTATAAAGATCAAATCTACCAATTTTGAAAGAAATCCCACCAAACACAAAAAAGTTCAACTAAAAAAGAAAATAAAAAAAATTAAAATTTTGAAAAAATATTCGTTTTTCAATAAAAGATCTTCAAAAAAAAAATTATTTTTTTACGGCTTGTTATAATTATAAAACGTGTCAATAGCTCAAAAGGTGCCTGGGTCTCTCAGCGGATTCCGACTCTACCTAATGCAATAGGGTTAAGTTTTGTTTTATTTAAGGTTATAAAACTTAAACGTAAAAATTTTCTTGCATTTAAGTGAACCTTTTAATTGTAACACTTTTAAAAATAAAATATACTAGGAATTAAAAAAATCGCCTGCGGCCCTAGAGCTTTCTTGCATTTGTATGAAAATTAAAATTATATCACTGTTTTAAAATTTTAGACCATCACAATAGTAAAAGAAATTGCCTACAGGGCTACGTTTTTCTTAAGTTTTATTAGAACGATAAGGGCGCCAAAACAAGCAAATATGCGAAGAAAGCTGAGAGAAAATTCCGATAAACATAATTTTTTCAGGAAAAATTACTTTTATTATAAGGATCAATTCTATCAAAACAAAAAGTTATGGAGGGTTAAACTTTTAAAAAAATCGAAAAAAGCTGAAAGAAAATTCCGATTAACGTAACTTTTTTAGAAAAAATTACTTTTATTAAAAAGATCAATTCTACCAATTTTGAAAGAAATCCCTCAAAAAAAAAAGTTCAACTAAATTTTTTTTGTTTTTTCGCAAGTTAAGTTGGGAGCTTAACCAACTCTTTTTTTAAAAAGGAGTTGTTTTATTTTTGTAAGTTCCTCGGACTTTTCAAAGAAAATTGACAGTTGCAACCATTTATTCACTTTAATAATTCCACAAGTATCTACATCTAACACTACTAACTAAATGTTATAATATGAATTGAATGTTAAATGCTAAAGACTAAATTATAATTAATTTCTCTGGTCAGTCCAGTTTCTTTATATACTCTTTGTCAAGGAACAATCTGAAAATGATTTATTCTAGAAAACAATAATAAATGAATTACGTCTAATTTATCCATAAGATTACATGTTATTAGGGTAACATAACTCTTCACCCCTTAGATGAAACTGTGGGAGTTATACCAGAGTTTCCATCCATAGGTATATCTTCTTCTACATATGTATAGTTTTAAGAACAACATAATGTTAATTATATTTAACCAGAAGAAGATTTAACATTTGATAACTTTAAAAATTTTCATCAAAGAGAAATTAGAATTCCTAAACCAACTATAGTAAATACTCCCTTAAGGGCCACTTGCACCAACTTTTGGTACGGGATTATCTCAGCCAAACCGAGTTTAAGTTAAAAATGCTGCGTTCTGATTGGTCGGCCGTCAATTTAATCCAAGTTTAAAGTTAATTCATTATTGGTGCAAGTGGCCCTAAACAGGACAAAAAACTTTGTAATTCCTTTATCCTGTGAATTATCAAACAATAATAAATACATTGATTATATTTACAAACACAATTTAACTATTCCTAATGCGAAAATAAAAGAAATAAATTTAAAACAACAATCTCTATATTTAGCTTTTATTAAGGAATTTATAGATGAATCCGCACTTTATGAAATTCTATTTGACACACTTTACAATCTTAGACTTTTATTGCAACATAATGAAACTAAATATTTTACTATACCAGATATTTCAGAAAATAATGATATTATTAAATAAATAAATAAAATAAATAAATAAATATCAAGTATATTTTCGAAAAATGTTAACATTGAAAACACACGTACAATAATAAAATAATATACAGGTTAAAAATACAACATGAACGAAATATCGTCAAAATTAAAAAAGCAAAAAAAGTTAAAAAAGTTAAATATCATTCAACTTGAAATCTAAAGCTATGACTCTGTGAATATTCATCATACTCCTTTAAGGAATAAGGTTCTATGTCGCGGAGAAAATCATGGAGCTTTTTTTAAAACTGTTATGGTTTTTTATGTTTGGCAAACTGTTATAAAAAACAATGGATGAGTAAAAAACGATTCACTCGCCGCAGTAATGAGCCAAATCTCGCGCATGCGCACTGGTTTGCTTATTTTGGTTTTGACGTATGCCAAAAATGATTTTTAGGTTAAGTGACATCCCTTTGAAGAATTTTATATTTGTACTTTTTTTCTTTGCTAGCAAACAGTTTGCTTATTTTAGTTTTGACAGGGTGTTCTGCAGTTTTGACGGATGTCAAAAATGGCTTCAAAAAGGCAGTTTATGTGTGATTCGTGTAATTATAGTTTTACTAAAAAGTATAATTTAAGAAGACATTTACTAAACAGTGACAAATTTCATAATAAATTGAAATCTAGAGTTGTATGTCCAGTTGAAGAATGCAATGACTATTTTACTGTGTACAATGGTTTAAACAAACATTTGGAAATCAATCATCATACCAAAATTGAATATGAAAAGTTGGAATTTGATTCTAAGCAAGGTAAATTAGATGTTATTTTGATTTAAGTATTTTATTTATACACGATTTCTACACATACAAAAAAACACTCGTAATGGGAAACAAAGAGCCCTACGATCAAGTGTTCTATAGTTAAACAAGGTGAAGGATACTGTCTCATATGATTTAGTTTATAGTTTGGTGAAGGGGTTTTAAATGTTTAAAAAGTTTCTTTAATCAGTATTTTTCCAGACTAATAGCAAAATCAATCAGGTCATGACTACACTTTAAAAGGACATACTTCAGAAGGACCTTAGGACAAATCTAGGAAAAAATATAATGACGATAAAAATATTATATATTCTATTTTTATGCATGCATGCATTAAAATAGAGTGTGAAAAAAGCAAGCAAAATAAGCTTATTAACAGGTAAAGGTATTTTATACAATATATTAATATAGATGGGTGGATCCAGAAGGTCTGCTTTTAAAGTACTACTTAGTAAACTAAACAAATATTTTTTTTTCGTAAATATCAAGATATGTTCAACATTAATTGATATATGTATACAGCAAAAAAAGTAAATATTTACATAGTTTACTATCAAATTGACAAAAAAAAATCCAATGTCCTGAAACACACAAGGTAATAAGTTTCAAAATTACTTATATATTTACAATATCATACATATACATACAATGTCTTTCATACATACACACATACAAATATGAATTAACAAGTGGCTCACTAAATGGCCATTCCAGCATTTCAGGTGTTTCACTATTACACATTAAAACAAATTTTATGAATACTTATTGCACCAATACATTGGTACACGTATGCTACAATTAGACCAGTTAAACAAACTGTTAAAACCCGAAATAAAATTTAAAAAAAATTAAGGAATATGTTCGCAAAAATTTGCTGTTTTGGATGTTTCAAAAAAATAAAACAGCCGAAACTGCAAATTTTGCCAACATCTTCCTTAATTTTTTTTAAATTTTATTTCAGGTTTTGAAAGTTTGTTTAACTGATATATTAGTCTAATTGTAGTACATGTGTACCAATCTATTAGTGCAATAAGTATTCATAAAATTCGTTTTAATGTGTAATAGTGAAACACCTGAAATGCTGGTACAGCCCTAAAATAAATTATTTTTTATTTTTTTAGGTTTTTTGGAATGGAGAAATAACTTTGAAGCAACTACCTACTCAAAGTATGTAATGGATACATCAGCAAAGAAATTTATAAATTACAAAAAATATTATTATAATTGTCACCGTTCTTTTAAATATAGAGAAAGTGGTAAAAAAATGAGATCTTTGGTTCAAACAAGATAGAAAAAGCATGCCCATCTAGAATGATTGTTACAGAAAAATCAGATTCCTCATATGAAGTAGAAGTTTGGAAATCTCATGTAGGACATTTAAATGAAATAGGACGAATATATTTAACTTTGGATGATAAAGCTAGAATTGCAGGTAATGAAGAAATGTGTGACAAATGTACAGAATTTGTAAAGAATTTTCAGTAGGACTTTTTGACACTTTGTGCGATACCCCTTGAATGGCTTAAAATATCAACTTGAAATTTAGAATACTTAAAATAACATAACTCAAATAATTTTTTGGTGTATATTTGATAGTTATGTTTAGGGTGCGCAATAAAGTCTGGGGACAAAGTAGGGGATATTTTAAATGGAAAAGAGGGTCATTTAATACATCATTTTAATGCTAACTATTCGACCATATACATATTTTTTTTTCAACATTTTTTGAGGGGGTTAAAAAAGTGTTCAAAATGGAAGTTTCCGTCAAAATTTCTTTAAAAAAATCACCATTTTTGTTTAATAAATAATTCTATGTTAAATTGTCAGTATCAAAAGTCAAAATCAAAATTTTCTGTGAACACAATATTCTCATCGGTTCTACCGCTTAATATTGTTAAAATAAATAATAATAATAAATAAACCTAAATTATGTTTTTAAACAAAGTATTTTTAAATGATATAAATAACAAAAAAAAAACAATTCTAAAAATTAAAAATATTATAATTATATGGTCAAAAAGAGAATTTAAGTAATAAGCTTTAAAATTATGTATTACACGAGCCCCTTTCCATTTAAAAAAATGTTCCCCTTTGCGCCTACCTCCATTGTGCCCCCTAAACATATCAAATATATACCAAAAAAATAATGGGGTTGTTATTTACGTGTTTGACATTTCAAGTTGATATCTTAAACCATTAAAAAGCTAAAGGGGGAGGGGGGCGGACTTTAAACATGAACTGTATTTTTTTCCTGCAAGTTGATTTGTCTGAACTTTTTTTTGGAGTAGAACTGTGATTTACCAGAACCAATACAAACCTTTTATAAATCATTCACATGTATTAAATGTGAGAGATTTTTTTTATATACAATTTAAAAATTTATTTTTATTTTTAGGAAAACTAAAAGTTGGATTTCATTTTGGATGAAATTAGAATAGGGGTGACTTCAGAGGAAGAGCTTCAAAGAATTCACTTATTGGAAAAAAAGGATTTATATAACATTGCTCGAGATTATAATATTAGCTATTCCACTAAGAGATATGAAAACGACGCTACCAGCGTCGATATGTGGGTGGAGGAAATGCTGAAGGGTGAAGAATCTCCTATCCTTTATTATAAGCAACAGAATAAAATGGATGAAAAAGGTCACTTACTTGAAGAAGACTTTTTTTTGGCTATTATGACACCATTTCAAAAATATCAACTGGAAAAATTTGGTGATCAAAAGATATGCTTTGATGGAACACATGGAACTAATGCTTATGACTTTCAGTTGTATTGTTTAGTTATAGTTGATAAGTTTGGTTGTGGCTGCCCTGCAGCATATCTGATTTCTAACAGAATGGACGAGGCTGTATTTTTACTATTTTTTAACTTAATCAAAGAAAATGTAGGGCAAATAAAAACTGAAGTTTTTATGAGCGACGATCCTCCCGTTTTTTATAACGCTTGGTATCTCGCAATGGGTGAAGTAACACATAGACTGCTATGCACTTGGCACGTGGATCGCAACTGGAGAAAAAATTTAAGCAAAGTTAAAGGTGGACATGAAAAACAAGCCTTAGTATATAAGACGGCAAGAGTTATACTTCAGCTTACTGACATCGATTTATTTAATAAATATATTCAAGTTTTTTTTGTCAGATTTATTATCAGATCCTGACACAAAGGAGTTCGGAAATTATTTTGTAACATACTACAGTAACAGAGTAGACACCTGGGCTTATTGTTTTCGCTTAGGTCTGGGTATCAACACAAATATGTACTTGGAGGCCCTACACAAATTATTAAAATATACCTACTTTGAAGGGAAAAAAGTTAAAAGGCTAGACAAAACTATTGATAGCCTCATGAGAATGACGAGAGACTTTATGTTTAAAAGAGTTAGCAAACTCAAGTAAAAAAAATTCATAATATTAATAAAAGTCACCGTGCTGGCCAAGAAATTGAAATAACATTATTACAACAATCTATGGATAATAAAAATGAGTGGACTCTTAGATCAAAAAATAATTTATTTATAAGATAATTTATAAGACAAATAAAAAATGTAACTGTATATTAAGATGCAACCAATGCGATATTTATATAAATAGTTTTAAATGCACATGTACAGACAATTTAATAAAATTAAACATATGCAAACACATTCATGCCTATGTCAAACACTATTTTGGTATAAATAATAAAGAAAATATTGTCTCCTGTATAAATATTGCGAAAAATGATGTAAAGGAAATTGAAGAAATTCATGATAAGTTTTTTACCCCACAAACAAAATATACTTCAAATAATTCAACATTGATTAAACACAAAGCAGAATTGTTAATCGCTGCTTGTGATACAGCAAAATTAAGTCCCACACAAGAAAATAAAATATTGAAACTATTAGATAATGCATATAAACATGCCACTGCCAATGCCAGTACTAATGAAAAAACTGAAAAGTTTGTTGAAAAAGAAAAAGTTAATGTGAAGCAAAAGGCAATGAAAAAAAAGAGGGCGCAAAAAAGGGACATATCAAAACCACTTGTCAATGAAAGGGAAGAGATATTAAAAGGACTTTTAAATTCTGATGAGGCTATTTTGAACATTAGTACAGAGTTTGATCATTTATATCAAAAAAATGTATAAAACAAATAACTTTTAAATAAATAATTCCAATTCCAATTTGTGTTTTTGGCCTTTTGTACCGATAATTGTCCAGAAATAAATAATTTAATTAATATTCTTTTAAACTAGTGTTTTATTAAACTTCCCATAAAATAAAATTTAAAAATCGGGAAAGCTATATGTTCATGAATTTATTTATTTTTTCGGTTATTTTCACGTTTTATTTGGGTGTAACTTAAAAACCCTTTGAGCTAGAGACTTCAAATTTGGAACACTTGCTTTGCTTTGGCTTGTAAGGCCAAATTGGGGTAGGGGGTATATGGGCAAAAAACTGTATTTAATCAAGACATTAGGGGCCAAATGGTATGTCCTATTAAAAAAGTGCACTAAACGAAAAGTGTAGAATTAAAAAAGAAAATTTTTTATCAAAAATAAAAAAATTAATTGGAAAAATAAAAAAAAATAATCCAAAAAACAGGTGCTTTTTTTTGCTAATGGGAAAGCCTTGATTTAATTTAACTTAGCAGCATATTTTATTTTTTAATACAATTTGCTTTTTAATTCTACACACTTTTTGTTCCAAACATTTTATATCCAAGAATTTTTTATCTTGGACTATTTTTAAAAAACTACCATAATGTTATCCTTTTTTTTAGCACATCTTATTGTTATTTATAATGATAAAACGCCCTGACAAAAATGCGTTTTTGAGTTAAGCCCACAAGGATTTTTTGTTAGGGAAGGCATTTTGTCATTCCAACGACAATGTGTACTGAGACTTTTATAACAAGTTAACAAGGATATCCAAAATATTATGTGCTATAATAGTTTTAAATCTTTTTTCTGCTAAATCCAAATATAGCTTTTATATTTTTTCATGTTTTCTTGTAATTTATTACCAAAAAATCAATCGCACATCACAAAAGTGTTGCTTTTTTGGATTTAGCAACCCTACATTAGTAAAAACACCATTGATGTATTGAGCACAAACGTTAAACTTAAGTTTCTACAAAGGGCTATTGTCCACTAAATAAATTTAGTTGCAAAAACAAAAAAACTATGCTGTATAATACAGCCTGTATTTACTATAATTTGGGTCACTGGACTCCAGAGCCTTAGACCAAATCATTATAAAGGCCAGAATCACCTTTAATAATTTATTAAACTATTTCACTTACAATAATACAAAAAGATAAAAAAATATATAGAAAAATATAAACAGCAACAAAAAAAAATATTTTGACAAAAATAATTAGATATAACCGGATATAACATATTATTACATTTTATTAAATTAGTCTTCTAAAAGTAGAGACAGTTTTTGTTGATTTTTAAATTTCCTAAACGGTATAAATCTCAAATCAAAATCAGTTCCATTGCAAAAGGCTAGAGTTGTAGAGAAAAGATTGCTTAGAAAATGCGGTGTAATATCGAGGTATGTCTATTACGTTTTTAGACCTTATGTTAACCGAATGAATGTCGCCTCTGTAAAAAATTTTGTTATACAAATATGAAGTAACCCTTTTATTTATTACCTTGTGAAATAAACAGCGAGAATGTAATTTTCTTCGTTTTGCCATTTTTTTTCATTAGATGGCGCTTTGTAGCTAAGACGTATTGTAAATGAGCTCTATATAATTTATAAATATAAGTCGTTTCTAAGGTACTTAATTGTGTCTAGTTATTGTTAAAGTGATACCAGTTAGTCAGTGATATATAATATATATAATATATAATATTATTATTTGTGCATCATGGTCAAATTAACGATGGAAACTCTTAACTATGCTTTCGCGAGAGAATCGAACAGTTTTTGGGAATTTTGCTCCAACACATCTTCGATTTAAATGATATTTTTTTTCTTATTCCTACATCTAACTTTAGGTCAAATCTAAATTTTTTTTTGATCGGATCAAAACTTTGGACTCTAGGACCAAAAGAGTTTTAGGTCCCCAAAAAAGGTTAAATTTTGTTTTTTGGGTATAAAAAAAATATTTCTATGCATATTAACTTTATTTTTGGTATGTATATGACCCTCGTGAATAACTAGATATTCACCAAAAATAAAGTTTAAATATTTGCCTAAAGATGGCGGTGTGGTAATTTTTTCGAAAAATAATGACCATTTTCATGACCTATGGACTCGAAGAAGCAACGCTGCTCAGAAAAAGTGGGCATGTCACATTAAACTAAAAAGTTTCCTTTGTAATTTACCATAGAGTCTAACTATGGGTAATTTGATTCCCTTCGGCAAAATCAATTTTAAAGTGACTCTGCACGTAGGCATTAAATTTAGTTTTTTGGGTATATAAAAATTATTTCAATACCCATTAACATTATTTTTGATATGTGTATGACTCTCATGGATTACTAGATTTTCACGAAAAAAAAAGTTTAAATATTTGCCTAAAGATGGCGCTGTGGTCATTTTTTCAAAAAATATTGACCTTTTTCATGACCTATGGACTCGAAGAAGCAACGCTGCCCAGAAAAAGTGGGCACGGTACATTAAACTACAAAGTTTCCTTTGTAATTTACCATAGAGTCTAACTAGGGATAATTTGATTCCTTTGGGCAAAATCAATTTTAAAGTGAATCTGCACGTAGGCATATAGTTTTTGGGTATATAAATATTATTTCAATACCCATTAATATTATTTTTGGTACGTATATGACTATCGTAGATTACTAGATTTTCACAAAAAAAAAGTTTGAATATTTGCCTAAAGATGGGGCTGGGGTAATTTTTTCGAAAAATATTGACTATTTTCATGACCTATGAACTCGAAGAAGCATCGCTGCGCCGAAAAAGTGAATACTGTAGATTAAACTACAAAGTTTTCTTTGTTATATACCATAGAGACTAATTAGGGGTAATATGATTCCTTTTGGCAAAATCAATTTTAAAGTGACTGCACGTAGGCATTGAATTTAGTTTGTTGGGTATATAAAAATTATTTCAATACCCATTAATATTATATTTGGTATGTATATGACTATCAAGGATTACTAGAATTTTACAAAAAAAAAGTTTGAATATTTGCCTAAAGATGGGGCTGAGATAATTTTTTCATGACCTATGAACTCGAAGAAGCATCGCTGCGCAGAAAAACTGGATACTGTACATTAAACTACAAAGTTTCCTTTGTTATTTACCGTAGAGACTGACTAGGGGTAATCTAATTCCTCTCGGTAAAAAAGAGACTCGGCAAGCAGGGGGTATTCCTGATATTGTTTACTGGGATAAACATACTGATGTGCTCATATTCATCAAAACTTCGCATTATACTGCACATTAGCTTAAAAAAACCTATTTCCTTTTAGTTATGAATTCGAGCTTGAGATGGCACTGCAGTTATCTTTCTGATTCTCTGAAGATATATTACTTATTTATGACTATGATATTGCTTACTGACTTATTGTATTTTTGTGTATATAACTATGGAATAAGTTCTTATATTTAAGTTATGATGGCGCTGTAGTATTTTTTGAAGTTAAGAAAGGCTAAAACGTTATAAATATATAAGAGAAGAAGATTGGTATAGTTATAGTTATCTTACCTTATTTTTAATCAAATTTCCTTCGAAATTATTCTATGTTATTTATGACAGTGGAAATAATTTCACCCAATTTCTGAAAATTCATCTTCCATGTCTAAAGGAGTAATCGCTTTTCTTTTGTTGCAGGATGTTTTTTTTACATATTTTTTTGTGTATTGGGATATTAATCCACGAATTTGACTGGGTATTCTTCGGGTAAAAAAACACAGGTCCGTTTAGCTGGTAGTCTTGCAACTTTAGAGCCATTTTTTCTGGGGTCATCTTAATTTTGGTTTTTTCGCCTTCATCGTATAAATTTCGTATAAATTTTTTTTGCCTTTTATTAAACCGAGCTATCTGAATCTCAGATTCAGAACTAGAAGGAAATAACTTTTTTTAGAGTTAATGTGCAGTATTATGTGCAGTTTTAATGTATATAAGCACATCAATAAGCTTATCCTAATAAACAATGCAAGGAACGTGCAGACTCACTTTAAAATGGATCTTGCCGAAAGGTATCAAATTACCCCTAGTCAGTCTCTACGACAAATAACAAAAAAAAACTTTGTAGTTTAATGTACTGTATCCACTTTTTCAGCGCAGCGATGCTTCTTCGAGTTCATAGGTCTTGAAAATAGTCAATATTTTTCGAAAAAATTACCCCAGCGCCACCTTTAGGCCAATATTTAATTTATTTTTTTTTATGTGAAAATCTAGTAGTCCATGATAGTCATATACGTACCAAAAATAAAGTTAATGAGCACTTAAATAATTTTTATATACCCAAAAAAACTAAATTCAATGCCTACGTGCAGAGTCACTTTAAAATTGATTTTGCCGAAAGAAATCAAGTTACCCCTAGTTAGTCTCTATGGTATATAATAAAGAAAACTTTCTAGTTTAATCTACAGTATTCACTTTTTCGGCGCAGCAATGCTTCTTCGAGTTCATAGGTCATGAAAATAGTCAATATTTTTCGAAAAAATTACCCTAGCGCCATCTTTAGGGAAATATTCAAACTTTTTTTTGTGAAAATCTAGTAATCCATGATAGTCATACACATACCAAAAATAATGTTAATGGGTATTGAAATAATTTGTATATACCCAAAAAACTAAATTCAATGCCTACGTGCAGAGCACTTTAAAATTGATTTTGCTGAAAGGAATCAAATTACCCATAGTTAGACTCTATGGTAAATTACAAAGGAAACTTTGTAGCTTAATGTGCTATGCCCACTTTTTCTGAGCAGCATTGCTTCTTCGAGGTCATGAAAATGGTCAATATTTTTCGAAAAAATTACCACAGCGCCATCTTTAGGCAAATATTTAAACTTTTTTTTTCGTGAAAATCTAGTAATACCTGAGAGTCATACACATGCCAAAAATAAAGTTGATAGGTATTTAAATAATTTATATATACGCAAAAACAAAATTTTATCTTTTTTGGGGACCTAAAACTCTTTTGGTCCTAGAGGCCAAAGTTTTGGCACAATCAAAGAAAAATTTTAGATTTGACTCTTAGTTAGTTGTAGGAATAAGGAAAAAAAATATCATTTAAATCAAAGATGTGTTGGAGATCGACTGTTCGATTCTCTCGCTAAAGCATAGTTATTTCTAAAATGGACAAAATGGCGTCGGACATGCAGCGAGACCTCAAAAATTTCAAAAGCAAAATACTAAATGAAACTGGTTCTGATAGCCATTTGGACATATCAGATAGTGAAACATTGCTAGACAAATTTAACAACATGGAAAAAACATTAAATTCTCCTATAGATGACTTGAAAAAAGATTTTCAAACGTTAAATGCATCTTTAACTAAGACAGTTAATTCTGGCATCATGCGTGAAAATTTAAGTTATATAATAATACACGGTATAAAATAAGATGACAAAAGTGATTATGAAAAGGTAATCGATGTGATAAAGAAGAAACTCAAGGTATCGACTTGGCAAAAAAAACAACGTAAAAAACAGTAATAACAAAACAAACATTAGGCCAGTAGCAGTACAATTTTGCCAGTTGTGGGTGCGTGATTCGGTGTTTTACAATAAAAAATGTTTAAAGGGCTCGGAAATCATGTTTACTGAGTTACTCATGAAAGAAAACTTGGAACTTTTCAAAATGTGTAAGGATAAATTCGGGAAGTCAGCCTGGACTTACCGAGGTTCTGTATTTGTGAATGTGAAGGACATAAAAGTGCTAATCAAAGACGAGAAGGACTTTTTGGATTATTTTTAGATGTAAAACTCTGGTCAGAACTTTCCAATTTTCTTTCCTCATTTTAATAAATGCTAAAAACTCTTGGCAGAAGGACCTCGGTCAAGAGCCTAATAAACGTTTATTATTATTAAAAACTCTTTAAACTTTTATTAGAGGTGAAATATAGACTTTCCACAATATTTTCTTATTTTGTCCTAATAGTTTATATTATTATTTTTGTTTTACATGCATTGATTTCATATATTTAGTACACTTCTGTACTATTGCATAATGCTTAAATAATTTCAAAAGTATCTTGATTTAAATATTTACACAGGCCTACAAATTTAAACAAATTTAAACTTTTTTTTTTCTTCCCCCTTTGGATTAAAATATTATTTTTATATGTAATTTTGTGCGCTTAAAAAATTACTTTGAAAAATTGTGACTTACCTACTATACTCGAGATAAAATTTAAAAATTTTATTCTTTGGTAAGCTGATGTGTCGATATTTTTCTGATAATCAGTACTAATATAGCTGCAAGAATCATTATTTAGTTTTCAAAGGAGAAAATCACTGTTGGCCTGTGTTATATTTGATGGATATAAATATTGCATCATAATGGTATATTTTGTTATATTAAGTTGTTTTTTGGAAACATTGTCATTAAATTTTGGAATTAGGGTTCAAATTCTATATCTTGGAAATTTTGTACTTGTACACCTTTTCTCCTTTGAAATCATTAAATTTTGTTCACTGAATTATTAATATTAAATCAATCAACTATCTAACTAAATACTTAACACATCTGCTCTTAGTAATACTCTAGTATTTTTTTGTTTTTATCTTTATATATTTTACTTAGTCTTACAATTAATTAATAGGTACTATCTAAATACTAAGTACAATTATGTTTATTTAACTTTTATTATGCAACCAATAGGTTTAAATAATTAACAAAATGGAAACTCTTAAAATTGCACATTTAAATGTAAGGACGTTAATTGGACACTACTGATTTTAAGAATACCCTCCTGCATGCCGATTTTGACATTTTTGTACTTAATGAAACTCGGCTTGATAACAGTATAACAGTATCTGACAGTGTTTATATTGCCAGCTATCGTTTCATTCAGTCTGACCGCAACAGGCAAGGTGGGGGTGTCGGTGTCTATCTGAAGCGCCGCTTAAATTATTCAGGATTAAAAATTGGTGGGGCATTGGACAAATATGGCTAAAAGTTCATGCACAGGATAACGATACAGCAATAGGTGTAATATACAGACGGCCTGAAATCAGTTATTTGCGTTTCTGGGAATGCTTTGAATCTACTTACTCTGATATTATATCCTATGTTAGTAATATAGTTTGTTTGGGAGATTTTAATTCAGATCTGTTAATTCATAATAGTGAAAGCAAATTTGTGAATAAAACGTTAGATGGACTAGGTTTAAAGCAAATTATTGATCAACCTACGAGAATATTCGGTACGTCGGTAACGCTAATTGATTATATTTTAACTTCTTGTGAGAACTTAGTATCAGAACCCAACGTGCTACATACGGATATTCATACAGATCATGAATTAATACACTGTAAATTAAAATTTAAAATTAATAAAAATCAACCTATTTTTAAGACGTTTAGAGATTTTAAAAACTTGGACTACGAACAATTTAAAAATGACATTAAGTATGCTTTCGCGAGAGAATCGAACAGTCGATCTCCAACACATCTTTGATTTAAATGATACTTTTTTTCCTTATTCCTACAACTAACTACGAGTCAAATCTAAAATTTTTCTTTGATTGGGCCAAAACTTTGGCCTCTAGGACCAAAAGAGTTTTAGGCCCTCAAAAAAGATAAAATTTTGTTTTTGCGTATATATAAATTATTTAAATACCTATCAACTTTATTTTTGGTATGTGTATGACTCTCATAGATTACTAGATTTTCACAAAAAAAAAAGTTTAAATATATGTGGTAATATTTTCGAAAAATATTGACCATTTTCATGACCTATGGACTCGAAGAAGCAACGCTGCTCAGAAAAAGTGGGCATGGCACATTAAACTACAAAGTTTCCTTTGTAATTTACCACAGAGTCTAACTATGGGTAATTTGATTCCTTTCGGCAAAATCAATTTTAAAGTGACTCTGCACTGAATTTAGTTTTTTGGGTATATAAAAATTATTTCAACACCCATTAACATTATTTTTGGTATTTTTTCGAAAAATATTGACTATATTCATGACCTATGAACCCGAAGAAGCATCGCTGCGCCGAAAAAGTGAATACTGTAGATTAAACTACAAAGTTTTCTTTGTTATATACCATAGAGACTAACTAGGAGTAATTCGATTCCTTTGAATTGAATTTAGTTTTTTTGGGTATATAAAAATTATTTCAGTACTCATTAACTTTATTTTTGGTACGTATATGACTATCATGGATTACTAGATTTTCCAAAAAAAAAGTTTAAATATTTGCCTAAAGGTGGCGCTGGGGTAATTTTTTCGAAAATATTGACTATTTTCAAGACCTATGAACTCGAGGAAGCATCCCTGCGCAGAATACATAAAATACATTAAACTACAAAGTTTTTTTGTAATTTGCCGTAGAGACTGACTAGGGGTCAGATCAATTTTAAAGTGAGTCTGCACGTAGGGCTGTTCCTTACATTGTTTATTAGGATAAGCTTATTGGTGTGCTTATATACATTAAAACTGCACATAATACTGCACATTAACTCTAAAAAAAGTTATTTCCTTCTAGTTCTGAATCTGAGATTCAGATAGCTCGATTTAATAAAAGGCAAAAAGAATTTATACGAAATTTATACGATGAAGGCGAAAAAACCAAAATTAAGATGACCCCAGAAAAAATGGCTCTAAAGTTGCAAGTCTACCAGCTAAACGGAACTTATGTTTTTTTACCCGAATAATACTTGCAACCCAGTCAAATTCGTGGATTAATATCCCAATAAACAAAAAAAATATTTAAAAAAAACATCCTGCAACAAAAGAAAAGCGATTACTCCTTTAGACATGGAAGATAAATTTTCAGAAATTGGGTGAAATTATTTCCACTGTCATAAATAACATAGAATAATTTCGAAGGAAATTTGATTAAAAAAAAGGTAAGATAACTATAACTATACCAATCTTCTTCTCTTATATATTTATAACTTTTTAGCCTTTCTTAACTTCAAAAAATAATACAGCGCCAGAGAATCAGAAAGATAACTGCAGTGCCATCTCAAGCTCGAATTCATAACTAAAAGGAAATAGGTTTTTTTAAGCTAATGTGCAGTATAATGTGAAGTTTTGTTGAATATGAGCACATCAGTATGTTTATCCCAGTAAACAATATCAGGTATATCCCCTGCGTGCCGAGTCTCTTTTTTACCGAGAGGAATTAGATTACCCCTAGTCAGTCTCTAGGTTAAATAACAAAGGAAACTTTGTAGTTTAATGTACAGTATCCAGTTTTTCTAAGCCGCAATGCTTCTTCGAGTTCATAGGTCATGAAAATAGTCAATATTCTTCGAAAAATTTATCCCAGCGCCATCTTTAGGCAAATATTCAAACTTTTTTTTTTGTAAAAATCTAGTAATCCATGATAGTCATATACATACCAAAACTAATATTAATGGGTATTGAAATAATTTTTATATACCCAAAAAAGTAAATTCAATGCCTACGTGCAGAGTCACTTTAAAATTGATTTTGCCAAAAGGAATCAAATAACCCCTAGTTAGTCTCTATGGTATATAACAAAGAAATCTTTGTAGTTTAATATACAGTACTTATTCACTTTTTCGGCGCAGCGATGCTTCTTCGAGTTCATAGGCCATGAAAATAGTCAATATTTTTCGAAAAAATTACCCCAGCGCCATCTTTAGGAAAATATTCAAACTTTTTTTTTGTGAAAATCTAGTAATCCACGATAGTCATATAGGTACCAAAAATAATATTAATGGGTATTGAAATAATTTTTATATACCCAAAAACTAAATGCCTACGTGCAGAGTAACTTTAAAATTGATTTTGCCCAAAGGAATCAAATTACCCCTAGTTAGACTCTATGGTAAATTACAAAGGAAACTTTGTAGTTTAATGTGCCATGCCCAGTTTTTTTGAGCAGCGTTGCTTCTTCGAGTCCATAGGTCATGAAAATGGTCAATATTTTTTGAAAAAATGACCACAGCGCCATCTTTAGGCAAATATTTAAACTTTTTTTTTTCGTGAAAATCTAGTAATCCATGAGAGTCATACACATACCAAAAATAATGTTAATGGGTATTCAAATAATTTTTATATACCCAAAAAACTAAAGGACATGGCACAATTTATAAGGAATTTTGGCCCTCGGTGAAATTCGCTAAATTTTTTATATGTTTTAGTTTATGCTTTTTAAAAAGGAATTAGGAACGTTTCAAGCACTTTGTATGTACAGTTTTTTTTCTATAACGAAAATAAAAAAATATTTTTGCCCCAAACTCCTCATAAAAATAAGTTTAATTAGCTTAATGATTAAGAAAAAAGCTTGATTGGTATAAGTCAAACTGATGTCTGTCAATTTTTTTATATATTATTAGTAATATAAAATTAATTTAGCATGGCTTTTAGAGCCTTTTTTCAAGTAAATTGCTTTGTATGAAACCGTCAAGGTGGTCAACAGCAGATGCCCCGAATGGGAGGAAATGAAAACATTTTATTTATTTTTTTATAAAAATGTCCTAATGTAATACTGTAAAAAAGAATTGAATCAAGGACACATGTCTTTTGATAAGTACAACACCATATTCTCTTATTTTAAGGCTAACATCTTAAATGAAGAGCGCGGATTTCCATTCAAAGTTATTAGGTTCATAAGAAATGCTAGTCCAAAAATAAGAGAATTTGGCTTAAAATATAATCGAAAGATGCATTTTCTTGATTCATGGATCCTTTTTTTTAGTGTTCATATTTTAAATCATATCGAGGGCTTCATAGCAAAGGGGCATATCTGCTACATGTTAACACGGTTGATACAGCCCTGTTATGAAGCCCTCGGTATGATAGTTATATTGGATAATTTATTCTATGCAGAAACACAGTATTTCACTTTCAACTTAGTTTTTCTGTTCTGTTTTACTTCTTATTTTATTATTTTATTAAGTTCTGGAGTTTTAACATGGGTTCCAGTACATTATATTACAAAAACACATATTCAATTTCTTCTATGTAGAATTTTGGAAATAATTGTTTTTTTTTGCCGTACAAAAAATAAGGGATACACTTTCGGCATTAAAATTGCTTATTATTTTACAAACGATTCCCTTAAAACGTATTTCTATTCTGCTTTTCTTCTTATTTCATTCTTTAGTTCAATTTTATATACGTTTTAGTACTTTTTACCAGGTTAGCAAATAACTTATTTCACGTATTTCACTAATTTAGTCCTTAAGAAGTATTTCTGTTGCACTTTTCTTCATCTTATTTAATTATTCTGTCCAATTTCAATATGTATTTCATTAGTTTTTCCCAATAAAACTGACAATTTAGTCTAAAAAACTTCAAAAATACGTCAGAATATCCTTCACTGACAAGTTGTCAAACGAAACAATGCCTACTAGAAAAATATTTTTATGAGGAGTGTAGGGCAAAAATATTTTTTTTATTTTCCTTATAGAAAAAAAACTGTACATACAAAGTGCTTGAAACGTTCCTAATTCCTTTTTAAAAAGTATAAACTAAAACATAAAAAATTTAGCGAATTTCACCGAGGGCCAAAATTCCCTATAAATTGTGCCATGTCCTTTAATGCCTACGTGCAGTCAATTTAAAATTGATTTTGCCGAAAGGAATCAAATTACCCCTAGTTAGACTCTATGGTAAATTACAAAGGAAACTTTTTAGTTTAATGTGACATGCCCACTTTTTCTGAGCAGCGTTGCTTCTTCGAGTCCATAGGTCATGAAAATGGTCATTATTTTTCGAAAAAATTACCACAGCGCCATCTTTAGGCAAATATTTAAACTTTATTTTTGGTGAATATCTAGTTATTCATGAGGGCCATATACATACCAAAAATAAAGTTAATATGTATAGAAATATTTTTTTTATACCCAAAAACAAAATTTAACCTTTTTTGGGGACCTAAAACTCTTTTGGTCCTAGAGTCCAAAGTTTTGATCCGATCAAAGAAAAAATTTAGATTTGGCCTAAAGTTAGATGTAGGAATAAGAAAAAAAAAATATCATTTAAATCGAAGATGTGTTGGAGCAAAATTCCCAAAAACTGTTCGATTCTCTCTCGAAAGCATAGTTAGACTTTTTGATATAAATAATATTGATGATAAAATTGATTTTATTAATAGTAATATAACAAGTTTGCTTGATATTCATGCGCCCTTTAAAACTATTAGAGTTACTAAAAAATATGCGACTTGGCTTACCGATAATCTCAAAGAAATGATGGCGGAACGGGATAGAACCCTTAAACGGTATAAAAGAACAAAAAGTAACACGGATTGGCTATCTTACAAGAATATTAGAAATACTGTTTGCTTAGCGATAAAAAATGAAAAAAAGGTTTTTTATAATATAAAATTGAACAACTGTAACTCTAACAATGTTTGGGCGAATATGAAGTCCCTCAATATACTTAGTAAAAAATCATCTTTATTGCCCGAAAATCTTTCCGATGTCAATAGCTTAAACAGTCATTTCATTAACTGTATCCCTAAGCTGGATAAAGATGAGGATACTGTATCTTTTTATAAAAACAATACCAAAATTCCTAATAGTCCACAATTGCATTTTGAAGAAGTAACTGAAATTGAAATCTTAAAAATTATTAATAACATCAAAAGTAAAGCTATGGGTTGTGATGAAATCAACATCTTAACAATTAAGTTGTGTGTGCCTTATCTTTTGCCACACATTACACATGTAATTAATTTTTGTCTAAAAAATTCAGTATTTCCTTCGCTATGGAAAAAGGCTCTAGTTATACCTCTTCCAAAAAATTCCGATCCAACGAGCTATGACCATATACGCCCTATTAGTATTTTGCAGACGTTTTCAAAAATATTAGAAAAAATAATAGTCACAATTGCAAAAGCACTTAGATTTAAATAATGTAATACCCAGTACTCAATCTGGCTTTCAACCAGGGCATAGTGGTGCTACTGCCCTGCTCAACATAACAGATGATATTTTTTCTGCCACCGATCAAGGGCTTTTAACCATCCTAACAATGCTAGATTATACCAAGGCTTTTAACTGTATTAATCATGATACCATGCTTGCTATTTTACATTATATTGGACTTTCAAAAAGTGCAGTAAATATGTTAGCTAATTACTAAAGTAATAGGTTTCAGGCTGTTTTCTATGATGGTAAAAAATCATGTTTTAAAAAAGTAACATGTGGTGTGCCGCAGGGGTCCATTTTAGGGCCTCTACTTTTTATTATATATATTTCACATTTTACATCTGCATGTCTTTCTGCAGTACAACATTTTTATGCTGATGATAGTCAGTTAAAAATATCTTTTAAACCAGACGAATCATCGCAAGCTATTGCTGCTTTAAATTTTGATTGAACAATATTCACGAAATATCCAAAAAACACTGCCTACTGTTAAATACTAGCAAATCAGTCTCTATGCTTTTCGGCAAAAACAATCTTATTACAGGTTTTCTCACAGACCATAGTGCCAGCATAATTATGAATAATGAAGTAATTAGATTTCGCGATGATGTAAAAAATCTAGGTTTAGCCATGGGTGCGGACTTACGTTTTACTAAGCACATTTCAAACTGTTTAAGTAGGGCTTATTTAAACAAGGCTTTTGTACCAAAATAAAGATTATTTAAACAAAAAAAATAAAATAATGCTGTGTGAAACATTAGTCTTGTCACAAATGAATTTTTGTGTTATTTACTTCTATTTTTTTTTGCTGTGATATTTATACTAAGTTAATTTTAAGTTTACAGTTTCATCGGCCTAGCCGCTTACTGTTAATAATAATAATTATTATTATTATCTATAGCCCTTGTCTCCTCGCGTCTGATAAACATCGTATTCAAAAACTCCAGAATTCATGCTTACGATTTATTCATGACATTAGGCGTAACCAGCACATCAGCCACACAGTTAAATTAACAGGTTGGATAAATATGGAGCACAGAAGGTTTTCACATTCAGCAGTATTAATAATGTAAATATACGCTTTAAAAATACTCTGACACTTCCCAAACATGCTACTGAAATGTTTAAACTATCATATTCTTATCAAATTACTAGCGTCATGAATAATCTAAATTTTATTTTTGTTGGTCAAAAACTTGAATGGTTTAAAGCAAAACTGTTAAAAATCTTGTTGCAGGACGAAATATATAACACTTAGGTTGGTGTACTGTTTTCAGTTTGTAGGTGTAGGCCTTTTTGAGATTGGATTTCTCCATTAATGCTTTCTTAATGCTTTCTTACTGCTAAATTTGTAATGTTTTTTATTAGTATTTTTTTATGCATAGTTGGTTGCTTATATACAATTCTAAACACGGTTAGATAGGTTATGATATTGTTTTAGGTTATCTGTGAACATTTTTTTTACATATTATATTCATCCGGGTTAGATGTAAGAATAGACGTATGATTGCAGGTCCTAACCTACTTGTAGTTTTACGTACTAAATCTCGCCCATAAAATTTATTTTTGTAATTTAGTAGTCTATTTACATATTTTTAATAAAGACCTTTATTATTATTATTATTATTATTATTATTAATATTATTATTATTATTATTATTATTATTATTATATTAAGCCAGTTTAACTCTTTGATTTTATTAGAAATTGACTCATACTTTTTTATGCCAAATATAAATCTAACTCAGGAGTTTTGAACTTTTTGAATTCTGTACGAATCTGTACTATCAATGCAAGGGTGATAAAGAGTATCGCAATAGTTAAACAGGCTTAATACAAGACTCTCCCAAAGGACAGTTTTTAAGTGTATATCCATCATATACCTGTTGCTGTATAACATTTTTAGACAACAGTAAGCTTTTCGTATCATTTCATTCACTTGCTTTTTAAAGCGTAAATTTCAATCAATAACTACACCTAAATTCTTTGCTTCCTCAACCCTTGGAATGTTAATATTATTGATACTAATATCAAAATTTGTTAAAGTTTGTACCGCCTTAGTTCTACCTATTATAATAAGTTGAGACTTTATTGGGTTTAAGTGTAAGGAGTGATCTTTTGCACCGTCTGCTAAGCATTGAAGGTCCTCGTTAATAAAATTTTTGGCTTGAAGAGCATCCTTTAGAAGAAAAGACAGGTATAATTGCGAATCATCCGCGTAAAAATGTTTTTTACATTTACGTATGTATGTAAGAAAAATTATTGTGTAAATAATATAAAGTAAGGGACCTAGTATGGAACTCTGTGGCACACCTGATAAAATTAACACCAAATCTGAAAACACATCTTTAATATTTACACGTTGCATGCGAAGACTTAAATAATATTTAAACATACTAATTGCTTCAGGAGATAGACCTATATAATATAAAATTGAAAATAAAATATCATGGTCGATGGTTTCGAAAGTTTTGCTGAAATCAAGTAATATAAGTGCAGTTAACATGTTATTATCGGTTGCAGTTATCAAATCGTCAACAATACAAGTTAGAGCAGTTACAAAACTATATTGCCGCCTAAACCCGGATTTGCAAAAAAGGAGTATTTCATTGGCCGAAAGATAATCTCGAAGTTGATTGTCCATAATAAGCTCTAAAACTTTTGAAAGTACTGGAAGAATTGCAATCGGTCTAAGGTCTTTGTAGTCTAAGGGAGAAGAAGTTTTTGGAATGGGTTTTATCAGGGCTTCTTTCCAACACAAAGGCAAAAATTGACAATATGTAAAATGATTGGAAGAATATATGGACAACATAGCTTTAGAAAGTCAATATATAAACCATCTGGGCCAACAGCTTTAGTTTTAATGTTTGAAATTATTTTAGCTACAGGGATAGAGGGTCGCGATTTATTTACAATATTCACCCTTTTTAATTCTTTCCGGGTATCTTTGGGATTTGAGTTACCTAATTTAAAGTTTAGAAATGTTTTTTTTTTCATGCTTTATAGAATAATTGGTAAAGTTTCGTACCACTTTATAATAGTTCCAACTAGCTTCTGTTTTATTACGTTTATATTTATTTAGCTGTTTATCGCGTAGTGAAATCAATAGTTTTAGGTTATCTGTTAACCAGGGAGAATATTGTTTTTTTAATGTGCAGGTTTTTAATGGAACATGCACATCAAAAAGGTTTTGCAAACTGGTGTTAAAAAAATTAAGTTTATCATCAATATTATCAAGCTCAACCACATGATAAAGAGGCAATGATTTAAGGTCGTCCTCTAGTTGTTGAATATTCACATTCTTAAAATCTCTATAAATTGAAAGTTAGACAACAAAAAATAATGCAATGATCTGAAATGTTTTTAGGGACTGGTATAACACCTTTATTAGCAACAATATTTACATAATTTAAAAGCCATAAATCAATTAATTAATAATCTTTTTTGATTAGTTATTCTTGTGGGTTCATCAATTATTTGCGAAAAGTTATGACACTCTAAAAAACTATCAAAAACTTTGGTGGATGCCTTTTCAGGCTCCAAACAGTTAATATTAAAATCTCCAAGTACGAATGTCACATCAGAATTGCTTAGTTCATTAACAATTGTACTGCCAAGTTTGTCTAAAAAGTTAAGTTTTTACTTCGGGCTGATATACGACGCCAACATTAAAGGAATTATCAGAAAAAGTGAAACTCGCCCAAAGTTGTTCAATGGGTGGGTCTGTTTTATATGTTTTAAATTTAATCCTGTTACTTATATACATACCCACACCGCCACCTCTACCGCAGCGATCTCCTCTCACAAAATTATAGCCATCAATAGCAATGGATCTTAAATCAATATTTGGATTCAACCAAGTTTCTGAAATGGCGAAGATTGTGTATTTTTTGTCCAGTAATTTATTTTAAAAAAAGGTAAAATGAGCAGTTATGAAACGTACATTATGATGAGCAAAGGTTATTTGAACCATTTTATTTACAATAAATTTAAATGTTTATAAATACTAGTAAGTAACCAAAAAGTATGTAAAAAAAATGATAACTTTCAAAATAAAACTATAATAGAAAAAGAATGTTTTTTCTCTTCGTTGCTTCCTCATCTTTCGATTCTTCATGAAGTTTGTCGTTTAAATCTTCAAAAGAATATTTCGTTCTCAATTACAAGTTTTAAATTTCTCAGCTTAGCTTTTTGGCGTTTCTCTCTTGCCTCCTTGTAGTGACTGTATATGACTTTTTGTTCCAGCCTGTCATCCAAACATAGGTCGTCACTAATGGATAAACCAATATTTTTCAATCTGTTTAGGTTACTGAAAATTTCAGCTTTTTTGAGATGACTTATTAGTTTAAGGCATATAGGACGAGTATCGCTACCTTCACTTGCAGCACCAATAGTATAAATATCGTTTAAATCGTTTTCTCAAGTTTAACTTTTAATTTTTCTTTTAGCGTTTTTAAAGTCTGGTCCAAGAGTGGCTTACTTTCCTTAATTTTTAAACCAGAAATAACCAGTTTATTTGATTTAATACTCCGTTCAGTTTTTCGCAGCTTTAATTTTAATTCAGAATTTTCTTTTTGTAGCTCACTAACAAGTGCATTAGTTTGTTTTAATTGGGCAGTTTGTTGTTGTAAAGACTCTCTTATAATTTTTATATCTATATTATATTGTGTATGTATATTTTAGTTTTAAAAGATGGCCTTCGCCTGGCGTGAAAACATTGTAAAAAATTATTTTAAACTACGGGTCAAGTCAGGAATTTTTACTATATGCACTTTTTCAATTAAATAGTTTACAAGTTTTGTTTTTTATATGTTTCCTGAAGTTATTTTTATCATTTTCTGGGTAATTTGGTACGAAAAGTTTCGAAATGTAAAAACCAGGTTTTAAAGATATGCCATATTTATTGGACGTATTTGCACAATAAATTGGAAACGCTTTAAGTTTAAACTTGGTATGAAAACGTGGCAGAACATTAAATTAGTTAGTTTAAACTATGTTTGTCTTAAATGGGGTGAAGAAGGGGGAAATGAGTATTTTCATATAAAATACCCATAGAAAGGTATATTTTCGATATATCCGAAAGTTTTACGAAGTGAAAATTTCGGAAGTATCGAAAATATACCGACTCTGCAGGACTATTTTTTGAAACAATTTTTTAATAATTTAAATCTTTAAAAGTAGTTTAAATAATTAATAATAATTAATTTTATGTTAATTTATTTTCATAGAATAAATTTATGTTTGATATTTCTAATTTTTATTAATACAGAATAAAAATAGGCTAATTACGTTAAAATTGCATTTTAGTTGATATTTTGTTATAATATTACATATTAAGCTGTTATGATTTCAAAAAGTTATAAAAGTGATGTTTCGATTTTCTGGGATATATTCGAGATGAAAATATCCCGTCGCTATGGTTATGCTGTGTTTTTTATTGGTTGAAACCGATTATGCTAGTTGAGAAAAATAGATAAAGATAAAGATATCTAGTTAATTGTTAACCAAAAACTTATTTAACTTATGCGAAGTAGTAGGCAGACCCTTTTATTTATTTATAATTCATTAGATGTATATGTATAATAAAAACAACGTAGGTATCAATCAATTTTCTTTTTTAGCTCTTTTTATTTATCTACTCTACCGGGTTACGTTTGTCTAAACCCAGAAATACTCAGCTAGCATACGCGTTCTTGCCTTTTGTTTTTATATCTAATAAATTCACTTAATGACACAAACTCTCGTGCCAATGCCATATTTTTATGGGAAAAACACCATATAAAATTTAGTATAAATTAACAACTTTAAGTGAACATAGAAAAAATCCTGACGTGACCCAAAAAATCTGATTACAGATTTAAAATCTACGACCCAAAATTGACTTGATAAAATTGGTCCGATGCCAGATTTTTTTTCTGTTTTACTGTGTTATAGTCTAAAATGGTCCTTTATAGTTTTATAGAGTGCGTAAATTAGGTTTGGAATCAGCCTAATAACGTTTTAGTTACAAGTTAAAAAAACGCTGGATTTTTATTTTTTATTTTAAAAATGTTTGTATAAAAATTTTCAACCCATTCAAACAACCAAATGTTTTTTTTTCAAATAGCAACACATTGTAACACATCATTGGAAAGGTAATTTAATAAGCTTTATAATGATGTATGATTAGGCCTAATTTGGTAAAGGGCTTATGAAAAAATGGAAGACCTTCTAACCGAAACCTTCCAGCATTCTCATTTTAAAATCTTCCATTTTTTGATAGATTCCTTACCCTTTTTTTAAGCTTAAGTAGGTAAAAAGAAGGTACATGTTTTGTATCTCATTTTTATACGATAGAAACGAACAAAAAACGAAAAAAAAAATAGCAATGTAAAATTATATAAATCACCAAAGTTTTGTTTTTATCGAATGAAAATTAATCTTAATTTTAGTGGTGAAGATAAATAAAATTCACCCGGTACAGAGCGGTCCAAAAGTCATCCTCCTCTTGACTCTTGAACGAGTGTAAATACTAACTTAAAACTTGGAACACATTAATAAGATAACTTAAACTATCTTTTTTATGGTATCCGATTTTTGTAACTATTAAAATATTGGCAGGGGGCATGGGGGTGGCTTTTTTAATTGTAAAGGGGGATGTTTGACATCATATATCAAATTCTCTATTTGGCCCGAGGGATAAACCGCTAAAAACAATGTACACCTGAATTTCTTCTAGGAGGCAATCCCTTAAGATTTCCTTGAGGTTTCCTTTAAGATTATCTCGATTTTCTTCAAGATTAGCTCGAAAAATCTTGAACATTACCCAGAAAAGGTATTGGTTTAGTAAAAATGAAATTTTATCGCATTTCCTCGAGAGATTACCTCCAAGATTTCCTATTTATACACCTGAATTCCTCAGCTATTTACCCCTCGATTAGACATATATTTTATTTTTATTTTTTCCACATATATTTTTGCTCTCCTGAACACATTTTAAATGCTAAAAATATCAAATATACGCCCTAAGTTGTTTTATTGACCTGTTATAAATTTGAAGTTAATATCTCAACTAGTTCAAAAGTTAAGAAGGGGGAAGGTGACTTTTGGTGTTTACTGTACTTCATTTGTAAAAATTAATTTTTTTTTATTCATAATAATGGCTGTCACATGTTGAAGAAAATAGCTTGAAATGTGCGCTGCTCTGGTTAATTACAAAGTGGAATCCACCTGCATATTTTTTGTATATTATATACGTTTAAAAAGCAAGGCAGCATCGGATATTCTGCTGTCCGTCCATAGCAGGATGCCAAAATTTACGCTACATATATCGGATGCCACTTTACTTCTTAAATGAATAAAATATACAAAAAATATACTTGTAGAGCTCTTCGAAATAACCTTTATAGACTTATTCAAAAATATTAAGAGAACTGATTTTTTTTTTCGATGATTTTTAGAGATGTGTAACTGTTCAAAAAATAATCGTATTATTTTTTTTTGTTTTTTCTTTTTGAATTTGGATTTATTTATTTTTTTAATTCGATTAATTTTTTTTATATACTTTTTAAACTATTTGTATTACTTTTTTTTTGTTTGACCTTGATTTGTTTTTTTTTTATTTTAATTTAAAGTCTTTTTTCATCTTTTTTCTTAATTTTATAAAAAAAAATGAATATTTTTTTTTAATTTTTGGAAAAAAAAGTGTAAATCAGATTTTTTATTTTTTTTTTAATTCGATGAGTAGGTAATTAATGTAACATTGTGTAAAAAAAGTGTATCTCAAAAATATTTAAGTGAAGTTTAAGGGCTTTAAACGTGTTTCTTTAATTCTTTGTAAAACTAACGATTCGGTATGGAAAGACTGATCAAGTTTAAATTTTACAGGGTTATTGAGCATACATTTAACTGATAAAAAACCTGGAAACAAAGGTACTTTTAGCAGTATTTGCAAAGTCGCGCTATATAAAAAAACCTGAAAAAGCCACTTTTTGTAATTTTTTCAAATAAATAGTGAGGGTAAAAAAATGTTTTCCCCTAAAACAAAAATTGGCGTAAAAATAATTGAGGGGTTAAAACACATGTATAATTTATGTTCCGCTACTATTTTTATTATTGCGAAAAAGTCGTGACCCAAAAAAAAAATATTTAATAACTAGAAACTTCAAGCTCCAATTTTTGTTATCTTAATACGATCATTTTTTGCATAGTTACGGCACTCTAAAAATCATCAATAAATTTGAAAAAATTCAGTTCCCTTAATTTTTTGGATATGTATAAAAGTAACTTCAAGAATTTCTACAAGTACAAATATTTTTTGTATATTTTATATATTTAAAAAGCAAGACAGCGTCCGATATATGTAGCGTAAATGTTGGCATCCTGATATGGACACAAAGCAGAATATCGGATGCTGCATTGCTTTTTAAATGTATATAATATACAAAAAATATACAGATGGATTCCACTTTGTAATTAACTACAGCAACGCACATTTCACGCTATTTCCTTCAACATGTAATAGCCATTATGAGTAAAAAATATCATACTTTTTCAACTGAAGTGCAGGTAGTTCCAAAGGTCAACTTCCCCCCTCTTAACTTTTGAACTAGTTGAGATATCGAATTCAAATTAAAAAATATCTGAAACGCAAAAGCATTTGAAAACTTTTATATTTTAGACGAGCAGGATAGTGGAAATGGACTACACACTTTTTGTCACACATCCTATGCCTTTCCTCACCTCTAGCAACTCCAGAACACTTCTGTGTATTCGTATGTATTATTAAACACTTTTGCGAATAAATATGTTTCACCAATCCCTACTGCGCATGATATATTTGTATATCTTTGCCAGAACACTTTTGCGTATTCGTATGTATTATTAAACACGTTTGCACATAAATATGTTTCACCAATCTTTACTGCACATTTGTATATTTTGCTAAAATACTTTTGCGTATTCGTATGTATTATTAAACACGTTTGCGCATAAACATGTTCCACCAATCTTTACTGCGCATGATATATTTGTATATCTTTGCCAGAACACTTTTGCGTATTCGTATGTATTAGTAAACATGTTTGCGCATAAATTTGTTTCACCAATCCCTTCTGCGCATGATATATTCATATATCTTTGCCAAAATACTTTTGCTTATTCGTATGTATTATTAAACACTTTTGCGCATAAATATGTTTTACCAATCTTTTCTGCGCATAATATATTTGTATATCTTTGCCAGAATATTTCTGAATATTTGTATGTATTATTAAACACGTTTGCTCATAAATTTGTTTCACCAATATCTGCTGCGCATTATATATTTGTATATCTTTGCCAGAACACTTCATTATATATTTGTATATCTTTGCCAGAACACTTCTGAATATTCGTATGTATTATTAAACAGGTTTGCGCATAAATATGTTCCACCAATCTTTACTGCGCATGATATATTTGTATATCTTTACCAGAACACTTTTGCCTATTCGTATGTATTATTAAACACTTTTGCGCATAAATATGTTTCACCAATCCCTTCTGAGCATGATATATTCATATATCTTTGCCAAAACACTTTTGGTTATTCGTATGTATTATTAAACACGTTTGCGCATAAATATGTTTCACCAATCTTTACTGCGCATGATATATTTGTATATCTTTGCCAGAAAATTTCTGCGCATGATATATTCATGTATCTATGCCAAAACACTTTTGCCTATTCGTATGTATTATTAAACACTTTTGCGCATAAATATGTTCCACCAATCCCTTCTGCGCATAATATATTTGTATATCTTTGCCAGAACACTTTTGAATATTCGTATGTATTATTAAACACGTTTGCGCATAAATATGTTTCACCAATCTTTACTGCGCATGATATATTTGTATATCTTTGCCAGAACACTTTTGCGTATTCGCATGTATTAGTAAACATGTTTGTTCATAAATATGTTTCACCAATCACTTCTGCGCATGATATATTCATATATCTTTGCCAAAACACTTTTGCTTATTCGTATGTATTATTAAACACGTTTGCGCATAAATATGTTTTACCAATCTTTTCTGCGCATGATATATTTGTATATCTTTGCCAGAACACTTCTGAATATTCGTATGTATTATTAAAACAGGTTTGCGCATAAATATGTTCCACCAATCTTCACTGCGCATGATATATTTGTATATCTTTACCAGAACACTTTTGCCTATTCGTATGTATTAATTAACACTTTTGCGCATAAATATGTTTCACCAATCCCTTCTGCGCATGATAGATTCATATATCTTTGCCAAAACACTTTTGCTTATTATTATGTATTATTAAACACGTTTGCGCATAAATATGTTCCACCAATCCCTTCTGCGCATGATACATTTATATATCTTTGCCAGAACACTCTGAACATTCGTATGTATTATTAAACACGTTTGCGCATAAATATGTTCCACCAATCTTTACTGCGCATGATATATTTGTATATCTTTACCAGAACACTTTTGCCTATTCGTATGTATTATTAAACACTTTTGCGCATAAATATGTTCCACCAATCCCTTCTGCGCATGATATATTCATATATCTTTGCCAAAACACTTTTGCTTATTAGTATGTATTATTAAACACGTTTGCGCATAAATATGTTTTACCAATCTTTACTGCGCATGATATATTTGTATATCTTTGCCAGAACATTTCTGAATATTCGTATGTATTATTAAACAGGTTTGCGCATAAATATGTTCCACCAATCTTCACTGCGCATGATATATTTGTATATCTTTACCAGAACACTTTTGCCTATTCGTATGTATTAATTAACACTTTTGCGCATAAATATGTTTCACCAATCCCTTCTGCGCATGATAGATTCATATATCTTTGCCAAAACACTTTTGCTTATTATTATGTATTATTAAACACGTTTGCGCATAAATATGTTCCACCAATCCCTTCTGCGCATGATATATTTATATATCTTTGCCAGAACACTTCTGAACATTCGTATGTATTATTTAACATGTTTGCGCATAAATATGTTCCACCAATCTTTACTGCGCATGATATATTTGTATATCTTTACCAGAACACTTTTGCCTATTCGTATGTATTATTAAACACTTTTGCGCATAAATATGTTCCACCAATCCCTTCTGCGCATGATATATTCATATATCTTTGCCAAAACACTTTTGCTTATTAGTATGTATTATTAAACACGTTTGCGCATAAATATGTTTTACCAATCTTTACTGCGCATGATATATTTGTATATCTTTGCCAGAACATTTCTGAATATTCGTATGTATTATTAAACACGATTGCGCATAAATATGTTCCACCAATCTTTACTGCGTATGATATATTTGTATATTTTTGCCAGAACACTTTTGCCTATTCCTATGTATTATTAAACACTTTTGCGCATAAATATGTTCCACCAATCCCTTCTGCGCATGATATATTCATATATCTTTGCCAAAACACTTTGGTTATTCGTATGTATTATTAAACACTTTTGCGCATAAATTTGTTTCACCAATCTTTACTGCGCATGATATAACCACCAAACGTTCCCTCAGAACTATTTTTTATACATAAATCCTCATAGAGGAATTGCTTATCCTACTTTTCCTTTATCGTGTAAAACTGATTTACATACTTTAGTGTTCATAGTTATTTAATAACTACTAAAATCACTTCATTACACCAGTGGTGTACTCAACAGGGTAACTCCATGTATCTTTTATATAAATGACAATCTTAAAATAAATGTAACGTATAGAAATTTCAGATTTCGTTTAATATATCCAACTTACAAAAATATAAATTTCTCTTTCAGGATTGAACAAATATTAAAACCTAAAGTTTCATATAATAATATAAATAGTGATCTAGAGCACTAAGTTATCAATCCAGAAATACTCTAGATGGCGCCCTAAATAAAAGCCTCCTAATAACAAAGTTATTTTTCACGTTAAGAACCCCCCCATTAACAGGTGCCTCCGACATATTGAGCTGCCGTCCGCAACATCTTATCACAATACATTTATATGTGATAATACTTAAAATTAAAGCACTTAATATGAAAAAATATATAATCAAACTTAAAAATTTATTTAATCCCCTATTTTTGTGAAAATCTTTATTTCAAGATATTATGCCATCTGTAAAATAAACTATTTTTTTAATCATAGAATATGTACTTAAGTATCATCAGATATGTCTAAAAATATATTACATAATTAGTAAAGTGTCTGTATCATAATATAAAGGTCCTAGAAACGTGAAAATAGTAACTATCAGTTTAAATAATACATTTAAAAAAAATATCCATTTGTTAAGTGTGCCTTTCCATGGAGAGTTTTCCTTAACTATAGTAATATTATTCTATGGAAAAAAAGTTGCGGATTTTTTGCGCAACACAGAGAAAAATAATAAAGTTTTTTATATACGTATTTTTACGTAGATATTAACAAACAGGTTAATGGTAATCCAATAATTTTGGCTTAACGCACAATAAAACTTGACAAAAATGTTTGATCAAAACAAAACCCTTATATTTTTCTAGAATTAAAGATTTAAAAAAAAAATAGGGAGCTTCACAGTATGAAGTGAA
>OY294047.1:20566661-20609679 GCA_958510825.1 Brachypterus glaber | reverse complement strand
GATGAAGGGCTATCATATATGATAGAAGCCAAACTAACAAAAGAACAATATAAATTAACAAGAATGTCTTGTATAAAAAAAATGCTGACATATTTCCCCCTTACAATAATATTGGAGAAGCAAAGAAAAGATGTTATCCATTACCAGAAAATATATGTATAAGTGATACAACTGCTGAAGTTAAGCTACAAGGACTATTAGACCATACAGTGGAAAGAATATTATTAAGCACTGGAGAAGAATTTGTTTCTAGTTTACCAATTAATATTTTGGCAAACTTAGTACTCATATCAAAATGGTGGTTTGATGGTAGCAGCGGCCAATCTCAATATAAACAGATAAGTTCTCAGGGGTTCGATGACAGCAATTTATTTATATTGGACCGTCAACACTACACGCCTGGATTTGTTTTTTTGAGTATTTTCTGCATATTTCCTACAGATTAGGGGTAAAAATGTGGCAGTGTAGATCACAAGAAGATAAAAATAGTAAAAATAAAAGAAAAATAAGTATTCAACAAAAATTTAGAGAAAAATTGGGACTATTGGTTGACCTCCCAAAGCCAGGAGGAAGTGGTAACACAAATGATGGCAATATCGCTCGAAAGTTTTTTCGACAATACGCATTATCAGCAGAAATATTGGATATAGATGAAAACTTAATTAAACGTTGCTACATTATTTTGACTACTCTATCCTCCGAACATAAAATAAATAGCATAGCCTTTGATGCATACGCCAAAGAAACTGCAAGATTGCTGGTGTCATCATACCCATGGTATTATATGCCTGCATCTGTACACAAGGTTTTAATTCATGGCTCTCAGGTTATTTCTAAATTTTTATTACCTATAGGAAAAATGTCAGAAGAAGCCCAAGAAAGCAGAAATAAAGATTTCAAAAAATTTAGGGAGCATCACAGTATGAAGTTCAGGGGCGCCGTCTTTTACAGCGCCAAATTTACCGCGCCTAGGACATTAACGCGCCATGGTCACTACCGGGCCGTTCTTTACCGCGCCGTCCTCTACCGCGTCGTCCATTACCGCGCCATGGCCCAGTTTTAATTTATTATTGTATGATTTTTTTATGTTTTTTTTTTTTGTGATTTTGTTCGATTTATATACAAGTGTTTTTTTGTGCTATTTTTTATTGAGTTTTAGTATATTTACCTACCTAGTATTTTCCCGTAAATCCAAATAAATTATCAATTCCCACTGATTATAAAAAATTTAATGGGCAAGATTTTTTGATGTATGAAAGTGGTCAAATAGACGATCGTATAATAGTTTTTTCAACAGAAAGGATTTTATAAAGACAAAGTCCAATTGGTATTGCGATGAAACTTTTGCTGTTTCTCCTACACTTTTTTACCAAGTATACACTATACATGTAGTTGTGAAAAATTTTTCAGTGCCTGTGGTATTTGCTGTTTTACCAAAAAAATCTTAAAAAACATAGTTTACATAGGCGCGGAAATGTCCTAGGCGCGGTAATGTCTAGGCGCGGTTACGGTCGGCGCGGTAAAGGACAGGCGTGGTAAAGAGTGGCGCGGTAAAGGGCGGCGTGGTAAACCAGGCGCGGTTTTGTCCGGCGCTGTAAAAGACCCTATCCGATGTTCAGTAGAGAAAGGACAAACAGAGACGTATTAAATATGATCTTACAAACTTCTGACCCTTTTATTACAAGTCTTAGAAAATTACCAAAAAAGAAAAAACTTCCTTATTTACCTGAAGTACTTAGAAAGAAATCCAAGTACTGAAGACAATGACAATAACGATAGTGACGATGACGATAGTGACGATGATGACAATTAAAGTTCTGATGGTAGCTGTAATTAAAATCTTAATTTTATAAGGGGTGTTTTGTGATAAACAAAATAATAATAAAATAATTTAGTAGAAAGTAAAATATTTATTATAAAAATAAAGTATAATTAAAAAAATATAAGGTTTAATTTTATCAAACATTTCGTGCGTTAAGCCAAAATTATTGGATTACCATTAACCTGTTGTTAATATGTACGTAAAAAATACGTATATAAAAAAACTTTATTATTTTTCTCTGTGTTGCGCAAAAAATCCGCAACTTTTTTTTCCATAGAATATTATATATATTATATATTAATATATTACTATAGTTAAGGAAAAATCTCCATGGAAAGGCACACTTAACAAATGGATATATTTTTTTTAATTTATGATTTAAACTGATAGTTACTATTTTCACGTGTCTAGGACCTTTACATTACGATACAGACACTTTACTAATTATGTAATATATTTTTAGACATATCTGAGGATAATTAAGTACATATTCTATGATTAAAAAAATAGTTTATTTTACAGATGACATAATACGTTGAAATAAAGATTTTCACAAAAATAGGGGATTAAATTAGTTTTTAAGTTTGATTATATATTTTTCATATTAAGTGCTTTAATTTTAAGTATTTCTCCAAAACTGAAGACTTTTCAAAAAAAATTACCCCTGATTTCGTGCAAATACAGTAAAGGTTCAAAAACCGATGAGTCATATTGACTCCGCCATTTTGAATTTTTAGGTTATGAACATCGGTCTACATAAACATAACCAAAAGAAGACATTTGACACATTTTTATAAAGATCGAAAGAAAAAAAAATTTTGGACCATCCTAGTAGAGCGGAATTTTATTTTATTAGAAATCAGCGGTATCAAAAATAGCCGTATGCAAAAATTCAGAATTTTTTCCACTTTTTTTTCCCTGGCCCTCTGTGCTTCGTGGCGAAATACACGAACAGACACATGTAAGCTTTAAAAGCTTTAGCTCCACGCTGACGACTTGCATAAACCATAAAAGGACCTCCCATATCTACTCCACATTTCGAGAAAGGCTTAGTTTGCGAGATGCGAGACAGTGGTAAGTTTCCCATGACTGGAGTCAGTGTCTTTGGATTTGCTCTAAAGCATTTATTGCATAAAAATTAATCGATTGTCGTTCATCAATAGCGATATTTTTAAGCAACTAAGGAGAGTTTGAAGCCCATTTTCCCAATTGAAATTTGGCCTTGTTTAAAAGAGCAATTAATTCCGCTTGCAGCTGTGCAGCTTCTTCCAAAGAATCAGCACCCCTGCAAATGTCATTAACATAGCGATCCTTGATCAGGGCCTTGGCAGCTAAAGGAAAATTATATCCTTCGTCTGCAACAAACTGTTGGACAGTACGTTGTGCTAAAAATGGCGATGACGTCTGTCAGAATACAACGAAAGTAAGAACATATTCTTTTATGGGACAATGCTTGTCAAATCTCCACAGTATACGCTGATAATCACGATGTGATTTTTTTACTAAAATTTGCAAAAACATACCTTTAATGTCTGCAACGAAAACGTATTTAGGTATGCGAAAATTAAGCAACAAAGTAGCGATATCTAATTGAAGCTTAGGTTAAGCTAACAAACAGCTATTTAGAGATTTATTTTCTTAGCGGACGCGTCTAGAACTATCCGAATTTTATCACACCCAGATTTGTAAACGGGGTGATGGGGTAAATAAAACTCCGGAGCCTCGGGCCACTAGAAAATGCTAGTTCCATTAGCCCAGTATCCAAATAATCTTGGAAAATATTACTATAAGTATTTTTAAAAGATTCATCACGGTGAATCTTTTTTCGAGCGAAAGAAACCGTCTAAGAGCCACTGACCTTGAGTCTCCCAAAAAGACTGGTTCAGGGTCTTTGAACGGCAAAGCGACAACGTATCTCCCATCTGTGGTACGAGAAACTGTATTTTTGTATATTTCCTCGCACTGTTCTTCTTCTGGAGAAATAAAGTGTTTTTCCGGTACTTGCTCAAGTTCCCAGAACTTTCTAAGATCAAATGTATCTACTGAAGAAAGTAAAGAGATGAGGCTGAGAGGGGGTATTTATTTCGCCCATAAGGATCCATCCTTAAGCTGATTCCAATACCACAGGCTTCCCTATACCACCTGACACTCTTCCAGATTTTAAAATTTGAGAAAACACTGATGCTCCCAAAATCATGTCCACACTTTTGGAGCGATTAAAATCTGGATCTGCCAGTGGCAGTTCTTAAATGTATTTTCAGTGAGAAGTATCAATAGAACACGAATGTACATTGGAAATAAGCGAAGTTAGAATCATGGCCTCTACATTTGAACTGGCTCCTCACCATCAAGCAGTTTGAGAACACAAGAGGTGATTCCCCTGGTCATAACCGCAGCGTTCTGGTTTATACCATTTACGCTTGCGCGAAAATATGTTCGAGGTAAGCCCAGTCGATTTAGGCATTTTTGCGAAATAAACGACGCCTGCGAACCACAATCAAGCAAAATTCTTACTGGGTGAAAAGCGCCATTACCATCCTGCACTTTTACCACAGCAGTGGAGAGTAATAAATAAATTAAATTGTAAACAAAACAACCAGTTGCGATAAGAAGACGGGCCGCAAATTACACTCACCAGTGGTATAATTTTATTAACTTTTATTGACTTTTAGACTTATATAAACATTTTTAAACATTTTGATTTTATTGACTTTTCTACGTAAATATAAAACATGTATAAGTGTTGCGCAAAAGAAGTGAATAATTTTTATTGCAAAATATGTTACGGAGTTTTTCACAAATCATGTGTAAGGTCCAAAAATAATCAAAAATTTTGTTGTTGACAAGAACATAATTTATTGTTCGGAAAAATTTTCTAAATTAGGAGATGTACACGAAAAATATGTGGAAGAATTAAAAATTTATAAGGATCAAAACAAACAACTTGTAAAAGAAATAGAGAAAGGGATATTCATATTCAAAGAATAAGAAGGGAATCTACATCATTTTCCCAAGATGTAATGGATACGGAAAAAGGATACGTGGAAGAAATCGAAAAGCAAAAAGTCCAGCAGCTTTGGAAAAAAATCTAAATGGAAAAAAAGAAACCGAACGTAAAATACAGAAAAATTATGAAGATCTAAAGAAGCAAATAAAAAAACTGACAAGTGAAACAAACAAGCTAAATGACCTAAATCAAAAATTAAATATTGAGATAAAAGAAACAGAACAAAATCAAGACAAACAAAAACAAGAAATAGAAAATTTAAAAACAATTATAACAGGTTACCAAAATAAAGAAACGCGTCAAAATGTAAAGGAGGCCATCTGTAAAAACCTTTCATTCAGATATTGAAGAAAAAACCTAAAATAGTAATTCTAACAGATTCTAATGGCTACAATTTCGGAAAACTCCTTAAAACTAAGACAAACGAAAAATATGACATTAACTGTCAATTTGAAGGTAACCCTTCCTTTGAGGAATTATCTTATAACAGGACTGGGATACTTAAGGGGCTTAATAAGGATGATTATGTTATAATAATTACGGGAAACAAAAATGCCATTAAAGGAAAAACAACAGAATTAAAAATTATAAATGACTTTATTAAAACCAACTCACATACAAACATACTCATACTGGGAACACCTCACGTCAAAGATAGAAACATACTCAACACCTTCATAGAAAAAGAAAATCAAAACATATTTAACGTTACAAAAACATACAAACAAGCAACATATATTGAAACAAATAAAATTATTAGATCATATCATTCCAACAATGACGGTCTTACTCTTGGAGGTAAACACGCACTGCTCAATTATATAGCAATTGAATTTCTTATAGACATCGACAATACTATTGAAAACAAACCAAATAAATTCCATACAACCCCCATAGTAAACAACCTAAGTATCTCGGAAGAAATATTACTAAATGGAACAACCAACTCAATAGACACCAGAAATTTTTTTCTAACCCACACCGAAAAGACAAATGCATAAATAATGGAAAAAACCAGACTACTGCAAATAAAGCAAATATTCAGAATCTGGGAAACAAACTTAATGAAATTGAAGTACTTAACGCAGAGCATAATCCAGCAATACTATGTATAACAGAAACCTGGATAGTTAGAGTAAGCTCCAAATACATGACGACACAAGGATACACAAACCAATCTAGCTACTGCCGCAAGAACCACATACATGGCGGAGCCGCTATATATACCCGTAACGACTTAAACACTATTAAAGAAAAAGTCCAAACGAATTCAATAAAATATTGTGTCATAACATGCTACAGACCTTTTAATGGTAACATAAGAATCTTTATAAAAAATTTAAGTCTCTTACTAACTCATATAACACAGAATATTTGTGGAAGCATTATTCTTTGTGGTGATTTAAATTTTAACAATATGCAGAACAAATTGGAAAAGAAATTATTAGTCGATGTACTTAAATCATTTAATCTTAAAAACTACTGCGATGGTCCTACGAGAATCTTCACATCAAAAACAGGAACAGCAATATCTTCCATAGATTATATGATTAGTAACGTCAACGAAAATGTAGTAGATTGTCAAATCATAAACCTCAACATATCGGATCACCTAGCTCAATTCATGACAGTAAAACACTATGATAATATACTATTAAACGAAAAGACAAAAAAAAATTAAGAAACGAATAACAAATGAAAATAACGTAGAAAATCTAAAAGAAAAGCTACTTACAATTTCGTGGGATGAAACAAATGATAAAGACATAGACAAAGCGTTTGACTTCTTTCTCTCCACATTTTTAAAACATTACGATGAAGAATGCCCGGTCGTGACAAAATAACAAAGAAATTTAAAACAAAAAGCAAAATGGATAACTCTAGAAATCACTAAAAGACTAATAATAGATTCTATGTGTCTAGTCATGCTTCTGACAGGCTTAGATCCGAGAATAGGGAGTATAGTTCGGGCCTCAAACCCGGACTCCCTAATAGAAGCTGCCACCCGGATAAATCGAGAAACGCAGTTAATGTACTTAGAAACCCAAAGACTTAACCGGGCTAAACCAAGGCCCCCTATCCAAAGTAGTAATAGTAATTTTAGACGCTACCCACCTAGGGAACCGCCCAGCGGCGGCCCCTCGACCCAGACATACCAAAATACCCCACAAAACCCTTCGATAACTAGAAGCCAAAATTTTTCACAATATTCTTCGTCAAATAGAAGCCAAATGACATGTAACTATTGCAAAAAACCAGGGCACCTAATAAGCGAGTGTTTTAAGAGACAAAATGCTAACAATCCCAATCCCCAATATTTTAACCGCGCAACTAGTAGCTCTAACCAAGCCTCCAACTCTCGGACTTATCATTTAAAGATTAGATTAGATTAGATTAGATGTTTATTGATCACTTTGCTATATAAAATAGATATGACAAGTCAGGTTTAAATAAATAAAAAATCGATCTATGTATAAGTATATAAATGCGTTGTTTGAGAATAAGGGATTACATTTCCTAAGTGAGTGTTAAAAAAAAAACAAAAAACGGTAATGACCGAAAAAAAAAATTATAAATAAAAAGATGTTAAAAAAAAATACGGTTGCCCGTAAAAAAAAATAATAGAGAAAATGTAATGACCATTATGTCTCTAACAAGGCAAATTAAAATAAAATCATAATATAAAATAAAACAAACAAAAGATTAAAAAGTTAAAACATATAAATAAAATCACAAATATAACATTAATTAAGAAATTCGCTAATAGTATAAAAACAATTTTCCACCAAAAACTTTTTAACTATTTTTTTTTTTAAATGTTATTACTATGAACTTCACGAATATTTAACGGTAGCTTATTAAAAAAGTTTATGGCCATATAATTAGGTGAGTGTTCAAAGTAACTAGTTTTGTGCTTTGGTACTCTTAAATTGTCCTTATTTCTTATATTATAGCAATGAAAATTTGAGTTTCTAATAAAATCACTATAATTTAGTTTAACAAACATAACACATTTAAAAATATAAAGGCTAGCTACGGTTAAAATTTGGTTTGACTTAAAAGCATCTTTGCAACTTTCTCTGTAGTCTAAATTAAATATTAATCTAATCAGTCTTTTTTTACTTACAAAAACTCTATTAATATCTGTTCCACAACTCCAGCAAATTATATTATAGTTTAGATATGAAAACGCCAAAGAGTAATAAATGTCAAGCAAACCCTTTTTAGTAAGATCACTTTTCATTTTTAAAACTGCAAAATACGCACTATTTAACTTTTTACAGACGTGATCTATATGTGTATCCCAACTTAAATTTTGATCAAAATATGTACCCAGAAATTTAGTTTCCTTGCTAATATTAAGGTTAGGAATGGAAAAATCAACAGGAAGGCCTTTTCTATTAAAAAAGTTTACGACCATAGTTTTGGATTTATTTAAGATAAGCTTATTTCTTTGACACCAAGTATCAAAATCGTCTAATACTATCATAATTAATCTTAATAACTCAACCCAAGTTGAAGCAGAGAGAGTTATGGTCGTATCATCTGCAAACATTGTAATTAAACCATTTTTAATAAACTGAGGCAGGTCATTAATAAAAATTAAAAAGAGTAAAGGTCCCAATATAGAACCTTGGGGAACACCTAATTTCGAAAAAAATTTGTTTGACTTTGTTTTTTTATTAAGTTTAACAATTAATATCCGGCTTACTAAATAGGAATAAATCCAGTTAACTAAATTTTTAGGAACTCCACAAGCCAACAATTTACTTCTTAAGAATTCAGGACGAATAGTATCAAAAGCCTTTGTCATATCAAATTGTAAAGATATGACGAATTTATTATCGTCGATCTCTGAGTACACAAAGTTTAATAGTTGGCAGGAAGCAGTTTCTATAGATCTATTTTTTCTAAAACCATGCTGGCATGAAGACAAAACATTATTGGAATCTAAAAAATTAATAATCTGTTCAAAGACAATCTTTTCGCAAATTTTTGAAAAAGAATCCAATACAGATATCTGTAATTATCAATATTAGTGGTACAACTTTTTTTATGTAGTGGAGTTACAAGTGCAGTTTTAAAAGTTTCTGGAAAAATACCTTGATTTATAGATTCATTCACTAAAAATGTAAATGGCTCAATAATTAAATTTATAACTTGTAAAATAACATTTACGGATAAATCATCGTTACCACGAGAACTTTTATTTTTAAATTTTTTCAAAATACTAAATATATCTGCTTCAGATACTAATTTATGGACAAAAGGCCGAGAAGGGTTTATATTTAAAATCGTACAAGGTAAAGATAAATTTTCGCCAAAATGTTTAATCACAGATGCAATATTTGCAAAATGACTACCAAAAAGATTTGCAATAGTGCTTTCGTCTTCGATTAACTCTGAGTAAATTTTAATCTTTTCTATTGATTTATGACAAACTTTTCTACCTAATTTTTTATTTATTAATTCCCAGGTAGTTTTACTTTTGTTTTTGCTTTCTTGAATTTTTTTAGTGAAGTAGTTTTCCTTTGCTCTCCTAATATTGAAGTTATGATTGCGTTTTAATGTTTTATAATCATCCAGAGGTATATTATTATGTGCTTTTCTTAGTTCAATACCTTCGTTAATAATATCCTTGTTGACCCATCCTTTGTCAATGAGTTCTGGTTTCGTTTTTTTAGTGACTAAAGGGCATGAAACATTATAGCACCATTGTATCGATTCTACAAAATAAGAAAAGGCCGAATTTAATTCTATGTTTTGTAAGCAGTCCCAATTTATTTTCTTCAAGTAAAATTTAAATTCTTCAATATTCATTTTCCTACATATTATTTTATTTGTAACTTTATTAAGAGTTTGATCTACGTTAAGCTTAAATTTAAGAATATGGCACATATGATCTGCAATATTAGGATTAAAAACCTGACATTCATACATATTATTCGGTGCATTTGTTAACATATATTCAATGCAAGTACTACTGGTATGACCATTTCTGTAGGTAAATAATCGTGTATTATCCGTAGAGGTTAAATTAAGTTGAAAAGAAGTAAAAATATCAGTTAATTGTTTTTTATTCAAAGAATTTGTATTCAAGTCAATGTTTAAATCTCCACATAATATGACGTAATTATGGTTTTGTAAAGAAAAACTTAAGACAACTACTAAAACATCAAAAAATATTTCAAAATCACCATCACATGGTCTGTAAATAGAAACAATGCATACTTTGCAGTTTTTTAATTTTAATATAATAGCGGAAATCCCAATATGATTTTCTACGGATAAATTTCTAAGGTGAAGCAATTCAACCGCCTCTAAATTATTTTTGATTAGGATAGCTGATCCTCCATGAATACTTTTTTTTATAGCAAAGCACGAAACAAGTTTATAAAATGGCAATGAAAATTCACTTATATCGTTGTGTGGCACCCAATGTTCTGTTAAGCAAATAATGTTTAAATTGTGCTGCATTAAAAATAATTCCACAAAATTATACTTACTAAAAACACCCTGTACATTTACATGGCAGATATTTACAAAATCATTTATAAAAAAGACTGTTTTACAGAAATTTGGTTAAAGTTTACATTAGCTATTGAGTTCACGGGAACATCGTCAAAAAGTTTTCGGTGGGAATATTTTCTTGAACTTAAATCAGGTACATAAAAATTTGAAACCATCTCACAATTGACAATATCACAGGTCAGCTGGTTTCCTATGTTCCTCCACTATTTTTAAAATATCCTTGGCAATAATGAATTTATTTACTTTGTAATTGTTTCTGTTGATTTCATAGAAAAATATATTTTGTGGCAGCACACGGTCCAGATTTAAAATTGTTGAAACTAGTGTTTTGTTCTAATTAAAGATTTTGTTATTCATTGTATTATTTTTCGTATAAGGGACAGAAGATACAATTATATTAGCATATTTACATTGCTTTATTTGGCTAGTTAAATTTTCTAGACTTGGATGTGAGTTCATTGAAAAATCGTTTTTACCTCCAATTAAAAATATATAATCATTTTCAGTCATAGTTTTTGATAATGGGCTCATATCTTCAGCAATATTTGTAAGAGAGGCATTGTGTTTAATAAGGGAAGTTATTTCAGTGTTACCGCAGAGAGTTTTAAGTTTTTTGTTTAACCCTTTAACCCAAGCTCGTCTGTTAGCAATACAATATTTTTATTTTTCCTTGAGAATTTTTTAAATGTAGTTGTAATTTTATTTGTTTCCTCCTGATGTTCAATTTTCAATTCATTTTTTAAAACTTCCAAATCATTAATTAATTTAGCATCATCCAGTTTTGTCATTAATTCAAATTGAGTTTTTATGCTTACTTCTAGTAACTCTATTTGATCTTGCAGTTTTTTTTCCAGCAAAATATTGTTTTCGCTTGAATTCGACAATTGTTTTCTTAGATCATCTGTAATTTCGCAAAGCTTAAAAATATAGTCCGTGTTGTTGTTCCTTTTTTAGTGTAGGGCACTTATCGCACTTTGTTTGACTTTTTACTTTTAGATTATTATTTTGGTTTATTAAATTAAAATTTAAGTCTTCAATTTCAATAATTTTTCTTTTTAAAACTTCATTTTCATTTTCTAATTTTTTTTGGATTTTAGATTCCAAAGTCAGTTTCTCTTCAAAGAAATTTTTATTCTTAATAAGTTTAGCATTTAGCACATTAATGTCGTCGATTAATTTTTTTTCTGAGTCAATAAACTCCATTTTAAAAAGTTCTGAGTCTCTTCTATTTCTAGTCATATATTTATCTTTATTTTCTAATTCCTCGTTGAGTTCCGTTATTTTAGAGTTAAGTTCATCAATAATTATTTCATTATTTTTGTCGTTTTTGTTATTGTTACTCGCGCATTTCTTAGAGCATATAATTTTATGTTTGTCCGTTATAGTGGCTTCATTTATTTTGGAGTAACAAGTTTTGTGAAATAATGCATTGCACACCATGCACACATAACTGTTAATAACCCTTTTACAATGATTACATAGACAATTATTCATTTTGTAGTAGCGGAAAATTAAATTAAAATAAAGTACCAAGGTGTGATATATACTTTCAGCCTCAGTAACTGATAACGCGATATTGTTTGTTTACTTTTTAAAAATTTGCACTATTAGTCACTTAAGTTGCACTTTTTACAGTTTTTTGTATACACATGGTCTCATAGGTCCTTAGACAATTATATAAAAAAAAACAAATTTTACCGAATTTTATAACAGTTTATAGGTATATTTTTGATTTATAACACAGAGCAGTTTTACTGTCAACTCGACCGACCGACCGTTACTCCGAAGAGAGTCAGGAATCTGGCAACCTGGCCCCGATAGAACCAAGTCCAGAAAACCTGACCAACCAATTCCAAAATATGGATATTTAAACGTTAACATTCTCAAAAGTTATGCCACGAAATCCAATAGTCTATTTTATATTAACGATACTCAATTTTAAGTCTGTGAAAATGTTTAAGTTAAGTGAATCCACAAATGAAAATATTGTTGGTGACGGGCCGTCCGTCCGCCAGCAATCTGAGACTAATTATTATAAATCAAAGGTTGATAGCGGATTGTCCGCTGATCAACCCAGTAAATCAAAAAATATTGACAGGAATCAACCTGTCAATCGTCTTTTAAATAAATAAAATCTTGTTTCACATGTTGATAGCGGATTGGCAGCTGATCAACCCAGTAAATCAAAGGATATTGACAGGAATCAACCTGCCAATCATCTGTTAAATAAATCAAATCCTGTTTTAAATGTTGATAGCGGGTTGGCCGCTGATCAATCTAGTATATCAAAAAATATTGACGGAAATCGACCTGTCAATCTATCGTTAACTAATAAAAGTAATTTTAATCCAGACACTAGTAGCGAAAATTCCCCTACCCTATCAGGTTTAATAACCCCGAAAAACCTAAAATTTTACCGAAAATTTTGTCGAAATAGACCCAAGAACTGAAGAAGTCTTCAAGCTTAAATGCAACTTAAAAGGTACCGATGCTATCTGTCACGCAATATCTTTCGATTATATTAAAATAGCAAATTCAATAGTTAGGATCGATAATAATGGAGAATTCCTCACAACTATAGCCAACACGAACTCCATAAAGAAATCTTGTAAGTTACCCTAATTAATCCTAGAACCACTTAACCCTGTTACAGTTAACTCTTACGAATCAATAAATAATCCCGATACAAAAAATACCTCTGCTGATACTGACCGCGAACGAAAAATTAAAGAAACTCTAAGACTCGATCATTTAAATACAGAAGAAGCAGAATTTATTACTAATCTATGCCTAAAATATTAAGACATCTTTTACCTGGAAGGAAATAAATTAACATTTACAAATAAAGTTAAAGACGAAATCAACACCGGAGACTCTAGACCTATTTTTACTAAATCCTATAGATACCCCCATGTTCACAGTCAAAAACCAGGTTAAAGAAATGCTCGAAAAAAATATCATTAGACCTTCAGCATCCCTTGGTCCAGCCCTGTCTGGGTTGTTCCAAAGAAAACGGACGCTACCGGCAAAGAAAAATGGCGCGTAGTCGTTGATTACCGAAAACTAAATGAAGTAACAATCGGTGATAGATATCCATTACCCAACATAGCCGACCTCCTCGACAAACTCGGAAGATCTACCTACTTTACTATTATGGACCTCGTCTCCGGATTTCACCAAATCGAAATTAACTCCCCTGATATTTCAAAAACTGCTTTCTCTGTAGACAACGGACACTACGAATTCTGTCGAATGGCTTTCGGGCTTAAAAACGCCCCAAGCACATTCCACCGCGTAATGGACCTAATTATGTTCGGCATACAAAACGAACGATGTCTTGTCTACATGGACGACATTATAGTCTTTTCCGCGTCCCTCGAAGAACACATGGAACGTCTCAATGAAATCTTTTCCCGCTCAAGGGAATATAACCTTAAAATTCAGCCTCACAAATGTGAATTCCTGAATAAGGAAGTTACCTACTTAGGCCATGTTATCACGGAAGATGGAGTAAAATCTAATCCGAAAAAAACCGAGTGCATTCAAAAATTCTCACAGCCAAAAAATCAAAAAGACATAAAAAGCTTCTTAGGCTTGAATGGCTACCGCCGCTTTATACCTAACTTCGCAAAAATTGTAAAACCTCTTACCACCCTCCTTAAAAAGGACATTCCCTTTATATTTAGTCGGGATTGTATCGAATCCTTCGAAAAATGTAAAACTCTTCTAACTACTGCCCCTATACTTCGCTACCCTGACTTCACTGAGGAATTCGTCGTTACCACGGACGCGAGCTCGTACGCAATTGGCGCCGTCCTTTCGCAAGGTCCACTTAATAAAAACCTACCCATAGCATACGCGTCCCGGACTCTGAATACTGCAGAAATAAATTATTCGGTCATAGAAAGAGAACTTCTAGCAATTCTCTGGGCCGTAAAGTACTTTCGGCCTTATCTTTTCGGGAGGAAATTCAAACTCGTGACCGATCACAGGCCTTTGACGTGGCTCTTTTCGAAAAAGGAACCCTGGAGCCGTATTGCCCGTTGGCGATTAAAATTGAAAGAGTACGAGTACCAAATTATCTATAAACCCGGAAAAACTAATTTAAATGCTGACGCTCTTAGTAGAATTCACTCCTATCAATGTTCTAATAAACTTGAAACCACCATAGATATATTTGACGTAATATTTTCCCCCGAAGTAACTAACGAGAATGTAAAAATCCCCAGAATATTCCCTAGCTCATTGTGTATCCATAGATATGGCCATGAAAAAAGGTATTGCTTTGGAATTCAGGAATCGGTTTAAAGGTATAGAAAAACTAAAATCCCAAGAAAAAGCCGTTGGCGAAGTAGCTCAATTAACTATCGACGATCGAAATATTTACTACCTTGTAACTAAGGAGAAATACTACCAAAAACCTACGTATGAAAGCTTTATCAGAGCTCTTTAAAACCAAAAATTATTATGTAAATAAAATAAAGATATAAATCTCGCTATGCCTAAGATTGGGTGTGGGCTAGATCAGTTAAACTGGGCAGTCGTACTAAAGTTGATAAAACAAATTTTTTCGGACTCAGACATTAAAATTTTTATTTACATAAACACAAATTTAAGTTCCGAAGTTAATACGCTTAGAATATTTCATACTGACAACGGAGAAACCCCTGAACAAATAGAAACCGAGCCAGCCCCCGAAATAGTTAAAGAAGAATATAAAGTCTTTTCAAAAGCTTATAACGAAAGATCACTTATCGACCATTCAAAAGTCTCTTAAGTCTCTTAAAAAGACATAAAAATATCATAACCCTCTTTAAACAGAAAAATTTAGATTACTTACATGAAATAATTGTCGAAGACTTCCCGGACGAGAGTTTTCAATTCAAAATATAAATATTGTTAATAGCGATTCAATAACTAACAGAAAATATTTCATTATCCCGATACCTAGAGTCGCGGAAAACGCTATAGAACACTTATTTACCCTACTCTTTAAAGAAAAAAGCATATTCGAAGAAAATACTATGTCGAGGACGTTGCCGACCTAAAACTCTCAGAAATTCTAAGCTTTATGTTTGCCGATGTAGACTTAAATTTTATTATTTGTCAAAATCTAGTGACCGAACCCAAACCTGACCAACGTCCCATAATTATTTCTTAGTACCACGACGGGAAAAACAATTTGCACAGACACATCAACGAAACCTTCCATAGAATACGCGAGAAATATAACTGGCCCAACCTCCAAAAGGAAGTTGAAGCCTAATCCTGCGACCTCAGTGCCAGAGAAAAAATTAACAGACGAAATACAGACAGACCACTTGTAGTGACCGAGACTCCTAAAACTCCATTTGAGAGAATAAACATAGATGTATTTAGTATTCCTAACAAAAGCTATTTCCTCACCATAAGGGACGAACTAACGAAATTTACCCAAGCATACCCACTAAAGGATAAGAGCGCAAAAGAGGTTATAAGAACCTTAATGGTTTTCTTCCAGCACTATGGAACCCCGTTACGAATTCATACTGACAATGGGGGAGAATTTGAAAACCAACTAATGTACGATCTAGCTAAACTGTACGACTTTAAACTTACGACAAGCTCCGTGGCTCACCCCCAATCAAACGGTTCGGTAGAAAGATTTCACGCAAGCCTTGCGGAAATACCTAGAGTACAGAGCCTTGAATTCCCTGACGAAAATCCCCTAGAAATTCTACCCTACGCAATGATATCCCATAACACTAGCGTAAATAAAACCACGGGTTTTACCCCCTACGAACTTGTTTTTGGCCATACGGCGTCCAGATCTCCAGAAAAATTATATAATCAAAACGAACTAATTATTAAGTACATTCGCGACCTTAATAATAAAATATCCTATAATTATAGAATTGCCAGCGAAAAAACTATTCGGTCTAAAGAAAAGGCGAAAGAACGCTTCGATAAACACATCAACCCAAAACCCCCTCAATATCACGATGGACAAAAGGTCTGGCTCAAAGAGTCCCAAATTAGTCACAAATTAAAACCAAAATACTATGGGCTTTTACCATCGAATCCACCTTTTCAAACTTTGCCATAATTAAGAGATACAACTTTACTGGGTCGGTCAAGTTAGCCCCCCCCAGTTAAAACTTAGGGTCGAAAAATACATAGGTAGTTTGCACACAACTTGCACAACCTTGCACAACCAAAAAAAAAGCTTGCTCACTAACCATTGGTTAATTATATGAAAAAAACCGTGGGGGGGGGGGGGGTGGTTAACTTGACCTTAGCCCCCCCAGTAAAAAAGTTAAAAATTTTCGTTTGGACAAAACGAACTAATTATTAAGTACATTCGCGACCTTAATAATAAAATATCCTATAATTATAGAATTGCCAGCGAAAAAACTATTCGGTCTAAAGAAAAGGCGAAAGAACGCTTCGATAAACACATCAACCCAAAACCCCCTCAATATCACGATGGACAAAAGGTCTGGCTCAAAGAGTCCCAAATTAGTCACAAATTAAAACCAAAATACTATGGGCTTTTACCATCGAATCCACCTTTTCAAACTCTGCCATAATTAAGAGATACAACTTTACTGGGTCGGTCAAGTTAGCCCCCCCCAGTTAAAACTTAGGGTCGAAAAATACATAGGTAGTTTGCACACAACTTGCACAACCTTGCACAACCAAAAAAAAAGCTTGCTCACTAACCATTGGTTAATTATATGAAAAAACCGTGGGGGGGGGTGGCTAACTTGACCTTAGCCCCCCCCAGTAAAAAAGTTAAAAATTTACACTACAATCTAATAGTAAATAGCTTGCACAAGCTTGCACAACCAAAATAAAAGCTTGCGCACCCTTAACAAGAGCGGTGAGGGGTAAATAATGTTTACCGTCAGCCCCCACAGAACTAAAATTGACCGAAAAATGTTGTAGTATGTTAAAAAAAAAAGCTTGCACAACCCTGCACAACCAAAATAAAAGCTTGCGCACCCTTAACAAGAGCGGTAACGGGTAAATAATGTTTACCGTCAGCCCCCCCCCCAGAACGAAAATTGACCGAAAAATGTTGTAGTATATTAAAAAAAGCTTGCACAACCTTGCACAACCTTGCACAACCTTGCACAACCAAAATATAAGCTTGCGCACCCTTAACAAGAGCGGTGAGGGGTAAATAATGTTTACCATCAGTCACCCCCCCCAGAACTAAAATTGACCGAAAAATGTTGTAGTGTATTAAAAAAAGCTTGCACATCCAAAATAAAAGCATGCGCACCCTTAACAAGAGCGGTAACGGGTAAATAATGTTTACCGTCAGCCCCCCCCCCCCTCCAGAACGAAAATTGACCGAAAAATCTTGTAGTATATTAAAAAAAAGCTTGCACAACCAAAATAAAAGCTTGCGCACCCTTAACAAGAGCGGTGAGGGGTAAATAATGTTTACCATCAGCGCCCCCCCCCCCTCCCCGAACTAAATTTGTCTAAAAACTATTGCAGTTTATTAAAAAAAGCTTGCACAACCAAAATAAAAGCTTGAGCACCCTTAACAAGAGCGGTGGGGAGTAAATAATGTTTACCGTCAGCCCCCCCCAGAACTAAAATTGACCAAATAATGTTGTAGTATATTAAAAAAAAGCTTGCACATCTTTGAACAACCAAAATAAAAGCTTGCGCACCCTGAACAAGAGCAGTGGGGAGTAAATAATGTTTACGGTCAGCCCCCCCAGAACTAAAATTGACAAAAAAATGTTGTAGTATATTAAAAAAAAGCTTTCCCAATCTTGCACAACCAAAATAAAACCTTGCGCACCCGTAACAAGAGGGGTGAGTGGTAAATAATGTTTACCGTCAGCCCCCCCAGAACTAAAATTGACCAAAAAATGTTGTAGTATAAAATAAAAGCAAATGCACTTTTTAAGTAGCCTACAATACTTTTTTTACGTAAATCAATAATTTGTTGGCGGCAGTGGGTAGGTACTTAATTTATTTTTTTTAGTGACTTAAAAGTTTTTTTATTAAAAAGTTCTTTCTAATAAAATTTTCTTTTTATTTATTACGGTTCGGTAGAAAGATTTCACGCAAGCCTTGCGGAAATACCTAGAGTACAGAGCCTTGAATTCCCTGACGAAAATCCCCTAGAAATTCTACCCTACGCAATGATATCCCATAACACTAGCGTAAATAAAACCACGGGTTTTACCCCCTACGAACTTGTTTTTGGCCATACGGCGTCCAGATCTCCAGAAAAATTATATAATCAAAACGAACTAATTATTAAGTACATTCGCGACCTTAATAATAAAATATCCTATAATTATAGAATTGCCAGCGAAAAAACTATTCGGTCTAAAGAAAAGGCGAAAGAACGCTTCGATAAACACATCAACCCAAAACCCCCTCAATATCACGATGGACAAAAGGTCTGGCTCAAAGAGTCCCAAATTAGTCACAAATTAAAACCAAAATACTATGGGCTTTTACCATCGAATCCACCTTTTCAAACTCTGCCATAATTAAGAGATACAACTTTACTGGGTCGGTCAAGTTAGCCCCCCCCAGTTAAAACTTAGGGTCGAAAAATACATAGGTAGTTTGCACACAACTTGCACAACCTTGCACAACAAAAAAAAAAGCTTGCTCACTAACCATTGGTTAATTATATGAAAAAAACCGTGGGGGGGGGGGGTGGCTAACTTGACCTTAGCCCCCCCCAGTAAAAAAGTTAAAAATTTTCACTACAATCTAATAGTAAATAGCTTGCACAAGCTTGCACAACCAAAATAAAAGCTTGCGCACCCTTAACAAGAGCGGTGAGGGGTAAATAATGTTTACCGTCAGCCCCCCCAGAACTAAAATAGACCGAAAAATGTTGTAGTATGTTAAAAAAAAAGCTTGCACAACCCTGCACAACCAAAATAAAAGCTTGCGCACCCTTAACAAGAGCGGTAACGGGTAAATAATGTTTACCGTCAGCCCCCCCCCAGAACGAAAATTGACCGAAAAATGTTGTAGTATATTAAAAAAAGCTTGCACAACCTTGCACAACCTTGCACAACCAAAATATAAGCTTGCGCACCCTTAACAAGAGCGGTGAGGGGTAAATAATGTTTACCATCAGTCCCCCCCCCAGAACTAAAATTGACCGAAAAATGTTGTAGTGTATTAAAAAAAGCTTGCACATCCAAAATAAAAGCATGCGCACCCTTAACAAGAGCGGTAACGGGTAAATAATGTTTACCGTCAGCCCCCCCCTCCAGAACGAAAATTGACCGAAAAATCTTGTAGTATATTAAAAAAAGCTTGCACAACCAAAATAAAAGCTTGCGCACCCTTAACAAGAGCGGTGAGGGGTAAATAATGTTTACCATCAGCGCCCCCCCCCTCCCCGAACTAAATTTGTCTAAAAACTATTGCAGTTTATTAAAAAAAGCTTGCACAACCAAAATAAAAGCTTGAGCACCCTTAACAAGAGCGGTGGGGAGTAAATAATGTTTACCGTCAGCCCCCTCCAGAACTAAAATTGACCAAACAATGTTGTAGTATATTAAAAAAAAGCTTGCACATCTTTAAACAACCAAAATAAAAGCTTGCGCACCCTGAACAAGAGCAGTGGGGAGTAAATAATGTTTACGGTCAGCCCCCCCAGAACTAAAATTGACAAAAAAATGTTGTAGTATATTAAAAAAAAGCTTTCCCAACCTTGCACAACCAAAATAAAACCTTGCGCACCCGTAACAAGAGGGGTGAGTGGTAAATAATGTTTACCGTCAGCCCCCCCAGAACTAAAATTGACCAAAAAATGTTGTAGTATAAAATAAAAGCAAATGCACTTTTTAAGTAGCCTACAATACTTTTTTTACGTAAATCAATAATTTGTTGGCGGCAGTGGGTAGGTACTTAATTTATTTTTTTTAGTGACTTAAAAGTTTTTTTATTAAAAAGTTCTTTCTAATAAAATTTTCTTTTTATTTATTTTGTTGTTGAAGATAAAAAATACACTGCCCAGTAAAAGAGCTTTCCCATTTTTCACCTCCGCGCGTGAAATGGATTTTTTATTATCAGATTCAATTTTAGCAACCTTGAAAACCCCAATATACCAATTTTACGATAACTACCCCCCGTCCCTCAGGGGGTGTATTTAGAAAAAAATATTTTAAGATTCTGCTTTAGCGACCTTAAAAACCCGAATATATCAATTTTCAAGAAAACTACCCCCGCCCCTCAGGGGGTGCAGTTAGAATTTTTTCATTGTCAGATTCACTTTCAGAAACCTCAAAAACCCCAATATAATAATTTTTACAAAAACTACCCTCCCACTCAGGGGGTGAAATTTGAAAAAAATATTAGATTCATATTCGTTGACCCCAAAAACACCTATATACTAATTTTGACGAAAATATTGAAAATATTTAAAAATATTTATCCGCTCACCCCCGCGGGAGTGGAGTTAAAAAAATTATCATAAGATTCAATTTCAGCAGCCTTAAAAAGCCATATAGGGGAGACCGGGGTATAGTGGTCACCCTAAGGCAAAAAAAAATTATAAAAAATGTATTTTTAAATTTAATGTTTTATTTTTTTACAGTATACAGGGTGTAACAAAAAAAGTGGGCTGGCTACACATAGCCATATTGTACTCACCAAAACAATCAAAAAAGTTCATATAAATATTTTGTCTAAAATGCGTCCTAAGGGAGATACGCCCCTTTGAAAGTGGCTAAAAAATTCGGTTTTTATTTATTAACTCAGGAACCCTTTCAGTTACAGAAACGTGGTTTTAAATGTAAACTAAACTTAATAAGGCCTATCTTCGTATATTATTTTCAGGTACTTATTTTAACCAGGGACGTGCGAAACGGGGGGCCTTATTCGTTTTTTGCCCCTAACTTTTTTCTGTGTATTTTTTGTGATTTTATTTTCAGAAGATGATTTCTCAGGTCAAAATATATGAAAAAGGTTCATATACTGTAGGATTAACCGTTTTCGAGAAAAATCCACTTGAAGGTAAAATTTCACGCTTCGAGCACAAAAATTAAATAAAAATGTTGAAAACCGAAATTTCAATGATGCAAGATAAATGTACATCCAAAACTAAGAAAAAAAACTCATATACAGGTACTTCCAAAAATCAATCCTAAGGGAGCTGTGGTCTCCTAAAAAAGCACCATATTTAAAGGGCCATAGTATCTTTAAAAGCGATGTTTTGACCTACACGTATAGAAGCTTTTTTTATTGGTTTTTAATGTAGAATTAGCCTGCATCATTGAAATTTTGGTTTTCAACATTTTAGTATTTATTTTACGTCGAACCGTAAGATTTTTTCACCTTCAAATCAATTTTTCTCGAAAACGGTTAATCCTACAGTATTACAACAAGAGCACCTTTTTATGTATATTGACCTGAGAAATCATCTTCTGAAAATAAAATGACAAAAAAATTACACAGAAAAAAGTTAGGGGCAAAAAACGAATAAGGCCCCCCGTTTCGCACGTCCCTAGTTAAAATAAGTACCTGAAAATAATATACGAAGATGGGCCTTATTAAGTTTAGTTTACATGCAAAACCCCGTTTCTGTATGAAAGGGTTCCTGAGTTAATAAATAAAAACCGAATTTTTAGCCACTTTCAAAGGGGTGTATCTCCCTTAGGAAGCATTTTAGATAAAATGGTCAATTTTAGTTGTTTGTTTGTTTTTTGTTTGTTTGTTTTTTAACCTCGTACTATTCTACTTAATTAAGCATCCCCTAAGTCCAGGACTTGTGTGGGCTAGTAGTAGAGGGAACCACCGGCTTTAATTGACTTTCGAACCAATATATCTAGGGAGTACGCCTTCGCCAAATTTCAATTATTAATTAACTGAAAAAGGCAATCGGCGCCAGTGAGGTTTGAATTCACGATCATTAGATCAGTGCCAGGCTATATGGATGCCATTGTCCGCTGAGCTAAATCTCCCTCTTGTGGGGGGGCTAAACACTATTTACCCCTCACCGCTCTTGTTAAGGGTGCGCATGGTTTTATTTTGGTTGTGCAAGAGACTTACTATTAGATAGTAATGAAAAATTTTAACTTTTTTATTAAATAATAGTTCTGCGCGGGGCTGAAGGTAAACATTATTTACACCTTATTGCTCTTGTTAAGGGTGCCCAAGCTTTTATTTTGATTGTGCAAGGTTGTGCAAGTTTTTTTTTAATATATTACATTTTTTGGTCAAATTTAGTTCTGGGGGGGGGGGCTGACGGTAAACATTATTTACCACTCACCGCTCTTGTTAAGGGTGCGCAAGCTTTTATTTTGGTTGTGCAAGGTTGTGCAAGCTTTTTTTTAATATACTAAAACATTTTTCGGTCAATTTTCGTTCTGGGGGGGGGGGGGCTGACGGTAAACATTATTTACCCGTTACCGCTCATGTTAAGGGTGCGCAAGCTTTTATTGGTTGTGCAAGCTTTTTTTTAACATACTACAAAATTTTTCGTTCAATTTTAGTTCTGGGGGGGGCTGACGGTAAACATTATTTACCCCTCACCGCTCTTGTTAAGGGTGCGCAAGCTTTTATTTTGGTTGTGCAAGGTTGTTCAAGCTTTTTTTTAACATACTACAACATTTTTCGTTCAATTTTAGTTCTGGGGGGGGGGGCTGACGGTAAACATTATTTACCCCTCACCGCTCTTGTTAAGGGTGCGCAAGCTTTTATTTTGTTTGTGCAAGCTTGTGCAAGCTATTTACTATTAGATTGTAGTGAAAAATGTTACCTTTTTTACTGGGGGGGCTAAGGTCAAGTTAGCCCCCTCCACGGTTTTTTTCATATAATTAACCAATGGTTAGTGCGCAAGCTTTTTTTTGGTTGTGCAAGGTTGTGCAAGTTGTGTGCAAACTACCTATGTATTTTTCGACCCTAAGTTTTAACTGGGGGGGGCTAACTTGACCGACCCAACTTTACTACTAAGGTTAATTTTGAGCGACTTAAACCTGTCACAGATCGTGACCCTAATGACGATACTGACGACGACGACGAAGGAAATAACGAAGGTAATATTGTTTCAGGTCCTTCTGGACAGCAATAATTATCCTCCACGTTTGCAGATCCCAAGAAAAATTCACCCTCACTCCTCTTAACAACACTTTGGGCCTCCATTACCACAATGAAGGCTCTCTAAAAATTTCAAATGATAGATGGAAACTGTTAGTATATAAAGACATAACCTTACTTAAAAACTCCTTTGACAATAACAAAATAATCCTTAATCACATTAATGACTTGCTTAATCTAAATTCGAATCCACGTTTACTATATTTTGCGACCGACGCTCGCTTGCATACCCATATGTTAGACAGAATTTCCGACTCTATAGAAAAGAAGTTCCTAGAAATAAGGGGGGATACAAACTCCTATACGACTAAAAGAGTTATCCTTAATGGAATCGGTTCAATCTGAAAAGGCATTACGGGTAACCTAGACGCTAGCGACGGCGAATATTATGAAAATTGCATAAATAAATTAGAGAAGAATTAACACGAAATCCAAAACTTAATTAAAAATCAAATTTTAGTTACTACACAAACAATCAAAACCTTTAACTATACTATTCAGAAATTGCAAATCGACGAAGAAACCTTTAATGAGGATCTTAAAATAATAGAAAATCAACTTTATAATATTACGGATAATCAAAATTATTTTGAATCCAAACTTAAAATCTTTAACTTATGTGAACAATTAATAGAATCATTTATTTTAATTGAACATCAATTAGATGATATCCTTGTAAAGAAAAAGTGCGTTCACCAATTTTGCACCTTCGCCAAAATACCGCTGAGCGTGTATTGTTGGTTGCAGACCTTAGAATACGTGTATTGTCAGTTGCAGTTTCAAAATCTAGATCTTCGCGGGCAAAAAGGTGGGAAAGAATTTTTGTTTTTTGCAAACCCGGCCATTGCATTTTTCGAGGTAGTGTGAAAATTATCCATAAATATTGTAAACATCCTCAGGATAAAAACGTATATTACATATTAATTAAAATAACGCGATCTGGTGTTTTCAGGTAGGCATACAATATTTGATTTTTAACTTTATATATTTTCAAATTAAGATTGTTCGCTGAAATCTATAACAGACATATTTTTTCAGTATTTCATTGGGTACCGCAAACCTCATCCTGGCCGCCTTTTTGATCATTCTGGGTTTTTGGCACTATATTTTGCAATTCAACTGTTCAATAAAAGACTTGTGGAAAAATTACCAGTTTATTTTGCATCGAACCAGAAAATCCTCACACCCCGAGATAAACTTGTCCGTGTCTCAGGTTGCAATTAGGGTAGCGTCTTAAAAAAAACCGACACAAATAAAGCCCGGTCCGGATATTTTTTCAGCCACAGAAGAGGACTTAGAAGATATTGCAGTAGGGTCCGCCCTCACTGATACACAAAATAAGATGTTCAGATCCTTATTAAAAAAACACATAACTATGTTTTCAGAGAAACCGGGACGTACAAAGGAATATTTTCATAAAATAGAACTTTATGATAATACCCCGTTTTCACAAAAACCGTACCTTATTCCTTTAGCCCACCGAAAAGCAGTGGACGAATGGATACAGCAAATGCTGGATTGGGAGGTAATAGAAAGGACCGATACGGCACCCTTTTGCTCTCCCCTCGTATCCTCAGTGAAAAGAGATGGCTCAGTGCGAGTATGTCTCGACACCCGTAAACTGAATAAACAAATGATCCCGGACGCGGAACAACCTAGGCCCGTTCACGATTTAGTGGGCACCCTTCCGGCCAAGAAAATTAAATTTATTTCGCGGGTTGATATGACCCATTCTTATTGGCAGATCCCAGTAAGAAATAAAGACCGAAAATATTTAGGTTTTTCACATGGAGGGGAAACCTATAGGTTTACGGTACTCCCGTTTGGTGTTAAGACAGCAGTTGCGAGTTTTAGCAGGGCGGTAGATTGTATCCTAGGGGCGTCCTGCAGGGATTTTGTTTTGCCATATGTGGACGATTTCTACATAATTTCTGAAACTTTTCAGGAGCATTTACAGCACCTTTGGTGCTAACTCGCTTATCAAAAGCAAACTTTACACTGCGTTTGAAAAAATGCACCTTTTTTCAAACACAGATGTGTATGTTAGGACCAAAATGGATGGCGTGCGGACAAGGACTGTATTAAGGGAATTTCCGAGTTTCCGGTGCCGAGGAATGTTAAACAATTGCAAGCGTATATTGGATTGTGTAACTTTGACGGAACTTTCTGTCAGAATTTTGCGTCCATTGGCGAGCCGTTGTTTAATTTACTTCGAAAAAAAAAAATGGGTTTGGGGTGTTGCAGAACAGGAGGCTTTTGAGAAATTAAAGAAGGAAATTCAAAAGGAAGTTCTTTTTTATCACCCAGATGTAAACCTCCCTTATTGGGTACAAACAGATAGTAGCGAGGTGGGTTTAGGAGCCCAGCTTTACCAGTGGGAAAATGGGAAGAGGTGTGTAGTGGCTTACGCTAGCCGGCTACTTCTTATGAAAGAAACTATTCAACTACCTAAAAGAAGGCCTTGGCTATCGTCTGGGTTCTCAATAAATGGCGTATTTACTTTTTACGGGCCAAATTTTTTATCCTCAGCGACCACCGTTCTTTGTCTTACCTAAACTCATGCCGCCTGTTATCACCACCAATTACTCGGTGGGTGTTGTCCCTCCAAGAGTTCGATTTTGACATCCAATACGTGAGTCAAAAGGAAAATGTTGTAGCAGACGCCTTATCTCGTTTTCCTGCACCCCGTCCCTCCACTCCACCGGATAAGTGTTTCAAAATACTCTCTAATTTTGCCAAACTTCCTGCTGACTTTCGAAAAACCTTAGCGTCTATAAAAGAAGACCAACAGGCTGACAAAAAATTGGAAGGAATAATAAATAATGTCCGTAAGGATCCCGGCAGCTACCCTCGGTTCGTGCTGCACAAAGGGGTGTTGTTTCTTCGCCAAGGGGAAGACGAAAAATGCCTTATATGCGTCCCGAGTTCAAAAAAACGGGAGTTTGTGGAAGTTTTTCACATCGCTTTTGGCCATTTTGGGGTTTTTAAGACCTGGACCGCACTAAAGCAAGAAGTTTGGTGGCAAAATATGCACAAGGATGTAAAGGCCATTATTAAAAAATGCAACATTTCTCAACGCACCAAACATTCCATTTTACCAAACCTTCCGTTCCAGGCCATCTTACACGAAGGTCCAGGAGACTTACTGGCGATAGACGTTTACGGCGCTCTACCGGCTTCTCGTGGCGGAGTGCAGTATATTCTTTTCACTGTGGACGTTTTTACAAAATTTGTCCAACTGTACCCCCTTAAAAATGCTACAGCAGAGTCTATTCTCAGAAGATTAAAAAATGACTATATGGATAAATATGGAAAACCTAAAGCCATTTTATCAGACCACGGCACTCAGTTTATTTCTGAGCTGTGGAAAAACACCCTGGAATCATGGGGTGTAAAAATAGTTAAGTCCTCGGTTCTACACCCTATGTCGAATCCGTCCGAAAGAATTATGCGGGAACTGTCTAGGCTTTTCCGTAATTTCTGCAGCTCAAAACACACTAGCTGGGCTTACGAAGTACAAAAAATCGTAGACCTACTAAATTCCGTGGTACACGAATCCACGAACTATACTCCGATGGAGCTTCATACAGGCACACCTCCTAAACTTTTGTTGTCCGACATTATTGAAAGTTCAGTAAAAGCATACCCACAAAATACCCTCGTTAAAGTTTTTCTAGCCAAAGAGGCTTTAAAATCCAGGGCTGCACGACGACGAAATACTCAACAAAGTAAGCTACGCGTTGCGCAATACAGTGTTGGAGACCTGGTGCTACTTAGAGCAAAACCGATTTCATTGCATTTTTCGAGGTAGTGTGAAGATTATCCATAAATATTGTAAACATCCTCAGGAAAAAAACGTTTATTTCATATTAATTAAAATAACGCGATCTGGTGTTTTCAGGTAGGCATACAATATTTGATTTTTAACTTTAAATATTTTCAAATTAAGATTTTTCTCTGAAATCTATCTCAGACATATTTTTTCAGTATTTCATTGGGTACCGCAAACCTCATCCTGGCCGCCTTTTTGACCATTCTGGGTTTTTGGCACTATATTTTGCAATTCAACTGTTCAATATTTTATTTAACCTGGATCAGAACATTTTACAAAAAATTCAGAAAATTCAAAATAGAATAATGCGATACATTTTACAATGCAATAAATATACACCCATAAAAAACATGTTAAACATTTTAAATTTTATGGATATTAAACAAAGAATATTCTTTAAAACGGTTGAATGTATATATAAAATTAAAAATAATATGTTACCCTCTTATTTATCTGAGAAAACCCAATTTATCAATGACATACATGACTACAATACGAGAAACAATCAAGACTTTTTTTTAAATATATGTAAAACTGCAAAATTACAAAACTCAACATTATTTAGTGGTATAAGGATCTTTAATAGCCTACCAGTAGAGCTTAAAAACTGTGATAGGTATGTTTTATTTAAAAGAAAATTAGCGGAATTTGTAAAAAAAAACTATTAAGTAATAACTAGTAATAAGATACACAAATAAATTAACTTTTTGTAATGAAATATATAATATAAATATTGTAAATTGAAATAGCTATGCTAATAAATAAATTATAATTATAAAAGACTTGTGGAAAAATTACCTGTTTATTTTGCATCGAACCAGAAAATCCTCACACCCCGAGATAAACCTGCACTGGCGCTTATTATAAATTTTTGTGCAACGCTACATCCTTAATATCACCTTTGCTAGATTAAAAGTACTTCATCCCTCGATCATACAACCCTTAGAATTATTAGACCAACTCTCTAAAATTTCACAGGCTACCTAAAAGGGTAACCTACCCCTGCAACCCTCCTTTCAAAACATAGCTAGTTTTTTTTTTATTTTTTTTTTATTTATTTATTTAGGATAGATACACAGAATCATGGAGAGCTCCAAATAAGTTACAAAACTTGTGCTAGGGGCTCTCCACATAATCGAACTCAAAGCCTACCAAACAGAAAATAAATAAATTTTTATTTTGTCAATTCCCCTTGTTGACTATGATAATTATAACCTTTTACACTTATACTCCCTGCCTACGCCGGATCCTAGAACATCCCTATTTCACACAATCCTTACCTCCTTTAAATATATCGCTGTATCCGATGATAATAGATTCTATACACAAATCCTTAACTTGAACTCGTGCAAGGCACTTCCGGCAACAGGAAACAAGATCAAGATTTGCTACAATACGGTCACATACCCGATCGACTCCACAGCCACATGTGAAGCAAAAATTATTAACCACCCTTCAAAACTACCCCCCAATTGCCAAATAAACACATTCAACATTGAAGACTACAACGTCCAACCAATAGGAATCAACTATTGGCTCATCGTAGTTTCAAGCAAAATTCCAGTAACAATCACCTGTATAAACAGCCCCAGGAAAACTACGTTTATAAATCAAAACTCAATTCTACAGTTACAACCCTCCTGCACAGGATATGTCGGTGCCACAAGAATTATCTCCACTTTCGAAAGAAGTTCAAACCTATCAATAATACTACAAACCCCTATTATTCCTTTCGAATGCTGTGAAGGAATACCAGATGCAATAAACTTACCTAAATTAACCCCTTTGAAAATAAACAAATTAAATTTGGACGAACGCAATACAGCCGAACACAAACTTAACAAATATAGCGAACAAATGGACCAAATCATCAACAAACCCTTCATAGAAAGAAACTGGTCATGGTTTTCCATTTTTACCATAATTATTGTAATAACCCTTATAGTCTTAGTTATATGTTATAGAATTAGATTAAGAAGAACAAGGAGAGCTATCCTGAACAATAGTACAAGACCAGATGACAACCCACAGTGGTTCAGAATTAAATAAAAATTGACAAAATTCTGAATTTTTGTGTACTTATATTTTCGATACAGCTGATTACGAATATCACAATGAAAAATCTGAAAAAAATTTTTTCGCGCCACTAGGGTGGAACATATTTTATTTTATATTTTCGATTTTGATGAAATTTGGTATGTATGCTTCATTTAAGATCTTTTATATGAATCAATACCTAAAAGTTCAAAATTTGGTATAGAGAAAAAGTTAAGGTGGTTCGACTTTTAAGATGTGGTCTTAATTGATCTAAATTAAGCCTTATAATTAGGTTTATATTATTTATTACTTACATCTGTTCATAATTAAGCCCCTGAATATGATAAAGTCCATACCAATGTAAAAAATAAAAAAATTATTGCAGCTTCATGGTCCAGTTACCTCCGGATGGACGACTCTCGCATTTTGGACCTCTTCGTCGGCCAACTGAAAACCACTGTCAAGTGCACTCATTGCGGTCATTGTTCCGTCTCCTTTGACCCGTTCTGGGACCTTTCTCTTTCACTTCCACAACGGACCGGTCAATTAAGGTTGTCGCAATGTTTGGAAGTTTCAATGCGGGAAGAAACGTTGGACGATGATGAAAAACCTACATGTTCAAAATGCAAAGATCGCCGAAAATGCACAATATCCTTTACAATTCAAAAATTCCCGAAAATTCTAGTAATCCACCTCAAACGCTTCTCCTCGACGGAACAGTTTCAAAGAAAACTCAGCGTTATGGTAGACTTCCCTCTGGAAGGTTTAGATATGAGCAGTTATGCCGCAGAGTCCGACGCACCCTGCAGTTATAACTTGTACGCCATTTCCAATCATAATGGTAACATGTATAGCGGACACTATACCGCCTTTTGTAAGCATCCGTATAGTCACAGGTGGCATATATACGACGACTATAGGGTCTCTTCTGTTTCAAAAAATTCAATCGTAACAGCAGATGCCTACATATTATTTTACGAACATCTTTGAAGAGCCACGGTTTTATTTTGTATTTGCTTTTATTTTATTTTATTTTTAAATCTTATATGTTTATATTTTATGTTATTTGTAATAATTGAAGTTTCAAGGTCATGCGCCATATTGCGACAAACAATAATTTTATAGATGAAAGTAGTGTCTTGTTTTATCCCTATGTATGCTTAAAATCACTATATTTTATTTTTAAAATATGTTTTACTCTACCATTAAGACAGTTTAACTTGAGAACAGGAGAAAAAATAGTAATTATCAATTTAAAAAAAAACGCTTAAAATCGCCCAGTTTTTTTTTATATGCTTTTTTTTCCCAACATATGGTACTATCAAAATATGCAAAAGAAAGTTTCACGAAATGGCACGTTTTTGAAAAAACTTGATTTGAATATTTTTATATTTTCCTGATAGAGAAATTTAACTGTTTTAACTTTTGGTTTAAGAACGTATTTTTACAACAAATTTTATAAGTTCCTTGTACATAATTATTCTTATTAGTACCTACTAAAATATTTTAAGTATTGTTAATTGGGGATTAAATGTTTAAAACCAATTAAATAACATGTTTTAATAGGATATTTCCAGCGTTATTGTAATTTTAGCCTAGCATTTAATATTTTGATCCTTAATCTCGGACCATTTGTAATCCTTAATCTTTCTTCTTAAAAAGATTAAACACCTGCTTCTAAAATATACCTATAAAAGTAGGCAAGTGTATTTATTATAATTTAATCACATTAGAGTTGCCCATCCAAGGCCAAGGATCATTGACCCAACAACAAATGCAAATGAAGACTTAGATTCAAATATTCCTGTTCTTGTGCAAGAACATTTTATTCGTGGTTTTGCTGATCCTTTGATTAATTGTGATGGAGGCAATAGAGATTCCGAATGGTACACAAGATGGAATTTAGCAATGAGACTTCAAGGCAAACAGTATATCTTGCCACAAGGTGCTGTTGGGCGGCAGTTTGTTACAATACTTGCTGATGAAGTGCAATCTGTCGCTGCAGGACTTAACTCCTCTGAAAAAATATTTTTTCTTTGTGCAACTATTCTTCAAAAAGATAAACTAATTACTATAGGAGATGACATCAGAAAAAGAAAAAAGAATGGATATGTGGTCAAAGCGGCAATATGATGAGTTATTACAAGATGTCCCATAGTATTTGTGATAAATACCACAAAATACGTGTATTTAATCGCCTAATATTACAAGGAAAGGTACGTGATGCTGTCCGGTGGATCACTGACCGCTCTAATGTTGGAGTACTTCATCCAGTCACTACATTAGATGATGGAAGAACAGTTTTACAAATACTCGAAAACAAGCATCCTGCACAAATGATACCAAATCCAGACAATTTTGCAAAATGTGACAATTTACCTCTAATGATAGATGTTGATATCTCGACAGGCCACATTGAAAAAGTTGCCCGAACCTTAAGAGGGAGTGCTGGGCCAAGTGGAACAGATGCCGATCAATGGAAGAGTATGTTATTGAGATTTGGGGCTCATAGCACCCGATTAAGAGAAGCTGTAGCTGCATTAACTCGACATATGGCTAACAATATAATTGACTGGAATAACATTAGATGTATATTAGCACGTCGAGGTGTAGCTTTGGATAAAAATCCAGGAATTCGGCCAATAGGAGTAGGTGAGATATTACAACGCATATGTGCAAAATCTATGATACTTGTAACAGGACAAGATGTACAAGAAGCATGTGGAGCGGACCAGTTATTTGCAGGTACAAAATCAGGAATAGAAGGAGCTATACATGCAATGAACTCTTTGTTTAACGAAGATGAGAATGAAGGACTTCTTCTTGTTGATGCTTCCAATGCATTTAACGCTTTAAGTCGCCCTTTAGCCGTATGGAACGCCCGAATTTTTTGGCCTCGCTGTGCTCGATTTCTCTTTAATAAGTATAGAGGATATGCTGTAATTATGTTTCCCAATTGCAACAGTACAATTCTCAGTCGAGAAGGCACAACACAAGGTGATCATTTAGCAATGTTCATGTATGCAGTCGGAAACTTGACTTTGAGCCAAAAATTAAAATCTCACAGATGGACACAAAACTGGTATGCAGATGATTCAGCATGTATAGAACGTCTTTTACAGATTCGGGAGTGGTTTGATCTATTACGATTGGAAGAACCCAAAATAGGATATTTTCCGGAGGCTAGTAAAAGTTTTCTTGTTGTAAAACAGGAAGCCAAAGATAAAGCAGCTGAAATTTTTCATGGTTTACCAATCCAAATTGTCCATTCACACCGGTTCTTGGGTGGTTACATTGGTACAGATCAAATGAAAAAAGAATTTGTAAAGGATAAGATACAGCATTGGATTGAATGCATACAAAAACTTGGAAATGCAGCCAAAAAATATCCCCAGGCAGCTTATGCAGCTTTAACAAAATGCTTCCTTGCAATTCGAGTGGGCATTCATGCAGAGAGTTTTAGAAGGGAATTATGAAGAATATACACCCCTTTGTGATGCAATACGGATGCACCTAACACCTGAAATAATGGGACGTGAGGTGTCTGTTATTGAACATGAGTTATTTCATTTACCAGCAAGACTTGGGGGACTAGCCATCCGGGACCCTGTACATATGGCTGAAAATTCGTTTCAGGTTTCTTTAAGAGCAGTCAACTTACTTGTTGACTCTATTAAGTTCAATGAGGTATGTGACATCCATGAACACAATATATTGTTCAGCAGTGTTGTTAAGGAGGAGGCTCAAAGACGTAAAACGAATGAGCTAGAAGAAAGTCAACGGATTTTGGAAACTTTGCCACCTCGTCAGCGCGATTTATCGGCAACTCAATTTAAAGATGCACTGTCTCTGAGATAGAGTCATGAGCCCCTAGGATTACCAGCATTCTGTGATGGATGTGGAGACCCTATGGACGTTACTCACGCTTTGAATTGTAAAAAAGGCGGCTTTGTTAAGCATGGTCATGACAATCATCGCAATGATTGCGCTATTTTTGCAAATTTAGCATGGAATGGTGTGACAACTGAGCATTGGTTGCGGATCTGAAGGTGAATGGAGTTTGGGAGTCCGGAAGAATGGCGTTTTTCGATAATCGCATTATAAATGCTGACGCCCCTTCCTACCTTTCTCAAGACCGGAAAACGATCGCGAGCAACCATGCCCGAGAGAAGCATAATAAATATAATGAGGCTGCTGAGGATATTCGAGGATCTTTCACCCCGCTGGTATATTCTTGTGATGGTGCGCTTCATCAAGAATACGAGGCTTTTTTAAAAAGGACTTCAAATGTACTCGCAGAAAAATGGAAGAAGCCATTATCACAAGTCCTAGGCTGGATACGTATTCGTATTCAGTTTCCGATAATCCGAGCTGTATCGCTAAGACTAAGAGGTACTAGACGGAAGATAAGTAGTTTTGGATTGGAGGACGGAGCAGGAATGGAATTTTTATACATTTAATATTTATACATTTTTTATATTATTTAGTTTATTTAGTTTATTTAATTCTTTTTCCTGTATTTTATTAATTTATTACCATTAATTATAATCCCACATAATCATCAAAAAAATATAAACCTAATTATAAGGCTTAATTTAGATCAATTAAGACCACATCTTAAAAGTCGAACCACCCTAACTTTTTCTCTATACCAAATTTTGAATTTTCAGGTATTGATTCATATAAAGGATCTTAAATGAAGCATCCATATCAAATTTCATCAAAATCGAAAATATAAAATAAAATATGTTCCACCCTAGTGGCGCGAAAATTTTTTTTTCAGATTTTTCATTATGATATTCGTAATCAACGGTATCGAAAATATAAGTACACAAAAATTCAGAATTTTGTCAATTTTTATTTAATTCTGAACCACTGTGCAACCCTCCACCAACTGGCGCATCCCGAACACGCCAATCCTTTGTGTCTAGATACACCAGAAGACGTCCTAGTATAAGAATAATTGATCCTGCTATTGAGGAGGACCAATTGGCAACCCTTAATACCATGAATTGCTGTTCTTCTACAGATCAGCAATTTTCTTAAAAAGGGGAGCTGTTATATCTGAACCTACCTATATCAAAACAGCGATAAGGCACGTACCTGACTTGAGCGTGCCCAAAACTGCTGAGACAGCAGTGCAACAATGTAATAATACCGTGGGAGGCCTCGAACTTTGTTTTATATAGAAGCATTATATTTTAGAATCTAGACTAAGTAACTCGTTCTTTTAATTTTATTTGTATTAATAAATAAAATCTTTTTTTTTAAACCCAAGTTTCAATTCGGGGTTATAACATATATACTTAAATGCGCCAAATACGCCTACACCATTCTACACTCATTCGACACCAATTCAAAATACCACAGCCATGATACAAGAAATAAAAAAGACTTACGAATTCCACAACATCGCTCAACTATGTTCAAAAAGTCGCCACAATACAACTGTCTGAAAATATTTAATCGACTTCCCCAAGAAATAACCTTAGAAACACCCATTGCCAAATTTGATAGGAAACTTAAGCAATATTTATATGAAAAAGCGTTCTACGACATCAGAGAGTTCATAACAGACTGATTGCATTTTATTTATCTATATTTTTAATTTGTATTTATCTATATTTTTAATTTGTATTTATCTATCTTTTTAATTTGTATTTTAAAATCTTAGACTTATCTTATGTCATTTACTGTGACCACAAGATCAATAAATTATTATTATTATTAATACCATTGTTTTTGTTTAAGAGGAGCAACCAAACCGTTAACATTTTCCACAGGATTGGTTGATTTATTCTGCAAAGAAGAAGAAGAAGAAGAAGAAGAAGAAGAAGAAGAAGAAGAAGAAGAAGAAGAAGAAGAAGAAGAAGAAGAAGAAGAAGAAGAAGAAGAAGAAGAAGAAGAAGAAGAAGAAGAAGAAGAAGAAGAAGAAGAAGAAGAAGAAGAAGAAGAAGAAGAAGAAGAAGAAGAAGAAGAAGAAGAAGAAGAAGAAGAAGAAGAAGAAGAAGAAGAAGTCGATGTAGAAGAAGAAGAAGAAGCTATGGGATCTGTGACGAAATAACGAGTTTGTGGCGCAGAATTTATGTCGAAATGCAACACGGAATGGTGTTTTTTCTTGCAAATCGCACAAGAATAGATGGAGGGACAGTTACTTACACCATGACGATCGTGTGAGCAGTTAATACACAGATGCAGCTGCTTTAAAAGGTTAAGCCTATCTCACATATTTTTACGTAAAAATTCCTGACATCTAGCAATAAAATGATTACCATTTTTGCAAAAAGAACACTGATTCTTGTTGGATGTATTTTTATTCTGCGAACGCGTCTTAATTTTTGGCTGGTGGACCTGATTTACTAGAAAAAAATAGTGTTTTCGGGGTGACTGCAGATTGCGAAGTACTTGGGTTTATATCTACCGATTCCAAGGCCTTACATTGATTCATCAAAAAAGTTTTGAGCGATTGAAAAGTGGGTAACTATTCTGGTCCTCGAACTTCGTACACAAAGTTTTAGGCAACTTTTTCAGAGTTAAATCAAATAGAATAAAACTCCAATTTTCAGTATGAAGATCTAGCGCATCAAGAGAGGCTAAATTTTCTGTTATAACATTGAGAATGTTATAAACGGATATCGATGAGTCAGCTACGGTAGCTGGCAGGTTGCAAATCGCATTGGAAGTTGCAAGTCTACGTACATCTGAGTACCTATCACACAATTGTTTATAGGCAATTGGGTAATTTGCCCCTGAAAGAGGCAGGCATTTGATAATATTTAGAGGCTAAGTGACGCGTGCAAATAGTAAAATTTTTCTATTTCGTCGAGATTCCTATTGTTATGAATCTTTTAGTCATAGAGATCTCTAAATTTAGACCATGAAGAGAAGTCTCCACTGAAAGTCTAAAGAGATTTTAGGAAGGTTCAAATAGGAAAGACTGGATCTGGATTCTGACGAACCAGAAGCTCCACACAAAATACTGTGCGCTGAATTTTCCAGTAATATCCATCTATTAATCTTTGAGTTTCTTTTTCACGACTTAATTCTTGTTTCTTAGTGGCCTCAGTTTGGGACACATCGGCTACTAGTGCGTCTAAAATGTGATCCGACATTTTTTGACATGCGGTATATGCCAGGTCTGCTGTCCTGTAAGCTGCTTTAAACTCTTGCAGTTTAGCCACATCAGCCTGGGCATTTTGCGCAACATTGTATATCCGTTTTAAAAGCTGTACCTGGGCTTGACGTTTATACGTTAAAGCTTCCATGTCTATTAAACCAAACATAGCGATAAAAAGGTATTAAACTAGACGAAACAAGCCTTTAAAAAACAGAGAAAAAATGAAGCTAAAATTTAGCCTAAATAATTGGAACAAAATTGAGCTTCTAAAAATAGCAGAGAAAAATGAAGCGTCAGTTTCAGCCTCTAAAAATTAGAGAAAAATAAAGCGAAAAATGGGCCTCTAAAAAGTGTAGCAAAATAAACGAAAAATTTTCCTCTAAAAATAGAGAAAAATGTAGCGAAAATAGTTTCCAAAAAAAAAATAGAGAAAAAATGTAGCGAAAATAGTTCCCCTAAAAAAATTGAGAAAAAATGTACGAAAATATTTCTTCTAAAAAATAAAGAAAAAATGTAGCGAAAATAGTTTCTGTAAAACAAAAGAGAAAAAATGCAGCGAAAATAGTTCTCCTAAAAAATAGAGAAAAAATGTAGCGAAAATATTTCTTCTAAAAAATAAAGAAAAAAATATATTTTTTTGTAAAAAACAACAAAAAAATGTAGAGAAAAATATTTTCTGTGAAAGACAGAAAAAATGTAGGGAAAATATTCTCTGTAAAAAACAGAAAAATGTAGGGAAAATATTTTTTTGTAAAAAACAACAAAAAAATGTAGCGAAAAATATTTTCTGTAAAAGGCAGAAAAAATGTAGCGATAATATTCTCTGTAAAAAAAAAAACAGAAAAATGTAGCGAAAATGTTTTTTTTTTGTAAAAAACAAAAAAAAATGTAGCGAAAAATATTTTCTGTAAAAAACAGAAAAATGTAATGAGGATTTCCTCTGCTGAAAAATCAAACTTCAGAGGACACCTGGAATTTCCCTCAAAGCACGTATAAGGCGCACCCTGTATGATTTTAATCTTTAAAAATTACAATTTTTGAAATAACGTTATAGTCACAAAATTATGTAAAAATAAAATACAATATAAATAAACTTAAGAAAAATAAAAGCAAAAACTAATGCGCAGCATAAAAACCAAGGGTTTGCCAATGACACATTAGTCAATATAATACATACCAGTTAAAATTTATAATCTCTTGTATAACATAAATAAATTTAAAATAAATTGTTCTTTTCACAGCTCTTTCAAATATAAAAATACGGTAAAAAAAACTGGATTTACTGATAAGTCGAAATGTATAAATTTTATTAAAACTAAATTTTGTGTACTTAAGTAAGTAAGTGCCTTGGTCCAAAATTTTTCCGTAATCAAATATTTGTTTCAGTTAAAGATTTTAACACAAAATTTGCAAAAATAGACTAATAAAAAATAAGATTATTTATTAAACAAGCAAAAATTATTTTAGTACGTAATACAATTGAAATTTTAGAATTTTACAATATAATGAAAAGAGAAAATTTTAAATTAAAGTACGTAATATATTTAATTTTAGAATTTTAGAATATAATAAAGCAAAAATTTGAATTCAATTAAAAACAAACTATATGTACGTAATACCTATATTTATCAAAAGTACGTGATCTCTTGATTTTTGAATTTTTCCGCACTATACGGTATAGTAAAAGGCGAGAAAAAATTTAATTAAAAAATTTAATTCAAAAACAAACAATAACTTAAATTTTAAGCGAAAGTACAAAATGGTGAAAATGCCGCGAAAAAAAATGAAATTTTTCCAAAAGAACAAAAATTCAGAGTTATCCGGCTCGAAGGACCAAAATGTTAACCGCCGGAGTGTTTTATCGAAGGACCTTTGTGACGTGAGGCAAAAGGGACTTACTTGTATTGTTCCAGGTGTCTTCTTGTACTTGGGCCCCAGATGATGTTTCCTCGAAGAAATGGCGTAAGCCCTATTTGCAACTCGTTCTACGCAAAATGTTATTTATTGGATGTATTTTCCATAGCGTGATTCATTATGAATAACTATTGTTATTTTTGTTCTTTGAAAGCGATAGTGGCGTGAGTATCGCGCCCCTGACGAATTTAACGTATTGTACGGACCGTGTTGTTTTACGAACTCATTTAAATTACACTAAAATATCGCCTGAAGCCAGCAACTTCAGGTAGTACGTCATGCGCATGAAACCTTATATTTTTCTGCATAAAGGACTTATCAAAATCTACTATATACAGGATAAAAACTAAACACTGCTAATAAAATTTTCGCTCGCCCCTGTTTAAAGTTATCAAATAAAAATTACATAGCATGATAGCCTTTATCAATGTTAGGGCATGTGCAAAAATTCTTTACTGTGGTTTACAATATTCCATAGATATTAAATTAATAATATTGACACGTTCAACAATAAAAAATGAAAACGTTCTACTGAACAAGTAAACAAAACCGTGATAACATTAATATAATTAATATAATATGTTTTAAGCCTTCAGTTAAGAGACACGGTTCCAGCCCCGCTATGGCTCGTGTCCGGACCAACATTTAAAGCTTTATAGGAACTTTTTTTATATTTTTGTATGTAGAATAAAGTCTAAATATTTCTGCTGTGAGTTTTCTATCTACAGCAATAAGAGAGAAAACGTCGAAAGAAAAAATACATTTTCAACAAGGAATTAAAAACTATTTAGAAAAACTGGCAGTGAAAAACGCGCCCACTTTTCTATGCCACTGATAAACTTTTGACAATAAAGACTATGTTGGTATTGTAACCCCTGTTCTTAATTTAATTTAGTGTTTTAAAAATATGCCATATTTTCGCAACACTACAGTTATAAACTTTCATATTTAAAGGGCCAGACTATGCCTAAAGTTAACCATACCTGAAAATTAGTAAGATTTTCTAATTTTTATGTATTAAGCATGAGCATTTTTTTTAATTCAATCCCCGTTTTTAAAATTGAACCACTTTTTTGCCACGCTACTGGTATAAGCTACCACATTTACAAGTTCAGGTGTGCCTGTTACTCTTTTTTAATTTGATAAAAATATAAAATCCTCATTACTTTAATATTATTTTTAAAATAATAGTACATGTTTTGCAAAAAATGTGTTTTATGTTCAAGTTAAGATTAATTCAGTTTTTATAATGGCTTAACGGTTAGATCTAGGATGTTGGCGACCACCCCATCGTCTTAAGGATGGTCATATTCATATTTAGGCAAATTTTCAGGAAAATTTATGTATGCCCAAAAACCCAATAAAAAGGTGCCTCCTTCTTTTGGCTTTTTCGTATTTTTTTTCTGGTTCTTTAGGAAGGGAAAAACAATACAAAATACAACATACTATAACCAATTAATTTCTTGTATAAAATATATAAATCAAAATATGATGCCGGTGATAATCATGACTTGTAAATAAAAATTATTGTTTTTTCTGTCTAATGACAGAGCTGTCATAATATATAGAGTACCTGTATACATATCAAAAATATACCAACTTTTAATAATGTAGTAAGTCAAGCTATAATGGCTTGGCTGTAAGAAAATTACATTTCCAACTCTCGAGATGTTAATTTGGCCTAGGCTGCATCTCTCGAGTTGGAAATGTTTCATTTTCTTATTAGGTTAGAAATATACTATAGTAATATACCGTACCTGTATAACGTTGTTCAATGAAGAAATACTAATTGGTAAAAAGCCAAAATAACGAAATTTAATTATTTTACTTGCAATAGTTTTTTCTATAATTGAAGGCTGATTTAAATCAATGGGTGCCAACGATGTTGGATCCAAATCCATATTTAAAAATACCATTCTTAAAAGACCTAAAATTAAAAAATAATAGTCCGGTCAAATAACGAGGAATTCCTATGTTGAAATTGCAATAAATGTACACGGCTTAATATTTTAAAGAGTAGTAGTGGATGGTAACAGAATACTTCATTTTAAAGAGTAGTAGTGGATGGTAACAGAATACTTCTGTTAGTCTTTCACCCGGTGATTTGCGTAAGGAGTGTCCGGCGGACACTGTCCGCTATCTTGAATTTTAGGGGTGAGTGAGGTTACTTCGCTAAAAAATTATAAAAAATTTTGTTAAGGAGAAAATTTCCAACAAATTTTGTTTGGAAGTGTATTTTGGTAAGGTTACTTAGGGCGAGTTGCACCCTCTGTAACAATACCAAAATACCTATATTTCTATTAAGGTATATGAAACTTAAAGAGAATTTCAAGAGCTACATGTTTGCTCATAAACATTTTTATCCTTTGATGAATAATTTGGCTAAAAAGTTGAAAATACCAATTTTACCTCCAACATGGCTATTTTTGAATATAACATGATTGTTAAACCTTATGGATTCTGGCCCCCGGTTAAATTTGATAAAATTTTAGTATGTTATAGGACTAAACCTTTTGATAAATAGTGTTCACGGCACAAAGCTCTGAGTCTTATAGATTTGCCTCCCCATACCTCTAAACTTGGCAATAATTGAATATATTTTTTCATATAACTCATTAACGAAAAAAGATATTGAGATGGGACTTTCACCAAAATACTTAAAATCATTTATTTTTTATTTTTAAGGTCAGTACCGTCTGAAAAGGGTTTAATTTTTTTTTAATATAATTTTTATATATTTTCTTGGACGACAATGACTTTTCTGAAAGTTTTAAGTTGTAAACAACGTTGTGGGAGGATTGGTGTAGTGGACTACCGCGTCGTACTTGACGAGTTTACTACCCAAATAGCGTGAGTTCGATTCTCACCGGCGCCGATTTGTCTTTTTCAGTTAATTAATAATTGAAATTTGGCGAAGGCGTAAGTGAAGCGGACACTCCCTATAAATTGGTTCGAAAGTCAATTAAAGCCGGTGGTTCCCTCTACTACTAGCCCACACAAGTCCTGGACTTAGGGGATGCTTAATTAAGTAGAATAGTACGAGGTTAAACAAAAATGTAAATGTAAAATGTAATTTAAAAAGTTGCATTTTTACGTAAGCTACTGCTTAAACAGTAAAGATAGATTTAGGGCTTTTTCACTTATACAGGATACAATACTTCGGTAAAAATCTAGAAATGATTTATTATTACATTTTTTTTAATATACAAAAGAGCTTTGTAAGTAAATGGAAAAAAAAATTGAAAAAATCAATTAATTTTTTTTAGAAACGGTTAAAATCTCTAAAATTAAAATATGTTATAGCTCTTACCTTACTGATCAAAAGTCTCCATAGACACGAAACTCTAAGTGCAATAGTTTTTTTGCTAGAGCTCATTGATATTGAAAATTCCTAGTTTTTTTTTAGATATAACTTCTGAACAAAAAATAATATTGGTTACTAAAACATAAATTCTTAAAATAACCTATACTTTGTTTTTATATCAGTGTCGTCCCCAAAATTAGTATTTTTTTTGTTATAGATTAGCTGCTAAATTAATATGCCGTTGCTCAGATCACGTGTTACTTACTTACTTCTTTAGTTTAATTTAATCAGTGAAGTTAAAAAAATATATTTCAGTTTCATTTTATGAGTACGCTACTGATATCTTTTTTATTGAATGGGATGGTCTCACACAACAACTGATCCATATTGCGTTTTGTCATCTGTACTAGATATTTTATTAACATGATTAACTTAGTAATATATTTCTTAAAAAGTATAACATTATTAAAATATTATTTTAAGTTACATTTTTTGAAATACAGTAACATGACAAGTGCAATTTTGGGTTAACGGATTATTGCATAAAACCATTTATCAAAGTACCGGTGAATTTAATATCTTTTTACAAGAAATAGGGTTTTAGAATAAATATGTTTAAAAACTCATCAGATCAGTTTATTTATGCTTTAGAATTTCGACGGACTATTTAATAAAAGTGTTTAAAGACTTTTTAAGTATAAAGGTGAATTTTTTATTTAAAATTCATGCTTTATTTAGTCGTATTTTTGGGTAAGATGCAAAAACAGAAGGTAAAGGTAATAAAATTGTCGGCAAAATCCGTGCAAAGTATATGATGTTTAAAAGGGATAATCCTCTTAGGTAGATTTATTTATTATTTGGTCACATGTGAGAAGTATACAAGTTCAAACAGTACCGGCTGAAGTAACAAGGCGAGTAACCTCCCAGGTGTTACTTTATTTTTTTAATTATTTTTTTTATTTTAAGTTATTAAGATTAAAATTAAATTAAAAATTGAAAAAATAAAATAACACCTGGGAGGTTACTGTTTGTACTTTTGAATGAATTTTAAATCAAAAATTCAAATCAAAAGTTTAAAAAGTCTTTTAAACACTTTTGAGGATGCTATTAAATATTCCGTCAAAATTCAAAAGCATAAATAAACTGATCTGATGACTTTTTGAACATACTTATTCTAAAAGCCTATTTCTTGTAAAAAGATATTAAATTCACTGGCACTTAGGTAAATGGTTTTATGCAATAATCCGTTGTTATGTTACTGTACTCAAAAAAATTTAACTTAAAATATCATATTAATAATGTTTTACTTTTTAATAAATATATTACTACGTTAATATTTATGTTAACAAAATACTACAGATGGAAAAACCCAATGC
>OY294047.1:20486099-20566461 GCA_958510825.1 Brachypterus glaber | reverse complement strand
AAAAAAATAAATTGATTTTTTCATTTTTTTTGTCTATTTCCTTACAAAACTTTTTTGTGTATTAAAAAAAAATGTAATAATAAATCATTTCTAGATTTTTACGGAAGTATTGTACCCTATATAAGTGAAAAAGCTCTAAATCTATCTTTACTTTTTAAGCAGTAGCGTACGTAAAAAATGCAACTTTTTAAATAAAATATAAACTTAGGATACCACAGCTCAAATCATGTAAAGCAAAGTCCCGCAACGTTATTTACAACTTCAAACTTTCACAAAAGTCATTGGCGTCCAAGAAAATATATAAAAATTATATGAAAAAAATTAAACCTCCTTTTCAGACGGTTTTTTTGGTGTAAGTCCCATCTCAATATCTTTTTTCGTTAATGAGTTATGTTGGGGAAATATTATTGTGTCGCTACTTGGTCCGCTTTACTTGGGTTTGTAAGCTAAGTATGCGCGACCTACCATATATATAACCTTGTGTCAAGGGTCAGTTCTAACTTAGCCATCGTAGAACGTACGACACATTTTTCGGTGAATAAAACTCGCAACGGACCGCTTGACAACCGCGGCCTACCTGTGCTATTTATTTCTTTATGTGTATAATATAAACCCCTACAACATTATCGCGTGTAAGAAACGGCTACAAGTCTGGACCTAAAGGTAAGATTTGTACCTTTCGACACCCTTAATTTAGAACCAACCCTTAATACAGTCCATTTAATACAATCGCATCCATTCTATTCCAAAGGGAAACTTCTGGAAAAAACATTTGGTCCTTCTTCGCTGATTGAAAATCCTGGATTCGGCTACTTCGTCGAATCAAGGATGCGCTATAGTAGAGTTTTGCTTTTATTTTGCCTAAATAGTAGTTTTTTTCGTAAGTAAATAGGACGAATAATTCGCTGTTTTAAATTTAGTATTTATTTATTTATTTTATTTATTTATTTACGGAAGAACCTTTTTACAATAATAATATTTGTTTGTACATAATCAAAAAAAATCACCATATATAATACAAGAAATATATCACAAAATATATTTTATTTTATTTTTAAATCTAACTAGAGAAAAACTAAAAATATCACACTCATCATTTATAGTATTATTAACCATATTGACCATTCTACATATAGAGGAATGCATGCCGTAATTGGTGCGGTGATATGCGTTATTTAAAGTTTTTGAACATCTTAAGTTAAAAGGAGGAACATAAATTAATAACAATGAAAGGATATGAGGACAGTCTATAACAAAGTTTAGTACTTTATATATGAACATAATATCATAGTAATGTCGGCGCTTTTCTAAACTAGGCAAAGAAAAATAATTCAAAAGGTCCAACATATTATTTCTTGAATAATCAATTTGACTTTTAAAGCCTAGGTATTTCAAAAATTTATCCTGTATATGTTCTATCCTAGTAACATGTGTAATGTAACTGGGTGACCATATACTAGAACCATATTCAAGACCAGAACGCACTAAACTATTATATAGAGTTGTAATACAACGCAAATTTGTGAAATCACGTGTATTTCTTTTTATAAAGCCCAAAATCTTATTTGACTTTGCAACTACTTTATCGATATGCATAATATAATTTAATTTGGAATCCAAATAAATGCCTAAATCTTTAAACATTTCAACTCTATCAATGGGAATATTATTAATAAAATATTGACTATATGTAGGTTTCAGTTTTTTTGTGAATGTCATTGACTTGCACTTAGATATGTTTAAGGAAAGACCATTAGCCGCACACCAATCACAAAACAAATTTAAATCACTTTGTAGATCGACCCTATCACTGTCATTCGCAATGACCCTAAAAAATTTGCAGTCATCAGCGAACAGCAGAAATAAGACATTTAGAATGACAGTTTTAAGGTCATTGATAAATAACAAAAACAAGACCGGCCCCAGATGTGTACACTGACCAACTCCTGACGTTACACTTATCAAAAAAGATATAAAACCACTCAAACTGACAAATTGTTTACGATCAGAACATAGAAGAGATGCATGATAAAAGAGGGCCTTTAATATTATAAAAGTGTTCTAATTTTAATAAAAGCAAGTCAATTGATACGCTATCAAAGGCTTTTTGTAAGTCAGTGTAAATACATTCAAGAATCTGGCCATTTTCAAAAGCAGTTGTAATTAAATTTGTAAACAGTAGTAAATTGGTTTCTGTAGACCTACTAGATAAAAAACCGTGTTGCTCATCAATGATCACAGAACGTACGTGTAGCATTATTCTTTTTGATATTATAAAGTCAAGCATTTTCGCAAAGTTTGAATTTATGCATATCGGGCGATAGTTGCAAACGTCCGACCCTGAATTCGATTTATGGACAGGAATGATTTTGGAGATCTTCCATGTATCTGAAAAGACTCCATTTTTTATACATAAATTAAACAGAATTTTTAATGGTGTGATTAAACTGGGACATTTTTTAATAAATAAACCAGGAATAGCATCTGGACCCGAAGTGTTATTGTTACTTAGTTTAGATATAGCCTCGACAATATCTGATTCAGTTATATCAAAAAAGTAAAAATTATCCAAGTTTGTGACGTAATCTGAGGATAAAATTTTAATATTTGATGTACTATAGGTATCTTGAAAAAAGGTTGCAAAGGCATTACATATATCCTGACCACCTGTAAAACTATTATTTTGAAAGTTAACAGAATTTGGAACATTCATATCTGTTTTTACGGATTTTATATAATCCCAAAATTGTTTTGGTTCGTCTATAATATTGTTTTGAGTGTTTGCTATAAACGTCTCATAATCTAATTTAAGCTGGTTTTCAACGTTTGTTCTTAGATTTGAAAATGCGTAAGAGTCATTCGGAGAACCCGTACGTTTAAAGCTTTTATGAGCCTCTTTTTTTTGGAATATAAGCTTTTGAGTATTTTTCTGCACCCAGTTGGGAAAAGTAAACTTTAGGAACAAGTTTTTCGAATGTACTATTAAGAAAATTATAAAATTGGTTTACACCTTCGTTTATAGATAAATTGGAAATAAACTTCCAGTTATGATTATAAAATATATCATTTATAGCATCAAAATTAGATTTTCTAAAATTATAAGATAAAATATTATTTTTTGGCATTTTAATAAAATTTAATCCTGAGATAGTTATTTCCAGTGCGGGGTGGTTAGTATCTATTTTAACTAGAGGTGTAGATTTTTTAACCTGAACATGTTTATTACAAAAAATTAAATCAAGATATCTATCATTTATATTTGGTATTGAGTTGAATTGAGCTAAACCTAGATATTGCATGAAATCACAAACTGTAGTTTCAATTTGGGAAGTGGGATTAACGGGAATGCACCTTTCTGATGTAAATGACCAAGATAGGTTGGGCAAATTATAGTCGCCTATAATACAAAAAACGTCATCAACATAACGATTTTGAACTTCTTCTAAACGCTAAAGGTGACCTTCATATACTCTCACTGGTGAGCTAGGGGGGATATAGACAGCCCCAATTATAATGTTTAAATTTTTTAATTTTACTTTTACCCAGAGTTCTTCCAGGGGATTATTTTCACTTATAATTTCACTAGAAAGTAGCGATTTTTTTATCGCTATTAGGGAACCTCCACCACGATTTTTGTCGCTCGTCTCTATTGTCGAAATAGTTATTGCTGCACAAATAATTGTATACTCCTAGTTTGTTTGTTTGTTTGTTTTTAACCTCGTACTATTCTACTTAATTAAGCATCCCCTAAGTCCAGGACTTGTGTGGGCTAGTAGTAGAGGGAACCACCGGCTTTAATTGACTTTCGAACCAATATATCTAGGGAGTACGCCTTCGCCAAATTTCAATTATTATTAACTGAAAAAGGCAATCGGCGCCAGTGAGGTTTGAACTCACGATCATTAGATCAGTGTCAGGCTATATCGATGCCATTGACCACTGAGCTAAATCTCCCAGTATTTCAGTTGTTTTTTTTTCGTTGTTTTTTTGCTTAAATGTCGTGTATAAAAATTAATATCTGCATTGGGAAATTAATTTATTAACAATTAATTTGGTACGTTTTGAAAAAACTTTTTTTGTTTGTTGTTTGAAGTTTCTTTTTATAGCTGTAGGATCAGCTGTGTGTATTAAAAATAACACTGTAGTATTTTACGGATTATTTTAGTAAAATTTAAAAATATTTGTTGTTTTTTTTCGAGAATATTTAAATAAATGGTTAAATATAGTAGTAGTAGGTATATAGTTTTTTCTTTGCACTTTGGCTTACTTTATAAGCATAAATAGTGATTTTAAAACGTTTTGCTTTGTCAGTTTTTTTGCTTATTTTGAGTTATAAATTAAATTAAAATGTCCGAATACGATATAGCCGTACATAGAAGGCTTCAAGTCATGGAACTTATGAGCCGTATTCAAGTACAAGCAGATTTGGCACTTGGCGATTCTACAAAACTTGAAATATTTAAGGTGATATAAATCTCTGGATCCTAGATATGCAAATTTGCAAAAGTTGTCGGACGAATTGACGTATGACTATTCAGTCGGAGATTTAGTGAAACGACTAGAAAAACGAATTTGTCTAGAGAAAATGATTTACAAAAGCATGTCGATGTTATGTACTGGTCAGTTCAAGAGAGTTATATAAAACTTTTTGGTAGTAATAGTGATATAAATCTCTGGATCCTACATATGCAAATTTGCAAAAGTTGTCGGACGAATTGACTTGTATGACTATTCAGTCGGAGATTTAGTGAAACGACTAGAAAAACGAATTTGTCTAGAGAAAATGATTTACAAAAGCAAGTCGATGCTATGTACTGGTCAGTTCAAGAGAGTAATATAAAACTTTTTGGTAATAATAGTGATAGCACAAGAAATACTTTTCAAAATAATAACAATGTTAAATTGCCAAAGATTAATATGCCTTCCTTTGAAGGCGAATTAAAAAATTGGTCCTATTTCATATCTAGTTTTGAAAATTTAGTCTTTCTGGGCCACCGTTGCACAGTAGTTTCTTCGGGACCAAAGACATTTGGAAAAAAAAGTTTTTTTCTTTAATTTTGGTATAAACTATACACCTTGGCATTGCTAAATGATTGGGCTATAAGGTGTTGTAAATATTTTTGCATAATTTTTTTTGCTAGTAACAGAGCCCTAAGCTTCAACTTTTTAACTTTTACGGTTTTCGCAAAAAGAGGAGCCCAATGTTTCAAGTAGTATAACTTTTTGTCAAAGGAATGAATTTAAACAAATGTTAAAAAAATATATTCTTTTAACTATTCTAGACATTTTGATGTATAAAAAACCTAATTTTTCTTTTTTCTTAAACCTAAAAATATACACTGAAAAAAAGTATTTTAATATTATAAATTTATTTTAAACATAGAGGTTTCGTTGTTATCGAAGCTTGCCGAAGTGGGCTAATTTGCATTTTTTTATACATTAGGGTATCCAGAGCAATGTCCCAAAATATTACGTACTACTTCGTCCTACTTTGAAAGTTATTATAAATAAACCTTAGTAATGCACTTTTAATTTTTTTAAATAATGTGGTAATTATGATATATTAATAATAATTTAGATAATATTAATAATCTAAAACTGGTTTATACTTTATTAATAGGTAAATAATACCCCGTGTAACTAGATTAAGAATACTATTAAAGGGATTAACCATTTAATGGTGATTATTAGGATTACGATGAAGGGGTTTTCAACAAAAAAATAACCTGATTGGTTGGATTAAAAAAATAGTTTAGGTACCTTTATAAATAAAAATAATTATTTATTATTATCACTAAGTTACTAGCTATAGAGTGATAAAGTTTATTATTGAGGAAATTAGAGTTGGAAGAAAATTATTATGTGCTATTTTACTTACATCTTCGCCTAAAAACAGTTTAGTTGTATCTAGTTTTATAAAACATAAATTTAAATTAAATGACTATGCTTTTAATATGGTTAAAGAAGATATAAAAAAAACGTTTTATCCTCAGTTTATGTCCAAGTGGAGAAGTATTAGTTATATAAAAGAAAAGTTTAAAAGTAAGTATGCCTAATGGATGAAAGAAGATTATGTACTATATTTTAGAAAAAAAGACAGAAGTAATGATATACTACCCTCTTATTTACAAATATTAAACGTCAAAAGTACAAATAAACATGCAGTCGTTACTAGACCATACTTCTAAACGACTTTTGGACACTATAGATTTATCAAAAATTAAAACGTCTCTGACAGCAATTTATAAATGGGGTTGTGATGGTGCATCAGGTCAAAGTAATTATAAACAAAAATCATCGGATCCCAAATTTAAAGATGGAGGTATATTGATGACATCTTTAGTACCTATATAACTAAAAGACGGGGATACTATTATTTGGAATAATAAACATGCATCATCTACAAAATATTGCATTTGTAAAGTAGACTCCAGAAGAAACTAAAAAAATAGAGGATAATATCAATAATTAAATTAGTCAATTAAAAAGCACCAAAGTAGCTACTGAAACAAAAAAAATTAATATAAATCATAAATTATTATTTATGGTATATGGTAAAGTATGAAAAACACTTCCTCCGCAACGTGTTACATATGTCATTGCAAATCACATATAAATAATTTGAACTTGTTTAAAAATATTACTTCAGATAAGGACAGTTACAAGTTCGGCTTGTCTCCTTTACACTGCCTTATTAGAACTTTTGAATGCTTAGTTCATTTAAGTTATAAACATTAAGAAAAAAAATCGTTCGAGATATAAACGAAAAACTAATAGTAAGAAATAGAAAACGAGAAATTCAAAATAAATTTAAAACAGAAATGGGGCTTCTCGTAGATATCCCGAAACGGGGTGCTGGCACTAGTAATGATGGTAATACTGCTAGAAGATTTTTCAAAAATCCTAAACTGTCAGCTGAAATAACTGGAGTTAATGAAAATCTTATTAAAAGATTTTCTGTAATTCTTCAAGCTTTAACAAGTTGCCAAAAGATTAATGTTAAATTTTTTAAAAAGTATTGCTTGGAAACATCAAAAGAATTTGTAAGACTATACAAGTGGTATGCTATGCCAGTTACAGTACATAAGTTATTAATACACAGTAGTGAAATCATAGAACACTTTTCGATTATTCCTATAGCTGAGGATGCCCAAGAATCAAGGAACCAAGATTTTAAGAAGTTTAGGGAAAATCATACCAGAAAATGTTCTAGAAAATTAACGATTTTAAAAACTTTTCTAATTCTCTCGCGATGATATACAAGTTGCTCCAAATAATTCGTATATTTATATTAAAGTTAGTTCTTTTAAATAGCAAATGTGATACCGTTTGGTAGACAAAAATAAACTGTGTAAAGTGTGCTAATAACTATTAATAAGTGATTTAAGCCTATTAAATAACAGTAATAAAGACAATAGTAAACAATATGATAAGAACATAAACAGATAAGAGACTTTTATACATATAGGGGAGACCTGACAAACTTTTTTTTTCGTAACTTTAATTTTTGAAATTTAATAATTATCTATTTGAAAATGAACATGTGTATGTGCTTGGGATGCAAAAAAGTAACAAATAATTATACATGCATAAGCTGTAATAAAATATTTCATAAAGCATGTACAAATACAAAATCTTATGTAGTAAAACTTGCTCTAATAAGCAAAGCAATAAAAGTGAAGAACAATCAATGGACTTAAATCAAAGCAAGAGTTAAGTGAAGAATTAAGCTATAGAACTACTCAAATTGACAAAATAGAGCGCGCATCGGAACTTTTTAAAATGGAATCATTTGATTCAGAAGAAAAGCTTAGTAAAGGAAATTGAAGTTCAAAAAAACATAATTGAAAACTTAAACACTAAACTAAACCAAATTAATACAAAACACGCCAACCAACTAAAAATAGAAAGTGAAGCAAATGAAAAATTAAGAGAAAAAATTAAAAATCTAAAATTACTGAAACAAACAAATGACGTACCAAATGAAAAATTAACTAAGAAATTGGAAAATAAATGTAAGAACTATTTGGAAAAGACGAGAGAATTAAATACTTATTCTAACGATATTATTAGACTTTCAATAAAAAATATGGAAAAAAAGCTAGAAGAACGAAATGCTGTATTTAACTCAAATCTAAAACAAATCGAATTAGCAAATGTAAAAATAAATGAATTAAAAAGATTAAATGAAGTTTGGCAAGATAAAATGAACAAATTAAAACCAAAAGTAACAAAACCCGATAATTTGACAAGTAAAAATAAAAACAAAATCCTGATTCTTAGTGATGATGAAGGAAAGGGTTTAAACTCAGCCTTAAGAAGTATTATGCCAAATTATGAAATGTTTCCATTATTAAGCCAGGAGCGCTTATGGAGGATGTTATCAAGAACATTAAGCAGGTGACAAAGGATTTTACAAACCAAGATTTTATAATAATTATCGCAGGCAAAAATAATTTTGGAAAAGGGAAATATCCACTATTTAAAAATATTTGCGCTGAGATAAAAGACAACTATGAAAAAAATATTTTATTATCCTCAGTTAAATATACGAACAATGGAAACATCAATAAACGTATACACAAATATAACGTTAAACTATATGAAGTTTTTAGTAAAGCAAACAAAATATATGGGGGAAAATTAAGCTATTTTAAACTAAATACCAATGAAAAACCTAACAAAAATATTGCTTCTAACATTAAAAATATTATTTCAAGTATGAAGTGTAAAAAAACATTAATCTTTATTAAATGCGAGGAAACAATTTTTCAACATACGATGGCCAAGCCAACTACAAGCACTACTATGATTGCAATTCAGGAAGAAGAGGCAAATGCGCCTGAAAAACAGGGACGACAAGTACAACGGGAAGAACAGAAGGAACGGGAATAGGAGCAACATAGGAAAAAACAACAGGAACAAGAACAGGAACAGGAGCTTTTGGAAATCAACATCTCCAACCGCACAAGTTCAAACATGTCAATACTTGACGAACTACGTGAAGCTGAATCCTGCTCAAGTCAAAATTTTCTCTATCCGCGCCTTTCGCAGCTAAGTCTAACAGAATAATTATGGACCAAGGTAAAAAGTGAAGACTTTTACACTTAAATATTGACAGTCTTTTAAATAAGGTCAGTTTTTTAGAGTTAGCATGTTTAGATTTATCCCCTACTTTTATATGTTTAAATGAGCATTATTTAAAAGAAGATAATATAAAAACTGTATGTATTCCAGACTATAGAATAGTGTCCTACTTTTGTCGCAAGATAATAAAAAAAAAGGAGGAACAGCGATCTATGTAAAAAATAATCTATTTAATCTCTGTAAAAAAATAAAATTTTGCACAGATATTTCTACTGAATTTAGCTTTGAATGTTCGGGGATAGTTTTTGATAAAACAACTGCAATAACTTTAGTCTATAGAGCACCAAAAAGTAATGAAAACATTTTTTTTAAGTATTTTATCATTATGCACGTATTTCTCAAAAAATTATTGTAATTTTATTATCTCAGGAGATCTAAATATACATTTTAAAGATAATAATGAAGATAATACAAAACAATTATTAGATCTTATAGAAAATTATAAATTAAAAACAGATTTAACAAGAATAGCGAGATATAAAAATAAGATTACCATGTCATGTATTGATTATATACTTACAACTGAAAATTTTAACGATAGTAAATGTTGCGTAATAAATTTGGGAATATCTGATCACATGGGGCTTTTCTATGAATGGAATACTCCGGGTATAGCAACTAAGCAAAATCTAAAAAAAAGTTATTTATAGCAGAAACATAAATGAAAATTCAATTATGGAATTCAATACATTATTTTATAAGAATCCTCCTAACACCGAAATGTGGGAAAATGAGAGCAACATATTTGAATCATTTTACTCTCATTTTACATATTATTTGAGGTTGCTTTTCCAAAAAGAAAAAAAATCATTAACATTAATTCGCTGGAAAAGTACAAAGTTAAATTTTCGCCAGACTTACTAATTGAATTAGACATTTTAAAAAGACTTGATTGGAATAGAAAAACTAGTATTAATAACATATTTGACGAAGATTATAAAAAACAAAATCTAACCTTAACAAAAAAATTGTCGCCATTAAACAAAAAAATATTGCAGATAAAATTAGTAACTCACAAAATAGAATGAAAACTCTTTGGGAAATAACAAATGAAAACTCGGAAAGATTAAATTATATGAACCAATTATCCTAAATATAAACTCTAAAATACTTGTAGAACCCAAAGAAGTTTAAAACTTATTCGGAAATCATTTTGCCACTGCAATAAAATCAAAAATATCCAAGTTAAATTTGCCTGAAAATATGTGCACTACTTACAATAAAGAAATTGTATCTTCGGTGTATTTTGCACCAGTAGACTCATATAAGGTTAATAGTATAATTAAAAGTTTAAAAAATAAAAATTCAACAGGTATAGATGAGGTCCCAACGAAAGTCTTGAAAAATTGTTCTAATGATATAGCGCCATACTTAGCCGAGATCATAAATAAGTCTGTACAACTAGGAAAATTTCCTGATACACTAAAAATTTCAAAAGTTGTACCAGTTTTTAAAAAAGGGGACCCTAAAAACATAGAAAATTAGAGGGCAGTATGTGTACTTAGTAATTTTTCAAAAATTATAGAAGGAGCGGTTTATGACCAAATAGTGGATATCTCAACAAGAATAATTTGTTTACAAAATCTCAGCACGGATTTAGAAAAGGTTTCTCCATTGAAACTGCATCAACTGAGTTAGTACAATGTATTTATGATCATATTAATGACGGATTCTATGTAATGGGGCTATTTTTTGATTTAAGTAGGGCTTTTGATACTCTAAAACCTCTAAAAATTCATAGGTACTAAGTTAGGTGCGATGGGTATAAGAGGGTGTATTAATCAGTGGCTAATTTCATATGTTAAAAACAGATTTTTAACGATAAAACTAGAAGAATTTCGGTCTGAACTCTTTAATATAGATATCGGAACACCCCAATGTACCCCCTGGGTCCTCTAATTTTTTTACTCTATGTAAACGACTTACCAGACCATATAAAAGAGGGAATTTCGTTTATATTTGCAGACGACAAAACTATTATAGTCGTAGGGTTAAGTAAAGATGAATTAATAAAAAGAATAGAACAGGTAATAAAAGGATTTATGGATTATTGTAATAAAAATCACCTGATTAACAATATTGATAAAACTGTAGCAATAGAATTTACCCCAACATTAATAAAACTGATATTAAACGAAATAAATTTACCTGAAATTAGATTACCAATAAGCCAAAGCACAAAATTTTTAGGAACAATAATAGACCATAAACTTAGTTTTAAAGAACATGTTAAACTTATCTGTAACAAGTTAAACAAAATTTTTTTTACGTTTCTTACATTAAGAACCTATTTAGATAAAAGTAATCTATTAAACATTTACTATTCCACTGTATACTCAGTTCTAAGTAATAATATTGTAGTTTGGGGACAATCTGTTGCATTCGGGAAAGTTTTTATAGTACAAACAAAATTTATTAGGTTAATTTTTAATCTTAAATATAACGAGACGTGCAGGGAGATATTTAAAGAAAAGGAAATACTTACGCTAGTTATAAAATACTTATATACATACACACACATTTGGAAAACTTTACAAGACATGAACAAATTAATTCATATGGCACTCGGAATAGAAATATTATTTGCTTAAATAAACCAAACCGAGAGTAATATAAAAAATCCCCCTTGTATGCTGGCAGTTATCTGTACAACTTGTTGCCAACGGATATAAAGAATTTACAAAAGCTGACTTTATACAAAAAGAAACTAAAATATTTTTTGATTACAAACTGTTTTTATACTTTAGATGAGTTTATTGAGAAACAAATGGCACTCTAGACCAAAACCCAAAACAAAAAAAACCTAAATAGTTTACAAATTATTATCTTCTTTTTATATATACTTTTTTTAAGGTTTATTTTATATAATGTAAATAACGGTATTTTTAAATTTTTAATTTTTACCATGTGTGTTTGTCTCATAATTTATTATTTTAAACAGTAATGTACCTATATTTATATTTATTTATGTACCAAATTTGACTTGACTATATGTATTTTATACATTTTTTTAAGACCAATAAATGAATTTGAACTTGAACTTGAATGAGGATTTGGTTCATAAACTCTTAATATCATCTGTCCCTTACATATCTAGTTTAAGAAATAACAATAATATAAAGGGTGTTGAATTATCAGACGATGTAAAAAAAAATACTAATTAAATAACGAACGTCACTGACTTATGCATTTTTATTTATAAAATGCAAAAAAATGTGATTATTAGTTAAAAAATATCTTAATTGGATTATTATGATTAGGATTGGATTATTAGCGAAGTTGTAACTGTTTAAAAATTATTAAATCCTTTGGACGTACGCTAATGGGTTTTTTATTTTGTTGTTTATAAAACCTAACAACTCTATCCCTTTTTATAATAAAAACTACTTATTTTAATGGAATTTAAATCTAAAATATCTATTTGTTTTTTTAAATGCAAGTTGTAGTACATTTTTAACCTTACAACGAACCCCACTGGAAATATTTTTTTAATTTGACTTAAGTTATTTAATCTATAGCTATATGGAATGATTTTGTAAAATTTTCATGAAAAAATCTTGCGGTATAAAAAAGTTATGGGTTGTTGATTATTTTTTGTCTAAAAAATACAGGTTTTGTTAAATTTACAAGCTTATAACGGACGGCATTGAAAATATTATTTTAATTTAAATTAGGTAATTTAATCTTTAACTATTTAAGATACTGTAGTAAAATTTTCATGAAGATATCTATAGTGAGAAAAAAGTTATGGGCCCGTGACCACTTTTTCATCCAAACGAACTACTGTGCGTTGGCTATCATACAGGCGGTATACCGCGGTACCGTTTTCCAATGCATCATATATAATTTGTTACAATAAATTGAGAAAAAAAATATGATAATAGAAGATTGCTATTAAATAGCTTTTGGCAAATTATTTGTGATTTTCCAGCAAGTGTTCCCGATAGCTCGACTGCCCTGATAAGCATGTAATGTAATATAATTAACGAAAATCTTGCATCCATGAATGCCTTAAACGAAGATACCTCGACTTGGACTTTTGTTTTGTGTGATATGGTTTTTAAGAAAATTCCTGATAGTCTTTGCGCACAATTCGAGGAAAAATTTAACGGTGAAGTTCCGACATTCGATGAGCTTAAAACGTTCTTGATGAGTCATGCAAAATCTTTAAAAACAGTTGAAACACTTTCGGTGAACAAATCAAGCAAAAATAGTAGTAGTAGTAGTAGTAGTAGTCAAAGTTCTAGTTCAAAAAATTCTAGCTCTCAAAGTTCGAGTTCGAAAAATTCTAGTTCTCAAAAATCTAGTTCACAAAAATCTAGTTCTCAAAAACCTAGTTTTTACAAAGCTAATGATAATTTTAATCGGTCGAATTATCAAAATAAGTTTTATAGCTCATCATATGTCGCGAATACAAACACAAATACCTCCTGCATGTTGTGCAAATCAAACCATGTGTTACAAAAATGCCCTTCGTTTATAGAATTGTCACCAAATAAACTGTATGACATTGCAAAACAGAGTCGTTTGTGTCTAAATTGTTTTAGTGCAGCTCATGGGGTAAAATCGTGTAACTCACCATATGCCTGCAGAAGTTGTCAACAAAGACACTTTGTTGCATTTTGATTCGTCAAAAAATGTCGTATCTTTTCACACTCGTGTGGAAAATGTTAGTTTGAAGCCTATCATTTTAGGTTCCAGGCATGTCGCGGTAAATAGTCAACCAGGGAATTTCCCAGATGTTCCAAGTAGTCCCATGTTCCAAGTAGTTCAGATGTCCCAAGTAGTTCAAATTTCCCAATTAGTTCAAATATCCCAAGTAGTTTATATATACCAGGTAGTTAATTTTTACCCAGTAGTTCATATGTACCAGGTAGTTCATATGTACCAAGTAGTTTAAATGGTCCAAGTAGTACAAATAGTTCAAAAGTAGATCATGTCGCTTTTAGTTCAACAACTTCTCAAAGCGGAAGTGTTTTGTTAGTAAAAACTTTAGTTCACATCGCTGACGCTAGGGGAGATTTTCAAGTTGTACGTGCAATGATAGATTCTGGAAGTTCGATATCGATAATATCGCAAAAGCACCTAAATTAATTGGTACCTTCTCGTAGTAGTTTTGCAGGTGCCGTTACGGGTATCAATTCGCAAGCTCCAGTTGTATCGAAAGGGGTCACGAAATTCGTAATTAAGTCTGTGCATGCGCAGAATTCTATTTTTACCATGACTGCAGTGGTTTTATCCTACTTGTCGCTGAATTTGCCTACAAGCACAGTCGATACTAGCTATATATCATACATTTCTTCGTTACAATTAGCAGATCCTAAGTTTAATATTCCGGCACCTATCGATTTGCTCATTGGAATGGATTTGTTTCCCTAAATTTTATTGTCAGGCCGCCGTGAAGGCCGGTAGCATGAACTCATAGCACTGGAAACGGATTCGGTTATGTTCTTAGGGGTAGAGTCAAGGCTGCGCCCTGTGACGTGACGTCACTCGTTATGTACATGACGTCATACGAGCATTTTGATTCGAGAGCTTTTTGGAAAATGGAGCAGGCACCCAACTCTCCAATTTTGACGCCGGAGGAATTGTTGTGTGAAAAGAAGTTTCAGGACTCTTGCAAGCGCAGCGACGATGGCCGCTATATAGTAGATTTTCCGTTTAAGGGTACAGATGTTAATATAGGAAATTCACCTAGTTCAGCCCTTAAACAATTTTATCGTTTAGAAAAACGTCTCGCAGCGAATAAGAAGTTATTTGTAGCATATTCTGTGGCGTTGCAAGAATATTTGGATAGTGGACATTTGGAGCTAGTTCCCTTAGGTAGTAGTAAAGGAAAATATTATTTATCGCATCACGGGGTAATAAAACCTTCGAGTACGTCCACGCGAGTACGCATAGTTTTTAATGGATCATCCGGATGCTTAGCTACGGGACTATCACCAAATGACGTCTTGTTAGCTGGACCAAAATTGCAGGTCAACCTTTTTGCTCTACTTCTTAAACTTCGTTTGTTTCTTTACGTCATTAATCCAGATATATCTAGAATGTATAATCAAATTCTTATAGCCCTACTGCACAGGGATTATTTGAGAATTTTTTCTAGCTTTGATCCAAAGATGCCACTGCAAGAGTATAGGCTGAAATTGGTCACTTTTGGGGTAACTTCTTCACCTTTTTAAGCTCTTAGGGTGATTAAGCAGTTGGTGATTGATGAAGGCAAAAATTATCCTTTAGCTGCGCAGGCGCTAGAAGAGGATACTTACGTCGACGACATTTTTTGTGGTAGTAGTATTTAGAAGGAGCTAAGCTTCTTCAAAACCAATTAATTTCGTTGCTTGAAAAAGCAAAATTTAAATTAAAAAATGGTGTAGTAACCAAACAAGTTTGTTACGGGATATACCTGTCTCAAAAAGTCCAAACAGAACACTACTTTTGATGTAGAAGAAGATTTTGTCAAACTGTTAGGTTTGTACTGGAATCTATCTTCAGGCTACTTTTCGTTTCGTGTTTTGCTATCAGATTCTAGTACTACAAAACTTTCGATACTATCTATATGGGATCCAATTGGGTTTAGTTGTAGTTTACAGCACATTAAGAATCCTTGGGTTCTTGGTGGGCAGTAATGTTGCGGAAATATTATTGTGTCGCTACTTGGTCCGCTTTACTTGGGTTTGAAAGCTAAGTATGCGCGACCTACTTTTAACCTTGTGTCAAGGGTCAGTTCTAACTTAGCTATCGTCGAATGCACGACACATTTTTCGGTAAATAAAACTCGCAAGGGACCGCGTGACAACCGCGGCCTACCTGTGCGTCCTTATTTATAATTACAAAATCAAACTACTATTTATTTCTTTATGTGTATAATATAAACCCCTACAAAATTATGGCGTGTAAGAAAAGGCTATAAGTCTGGACCTCCGTTTTCAGCCATTGGACATTGGGTTATATTCTCCACAGAAAGCCGACAACCAACCAAAGGTAAGATTTTTACCTTTCGACACCCTTAATTTAGAATCAACCCTTAATACAGTCCATTTAATACAATTGCGTCCATTCTATTTCAAAGGGAAACTAATATCAAAAAATATATTCAATTATTGCCAAGTTTAGAGGGCTGGGGAGGAAATCTATAAGACTTAGAGCTTTGTGCCCGTGAACACTATTTATCAGAAGGTTTAGTTCTATAACATACTAAAATTTTATCAATTTTAACCGGGGGCCAGAACCCATAAGGTTTGTGCGTGGTCCTTTGCATCTCAAAAATATTGGTTATATGCAATTTTATCGTAACCCACACGGCAAGAAATATTCCTGAAATATGTCAAAAATATAATATTGAAATATAATATATTTTGGTTATAATACTGAAATATTTCCGAAATATGCCAGTAATATGTCTGAAATATAGAAATGGCCGCAAATTTGTTTCAGTGAAATATCAGTTATGTTTCAGAAATATTTCAGAGATTTTACTGAAATATTTCAGACATATTACTGGAATGTTTTAGTAATATTACTGTTAAGTTTCAGTAATATTACTGTTAAGTTTCAAAAACATAATTGTAATCTATATAAAACATTTTACTAATCCTTAAAACGACTTTTGTTTGATTAACGCAGTCGTCCCTCCGAAGTGACTGATCGATTTCGTGCTTTTTAGCACTCTTCAGAGCCACATATCGGTAGTAGGGACAACTACGAAAATCAAATCCTTTCCATATATCTCTATATGGAGTTTAAAAATCGTTGTAAGGAAAAGCAAAAACAGCTAGCGACATCTACTGCTAAAAGCAGAGACTGGATAAACCTATCGACAGTCCAAAAAAGGAAGCAGTTATTGGTTTCAAGAACCTATTGCACGCTGTAGATAGGGGGCAGATTAATCAATGCCACGGTGTACATTGCCGCCAATTGAATCCTAAACGCTAGAAGGGCACCTTTTACAGTGGTATCTGAATTAATAAACTAAATTAAATTGTTTGATATTTGCAATAGGTTCTTGAAACCAATAACTGCTTCCTTTTTTGGACTGTCGATAGGTTTATACAGTCTCTGCTTTTAGCAGTAGATGTCGCTAGCTGTTTTTGCTTTTCCTTACAACGATTTTTAAACTCCATATAGAAATATATGGAAAGGATTTGATTTTCGTAGTTGTCCCTACTACCGATATGTGGCTCTGAAGAGTGCTAAAAATCACGAAATCGATCAGTCACTTCGGAGGGACGACTGCGTTAATCAAACAAAAGTCGTTTTAAGGATTAGTAAAATGTTTTATATAGATTTTTTAAATTTGTAAATATCAAACAATTTAATTTAGTTCATAATTGTAATGTTTCAGTAATAATACTATAACGTTTCAGAAATATTACTGTAATCTTTTAAACATATATATTTAAGCAGGTGCAGAGAGTTAAAAGTTTCATTCGCTTTAACTTCTTTTTTGTAGTAAAATGAATAATTTTTCAAATAAGAAAAATAACGGCCTAGTCTTGAAAAACAATTTTTATATTTAAACACGACGATCGTTTCGGATAAATTTATCCATTCTCAAGTGAGTCGTTCACTAAAATAAAACAAAAAATCAAAAAATTACATAAAGAAAAGAAATTGTTACAATTATTGTTAAAAAGTTAGTTTATGTTACTTAAAAATATAAAATTACTTACAATAAACATGTTCACGTCAAACAACATAAAACAAAAGTAAAGCACATATTTGTGATTTGTAAAAATCAAGATATCAATCACAATTTGAAAACATTAAAAGTAAAATAAATTAAAACTTTGATTATACAAAAATGTCAAAAAATTTATGAAGTGTTGGTAAGAATGAAAACTTTATCATAAAAAGCAGTGTTGCCGATGCTAAAATTATTTATTCGTCAACAAGGAAGGAAATGAGGGGGTTGGAATTCTTTGGGGTATTTAATTTATCATTTAAGGATAACAGATTTTTGTTTTTTGATAATCTACAAATTTCCAAATTTTCCAAAAAATCTAGTCTGGAACCCTTCCAGCAAGAGTGTAACAATTTAACTCCTGTATGAAAAACAAAAGTATGATTGTTGAATTTTAAATGTTTACCCAAACTAAATCTGGGTTTTAAATTTTCTTCAACGCGCGAACAGAGGGATCTTCCTGTTTGACCAACATATGAGCAATTACAGTTGTCGCAAAACAGTTGGTATACTCCACTGTTATCTAACATCTTGATATGTTATGGAAATTCATTTTAGTTAAGAAATGTTTATTTTCTATATGAATTTCCTCTCAAAATATTTTCCTGTCAATGTATGGTCTTTTTGAATTGCTCCGACATACATATTTTGTATTTTGTATGTATCGGGATATTTAGGTCGCGATATTTTAATTTTAAGTAGAGTCAGTTTAACTGAAAACCGTTCTTTTGCTAAGGAAATTTTTAGAGGGGTCACCGTCGGTGATCTATTTTTAAACCACGATATTTCCCTATAAAAGGCAAGATTTTTGTCCAGGACAGCACTTCTTGGTGTCTAGTAAGTTCGGTCAGTTAAACTTGCTCGTGAATAGTGTCAGTAGTGAATATGCAATTAAGTAAGTCTTGAACAATTATTTTCGTGCATTTAATTTTCGGAATGATTTAAATTGATTATTGTGGAGATTTTTCGGGTAAAACTTTTATTATGTTCGGGACTTAGAAATATTTTATTTATTCGAAATAAAATAAAATTAGTTCATGTTTTTATCAAGTGAAATAAAAAACTCTTTTCGGACTTGGGATTTTAAAATGACTTTTAAATAAATCTTTGGACTTAATAATTTTAATAAATCTTAAAATTGAATTTTAATACGGACGTAAATAAATAGTAAATTAAATTATATAATAAAAAGGTTTAGGTCTAAATAGTAACCGTGAAAGTTAAGTAATAAATATTTTTGCTATGAAGCCATTCTTCCGAAGACACTACGACACTTTATTTAATCGATTTAATTATATATCAACATTGTAACTTAGTGTAAGAATTATGGATATAGGAAAGAAAAATTGTCACCGTGGGATAACTCTTAATTTAAATATATATAATCTGCATTTTGAATAAACAAGCCTTTTTCTTTGAAACCTGTTAAACGAACCATAGATATTTTTCAGATAGAATATAATACGGTTTCTTAATAAAACCAGATGGTTAAATTTGTGTTAACACTCTCAAGTCAAGTGCTTAATAGTACAATAAACACTTGTCGGAATTCCCTTTCGAGAGATAGGTCCTCAAATTTAGGCGACCAGCTGCGAGAAATAATGTTTCTAAAATAATTATATAAATTATTTTATTTATAGATAAAGAATTAAAAAGTAAGAAAATCAGTATTATATCAATCTGAATTAATTTAGAAAAAAGAGATTTTATAGTAACAAGGGGTTTAAAAGAACAAGTTATGTTAAATTTGGATAAAATATAACTTAAGCTTGTAGAAATAGCCCCTAAATAAGTAAGTTTTATATATCTGCTTTTCAAAGGTTTTTTTAAATTAATATAAGCTAAGTTTCTAAGCTGAGAGTTAAGCTTAGAAACTTAGCTTATATTAATTTAAAAAAACCTTTGAAAAGCAGATATATAAAACTTACTTATTTAGGGGCTATTTCTACAAGCTTAAGTTATATTTTATCAAAATTTAACATAACTTGTTCTTTTATACCCCTTGTTACTATAAAATCTCTTTTTTCTAAATTAAAAGATAGTATTCAGATGTTAGATAACAGTGGAGTATACCAACTGTTTTGCTACAACTGTAATTGCTCATATGTTGGTCAAACAGGAAGATCCCTCCGTTCGCGCGTTGAAGAAAATTTAAAACCCAGATTTAGTTTGGGTAAACATTTAAAATTCAACAATCATAATTTTGTTTTTGATACAGGAGTTAAATTGTTACACTCTTGCTGGAAGGGTTCCAGACTAGATTTTTTGGAAAATTTGGAAATTTGTAGATTATCAAAAAACAAAAATCTGTTATCCTTGAATTATAAATTAAATACCCCAAAGAATTCCAACCCCCTCATTTCCTTTCTTGTTGACGAATAAATAATTTTAGCATCGGCAACACCGCTTTTTATGATAAAGTTTTCATTCTTACCAACACTTCATAAATTTTTCGACATTTTTGTATAATCAAAATTTTCATTTATTTTACTTTTAATGTTTTCAAATTGTGATTGATATCTTGATTTTTACAAATCACAAATATGTGCTTTACTTTTGTTTTATGTTGTTTGACGTGAACATGTTTATTGTAAGTAATTTTATATTTTTAAGTAACATAACCTAACTTTTTAACAATAATTGTAACAATTTCTATTCTTTATGTAATTTTTTGATTTTTTGGTTTATTTTAGTGGACGACTCACTTGAGAATGGATATATTTATCCGAAACGATCGTCGTGTTTAAATATAAAAATTGTTTTTCAAGACTAGACCGTTATTTTTCTTATTTGAAATATGGTTCTTGAACCGAAGAAGTTCTCAGACTTTATTAAGAATAATTTTTGTTATGTGGATAATAAAACGTGTTTGGCAAAACTTCATTAAAAATATTCATTTTACAATAAAAAGTAGTAAAAGTCAATAAAACTTTTAACTCCCTCTATTCAAAGTTAAATAATAACACTGTCCCACAGAGAAAATATACTTTTTTTCTGACATATCTTATCTTGAAGAATTTTTTCTTCTGATTTAAAATCTGTTTTCAGATTTCAGTTTTTATATACAGGGTGTTTTAGAAAAAAAAATTAAAATGTCTGTAGAATTCGCTTTTATAAATATTTTTAATCAAATTCGGGCCACTTATAAAAAAGGATGTGCTTTTATGACTTTGGAAGATTTTTTTAAATGTCGACCTCCATTTATTTTACACTGAAAATTTTTTTTTGCTGTCAAAATTTTAAAAGATGGATTTTTTTACGTTACCCATATTAACACATTCTCTATTTATCTGGCTTCATTTTACTTTTTGAATTTTTAATAAGGAGCTTCTAGAAGTGGCGCTACATTAATTCTCAGTGCTTCGTGTCGGAAAGTTTAACACCAATATGCATGGTAGGAGCACTCGAGCGTGTCGGAACAGTACATATGCCTTAAAACTAAATATGGCGCTTCTTTGCCGTGTTTATTTGTGTTAGAAAAATTATTTCTAACAGGTATATAAAAATATTTAATACTTTATTTCAGGTAATTCAGGTAATTACATTTAATTAGTTCGTTTATTTTATTATTCCATCAATCTATTTTCTAATCATCGTACAGAGTGATATTGGTAGACTGACAGTTTCGGGCCGCTGGCCCTCTTTAGTACCAAGAGTCAACTCTGCACGCTGATTAAAAAAACGTTTTTAGACTTTACTCGCAAAAGGAATATAGGGATTAGATTGATGTAGACTTGTGCGCCATCTATTTCTACATCTAGAAATAGATGGCGCACATATCAAAAAAAAGGTTGTTATTACTTTGAAATATAGGAATCTCCGCCGAGTAATAATTTGTTAGTAATTTGTAGGTTTGGATGAGGTCTCCTCGGGATCGTCTGGCTTCGAGAGTAGTTAGGTTCAACCGTTTCAGGGGGTATTTTGGTTACTTTTCTCTGAACCCCTTCAAGAAGATCAATGTCTTTTATGTAGTAGGGGCTCCAGACACTTTCTGCATATTCTAGAATAGGACGGACATGCGACTTGTATAGCTTTGCTATTGTAGCCGCCGAGAAATATCTATACCGAGATCTTTTTGTGTTTGAACTTCTTGAATTGGTTCATCGTTAACCATGTACCTTATTTGTGGATTATTTGGTCCCAGGTGTAATATGGTGCATTTGCTGGAATTAAGTGTCATTAGCCACAACTGAGCCCACCTTGTAATTTTCTTTATGTCATCCGCAAAGGAATCCGCATGAAGCAGAGGGTTGCAAAACATTTTGGCATCATCCGCGAAAAATAAAATGTAGGCGAGGATGTCCATGGCTAGGTCCGATATGTATAATAAAAATATCAAGGGACCAATTACGGATCCTTGTATCACACCGCTGAGTATGAACCGTATTTCTGAGAGCACCATTAAATTTGACTCTAAACCTTCTGTCTTTAAAAAATCCTGCAACCAATTCAACAGAAATACTCTAACTCCAAAATGATTCATCTTGAACCCTAAACGTTTATGTGGCACTTTGTCAAAGGCTTTTTCAAAGTCAAGATAACAAATGTCTGTAGGTATACCAAGGTCATGATTTTCTGTCCACTTGTTTACACAAGAAGGTTTGTCTCAACTGATCGTTTAGGTAGGAACCCGTATTGTGTAAGGGGGATTATTCTGTTGTTTAGTAGGAATTCTGTTAATTGTTTTACTATTATTTTCTCCAAACACTTGGATAGATTTGATGTCAAACTAATGGGACGGTAATTTTCTGGACGGTTTTTGTTCCCATGCTTATAGATGGGCACGACATGCGCGATTTTCCATTCTTCTGGAATATTGCCAGTGGTCATGCTGTTTTCCATTGCCAGGGACAAGGGTTCAGCAAGTACATCGACGCACTTTTGTAATAATTGGGCTGGTATACCATCAGGTCCAGGGCTGAAATCCTTTTTCAGTGTCCCAATCGTTCAGGAGTAAACATTATCTCTGTTATGGAGATTTCTGAATAAGTTGCTTCATTCATAGTAGGAAGCGGTCCATCTGGCTCTCGCGTAAAAACGCTTTCAAAATGCGTTGCAAATGCATATCATATCATCATATCTCCGTCGGTTTTTTTCAGAGGGATTTGACCACTATTAGATTTCAGAGTACGTTTAACATATCCATAAAATTTCTTAGATGATGAGGTGGCAATTTCGTTTTTATAACGTCTTCTGGCTTCTTCAATTTGCTTCTTTAGTCTATTATTGTGTTCCCTGAACAATGTGTAATTATCTAGCGTTCTATTCTTTACATACTTATCCCAAAGTTGTCTCTTCCTCTTGATAGCCTTGTACAATGTTTGGTCAATCCAGGGCTTTTGTGTATTATTGTGCGGAATGGTATGTAAATTTCTATTGCCTCCTTTATGGCTTTACAACACTGCTCCAGAGAAACATCTCTGTTGCTAAGCCGTTCCAGTAGGTACTGTTCAATGGGTTCATAATTGGCCTTCCAAAAGTTACGCTTACAGATCTTGTGGGTTCGTCTAGGGCTCAGTTTTAACTGCGTAGTGAAAAGAATTATTTTATTATTTATTTTTATTTTATTTATTTATTTATTTATTGATTGATTGAGCTTAACACATAGTCATGGAGAGTCCCAAATAAGCTTGTGGCTTGTGCTAGGGGCTCTCCATTAATTTTTTTACAATATTTCCAAATAGTATATGTTTAGGTTACAATAATTTCATCTGCAAACTTCATCCTTTCGGCTTCCCTCCATTTCTACATAAAGCTCTTTCCTTACGTATCATTCCAGCAATTCATTTCTCAATAATCTGATTATATTAACAGTACAATTTTGAATTTTTAAATTATTAAAAAATTATAGACGTTGACATTGACATTATGTTAGGTATTATTATTATTATTATTTCCATTTAGTATTTTACTTCTCAGCTAATAGCTGAAATACACCTATTCCTTATAGTTCTCAAGGGAATTAGGTTATTAGGAGTGGGAAGGGATTTCACCCTATCCAATCCATTTATTTAGGTAATTGTATTGTTTAAGAACTTTCTAACAATGTGGCATGATTGTAAGATTGCTATTCTTTGCAAGTTACAAACAATATGTTCTTCAATATCCAATTTTCCTAGATGTTTAACTAAATTTTTGACACAACTCCAATAGCAGATATAATAACTGGTACTATTGTGGTTTCCCGAACTTTCCATATATGCTGTAATTCAAGCGCCAGATTAATATATTTGTTTATTTTCTCTGTTTCTGTTTTAATTAGGTTTTGTGACAGTGGGCAATGCCCACTGGGCATCCTACGTCAATAATAAATGCTTTTCCATTGGATTTCTCAATCACCACAATGTCTGGCCGATTATGATCAACTGTATGGTCAGTTATGATAGGTATTTCCCAATATATGAGGGTTTCGTTAGACTCGAGTACTGCAGCAGGTTGTATAATAATATAATAATAATTTTATTGACAGATAACATATAACATAGTTGTCTGCATACATCGCCTAAGCTTCAAGCTTGTGTGCTATGCATGCAGAAAAAATACATTTATAATATAATATGTTATAACTACAATTTTAATATAGAGATAGATAGATAGTGAGATCAAAACAAAAGCAGGAAAAGACCGCATAAAAGAGTTAAAATGGAAATTCAAAAATAATAGATTCATCAAGAATAATATTTTTAACAATTTTCTTAAAACGGGAGAATTTTTCAACTATTTTTATGCTTTGAGGCAACTGATTGAAAAGTTTCGGGCCGGAGTAAAGTATAAATCTTTGTGTTAAACATTTTTTAAAAAACGGTACAGGCATATTGTTTACGCGTCTAGAATTGAATGGAAGGCAGCAAGGGATATTATTTTTAAAAGCCCAGAGAATACATTTATAAATATAATGCTTTTGAATATTAAAAACGTTGGCTTCCTTGTAAAGAAGATCAGTGCTAAATAGTTTTCTCTTGTGGAGAATGACTTTAAGTATTGTGTTTTGTATTGTTTGTAGAGTGACGACGGAGTTTTTGTGAGCTCCACCCCATATCGATATACAATAACTGACAACTGATTCAACTAGAGCCTTGTAAATAAGTAGTATATTATTTTTATCAAGCATATCTCTTAAAACAAAAAATTTAGGCAAAAGTTGTCTCAGTTTTTTGGTAAGGTAAATTACGTGTTCATCCCAGCGCAAATGTTGGTCAACTACCAAACCAAGGTATTTGATTTTATTAGTTTTACCTATCTTCGGACAAGAACATAAATTAAGGGTACAGTTGTCTTGGTGTATTAGCAACTGGTTAAAATTGGGCTGACCATTACTTTGCGCTGAAAAGGATATAAATTTACTTTTCTCAGTATTTAAGGTTAACTTACTTGATCTTAACCAGTTATTAACCTTAACGAGACCAGATTCTGACTTATGCATAACATTATCCCAAGAGTTATCAGAGAATACCATGGCTGTATCGTCAGCGAAAGACACAAGGTGACCATCAAAGTCTTTAATACTGGCCAAGGAATTTATGTAAATTAAAAACAAAATCGGTCCGAGTACAGTTCCCTGAGGTTTCCCATAATAATCTCAGTTTTACAGCTAAATTTGTCACCTATTTTTACCCTTTGAAATCTGTTACTTAAATAATTTTTTAGCAGGTTGAATGCAATCCCCCTGATCCCAAGGTCATAGAGCCTATCAAGAAGCTTATTGTGAGGCACTGTGTCAAAGGCCTTGGCTAAATCTAAAAATATGGCTATGCATTTTTTATCCGAATTAAGATTATCAATGATATAAGTAAAAAGATCCAGTATAGCATCTTCGGTACTCATTTTATTTCTGAAACCAAACTGTCTATCTGTCAAAATTTTATGCATAGTAAAAAATTTTATCAACCTATATTTGACACAGTGCTCAAATATCTTTGCAAGATTGCTAATCAGTGAAATAGGCCTGTAATTGTTGGGATCAGTGGGATCACCCGCTTTATGTATAGGGACTACAATGGATTCTTTCCATTGACGAGGGACTATACCTGTTATTAAAACTAAGTTTATTATGTGGAGTAGGGGTTCTGAAATGAAAGCATGTATTCTTTTTATTAAAAAGTTTGATAAATTGTCTGGACCCGGCGCCGATTTATTCCTAAGTTTACCGATTATGCGAATAAGCTCGTTGTCAGTTATTGGATCCAAAAAAATTGATTGCTCCACTCTTTTTCTTTCATAAATGTCATCTTCAAGCATATCACTATTCTCAATCTTTTCAGCCATAACCTCCCCAATATTAATAAAATATTTGTTAAAAATATTCGCTTTTTCTACGTTGTCCCTTGTTGACTTACCACCGTTTTTAATAGATATGTTTGATATATCTTTTTTACGTTTACATGTGTTAGTCGCAGTGTTTATAAATTCCCAGACCTTTTTTTGGTTACCTTTGACTTCAATGAACTTGTTTTTATAATAATTATTTTTTGTAGATTTTATTAAACTGTTGACATAGTTTCTATATACCCTGAATTCGTCACTTAGCTGCATATTATTGTTTTTTAGAGTTTGTTTTTTAAGTTTATCTCTATGGCGAATAGCGTTGATAAGATCTTGGGTGATCCAAGGTTTTAGCTTCTTGGAGTCGGTTTTAGAAAAATTTACTTTTTTAGAAGAATTTAAAATAAAATTATTGATTTTTTCCGTGAAAATATTTAATGCTTCTTGACTATTGTTTTTATTTAATACTTCCGCCCAAGATTCAAATTGAAGAAACTCGTTGAGTTTTTTGTAATTTATAACAGTTTGAAAAGTAGAGGGATTACAATTAGAATAGGGATTATCAGAAAGAATTGCTAAAACTGTACTATAGTGATCACTTAAAGTAGTATGTACAACAGCTGAGTCTATTTTAAATGTTGATTTATTAGAAACAAATATATGGTCTATGATAGACTTAGATTGACTTCGAGTTATTTCGTTTATATATGATTCGTAGCCGTTCTTATTTAGTATATCAAGGTACTCGCTAACCTCAGTGTTTTGTGGCTTCTCTAAATTAATATTGATATCACCCAAAAAGATCTCTATTTTATTCCTAGACATGTTTTGCAGAAAATTTTCTAAATCCTCGGTATATTTATCAACATCAATAGAGGGAAGCCTATATGAGGCAAGAATACCAATGCTAATTTCGTTGTAGTCAAAGGTAGCACGTAATAATTTGGTTTCTCGAAAATTTATAATATCTACTTTGGCAGATAAATTATTTTTTAAATACATAATAATGCCGTCATTTTGGTTTTTCCTAGAATCACTGTAAAAAATTTCAAAGTTAGGAATATTGAAAACACTTACATCATTCAGTTGCCAAGTTTCTGATAGCACAATAACATCAACTTTATCTATTATTTGATTTAGATAAACTAATAGTTCATCAAAATTTGCTTGAATACTTCTTACATTAAAGTGAAGGCAAATTAAACCGACCCTTTCCTCTATACACTCACCCAGCTTCTCACATACAGTTGTCTTGATCTCACTAATATCCAATAAATTAATTAACTCATTTGACATACACAAATAAACTGAAAATCTCTTAAGAAAAGAATTAAAAAAAAAATAAACTAAATGTCTTTATACATTTCATTTCATCGCCAAAATCGAATCATTTTAAGTATTTAAGTTGCTTCTTCATTATTTTCCCTATCTAGTTTGTATTTATTTATATCCATCGCATTATGTAATACTATTTTTTGGTTGTTTAATTTTAAGTATATTTTCCCATTCATGTACCAAACGTCTTTTTTCCCAAATTTCTCAATTGCAGCCTTTAGAACATTAAGTTTTTCTTTTGTTAAATCGTCCATTATTGAAATTCTACTTCCTTTTAATTTTCTTCGATTTTCCATTATAATTTTCTTATCTGATTCGAGTTTAAATTTAAGAAAAATAGCTCTATTGGTATTGTTATTAGGTTTCCCAATACGGTATGCGCATTCTATGTTTTCCTGAGAAAATTCTAGTTTTGTAACATTTTTAATTGTTGCAATTAGACTAGACTCGTTTCTATTTTCCGGTATTCCATATATTCTTATATTTTTCCTTCTAGAATGTTGTTCCATGCTATCAATTCTGGATTTTAAAACGATATTTTCCTCTGTTAGAATTTTTATTTTGTTTTCATGTTCTTCATGCTTTTTTGTACAGTTGAGTTTTTCTGCGACCTTCGTCGCGATATTTGTAAGTAAATTATCGTTTTGAAATGCTTCGTTGATGGCTTCCTGAATTAAATCCTTTATATCTTTTCTCATAGCCTGCGTAAGAACCATGTTTATAGCAGGAATAACGCACGGCACTTTAGCACTATTACAAACTAAGTTCCTTATTTTTTAACAGTAGATTTACACAACTTTTATGCACTTTTATACGGAGCGATGTGAAATGTGTTTTATTCACAGAACACCATCTATCTAAATCTTATAATATGGCGCTGGATTCTCAATAAGTCTATATTTTTTTTCCAGAATGTATCAGTTTTGCTATCTGATTGTGCCTACTTAGATATTCATTGCTGGCTAATGTTGAGCATCCAGCTACAATATGGTCTATTGTCTCCCCTCGTCGATGACATTTTCTACACATATCTACTATGTTTTCTTTCAGAATGTGCTTTTCGTAATTTCGAGTTCTTATTACCCCATCCTGTATAGCTATCATAAAACCTTCGGTTTCAGTATGGAGGTGTCCCTGTTCTAACCACTGAAGTGACAACTCTTTATTTATTTCATCCATCTCTAATATTTTGGGATATTTACCATGTAAACTTTTTTCCTTCCATGATATACGTAGGTCTTGCTCGTTACTACCAATATTATTTTCCATACTTCCCAAATTAAGTTGGCTATAGTTATTATCAGCTTGGCAAATTGCTTTGATAGTAGCATCGTTACTATTTAGAAAGTACTCTCTTAAGGACTGTTCTTGTTTCCAACATTGACTACTTATATCAATAAGTCCTCTGCCACCTTCAATTCTGGAAAGATATACTCGTTTCACTGCAGATTTTGGATGGTGAAAACGGAACTTAGTTAACAGCCGTCTAGTCATCCTATTAAGTTCATCCAAGTCAGCTTTCGAATATTTTATTATTATTATTATTATTATTATTATTATTATTTTTTTAACGCAAAGCATCTGCTGGTCAGACCTCGCTCGTATCTCCGACTTTACGAGCAGGTGAGCCAGCAAAACCAATGACTACTCCACACACCGTGAGGTAGGTAATTATTGGGTCCGATTGTCATGCGCTCTGAGTATATTCAGTGATCCCAGAATAACGGCCTTCCGTATATTTCCGGATAAGAGCTCTGCTCTTTTGGAGCATGCCGGTATGGTCTTAAGTGGAGAGAGAAATGTTTGCCTTCTACCACCAAGAGAACCAATAATGAGGACCACAAGCTTAACAGAATAACCCGGGTTGAGCCTACGGAGTTCGAAAAGCAGGTCTTGATATTTCGTCCGTTTTTCCTCCTCTTTTAAGACTATGTTCGTTTCGGCAGGAGCCGAGAATTCAATAACGAACATTGTCTTAAGATTTTTATCGAGGAGGACTACATCAGGCTTATTGAATCTTATTTGCCTGAGGGTGGTGAATGAGTAGTTCCAATAAATTCGGCACCTCTCATTCTCCACAACGGACTCAATATCGTCTGGAGCATAGGGCAGTACGGGTGTATCGTCAATACCGTACGAGTGCCTTAGGTGAAAGTAAAGCACCCGCAAGGCCGCGTTATGTCGTCGTATATAGGCGGAGACGGCATAAGTCGAGCACGCTGACAGTAAGTGCATCAAAGTCTCCGGCACCTTTCGACACGCCCTGCAACTTGTGTCAAGGACCTCTATACCCATAACGCGACTACGATAGACTAGGGTGTTAAATACACCATCTTGGCACGCTATTATAAATCCCTCAGTCTCTGACCTTAACCCACTAGAGTATAAAAATGCGAAAGTCAATCGTTTGGATAAGCCAATGTTTTCGACAGCCTTGAAATAGAGACCGTGCATCGGCTTATCCACATGTGCTTGCAGAAGTCGCATGGCTTCTGCAGACTTGACTTGGGCTTTTAATGGAGAAGGATCCAATTCGGTTAACGAATTCTGAATCCTCATTTGGATGTCAAAGGTGAGACCGAGTTCATTGGCGGCTTTCGTAGCTGCCCTAAATAAAAATGCTCCAACCCCCACTTTTTCAAGATTACAAACCATGCGAAGCAGGTGATTCGAACTCCTGATCACCTTACAGGCTCCATCCAGGACTATTCTGTCGTGTAAACACTCCAATCCCAAGAGTCCACGACCACCCTGATAACGAGGGATGTAAAGTCGTGGAACGGACGATTTTGGATGATGGCTTCGATAAAGGTTTATCGAAGCCTTCACCTTCACCTTTATAATTATTATTATTATTATTATTGTTATTGTTATTGTTATTGTTATTGTTATTGTTATTGTTATTGTTATTGTTATTGTTATTGTTATTGTTATTGTTATTGTTATTGTTATTGTTATTGTTATTGTTATTGTTATTGTTATTGTTATTGTTATTGTTATTGTTATTGTTATTGTTATTGTTATTGTTATTGTTATTGTTATTGTTATTGTTATTGTTATTGTTATTGTTATTGTTATTGTTATTGTTATTGTTATTGTTATTGTTATTGTTATTGTTATTGTTATTGTTATTGTTATTGTTATTGTTATTGTTATTGTTATTGTTATTGTTATTGTTATTGTTATTGTTATTGTTATTGTTATTGTTATTGTTATTGTTATTGTTATTGTTATTGTTATTGTTATTGTTATTGTTATTGTTATTGTTATTGTTATTGTTATTGTTATTGTTATTGTTATTGTTATTGTTATTGTTATTGTTATTGTTATTGTTATTGTTATTGTTATTGTTATTGTTATTGTTATTGTTATTGTTATTGTTATTGTTATTGTTATTGTTATTGTTATTGTTATTGTTATTGTTATTGTTATTGTTATTGTTATTGTTATTGTTATTGTTATTGTTATTGTTATTGTTATTGTTATTGTTATTGTTATTGTTATTGTTATTGTTATTGTTATTGTTATTGTTATTGTTATTGTTATTGTTATTGTTATTGTTATTGTTATTGTTATTGTTATTGTTATTGTTATTGTTATTGTTATTGTTATTGTTATTGTTATTGTTATTGTTATTGTTATTGTTATTGTTATTGTTATTGTTATTGTTATTGTTATTGTTATTGTTATTGTTATTGTTATTGTTATTGTTATTGTTATTGTTATTGTTATTGTTATTGTTATTGTTATTGTTATTGTTATTGTTATTGTTATTGTTATTGTTATTGTTATTGTTATTGTTATTGTTATTGTTATTGTTATTGTTATTGTTATTGTTATTGTTATTGTTATTGTTATTGTTATTGTTATTGTTATTGTTATTGTTATTGTTATTGTTATTGTTATTGTTATTGTTATTGTTATTGTTATTGTTATTGTTATTGTTATTGTTATTGTTATTGTTATTGTTATTGTTATTGTTATTGTTATTGTTATTGTTATTGTTATTGTTATTGTTATTGTTATTGTTATTGTTATTGTTATTGTTATTGTTATTGTTATTGTTATTGTTATTGTTATTGTTATTGTTATTGTTATTGTTATTGTTATTGTTATTGTTATTGTTATTGTTATTGTTATTGTTATTGTTATTGTTATTGTTATTGTTATTGTTATTGTTATTGTTATTGTTATTGTTATTGTTATTGTTATTGTTATTGTTATTGTTATTGTTATTGTTATTGTTATTGTTATTGTTATTGTTATTGTTATTGTTATTGTTATTGTTATTGTTATTGTTATTGTTATTGTTATTGTTATTGTTATTGTTATTGTTATTGTTATTGTTATTGTTATTGTTATTGTTATTGTTATTGTTATTGTTATTGTTATTGTTATTGTTATTGTTATTGTTATTGTTATTGTTATTGTTATTGTTATTGTTATTGTTATTGTTATTGTTATTGTTATTGTTATTGTTATTGTTATTGTTATTGTTATTGTTATTGTTATTGTTATTGTTATTGTTATTGTTATTGTTATTGTTATTGTTATTGTTATTGTTATTGTTATTGTTATTGTTATTGTTATTGTTATTGTTATTGTTATTGTTATTGTTATTGTTATTGTTATTGTTATTGTTATTGTTATTGTTATTGTTATTGTTATTGTTATTGTTATTGTTATTGTTATTGTTATTGTTATTGTTATTGTTATTGTTATTGTTATTGTTATTGTTATTGTTATTATTATTATTATTATTATTATTATTATTATTATTATTATTATTATTATTATTATTATTATTTTTATTTATTTTTAAAGATAATAACATCTCAACTTAAGTAGATAAATCACCAAGATTGAACCACAATCTTCAGGTTCTTCAAATAATAATTCTTATATCGTTCTTCTAATAATGTGAGCCGTTTCCAGTATTACTGTTTTTTGCAAATCTTCTAAATTATGTTCACCAGGAATTTGTTTTATGTAGTTCAAAGCAGATTTCGAAATATTTCCTAGCGTACCAATAACAACAGGTATTACATAAGTTTTCATTTTCCACATTTTGCCTATTTCTATTTGGAGATCTTTGTATCTTAAGACTTTGTCAGCTTCTTTTTTAATAATGTTAGCGTCTATAGGAACTGCAACATCAATTATTAAACAAATGTTTTTTTCTTTATCTTTAATTATTAAATCAGGTTTACTTGCACGTATAAATTTATCTGTTTGAGTTTGCATATCCCATATTAAAGTAACCCTGTCATTATTTTCTACAGGATTTGGTTTGTGCTCATACCATTTTTATTCACATTAATATGAAAATGTTTACAAATATTCCAATGAAGATGTCTGGCAACCTTATTATGTCTTTCCAAATATTCGTTTGGTGCAAGAATAGGACAAGCAGATATAATATGATGAATTGTCTCGTCATTAGATTTACAAATTCGGCATGCTTTATTGTTTCCCATTTTTAAAATTTTTGCTTTATAATAATTTGTTGCAATTGCTTGATCTTGAGCAGCTGTTATTAAAGCTTCAGTTTCTCCTTTAATTGATCCTCTTTTTAGCCATGTACAAGATAAATCAAAAGAAACATAATTTTTAGATAACTCTTTTGCATACTGACCATGAAGTTCTTTTTATACCATTTTTCTTTTATTTCCGACCAAATAATTTCCTTTAATTTTTCTTTTACTTTTTTAGCTCTACATGTTGGAAGATCATCATTATCAAATGTTACAAGAACATTTCTAGCTTTTTTAATTAAAGAAGTTCTTGTTGTTTTGTTATTTTCATGTTCAAAAACTTGTACTGAAAATTTGTCGTCTTTTTTTTGAGAAAGATATTCAGCTAAACCAGCGATAGAAACTTGATATAACATTTCCATTTGAATTAATCCTCTTCCACCTTCTGACCTTTTAATATGAAGTCTGTCTATATCTGCTCTTGGGTGAAGTAGGCCATGCATTGTAAGCAATTTTCTTTTTTTTCTATCAATTTTTCTTAAATCTTCTACTAACCAATTTATAATACCAAAACTATACTCTAATACAGGTCTTGCCAGAGAGCCAATAGCAATAAATTTATTTTTTCCAGATAAGTGAGATTTCAATATAAGTCTTACTCTTCTATAGTACTCTTTAGTCAGTTTAATTTTCATGCTGTCATAATTTTCAATAAATTCATCAATCCCCAAATACTTATAAGCTTTTCCAGGTTCTAAATCTTGTATTATTACATTTTCATCTAATTTTATATTATGTTTATGTTTAATTCTACCACGTAAAAATGTAGATTTTGCACATTTTTCTAAACCAAAATTCATATTAATATCTTGGCTAAATTCTTTAACAATTTTTAATTGATCTTCTAATTCTGCGTCTGATTTTGCAAATAATTTCAGATCATCAATAAAAAATAAATGATTAATTTTTTCCCTATTTGATGATAATTTAAATCCTGTGTTTGTTGTATTTAATTCTGATGTTAACGGAATCAAGCATATGCAAAATAAAAGTGGAGATAAAGAATCTCCTTGGAAAATCCCCCTTTTTATTTTAATATTTTTTATTTCAATATTTTTAGATACACTTCTCAAATTTAGGTTTGTTTTCCAGGTAGTCATAGCCAATTTGATAAAATTTATGACGGGTAGACAAATTTTATTAATTTTTAGGACTTCAAGAATCCAGCTATGGGGTACACTGTCAAATGCTTTAATATAATCAATCCAAGCGATGCTTAAATTTTTTAATTTTCGTTTACAATTCTCAAATATACTTTTACTGGTTAATAAATGGTCTTTACATCCATATGATTCTCTAGAACATCCTTTTTGTTCACAAGGATATAAATTAGATTCTGACAAAAAATTATAAATTCTATTCGAAAGAATACTAGTAAAATTTTTGTAAATTGTTGACAAACACGTTATTGGACGATAATTCTTAGCACTAGCTGTATTTTTATTCTTGGGAATTAAAGTAGTTTTACCCGTTGTTAGCCATTCAGGTATGTCTTCCTCATTATTAATGAACTTATTATATGAGTAACATAAATACTTGTGTGATTCAGTAAATTTTTTTAGCCAAAAGTTTTGAATTCCATCTGGACCAGGGGACTTCCAGTTTAAAGATTTATTTAACATATCTGTAATTTCTTTAATTTCAATTTTATTCCACTTCATATCATTTATTTTCTTGTTTCTATCATGTGCTCTTTTTATCCATTCTGCATGTTTATTATGTTCTACCTCTACTTCCCATATGTTTTTCCAAAATGTCTCAATTTCATTATTCGAAGGTGTTAAATTAATATTTTCTTTTTTATTTTTTAAAATATTATAAAGTTTTCCAGGATTTTCAGAAAATATTTTGTTTTGTTGAAAATATTTTGTTCTGTCTGTATATCTTCTAATTCTCTGAGCTTTAGCTAAAACCTGCTGTTTTAAGATTTCCAAAACCTCATTTTCTTTTGCTTCTGAATCAATATTATATTTATGATATAAATTAGTTTTGACTAACTTCATTTTTTTACTTAAATTTCCTTTTTTAATTTCCAAAATATGGGAAATTTCTTTTCTTAATTCAGCTATTCTTTTATTAATACGAACTTTCCAAGGTGGTTCGGAATTATTTTTCTGTGATTGTTTTTCTTTTAAGCCAATTTTATCTATAACAGTTTCAGCAGCTGCATAAATAATATTATATACAAATGATATATTTATATTTTCTTTAGATGTTAATTCAAATAATTTCTTCATAGTTTCGTTTATTTTCTTTATGATAATTTTAGTTTTACAATTTTCTTTAATTTTTAAAAGGGGATTTCTTGAAAAATTATTTTTATTAATTTTACTTTCTATTTCCTCAATTAGATTATTTAATTCCTCATTATTTAAAAGCACATTTTCTGAAGTATTGAGACTGATATTTTGACCAATATTTATTTCATTTTCTTCATTTAAAGTGCCAATAAAAGCAATATTTTCTGGTTGATTAGAATCATTTTCTTCATCGGAATTCTTCATAACATTTTTCACATTCTGTTCTATTTTACTTAATTCAAATTCAGAAAGTTTTTTGGTTTTAATAATATATCTTCTTTGATTAGATAAAGTTTTGGAATTCATATTACGTACATTATTTGAATTTCTGCTTTTCCATAAATCAAAAATAAGTTTTTGATTACTTGTACAGTATTAGTAAATGAAATAGACTATATCAACGCTCGCGTAAAATGTGTTTTGCACAAAAAGTACTGGGAACGCCACCGCGGCCGAGCACATGTGACGCAGAAAGGCTTCGAATCGGATATTTCTGCTTCAGTATTGTTTTGACCATGGCGGCGGATTTAAGTTTTGCTGATCGCTGCAAAATTAAAGTTTTGCATGAACAAAACATATCCAAAAATAATATTGCAAATGCCGTTGGTTGCAGTGTAAGTATTACAACTATTTTACTGTAATTTAGTCAAGACCTTAACAGTTTTTTAGAGAAACAAGTGCAACGTAGCCATATATAAAAAAAAACCTACAAAATATCGCAACTTATAGACTACCAACAAAGATGTAGCCAAAGAATTATGTTTCAAATGAAATTTTTGCTTTTTATGTTGGCAATTAAAACAATTCCAGTTTTTACGAGTTGTTTTAATTAACAAAGACGATTGGTTTCTGAGGTTGATTTTATGAACCTTTTCTAAACCAATTTTAATTTCCAGTTGTCATAGAAAACATTAAAATATTGTTTTTACGTTTTTATAATATTTTTATGAAAGTAATCCCCTCAAAAACAAACCAGCCGTCTCGAATGAGCGAGAATACTTTCTCATAAAAATAGTTATGTCCAATTTCTAATATTGGGGGGGGGGGGGGTGCGCTTGAGAGGGAGAGAATTTTTTTTTATCTTTTAGCTCTTTTTAAAATATTCTTCTATGGTGAATACTAAAAAAAGAAAAAAAGTAATGTCCAGAAACAATTTTTCAAATTTTGGAGAGGGGGGGTCATGAAAAAAATATTTTGTCTTATTTTATTTTAACTTTTAGGTGGTTTTTAAATTTTTCTTCTATTGAAATAATGAAAAAGTAATGTCCAGAAACAATTTTTCACATTTTGGAGAGGGGGGGGGTCATGAAAAAAATATTTTGTCTTATTTTATTTTAACTTTTAGGTGGTTTTTAAATTTTTCTTCTATTGAAATAATGAAAAAGTTATGTCTAGAAACATTTTTTTTTACATTTTAGGGCGTTGGAAAAAATGATTATAGCGTTTTTTGTGTAGTTTTATTCAACGTAGTTTTTAAATTTTTCTTCTACTGTAAAAAAATTACGACCAAAACAAAAATTTAACCCCCCTTTTACCCACCTTCCCCCCTACGATTTTGCTCAAATACGAACTTGCCCAAGATAATATAAAAATACATCTGCGTAGCTCAAAGCGTTCTAAAGTTATCTTTGATCTAGACAGACAGACAGACCGACACAAATAATTTTTGTTGTTGCTTATTTTGATTTTTCTCGACGTTTAAGGAAAACATAAGATGATTTAAGCAAAAAAAATTGATTTTTTTTCACAATCACAATACTTTTATGAGAAAGTAAAAAGTTATGGGGGGTTAAACTTAAAAATCGAAAAATGCTGAAAGAAATTTCCGATTAATGTAATTGTTTCAGGAAAACATACTTTTATTAGGATCAATTCTTCAAAAAAAAAAATAAATAAAAAAAATTGAAAAATCTTGATTTTTTAAAAAGTTTTTTTTTGGATTTTTTTTTATATATATTTTTTTCGAGTTTTTTAAATTTTTCGTCTTTTGCAAAAAGAAAATTTGATAAAAAAAGTCATGGGCAGTCATGACTGCCGACAGAAGTAAAATCTTAAAACTATGAACCCATAATATTTTCCCCTACCAAAAATCGCTCAACGCTCCTAAAGTTTTATATGTTGGGCAAAGACATTAGGGATGAACGTCGGCGCTGCGCGCCTCAAAGTCGGCGCTGCGCCCCTCCTTTCAATTCACCTTTTTTTTTCATTTTGTCGATGTTCAGTTGTTACCAAGTCCTCTTACACTAAATCCCATGTTTCTGCGACTTTTTACCCGATATCCGGTGTCAGTGACGCGAAACCATAAAATTTTCCCCTACCACAAATCGCTCAACGCGCCAGGGCCGTAACCAGAAAAAAATCTAGGGGGCTAAGCCCCCAGACACCCACTTTGCGCCCTAACAAAAAAAAAAATACCTTAAAAAAATGCTTTGTCCCTGACGGTTTCTGCTAAACTTGGCGCCTACTTCAAAAACAAATTGGCGCCTCAAAATCAAAAATTAGCTTCGAGAAAAAAAGCCTTGACGGTTTCTAACGAACTTGGCACCCCTGCAAAAACAATTTGGCGTAGCAAAACATTACCTTCCGAAAAAAAGCTTTGTCCCTGACGGTTTCTACCAAACTTGGCGCTCCCCGCAAAACCAATTTGGCGCCACAAAAAAAAACCTTCAAGAAAAAAAGCTTTGTCCCTGACGGTTTTTGACGAACTTGGCGCCCCCTGCAACAAAAATTTGGCTCCCCGCCCAGAACTGCCAGGGGGCTCAGCGAAAACGCCAGGGGGGGCTAAGCCCCCCCTGCCCCCCCCCCCCCCCTAGTTACGGCCCTGCAACGCGCCTAAAGAAGTTTACACTTCAAAAAATTTTAAAAATGTTGCAAGTTGTTTTGGAAACTTTTTTTTTGAAAAATTTTCTTTTTCAATAATTTTTCGTTTTCCACAAAAAAAAATCTTTTTTTAAATGTATTTTTGCTGTTTTTTTTTGAGAATAATTTTTTTAAAGTAGTTATTTGGGAAATACAATATACCATTTACTGTGAATAATATATAATGAAATGGGTAAAATTTTAATTTTTTTTCCTTTCCAAGATAAAAATTTTCAATCAAAATTTGGCTCCCTACCAAAACAAAAGAAAAACACCCTTAAAAAAAAGCTTTCTTCCTGAGCGTTTCTAGAAAAATTGTCGGCCACCTTGGCGCCCTTACCGAAAGAAAAAATCCAAAAAAAAAACCGACAAAAAAAGAAAAAGAAAAAGAAAAAAAGCTTTGTCCCTAAGTGTTTCTACTAAATTTGGCGCCCAACTTGGCGCAAACAAAAAACACCCTCCGAAAATAAAGATTTGTCCCTGAGCATTTCGACAAAAATTGGTGCTGACCTTGGCGCCCCTACTAAAATAAAAAAAACCCTCCGAAAAAAGGGTTAGGGTTAAGTGGAAGAGCAGCATGCTAAACTTCGCCCTTTGTCAATGCAATATTAACTCTTTTATTTATGTTCATATTTCCATGTTTGACAATAAAGTCCATTATTTATTTATTTATTTATTTAAAAAAAAACTTTGTCCCTAAGTGAGCGAGCATTTCTACAAAAATTGGCGCCCGCTTTGGCGCCCCTAACCAAACAAAAAAACACCCGCTATTATTTTAATTTAATTTTTTTAATTTAAAATAACAAAAAAATATAAAAAATTGAGATTCTTGGGGGAATAAAATACCTACTCCGCGTATATATGGGGGGTATATCTACGCGCCTGCCAGTCGGCACCTTGCGCCTGTGCCGCCAGCTCCTATAGGAACCCTGTTTCACATTAAACCTAGCCAGTATTGTCGGGTTTGTAGTTGAGTAAACATTGCTAGGTAGGCCTACGACTAAAGACATGTTAAAATCAGTACTGTTTAACACAGCTTGACTGTTGTCATTTTGGACAGGGCCGGACAAAGCCGGCCCGGCCCCGGGGAAACTTTATTCCTGGGTTCCAAGAACATTTGGACCCCGTTATGCAATAAGGTATCAACCAGCAATTTCATTATTCTGAGAAAATGGCAAAAAACGTTGTAGACTTTTTTTTTTTAAAAATTATATCTAAGAACAAATTTAAAAGGAAAAAAATTAAGAGGTTTCAAAATACATACTAAAACAGTGGCGCACCCAGGGGGTGATTATAAATATTCCAAATTAATAAAACACTTAAATTAGTACTTTCTTAAAACACTAAAAATAGATAATAAATTGTGTAAAAAACTGTATACGTGTGACACTGACACAAGGTCATTATTATTATTATTATTATTATTATTATTATTATTATTATTATTATTATTATTATTATTATTACTATTACTATTACTATTACTATTACTATTACTATTACTATTACTATTACTATTACTATTACTATTACTATTACTATTACTATTACTATTACTATTACTATTACTAGATTTTAAGCTTTCACGGCCATTAAGATATAAAGAACTTTCACTTTCGGGTTTAGACCGTGTTAATGGATTTTCACTTTCCGACGTTTCGTCTCTTACTACTAGAGACATCTTCAGGGATTAATCTGAAACGTTTCAGATTAATCCCTGAAGATGTCTCTAGTAGTAAGAGACGAAACGTCGGAAAGTGAAAATCCATTAACACGGTCTAAACCCGAAAGTGAAAGTTCTTTATATTACTATTACTATTACTATTACTATTACTATTACTATTACCATTACCATTACCATTACCATTACCATTACCATTACCATTACCATTACCATTACCATTACCATTACCATTACCATTACCATTACCATTACCATTACCATTACCATTACCATTACCATTACTATTACTATTACTAATACTATTATTATTATTATTATTATTATTATTATAAATTGAGAAGGGCAGAGGATTTCTCCTATAAAGTCCAAGAAACAAGTTTGGTTAAAATAGCAAAAAAAAGAAAATCCTTAAAATTAAATTATAAAAAAATAATAAAAAAAAAAATAATAACAAGAAAGGACAAATAATAATAAGAGATAGTAATAAAAACAAATACTTTAAGGATTTCTCCTTAGCCAATCGTCGAAACGATTTTTAAAAATATTAACAGAAGCGGAAAGTCTAGTTTCACTTGGTAGGTTATTCCATATCTGAAAGACACGGTTGCTCAAAAAACTCTGCCGAACACTAAATTGGAAGTCCTTTTTCAGTTTTAAACCATAGCCACGTAATCGCGAGTCATTGTTCATAATAAATAAATCTGACAGATTCGAGTTAAACATGTTGTGAAGTGCGCGAAAAGTTACTATTAAATCACCTCGGTTGCGACGGTTCATAAAGGATGGAAGGTTTAAGACCTCTAGTCGTTCCTCGTATGGAGGTCTAATACGACCATACGGAAGACGCGTGGCACGTCGCTGGACTGATTCTAGTTAAAAAGTTCTTTCTCGCACTAGATCTGGATTAAATACAGGGCCGCAGTATTCCAGTATAGGTCTCACATAGGTTTTGTAGAGGTTTGAGAATGTTGAGGGTCACGCTTACATATAAGTGATATATGTTCTGACCAAGTTAGATTTTCTGTTATGGTGACGCCAAGGTCACGTTGAGATTAAGTTTCAAACATTAATGTAGTAGGACAGGCGAGGATTAGTTTTTCCTATTTGTAGAACGACACACTTTGTCGTGTTTAGCGAAAGGAGCAGTCTTCACACATAGTTGTATCCTGTGTAAATCGTTTTGCAGAAGTTGATGGTGTAGATTAGATTACCATATAATTTTGCGTCATCAGCAAAGAACGAGCAGGTGATTTGAGAATTCGTGCGAGGTCTGATATAAAAACCAAGAACAGAAGCGGGCCAAGAACAGATCCCTTAGGAATACCGCTAAGAATATCGTATTGAAAATATTCACAATCTCCCACTTTAACTGATGCCATACGGTTTATTAGAAAATCTTTAATCCATAAGAGTAAATTGCCTCGGATGCCATAAAGTTCAAGCTTATGAAGAGTCGATTGTGAGGAACCTTGTCAAATGCGCTTTGAAAGTCGAGATAATAATATCTGTGGGAATTTTTTTGTCGAGAGATTTGGTCCAGTCATTTAAGCATTTCAGTAAATTTGTTAATGTTAGAGTCCTGTATAAAACCATGTTGAGTTGACGGTAGAACTATGTGATCACTAATTCCTAGAGGCGCATCCTGTCTTACATCACATTAATTTTTAATCATTTACCAAAATTAGATCCAAGATAGATTCTTCTTCACCTCTCTTTCTTGTAATAAAATTTATGACCTGTGTAGCAGTCATAGTTTTGTATGCTTCAAGAGTCATTGGCAGAAGTTTCATTCTTGTTAAGGGTTAAAGTATTCCAATTGATTTCTGGGTAATTGAAGTCGCCACAGATAAAGGTAGGCAAGTTACTGGATACTGCATCATTTATAATTCTGATCAGTTTATTGTTTGATTCAGCTGAACATTTTGGTCTGTATATGCACAGCAACTGCATTTTTACATCTTGTATTTTTGCTTGAATCCATAATACATTAATTTCTGCTGGCACTTCAAAGCTGTTCATCTCAATTACACATATGGGGTGTCCGTGAATGGTGTTTCGTGAGTAAATGCACACTCCACCTCCTTTTTTGTTCTCTCTATCATAATAATAATAATAATAATAATAATAATAATAATAATAATAATAATAATAATAATAATAATAATAATAATAATAATAATAATAATATTTATTGAGAAAAAAAATACAATTCAATAAATATGCTATAGGCACAGAAATGTCTAGCATTTGAGCGTGCCGATACAAAAAATATATATATATATATATATTTATATACACACTTGTAAACATATATACATACTAAATACTAATTAAAATAATAACTAACTAAACTAGATACACAATTTAAATAAATACCATAAAAATAATAATAAAAATAAACTGTAGAAATACTATTTTCCCAATGCAATTTCCCCTAATATGATAAATTTTCAAATTTATCAACTTACACATCAACTTACACATCATTTTCATCAAGAGCAATTTCCATAACACACTATAAAATAATAAAGGTTAAACAAGCAAAATAAGACCACAAAAAATTGATAACAAATAAAGACAAATGGTATAAATAAATAAAGAACAAAAATACACATATAATATAAAAATACACATATAATATAATCAAATCATAATAATTAAAAAGGACTAATATAAATGAATAAAAATCGAGTATAAATAAAATCATATATACAAAATAAATAAATAAAATACTTAAACAATTAAAAATACAGAAAACAATTAAAATATAGAGAAATAAATAAATAAAATATACAAATAAATAAGATAAAAGCAAACAAAGAATTAACAAATAATTAAAAAGGACTAATATAAATGGATAAAAATCATATATACAAAATAAATAAATAAAATACTTAAACATTAAAAAATACAGAAACAATTAAAATATAGAAAAATAAATAAATAAAATATACAAATAAATAAGATAAAAAAACAAAGAATTAAAAAATAATAAAATTAATAAATAACATAAATAAATAAATTAGGATGAGAATTAAAACGTTATTAAATTAAGTATATTTTTTTTAGTAATTGTTCTTAAAATCAATTTGTTTGTGAATTTCATCTCTAGGTAAACTTAAAATATGATTTTTGCAAATTCTTTTAAATATATCTAAAGATCTGGCAGTTTGAATATTTTGTAGTAGTGAGTTAAATATTTTCGGGCCTAAAAATCTAACGCTGCGTTGACCTATAGTCTTGTAGACTTTCGGTACAGGTAAGATATTATTACTTCTTGTAACTGTAATTCTAACTTCTTTTTTTTCAGCATAGGTGTGCGTGGCCAATGCAAGAAAATATAATTGTCGACAATCCATTTTTCTGGCTAATCCATACAGCTCATCAGATGGGTAAGTATTTGTTTTATTATGCATGATTTTTAATATTCGTTTTTGTGTTGTTTCTAAATCTGTAAGTGAATTTTTGTATACTCCACCCCAACCTAGGATACCATATCGCATATGTGAATCAACCAATGCATTATAGACCATACTTGGATGTCTTTGACTCAGTACATTTCTTAATATTTTAAAGTATGGAATAAAGCACCTAATTTCCTTATTACTTCTTGTACTTGTTTGTCCCATTTAAGATGCTGGTCAACGGTAATGCCTAAAAATTTCGTTGAGGATGTCCTTTTTATAGAATAACTTCCAGATTCAGTCCTAAAGTTAAAAACATTAAATGTAGGTAATCCACTAATATACGATGCAAATGGCAAAAATAAAGTTTTTTTAAAATTAATTGTTAAAATATTGTAGTCAAACCAATCTTTGAAAAGTTTAAAATCCAGTTCAACGATATTCTTAAGGTCATCCCAAGTTGAAGCTTGATAGAATATTGTGGTATCATCTGCGAAACTGATAACTTTACCCTTACTCTTAATTAAAAACAGATTGTTAATATAAAGCACAAACAAGAGTGGCCCTAAGATTGTACCTTGAGGTACTCCATACTTGGGTGAGAGTGGATCACTCATGCTTGAACCAACCTTAACAACCTGCTTTCTGTGAGTAAGGTAACTTGTTATCAGCTTTAACAATGTACCTCTAATGCCAATATCGTAAAGAATTGATACCAGTTTTTCGTGACAAACCGTATCGAAGGCCTTAGCAAGATCCAAAAATATACATAGTGAAGGAGTTCTTTTATCAACAGCTTCATATATCTGATGCATTAAAGTAACAATTGCATGTTGAGTTGACTTACCTTTTTGAAAACCGTATTGTTTTTCTGAAACTATTTTATATTTCCTGATAAAGCCTTCAATACGGTTTTTTATTAACGTTTCAAAAATCTTTGTAAAACTGGTGATCAACGATATTGGTCTATAATTTATCGGTTCGAGTTTGTCTCCCTTTTTGAAAATTGGTATGATAATAGACGTTTTGAACGCTGTGGGACATATGCCCGATTTAAAAATTTTATTAATTAATTTTGAAAGTGGATATGCTAAAGAATTTATAAGATTTTTTATTGTACATACTTTAATATTATCTATCCCAACAGATTGCTTATTTTTTAATTTTATTATTACTGATTTAATTTCTTCAGGACTAGTTGACATTAAAAATAAAGAGTTTGCCAATTTAAATTTCTTTTCTTTATATTTTTTTGGTTTATTAATTCTACTTGCAAGTATTGCACCCATTTCAATGTAATGTTTATTAAAGACATTACACATTTCGGTTTTATTTGTTATTAGTTTATTTTCCACCTTTATTTCGTTAATAGAATTCGTTTTAGTTTTAGATTTTTTTAGTATATTAATTGTATCCCACATTTCCTTATTGTTTTTGCTAGACTCGATTTTGTTTTTATAGTACTCGTTCTTTGCATATTGAATTCTATGGTTTAATCTATTTCTGTAAATATTATATTCACTTTTTACTGCTTCATTTTTCGTCCTGTTAAAAGCCTTTAATAAACCGTCTCGATGGTTAATTGAGTCTATTATTTCTTTTGTGACCCACGGCTTTCTTTTTTTATTTTTATTTTTAATTTTTTTATAAATTGTGTGTGATTCTATTTTTTCTTTTATTAAACTTATAAACTTTTCTGTTGCAGTTTCAACATCGTTTGCAAAAAGAGCATCCCAGTCAACGTTTTTTAATTCTTGGTTTATTTTTTTGTAATTTATTTGTTTAATAAATTTTTTATTTACCTGGTTTTCATTTTTTTCTTCTTTAAAAACCATTTGTAGAGCAATAGGAAAATGGTCTGTAATATTGGTTTTTACAGTAATTGGTAAAAAAAGTTCCTCAAGGTGATTTGGGCCATTAACAAATATGTGGTCTATACATCTTCCATCTTCTTCGTGGTTTAGCTTTTTCCTTGTTATACCATTTATAAGTGGTATATAGTTATGCTCACCCATTATATTTAAATATTCATTTGTTGATTCAGAAGTATCTAATAGATTGATGTTTATATCACCTGTAAAAATAGAAATTTTTGCCTTGGATACATTGTTATTGAAGTAATTGTCAAGATCACCTAAAAAATCAGATATAATTACATCATGTAATCTATATAAACCCATTATCCTAATTAATTTATTATTAAAATTTAATTCGGTATCAATAATTTTGCATTGGTTTATATTACTTATCTTATAGTTATAGTTAAAACTGCTCTTAATGAACATGATGACACCATCATTTTGATTAAAAGTTCCTGCGCTGTAAATAGTATCATACCCATCAAGAGTAACATAGTCAATATTAACCTGCCAGGTCTCTGTTAAAACTATGCAATCAAAATTGGTTGTAAATTGTTCCAAAAAAACCTCGAGCTCAGGAAGATTTTTTACTACACTCCTTATATTTAAATGTAATAATTGAAAATTAACCGTTTTAGAATTTATTTCAAATACCTCATTGCATTGAGAAGCATTTTCTACAGCTTCAGTATGAATACCACCTCTATTAAAGTCCCTAATAAAAGGGTCCATTTATGAATTTTTTTATTTCTCAAAAACTTAATAAAAAACTTATATCTACTTAAACTACACTAATTAAAATAAATAAAATGAAATATTAGATATTAAAATTTTGGTGAATGCTGCTTATTTATCTGAAATTTGTTTATGTTGTGAACGAGTAATTCGGGAGATTCCCACTTCAGATTTGGATTTCTTACTTTCTGGTTCTGCAACTTCTGGATCTTCGCTTGATAAATTAAATAAATTAAATTCATCCAGCAGTCTCTTTTGTCTTTCCTGCGGATTTGGCGTCGATGGAGCGCTGTTAGTTGGCACAGATAATTTTTCAGGAGTACTCTGGATGGTTTCGAGTGCCTCTAACGTATAAAATTCCTGTCCAATTTTAAGCTTTTGTCCTCTAATTGTTGCTTGTAGACCCTTGGCAATAGCTGTTTTTGTGTGTTTAGCCAGCTGCTTCGTAATAATTTGATCTTCTTTACACAAGTCTTGGCTTATAGAGATTCTTGAGCCTTTTAATTTAAAACAATTATTTATAATTTGCGATTTCTTTTGGTACGATATGAATTCCACTAAGATTGGGTTATTATTAGAACTGTTTCCCAGTTTATAAGCGTCGTTTATATCTGAATTTAATACTTCTATGCCCAGATGAGTTTAAAAAAAAATGGTTAAGAAATCAATGAGATTTTGGTTATTTATTTCTGCTCCAAATATGACTATGTTATTCTTTTTTATTTTTCTTTGAATAGTTACGTATTTATTTTCTAATATTTTGTTTTTATTCTCTAGTTCTTTGATTTTCTTATCGTATTTAGAGGTTAACTCATTTATTTCTTTTTTAATGTTGGTAGCCTGCTGTTTAATTACAGCTTGTATTTCATTCGTCTTTTCGTTTAAATTTTTGTTTAATTCCATAAAAAGGTCGTTTATAAATTGTTTTTGCCTATCAGTAAATTCACCCATTTTGTTTAATAAATTTGTAGCATCGGCAACACAGCCGTGAAATTTATGAGTAATGTTTGTGATAAGGTGATAGTCTTTGACAAAAAATGTAAACAGTACCGGTACAGTTCTATACTTCCTGCTTTATTTTATTAATTAAGGTTTAAATAACAGTCGTACCTTAGTAATTTTTCCTTGCGTAAAACATGTGCAGTGAGTAACAATTTTTTTCTTCGTATAAAACTACGTTTTCAACTAATTTTGTTTAAATATATTTGAAATCATGCCTAACAAGATTGTATTCTGGAATACACATTATGTTGTCTGGCACTTCCTTTTTAAACCAGGTCTCTGTAATTAAAATAAAGGCTGGCTTTTCATTTTTAACATATGCTCGTAGCTCATCAATTTTATTGTTTAAAGAGGCAGCATTTGTGTATAAAAAAGTTAGATCTATTAAGCCACTTGACCGTTCCCCATTTTGGTAGTTTTTTTGGTCCATTGCTTTTGCAATTTTTGGTACTCCATCAAAGTACCTAATAAGTAGTACCTATTATGTTTAATGAGCATGAGTATCCAACAAGAACAAGAAATAACTTTTATCTTTGTAAAACTAAATATGTATCAACAATGAATAATATATTTTTTAAAGGCTTAAATGCTTATAACTCTCTACCATTTGAAATTAAAAACTTAAATACTTTAAGACAATTTAAAAAACAGCTTTGTATCTATTTAAAAAACCAAGCTACAGTCTATGTTAGTTAATTTTAGTTTTAAGTTTAAGTATATTAAGTACTAGGTGCAATATTTAAGTACCTTATTTAATTTAAGTGTTAAGTTTGTTCAGTATTAATATTACTATATTGAGTACTAGGTGCAATATGTAAGTACCTTATTTTTTGTTAGTAAAATTTATATTTTTTGTATATTAGGAATTCCTAAATAAAGTTAAATTATTATTATAACTAGATTCTCCCCTTCCTTTTTTCGATCCTCTAATGTTTTAACTATACTTCTGAGATAATCTCTCTGTACAGGAGTCAAATCAGCCTTAATATAGGTATTGGTGCCATTAAGCTTGGATTTATTTTTCAGTATAAGCATGGCTTCTTTCTTTGAGGCAAATATAATTTTAATATGTCTAACTTTGTCTTTATTATAGCTTTATATTCTGTAAACCTTGACATTTTCATGGTTTTGTAATGAAATAACCGTGTTGATTACTTCTTGGGCAGTCTCAAGGTCCTTTTTACTCCTATCTTCCTTATTTATTTCTGCTGGTTGTTCTTGGACTCCAAATAAGAGCAAGTTTGAAGCACGCCTTTCTCTATCTCTAATTTCTGTTATGCAGGGTTCCACTGCTAATGGCTGGGTAGTACCCCCATTTCTTGATGGTGCCTCAATTTTTTGTTTTAGTACGAACATTTCTTCTTTAATGCCTTTTGTTTCATTATTAAAACTAGCTAAGACCTCAGCATAACTTGGTCTATTTTCTACCAGCAGTTTCAATTCTTCAATTTTTTTGGCACTATTCTCTACTGTTTCTTCTGATAATGTATCTTCTGTCCTTTTAAAGTTTTCCTTTAAGTCAGTGATAGTTGATCTTATGGCTTTCATCTCTTCTTTGTATGTGCTTGTTTTGAGTACTCCTTTCACAATTTTTTTGGCACTATTCTCTACTGTTTCTTCTGATAATGTATCTTCTGTCCTTTTAAAGTTTTCTTTTAAGTCAGTGATAGTTGATCTTATGGCTTTCATCTCTTCTTTGTATGTGCTTGTTTTGAGTACTCCTTCTAACTTTTTCTTTAATATGAATAGCTCAGACTCTAAAGCTTCTTATTTTTTCTTCATTTTAGGCACTTCTTGTATTCCAACAAGACAGCCATGGCAGTAGAACAACAGCACCCTTTGAAGTAGCTGGACACATCGTACCTCAGTGGATGATATCTCTGAACACTTCTTACAAACAACTTGAGCACATGCATCACAAGTGAAGCCCACAATGGCTTTTGGGTCATCCTTGGAGTCTTTATCCCTTTTCGGATTAACTAGGTCGCACTTAATAGCACATTTGCAACACGGGTCTGCGTTAGACATTTTTGAGGTTATACTCTTGTTTTTTGCGTTTCTGGCACATACATGGATAAATTTACTATAATTATGCAAGTGCGATATACACTGTTTATTTTAGTAAAATAATTAAAAGTTAGAAAAATATTGAGCATGACAACTTTCTTCTTCTTCTTCTGGTAGCAATTTTGTTAGGAATGCAAGGTGGGTTTACTAAATATACTTCTTTTTTGTGCTTATGGGATAGCTGAGCTGTAAAAAGCATTACAAAATAAAAAATGGGAATAAAGGAAAAACGTTTGCTCCAGGTTGTAATAATATGAACAATCCAATAGTTGACCCAAAAAAAATTCTATTACCCCCTCTACATATTAAATTGGGACTAATGAAAAATTTCGTAATGCCATGAAAACAGGAAGGAGAACCATTTTTGTACCTAAAAGAAAGCTTCCCGAAGATGTCAGAAGCCAAAATTAAAGCGGGCGTATTTGTAGGACCACAAATGAGAAAAAATTTTAAAGATAGAAATTTTGAGTCAAAACATTCAAAGACTGAGAAGTTGGCCTGGCATTTATTTAAACTTGTTATCTCTGGATTTTTGGGTAATAAAAGGAAAAAGAATTATGTAACTCGAGTGAAATCTCTTATAAGAAACTACCGATTGATGGGAATGTCCCTTAAAATACATTTTCTACATTCACATCTGGATTACTTTCCACCTAATCTCGGCGCCGTCATTGAGGAGCAAGGTGAAAGATTTCACCAACAAATTGCGAATATGGAAAAGCGATATCAGGGAAAAGGAAATCCTGCTATGATGGGTGATTACTGTTGGTCCGTAGTAGAAGTTGATAGAACTGCATACAAAAGAAAAAAAAAATGTAAGAAACATTTACATTATTTTTAGGTTAAGATATATATTTGTTAAAGCAAGCCATTAGGCTGGTAGATAAAATTAAGCTAAACACATTGTTTTTTTGTATAATCATTTATTTAATAAACGAATACTGTATATTTTATAGTTTAAACACCTACGACTAGCTACGTACTGCTCCGGCTCGCTGAATAGCGCTCATACCGGTGTTAAAATTTCCGTCTTGACGCACTTAAAATTGATGTAGCGCCACTTCTGAAAGCTCCCTATTAAAAATTCAAAAAGCAAAATAAAGCCAGATAAATACAAAATGTTTTAATTGGGGTTAGGTAAAAAAAATCCATCTTTTAAAAATTTGACAGCAAAAAAAAATATTTTTTTTTCAGTGGGGGTCGATATTTAAAAAAAACCTTCCAAAGTCTTAAAAGCACATCCGTTTTTTATAACTGACCCGAATTTGATTAAAGAATATTCATAAAAATAAATTCTACAGTCATTTGGAAAAAGGTGTTTTTTTTTCTAAAACACTCTGTATATAAAAACTGTGCGGTCGTAGCCCAAATTTGAAAAAAGATTCAGAATCAGGAGAAAAAGAAAAAATGTTTAAGATAGGTTATGTTAGAAAAAAAGTATGATTCAAACATTTCGTTTTGTGGGATAGTGTAATTAGAATTGTGAATGAATAAAACCACTTGAAATCCATCTGTGATGGTTTATTCCTATTTTGAGTACCATTGAAATAATTAACAATAAATTGTTACACGCTAGATCAGGGATCTTATGGCACTGAAAAATATTTGCCGAAAAACACATGATACCCAAATATGCGAGTGGGAGTAAACCCCTACTAGTACAGTTACATCATAATTTAATGAACACAAAATATTTTTAAATTATAAAAATATTAATTATTTAAAAACACAAAAATGGCTCAAACATGCCCCCCACCTTGGAAGGACCCCTTACAAAATTTAAAATGAACACAAAAATTAATTGTCTTTTTTGTAACTTAAAGAAATGTAAAGTTGAAAGTCTTTTTCTTTCTGGAAAGTTTATAACACCTCACTAGCTTCCATCGGAAGTGGACATAGTTTAGAGAAAGATCTCTTTAAGCAAAATTTGCTGTCTTAACATTTGCCACACGAGCAACTCCATCTGGACCGCTACTAGTGGATACAATCCGTCCTATTTTCCAGTACATAGGAGGAAGATTGTCATCCTTTAAAAGTACTACACTGTTAGGTAATAACTGAAAACCCTGGGTTTTCCACTTTTGTCTTTGTTGTAACTCAGTTAGGTAGTCTCTGGACCACTTTTTCCAGAACAACTGCTGAATTTTTTGAAGTCTCTGAAACCTTGATAACCTCGAGTCTGTGATATCCATAACCTCAGGATCAGGTATGGAACTTAATTTTCTCCCAATCAAAAAATGTCCAGGAGTGAGTACGTCAAGGTTAGAAGGATCTGAGGTAAGTGGGGTTAGAGGGCGAGAATTAAGGATTGACTCTATCTGGCACAGCACTGTAGAAAAATCTTCGTAAGTTAACCTATTCCCCCCTACCACTCTTTTGAAATGAAATTTAAATGCTTTGACTCCCGCCTCCCACAGTCCCCCAAAATGTGGAGATAGAGGTGGGATGAAAGACCACTGAATTTCGTCATTGGCGAAAGTATGTTTCAAAGTACTCTCGTTCTCACTTAAAAATGTATATAACTCTTTTAATTCTGTCTGTGCTCCCACAAAGTTTCTTCCGTTATCAGAAAAAATTGAATGAGGTTTACCTCGTCTGGAGGTAAATCTCCGTAACGCTGCTATAAATCCTTGAGTTGTCAGATCAGTTATCAACTCAAGATGTATTGCTCGACTTGTAAAACATATAAAGACACACACGTAGGCTTTATAAGTTTTATTTCCCCGACCTAATTTATTTTTTAAATAAAAAGGCCCCGCGTAATCACAACCAGTAGTAAAAAATGCCGGTTGAGGCTCCACTCTTTGCTTTGGTAAACATCCCATGATTGGAGTCCCTGGGACTGGTTTAGCCTTAAAATATTTTATACACGTATGAACTGTTTTCCGAGCCAAGTTTCTTCCTCTTAGAGGCCAAAACTTGTCTCGAACGGACGAAAGCAACAATTGAGGACCCGCATGAAGTAACCTCTCATGTTCAGACACAAATATCAATTTTGCAAGCTCGTGTCTTGAAGATATTATTAATGGATGCTTCTGCTCAAAACTTAAGTTTGACAGTTGTAAGCACCCACCCACTCTGAGTAATCCACGATTATCTAGAAAAGGATTTAAACTCAATAAAACACCCTTTTTTATATTTTTACCCTTTTCTAAGCTATGAATGTCCTCTGGAAAATATTCACGCTGAGAAGCCTTCACAAGAAGTTTCATTGCTTCACTGATTTCAATATTAGATAACTCCCCAGTTAATTTATTATTTGGATTTTTACAATTGTATGTAAACCGAACACACAATGCCACAACACGTTTTAATTTTTGAAAACACGAAAATTTACTAAAAATATCATTTGACTGACTGGTTGTCAAAACTACACTCTTTCCTGATTTTTTAAGCTCTGGAAGGTCACTTAAAACCTCTAACTGATTTCTTGGCCAATTTTCTGAATCATCACTTAACCACACCGGACCATGAAACCACAAATTATTTTCAATTAACTTAGAAGGAAATGTTCCACGGCTCACAAGATCTGCAGGATTTTCAGAAGTCCTTATATAACTCCAATCCTCGGTTTTAGTAAGGCTTAGAATTTGAGCCTTGTTTTCTATAAAAATTTGAAATTGACTCGAATTGGATTTAATCCAAATTAAAACCACGCTGGAATCTGACCTAAGAAAAACTTTATCAAAATTAATTTTCATTGAATTAATAACTTTATTAACAAGTCTAGCTAGTAATAAAGCCCCACACAACTCTGACTTAGGAGTAGTCAGTGTTTTTAACGGTGCGACCTTTCCCTTTGAACAGAGAAGACTGACAGATATATCACCTAAACTACTGACACAACGAATATACACACACCCACCGTAGCATTTGTTTGACGCGTCCGAAAAACCATGCAGTTCGATCCATTTAAACTCCTTGGCTACCACCTGCCTTGGAATTTTTAAATCTATAAGAATATTTAATTCGTCTCTAAATTGTAACCACTCACTCTTGATATCCGGTGGGACCGGATCATCCCACTCTAGCTTTAAACACCACAATTTTTGAATTATTAACTTTGGAATAATAATTATTGGACTTAATAACCCCAACGGATCAAATATATGTGCATTACTGGAAAGAATTGTTCTTTTTGTAATCTCACCACCATTTCCAATTTTTCCTATATTGTATTGCAGAACATCACTTTCACAAGACCAATATAACCCTAAAGTTTTTCTTTCATTTTGTTCCCCAAAATGTACGACACTGGTTTCATCTAGACATTCGAGCTCCTGTAGCACAGCCTTGCTGTTTGAGTGCCACTTTCTAAGTTCGAATCCCCCTGATAATAACACATTTTGAACACTTTTACCAAGCTGTATAGCTTCACTCTCCGTTTGCGACCCAGATAGCATGTAGTCGACATAAAAATCTTCCAAAATTACTCGCGACGCCTCTGGATTCGACACTGCACTCTCATGACCTGACATAAATTCGACGAAACTCTTTCTCAACGTCTCATTTCTAGCGAATTTTCTCTCTCATTTTTAAAGCACCTTCTTTGGACGACCCTAACTCTGTGTTTTTTGAATGGAATATCAACACCTCTCTGCACTGAACTACTAAATAACTCCACACATTCTTTGTCATCACCTCCTAACTCCCTAGAAACTTCCTCCAGTTCCCAGAATTTTTGTAACTGATTTTGTACGTCAAATGTTTTTGTAAAATGACACAATGTATTTTCGCTAGAATACGCAGGCTCTACTGGCCCTGACACAATCCACCCGAATCTTGTTTTCTGCAAGATTTTCACCTAAATATTTTTTCCCTATCGAAATTAAACTCCAAAATATTGATGCACCTATAAGTAAATCAACACCTTTACACTTATCAAATTCAGGTTCAGCCAAGTTTATATAAGCTGGAGTATTCAGCTGTGATTTATCTACGCACGTTCCTGGTATATCCCCTGTAATTTGATCAATGACTAAATATGAAATCGTAGTCTGAAACAGCTCTGCTCTGGAATGTATTTTTAAAGTACACCTCCTCGAAATATTTGAAGATATTTGACCAATACCCATCACTGACACCTTGACCTCATCCGTTTTCAAACCTAATTTCTCACAAAGACCTTTTGTAATATACGACAACTGTGACGCATTATCCAACAAAGCCCTACACATATGACTTCTACCTCTGCAATCGAACACCTCCACCATCGCTGTAGCTAATAAAACCTTAGTATCGTTTTGAACACCTAAACTCTGTGAACTGTTTGTACTTACAGTTGTAGCCTCGCAGAAACTTGAACTGTTCTCCACTGTAAGAACCTCCCTTATTCTCGTCATTTTGATTAACCCTCGTAGTTTCACACACATTTGAATTTTTAGCTACATTTTGACCACCCCCCGTATATCCACTGTTTTCTCTCTTCGACTCAAAATGAATAAAACTGTGATGTCTTTTATGGCATATACGGCAGTTTCCCCCGGTACAATCTTTAAAAGAATGCGAACCTTTTAAACAGTTAAAACACAATCGTAAACCTTTTAATTTCTCTACTCTATTATCTACGCTCAAATCTAAACACTTTCGACAACTCCAAATGTTGTGATTTTGTTTACAAAAAGCACAAACATATAAATTATTTTGATTGTCATTATTTGACACTAAAGTTTTAGTTTTTAAATTTCCCGAATTTTCTTTATATTTTTGTTTTGAACTATTCGCCTCTAACGTTTCCAACAAATTGGCTCTACCCTGTATAAATTTTTTGAAATCTTCTAGTGTAGGCAACTCATCGTAAACCCTATGCGACTCCCACTCACGTAATGAAACTGTATCTAATTTACTTGATAACTGAAATATTAACAATAGATCCCAATTTTCGGTATCTACTTGCAATGCACTCAACGCCCTTAAATGTTTGTTTAATGTTTCTACCATTTTTCTCAACTCTACACTTGACTCTGATGCTATTGGCTTAAAATTAAAAATAGCTATTAAATGATTATTGACCAATAATGTTGAATTATTATATCTTTCACACAGTAGATTCCACGCAACTTTGTAGGTAGTGGTACCTCTGCATATCCCCAATGTTAGAATTTTTATTTATTAAAGAATCAAAAGTCTCCCGGAACTCCAACCAAGAATCATAGGAACCATTGAACTTCCCTAATTGAATTTGTGGAAGCTTAATCCCTGCTAAAGGATTGGACACACTTGCCCCGCTTACCGCTACACTCTGTATAGACTGGGAATCACTTTTTTCACTGACATTATCACCGCTTAACCCATTTAACAAAACTTTACCCACAGCTAAAGCTTTAAAATAATCTTTTGTAAATGACTCACGCTCTACTAATTGAGCCTCCTCAAAATTCGACCTCTCCTCTATCTCATTTTGTAAACTCTCAAAATCCTCTAAAACCCCTTCGGCTTTATTTATTCTCATTTCTAACTCAACCCTTATTAACTCTTTTTCCTCCGCGATATTTTCACTATTTTGATCTATATTCTCTAACTCAACTTTAACGCCCTCGAGATATTTTTTAAATTGTGTAAGACGAGCTTTGATAGCCCCGCGCTTACTCGTTAAGGTTTGTAAATCCATATTTTATAAATAAAATAACAAACAATATTTAAAACACAATAAAAAACTTTTTCCCTTTTACAGTACACTGTACTGTGCCAAATAGTAGGAAAAAGGAATGTATAAAAAAATGGAACGTACTCACTTTGTCGATGAAGACGTCGATATTGAACACGCTACTCCTCTCTCAGTCAGCTGTTTATACCGGTTGTTGCACTATACTCTTCAGTCAGGCGGCTGATGTATTCTCCTGATGCGGATCTACCCCTCTCGAAGGGCCCGTACGCTCCCCACCAGTCTCTCGCGCCTGTGTTACTAACGAATCCCGCCGTTTTCAACAGGTTTTCACACTAATTGTTCTGGAATTTCACCAGATTTCTCAACTTTTCACAATGTTTTTCACTTTTCACGATGTCTTAATGTAATTTTCCGATGTATCTTACTCTCTTATATGTATTTTTACTCTGCTTTTTGATGTTTTCACGTTAGAATCACGGTTTTCTCTGCTTTTTCTCAATTTTTCACGATTTTTCTCTTGATTGACAATAAAATGTCACACCACACTATCCGACTGTCGAAGGACCATAAAATGAATGAATAAAACCACTTGAAATCAATCTGTGATGGTTTATTCCTATTTTGAGTACCATAGAAATAATTAACAATAAATTTTTACACGCTAGATCAGGGATCTTATGGCACTGGCAAAGATTTGCCGAAAAACACATGATACCCAAATATGCGAGTGGGGGTAAACCCCTACTAGTACAGTTACATCATAATTTAATAAACACAAAATATTCTTAAATTATAAAAATATTAATTATTTAAAAACACAAAAATGGCTCAAACAAATTGCTTTTTGCAGCATTTCCAATTCTCCATACTTATATTTCAAACTCGATTTCAAATGAAAAATCTGAAATATTTCAGACATATTTCGTTTGTAATATTTTGAATGAAATATATCTGAAATAGTAAGGACAGAAATTTTTAATTTTAAACAAAATTATAAAAATATTAATTTATTATTTCATCAATCTATTTTATAATCATCGTACAGAGTGATATTGGTAGACTGACAGTTTCGGGCTGCTGGCCCTCTTGGTATTGAAGAGGGCCAGCCAGCCCGAAACTGTCAGTCTATCAATATCGCTCTGTACGATGATTAGAAAATAGATTAATAAAATAATAAATTTATATCTGAAATATTTCAGACATATTTCGTTTGTAATATTTCAAATGAAAGGGGTCCGAAATATTGCAGACATATTACAACATTTCCGTAATATTACATGCCGAGTGGGAAGATGCATATTTAGAGAGATAACAGCACTCACCCTTAACACTCAAGATAACGGACAACCCTTAAGCAAATCACCCGGTGAAAAACTAACAGGAGTGTTCTGTGGTCATCCATTACTACCCTTTAAAATATCAGCCCGTGTATATTTGTTGCAATTTACATTTATTATTTGACTGGATAAATTAATCTTAAAAAATTATGTTATATTTAATTTTACCATTTTATTCTCACACTAATGTTCTTTAAATGCTTAACTATTCAAAACAGCCACAATACAATAGAGTGGGTCGAAAAACAAAAAAGTTTTCGTTTGGACTTTAATTAATTTTACCATTTTATTCTCACACTAATGTGCTTTAAATGCTTAACTATTCAAAACAGCCACAATACAATAGAGTGGGTCGAAAAACAAAAAAGTTTTCGAATTAAGATCTAATAGCAAAAAAGTTGTAACCCATTTAAATCTTTGTCTTAAACTGTTCTCAAGTTATCGTGTTGAAAAGTTGCACGTTTTAGGAGAAAAATAAAAGCTTTGTGCTATTTACAAAAAGTTATTTAATGAATTTTGACCAATTTTTTTTAAACGTGTTTTTTTAACGTGTTCGATCCACTCTAGCCTAGAAGTATTCTCGTCAATCCAGTATTGGTCAGCTCTATCTCCAATTTGTTCCGATTTTAAGATGTTGGCTTTTTGCATTGTAGAAGTAACAAAGCCAAAATTAAAATAATGGACAATGAAATAAAACAAGCCGTAAAAATATGTAATTCTACGCATTTAATTATATACTATTCACACTGGATGATATCTTACATTTATAATGCAAGTTAAAACTATTTAAAACGCAAAATAAAATATTGCTGCCAACAAAAGAATACTTACCCTGAAGCCGGAAAAAAAGAACTATACATTATATTTATTTTTGTGTAAATATTACCGTTTTCGAGAAGAAAAAGTGCTCAAAATTTTTGTCTGTTCATGAACTTATGCAAAAAGCGATTTTTTGTTCTAGAAGCTAAACATCCCCTTAAAGGGTTAACTAGGGGTACTTGAACTGAATTTTATACCAAACTTTCTCACATTTTATTAAACATAACTGACTGGATCCCTTTAACTCGATTTTTCATGAGATACTTTATGATTTAGTACTTTTTTGGTGCTTGGGGGGTAGTTTAACACTCTTTGTGGGGGTGGAAACAAGTGCGTAAATTAAGTCTGGAACTACCCGCTTAACTTTTCAGTTACAAGTTAAAAAAAAACGCACGGACATGTCGATTTTTATTTTTAATTTTGCAATATTCGGTGTAAAAAAGTTTTTAAAATTCAACTTTTTTTTTCAAATAATAACCTACTATTATTATTTAATAAGCTTTCTGACGGCGTATGTATGATAAAGCCTAATTTGAAAAAGGGCTTATAAAAAAATGGCTGGATATTTGAAAAAAAAATAGAATGGGTGGGTGCAAGGGGGTGAAAATTTTGATAACTTTTTTAACACCAAAATTTGCAAAATTAAAAATAAAAATAGACCTGTGCGAGTGTTTAAAAAAAAGTTAATCGGGTGATTCCAGACTTAATTTACGCACCGTATAGTGCTGTTTTAAATAATATATAAATAGATTTTGCTTTCTTTTTGCCAAATTTCGCTATATTTAAAAAATGGTAATTATAGTCTACATTATTTTTTTTTAGGTGAAGACTCTTAAACCCTTGCGCCATCTTTTGGTCTATTATTTTCCATTATTATTAATAAAACTTGATACGTAACCAATAAAATAACATTTTATTTTTTTTTACATGTTTATTTATTTATTTTATTAAATATCTCGAAAACGGTAATATTTACACAAAAAATGTGTATAAAAATTTTTGTAGGGCATAAAAGACCTTTTTTATTAATATATAACTTAGGGATATGAAAATTCTGGCATAAAAGAAGTCAATTTTATATTTTTTTAATCTCAAAATTAATGGAGAGCCCCAGCCACAAGAAATAGCTTATTTGGGGCTCTCCATGGATTTGTATTATTGCTGCAGTGAATAAATAAATATACCTAACTTTAAAACTAAACAAGTTATTGCAAAAAAAACATTTTGCCCCTTTTTCCAAAAAAAAAAAAAAAATCAAAATCAAATATTGAGTTTAAGAAACTGTGTAACAAATTTCAAATCTTGAACAAGTTACTTTCCAAAGAAGTAATATGTCTAATTTGGGGCGCTTTTTGTAAGTATCACAATTATAATTTCACGGTTTAAAATTGGTAATAAAAGTTATTTTTACTTTTAGGTTAAGTCAAAAAGACCAAATATTTTAACATACTTCTAAAAGAAGTCATAATTTTTTTTTATTACCAAAATTTAACCTTCTGATAGAAATTATATTTTCTTTGTGTTGGTAGCGGTAAAAAATATTTATAAATAATTATCATTAGGTGTTCTGTGCTATTTATGACCAACATGAATCAAAGTACAAATCAATATTTATAACTATGTATAATATTATGGTCATTATTATTATCGTTAATTTAATTTTAAATACACAAATTCCTACTGCCCGTCAATATTTTCTGTAAAATCGTACCTCATATTTCGCTAACAACAACAAATCCTTTATAAAATTAAAAATATAATATTTTTTTTTCAATTTTTTAAGGTTATGTGTTCTTTTTTGTTTTAATTGTTTATTTTGATTGTATTTAAAGTGAATTGAAAGCTAAAGGCCAAAAAAAAGGAGAAGAAGAAGTATTTAAAGTGAAAGATAAATTAATGCTATTGGATATCTACTTACTGCGTTAATTTAAATTTAATTAGAACAAATGTGAAATTAAACACGTGTTTACAAATCCGTACAAGAACAAAAATGGTGATTTATTTAAAAGTGTCTTCATAGTACAAAATATTTGAATTAGTGACCTAATAGTCTTATTTCTTTAATTAAAGGTTAAAGAATGCTCAAAGATGGTCATAATTTATAAATTAGGTTAAAAGGGTTTCAAAATTTACTTCTTTTATAACTATCGAGACACTTTCAACTTAATTAGGTTTTAATGTGGAAATTTATTCGTAAAAGTTAAAGTTTTATTTTTTTTTTGGTTGGTGTTGTTTTTTTTGAGGCTAGATCAGCTATAAGCTTGTCCGATTATCTGTTTGGGCCAGTGCCGTGCAGTGTTGCGAATGATTTAGAGTTTTTCATCATTAAAAATTGCCATCCGCATTTTAAAACTACTGGCACGACAGACAAAATTGGCATATTACTGGCAATTTTAGTTATATTCCTGGTATTTTACTGCATTACGGTAAATGTAAAAAAAACAAAACAAGAGAACACTGGTTCTTAAAAAACAGCGTTTATAAAAATTATTTAATTATTTTTACATTAATTGTGATTAATTTTATTACAATTATGTAACACAAAAAAGGAATTATGGTACATTTTCTATTTTTTTTCTTAAACTATAAATCATAATAGGATTACTGGCAAATTTCTGGCATTAAGCCATTACTGGCAATATTACTGGCAAAGCTCTTTTTTTAGTGGCAAATCGGCAACACTGGTTTGGACCAATGACAGCGTAACACGCTTACAAAATTTATCAAATATCCATATCAAAGCCCTATCATGAATTTAACGACTTAATGTTTTCAAAGTCAACATTATTAGATATTATTACTTAATTATTTTTAAATGAACTTATAGGTACTTTTATTTGGAAACTATGTACTATAGGTTTACATCAAGAGGGAGTAAAATCCCGTTGAAACAACTGTAGAGGCTTTTTAACCCTAAAGATAAAGATTTAGTCGAAATTACCATATATTTCTTTCAAATGTGCTCTTCATAACACAAATTCTTATTAGACAAAATTGGTGATAAAAATTAGACGTTAAGACCAATTTTATAACCTTATTTTGTACTATGTGGTAATATAGATTATAAGGTAATTTTACAAGACATTTTGACCACGTCTTTACCAAATATGTTAAAAGTTGTAAAATATTTGAAAACAAAAATTAGGACCTTAAGTGCATATTTTTACCAAAGTATTTAACCTTTTAGTATACAAATATTTAATGACACATAATTAGTTAATAATTCGGTATTTTTTACCAATTTTTTGACTTTCTAAACATATTGTCTTCAAATAACAAAATTTTGGTAAAAAATTGATATTTTTTCCTAGTTTAAGTAAAAACTTCTAGCTTAGTTGATTGATTGATTGATTAGATATTAGATCTTAATCCGAAAACTTTTTTTTTTCGATCCACTCTAGCCTACAAGTATTCTCGTCAATCCAGTATTGGTCAGCTCTATCTCCAATTTATTCCGATTTTAAGATTTTGACTTTTTGCACTGTAGAACTGACAAAGCCAAAATTAAAATAATGGACAATGAAATAAAAAAAGCCGTAAAGATATGTATTCAATTATATTCATACTGGATGGTAGCTATTTATAATTCAAGTTAAAACTATTTAAAACGCAAAATAAAATATTGCTGCTAACAAAAAAATACTTCCCATGTAGCCGGCAAAAAATAACTATTCATTAAAACAAAAAATCGTTAAAAAAAATAATTTCAAAAGACGAAAGAATTTTAATTTTTTTTTATTAAAATTAAAAAAAGTAACATTTTTTCTCAAAAAAATCTTTTTTTTTTTTTGCAAAACGAGCTGTTAAAAAAATTATAAAGAAATGAAAAGAATTTTTTTTCAAAAAATAAAAATTCAGAAAAAATATTTTTTTATTAAACGAAAAAATTTCAAAAATTTTTTTTTCAAAAAAAAAATTAAAAAAAAAATTTTTTTTCGAGACGCGAACATTTTTTGAAAAAAAAATTGTGATCTATTATAGTAAAATACTTACGGGGTAAGTCGGAAACACTAGCACCTTCTAGAGAAGTGAATCCAATAATTGAAGGAACTTGGTTAAATTCACCTTTCGATAAAAGTTCATCACTTTTGTTGGTAAAAACTGCTCCCTCATGTTCAGGCTCAATAACCGGTGCAATCGGTAGTCCTTCAAGTGGGTTTCCAAAATTATGAATCTAAAAATAAATGTGGATTTCTAAAAACTTTTATAGTCTCCTATTACTAAATTCTAATAGCTCCGTCCTTTAGTGAGTCAAATTGGGCATCTTATACAATTTTTGAATGTTTGCGACAGGCATTGTCGCGGATTTTGTGACCGTACGGCATCATTTTCTATTTTGAAATGCCTAATCAAAACGACCTTTATGTGCGATTTGACGATTTTGAAAATCGTGCGAGTGAGGTGGAGAATGTGAAACTTTACTTTAAATTTCTACACCCTGTCGCTTTATTGAGAATATCTTTCAAAGGAAACGTCCAATTGAGTCGGTTCTGCGAAAGCCGGGGGGTCCCCTGCAATTTTAAATTTCCCATGAGCCTGTGCCGGTCCCAAATTATATTAAAAGAGATAAATAATTTCAAAAAGTCCCCGAACGAGTATAAACAATAAACTAAACTAAACTAAACTAAAGTTCAAAATATGTCGAATATGTAAGGTTAAAAGTTTCGGCCAATCAGAAAACTCGCGGCAAAATGTTCGAATTGTTAGTCAATTTTCTAAGATTTCATTTAACGATACCCTGACTTTCAAATAGGTAGAACTGACCCACAATTTCGAGTTTCGGGGAGTTTTTTGCACAAAATCTCTTCCTTGACTATCGATCGGAATGTGAGTTCTAAAATTTCTCGGAATATGCAATATGTATCAAGAAATAAACTATAAACTATAAATCCCTTTTATTCTCGGAAAGTGTTAAAAATAAAAAAACACCTGAGGAGTTACGTAGTGATATCTGGGGTTTGGACTTTTTGTCCAAACAAAGAAACGATGTTACTCAGTAATTAGGCTCTAGAGGGGATTTTGGACCAGAAATAAAATCTACGCAACAAAACGAAAAGATTGATATGTGAGAAGTTTGGTTTGGACAAACAATAAGGGCGTAAGCGACATACACATTTTTACCTCCCAGCTCTTTAGAAACTTCCACGAAAGGGTACAGCATTTTATTTTTTCGTTAAAACATAATTTTTCCGTATGAAACCTTTACCAATCTATTGCAAATACTTAAACGGTTCCATTTCATACCCGATACCACAGTTCTGAACTAAAATTAAGGTGCTGGGGTCCAAAAGCGCAGGGGACGCCATCCAAACTCGAAAAATATAAAATGTAAAAATTAACTTAGCCTGGGTCTAGCTTCGAAACCCCCAGATGCGGATGCGTGGCATGCCGGCAGGATCGACTGAAAACACAAACACGGTGATTCTTTTCACGAAATAATTTAATAGTGATACGGTGGTCCTAAAGTAAGCTATTTTTTCAGTATGACTTATCGACTTGAAATTTGAAATATAAGCTAATTGGGACTATTTGAAAATGATTTTGTTTGGACTTTTTAATAACTTTAGATAAGATTGACTTAGAGACTTGAACTTTGAGATATAAGCTTATGATGACTATAAACATAAAAATACTGAAAAATACTAGCATTGAAGTCCAAAATAGGCACATCATGATTTTTTTTTGTTTTAATACTTTTTATAGGAATCACTTAGAGACTTAAAAGTTAAAATATAACTTTATGGTGACTATTGAAACAAGACATGTAGATAAACCTACCGAAAAATACTACTTAGCAGTGAAGTCCAAAATAGGCACATCATGATTTTCTTTTTTTTCATAATAACTTTTGATTGGATTGATTTAGAGACTTCAAATTTAAAATATAAGTTTATGGTGACTATTAAACCAGATGCTATCTAAAAAATACGAGCCGTGATAACCCGGCAAGCGCAACGTTTATTCTTATAAATCTTTAATGGATCATCGCAGGGATTTGAAAATTGGTATGTAGGGACATAATGACAATTAAAAATCGACGAAACATGATGGCCGACCTGTCAAAATTACATTTTTTGCATGAAAAGTCGTAGAAACATGAAATTTGGTATAAGAGGACGATAACAACTGAAAATTAACAAATTGAAAAAAAAGAGAAATCTTGAAAGGAGGTTCACCCCACAGTCTTTGCCCAACATTAAAAAATTACATTTTTTGAACGGGAGGTTGTAGAAACTTAAAATTGGTGGGGGTACAATGACAAACGAAAATCAACACGACCAAAAAAACAAAATGGGGGACCTGCCAAAAAACAAGATTACCTGTCAAAGTGACATTTTTCCAACGAGAGATCGTAGAAACTTGAAATTTGGTATGTAGCGGTACAATAAAAAACAAAAATTGACAAAATCAAAAAACAAGATGGCGGACCTGTCAAAGTGACATTTTCGAACGAGAAGTCGTAGAAACTTGAAATTTGGTATGCAGGGTTACAATGAAAAGCAAAAGTCGACAAAATCAAAAAACAAAATGGCCGACCTTTCAAAGTGACGTCTTTCGAACGAAAAGTCATAGAAACTTTAATTTGGTATGTAGGGGTACAATGAAAAACAAAAATTAAAAAAACAAGAAAACAAGATTACCGACCTGTCATTACAATAACTTTTGAAAGGGAAGTCGTAAAAACTTAAAATTTGGTATGCAAGTTATTGCTAACAATTAAAAACCAATAAAATAATAAAAAATTAAATAAAGCCGTAATTAAAAAAATATATATCCAAGTGCAAAAGATAATAAAAAAAATAAAAAAGTTTAAAGAACAAATTAAAGAAATAATGTAAATAAAATATTACCATGTGAAAAAAATATTACCACGAGACAAAAATATAACCATGTAAAAAAAGAAAAAAAAACATAAAAAATCAAAATTAAAAAACAAACATCTGTAAAATTACCAAGTGAAAATACGCGTTTATAACCTACCTAAATTTTAGCACATAAAGTTTAGGTAGGTACAGTTTTTTTATAGTTACGATTAGGGTCACTAGATCCTGAACCTTGTCTAATTGAAGTAATCATTGTTATTATACTATTCACAGCGAGTGTGCTAGAATCGTATTATCCAGAATTTCCCAAAATTGCCAAACCTAGACAAAACATTCTTGGATACAAATTTGTTTTATAAAAAATAAGGATTTTTTTTAAACGATTACTCCAGAACGAATTATTCGATCGACTCGAAATTTTCAGGAAAAATTAAGTTCTATGAGTTACCTATTGTTTTTTAAAAATAATCCCCACAAAAATATAAAAAGTTTTTTCATTTAATTTTTTTTAATTTATTTTTGTTTTTCGTACTTGATTAAAAAAAATGTTGAATTTTGTTTAATCTTTTTTGAAAAAAATACAAAGAAAAAGTTTTTCAAATTTTTTTGTTTTTCGAAAAATGATTTAAAATAAATATATCAATTTTTTTGAATTTTTGATTTTTTTTTATTTTTTTTTTAAGTATTTGGTTTGGATATTGTGAATAGTATATAATGGAATGTGTAGTATTGTATATCATCACGGCTTGTTTTTTTTAAGAAAGCCTTAAAAAGCTTACTGTATAAAATTCAAGGCATAGTATAGTAGTATCCTAGGGTGTATAAAAGATCCTTGATCCAAGAACGCAACTAAGGCGAAATTGTGTTGCACAATTTGTAATATTAATGCCAACACAGAAAAAAAAAGGACATGTGTCCTTTGATTTTAAAGCATTTCTTTGAACAAAACTCAATGTCCTTGAATCAAGAGCACGTGCTTTTAAATGAAGATCCGCTCTAAGAAAGTTTGTCAAAGTCCTCCAGGATTATTATTATATTATTATAAGATATAAGATATTATAAGATATTTATTGTATTACTTTTTATATAATATATTAAGAAAAAATAAATATTATTATTACATTTTGAAACAGAAATAAAAAGCATATTTTTAATTTTTTTAGTTTTTTAAGGTCGCGCGGGCGTTGCGGTTTAAATACAAGGCGTAAAACCATATATAAAAACTATTGCTCGGTCTGGGTTTATAAGGATAGAATTTTCTAAATTTTATTCAAAATTATAAAAATTATAATTAATTATTCCATCAATCTATTTTTTAATCATCGCACAAGTAACAAAAATAATAATTATATACCAAGATGGAAAGACATTTTTAATAGCCGAGCGTACTATATCCCGAGATGCGTAGCATCGAGTGTATAAGGGTCTTTTCTGGCATGGTTTATATATTATTTCTACTACTAGCACATTTATTCTTATTATTTCAACATTGTTCTATCTGTAATCAAATAAAATGCTTGCTGGATCTTAATTTACCGCCAAAAAACAAGTATTCTTGGAAGTCGCAATTTTTGAAACAAATTAATAAATTAATTTATTAACTAAAGTTGACAGTACTAGTAGCGTTTTTATATTTTTAAAATGTGTATAAACATATGGGTGGGTATTTATTTAAAAAATACTATGTATTAAAATTAATTAATTTATAATGTTTGCCATGTTCATTTTTCCCAATGGAAATTATAAGTAATGTCAACATTGCCTATAATTTCCATTCACATTTCATGTCTTTGCAATGCAAGGAAAATTAAGTGACAGTTATCAATTGTTTATAGAATTATTTCCTACTGGGAGAGAAAAAGTGAATATTCCCCTAGGTGCTAAACAATAATTTCACCGATTAATAACATGATAAATAATGATACGTTTCTAAAGCTAGTACCTAGTGAAAAATAAAAATACTTTCTTACGTCTGCGGATATATTAAATGAAGTAGACTGTAGGGATTTGGAGTCTATCTTTTTTAAACCTGCTATCAATGTGCTTGAATTAGTTGTGTCGACTTTAAGAGCTTGCCCAATTTTGAAAGCTATACTTTTAACTTTACTCGTGCGACTCCATAAACTTAGTGAAGTTCCACTTTGCATTATAGCTGCATAATATAAGCCTAAAAAGTATCAATAATAAAATTAATAAGTAATAATAATAATAATAATAAAAGTAATAATATATTTTATTGCCCAACAGATAACCAATAATAGGACAAATATTAATATAATAAAATAATATTACTTTTAAATTTTTAGTATTCTGCTGACATCTGTTAAAGACTGCGACATACGCATGCCACTCAATCGGTAATAGGTCATGACATGATAAAAATTAGTTTTGTTTTTAAATTCTATAAAACAACGTTAATATGTAATTATGTAAGTACTAGAGATCGGATTTTACCGAGTCGTGACGTCAAAATCCATAGCCGGGTACAACAAATTAATAATAATTTTATAAAAATGTTTTATAAGCTATCAAACTACTATTTTTACAAAGAAAACTAGATATATATTATTAAAATCCCCTGACGTTTTTATTTAAGTAAAAGAAAATTAAAAAAAAATATGGTGGCTGTGTATTACTTTTATCAAGTTTGTTATTTGGTCTGTCTGGCTGTCTGGTCTGGTCTGTCTGGTCTGTCTGGTCTGTCTGGTCTGTCTAGTCTGTCTGGCCTGTCTGGTCTGTCTGGTCTGTCTGGTCTGTCCGGTCTGTCCGGTCTGTCCGGTCTGTCCGGTCTGTCCGGTCTGTCCGGTCTGTCCGGTCTGTCCGGTCTGTCCGGTGTGTCCGGTGTGTCCGGTCTGTCCCGTCTGTCCGGTCTGTCCGGTCTGTCCGGTCTGTCCGGTCTGTCCGGTCTGTCCGGTCTGTCTGGTCTGTCGGGTCTGTCGGGTCTGTACGGTCTGTCGGGTCTGTCCGGTCTGTCTGGTCTGTCTGGTCTGTCTGTCTGGTCTGTCTGTCTGGTCTGTCTGTCTGGTCTGTCTGTCTGGTCTGTCTGTCTGGTCTGTCTGTCTGGTCTGTCTGTCTGGTCTGTCTGTCTGGTCTGTCTGTCTGGTCTGTCTGTCTGGTCTGTCTGTCTGGTCTGTCTGTCTGGTCTGTCTGTCTGGTCTGTCTGTCTGGTCTGTCTGTCTGGTCTGTCTGTCTGGTCTGTCTGTCTGGTCTGTCTGTCTGGTCTGTCTGTCTGGTCTGTCTGTCTGGTCTGTCTGTCTGGTCTGTCTGTCTGGTCTGTCTGTCTGGTCTGTCTGTCTGGTCTGTCTGTCTGGTCTGTCTGTCTGGTCTGTCTGTCTGGTCTGTCTGTCTGGTCTGTCTGTCTGGTCTGTCTGTCTGGTCTGTCTGTCTGGTCTGTCTGTCTGGTCTGTCTGTCTGGTCTGTCTGTCTGGTCTGTCTGTCTGGTCTGTCTGTCTGGTCTGTCTGTCTGGTCTGTCTGTCTGGTCTGTCTGTCTGGTCTGTCTGTCTGGTCTGTCTGTCTGGTCTGTCTGTCTGGTCTGTCTGTCTGTCTGGTCTGTCTGTCTGGTCTGTCTGTCTGGTCTGTCTGTCTGGTCTGTCTGTCTGGTCTGTCTGTCTGGTCTGTCTGTCTGGTCTGTCTGCCTGGTCTGTCTGCCTGGTCTGTCTGTCTGGTCTGTCTGTCTGGTCTGTCTGTCTGGTCTGTCTGTCTGGTCTGTCTGTCTGGTCTGTCTGTCTGGTCTGTCTGTCTGGTCTGTCTGTCTGGTCTGTCTGTCTGGTCTGTCTGTCTGGTCTGTCTGTCTGGTCTGTCTGTCTGGTCTGTCTGTCTGGTCTGTCTGTCTGGTCTGTCTGTCTGGTCTGTCTGTCTGGTCTGTCTGTCTGGTCTGTCTGTCTGGTCTGTCTGTCTGGTCTGTCTGTCTGGTCTGTCTGTCTGGTCTGTCTGTCTGGTCTGTCTGTCTGGTCTGTCTGTCTGGTCTGTCTGTCTGGTCTGTCTGTCTGGTCTGTCTGTCTGGTCTGTCTGTCTGGTCTGTCTGTCTGGTCTGTCTGTCTGGTCTGTCTGTCTGGTCTGTCTGTCTGGTCTGTCTGTCTGGTCTGTCTGTCTGGTCTGTCTGTCTGGTCTGTCTGTCTGGTCTGTCTGTCTGGTCTGTCTGTCTGGTCTGTCTGTCTGGTCTGTCTGTCTGGTCTGTCTGTCTGGTCTGTCTGTCTGGTCTGTCTGTCTGGTCTGTCTGTCTGGTCTGTCTGTCTGGTCTGTCTGTCTGGTCTGTCTGTCTGGTCTGTCTGTCTGGTCTGTCTGTCTGGTCTGTCTGTCTGGTCTGTCTGTCTGGTCTGTCTGTCTGTCTGGTCTGTCTGTCTGGTCTGTCTGTCTGGTCTGTCTGTCTGTCTGGTCTGTCTGTCTGGTCTGTCTGTCTGGTCTGTCTGTCTGGTCTGTCTGTCTGGTCTGTCTGTCTGGTCTGTCTGTCTGGTCTGTCTGTCTGGTCTGTCTGTCTGGTCTGTCTGTCTGGTCTGTCTGTCTGGTCTGTCTGTCTGGTCTGTCTGTCTGGTCTGTCTGTCTGGTCTGTCTGTCTGGTCTGTCTGTCTGGTCTGTCTGTCTGGTCTGTCTGTCTGGTCTGTCTGTCTGGTCTGTCTGTCTGGTCTGTCTGTCTGGTCTGTCTGTCTGGTCTGTCTGTCTGGTCTGTCTGTCTGGTCTGTCTGTCTGGTCTGTCTGTCTGGTCTGTCTGTCTGGTCTGTCTGTCTGGTCTGTCTGTCTGGTCTGTCTGTCTGGTCTGTCTGTCTGGTCTGTCTGTCTGGTCTGTCTGTCTGGTCTGTCTGTCTGGTCTGTCTGTCTGGTCTGTCTGTCTGGTCTGTCTGTCTGGTCTGTCTGTCTGGTCTGTCTGTCTGGTCTGTCTGTCTGGTCTGTCTGTCTGGTCTGTCTGTCTGGTCTGTCTGTCTGGTCTGTCTGTCTGGTCTGTCTGTCTGGTCTGTCTGTCTGGTCTGTCTGTCTGGTCTGTCTGTCTGGTCTGTCTGTCTGGTCTGTCTGTCTGGTCTGTCTGTCTGGTCTGTCTGTCTGGTCTGTCTGTCTGGTCTGTCTGTCTGGTCTGTCTGTCTGGTCTGTCTGTCTGGTCTGTCTGTCTGGTCTGTCTGTCTGGTCTGTCTGTCTGGTCTGTCTGTCTGGTCTGTCTGTCTGGTCTGTCTGTCTGGTCTGTCTGTCTGGTCTGTCTGTCTGGTCTGTCTGTCTGGTCTGTCTGTCTGGTCTGTCTGTCTGGTCTGTCTGTCTGGTCTGTCTGTCTGGTCTGTCTGTCTGGTCTGTCTGTCTGGTCTGTCTGTCTGGTCTGTCTGTCTGGTCTGTCTGTCTGGTCTGTCTGTCTGGTCTGTCTGTCTGGTCTGTCTGTCTGGTCTGTCTGTCTGGTCTGTCTGTCTGGTCTGTCTGTCTGGTCTGTCTGTCTGGTCTGTCTGTCTGGTCTGTCTGTCTGGTCTGTCTGTCTGGTCTGTCTGTCTGGTCTGTCTGTCTGGTCTGTCTGTCTGTCTGGTCTGTCTGTCTGGTCTGTCTGTCTGGTCTGTCTGTCTGGTCTGTCTGTCTGGTCTGTCTGTCTGGTCTGTCTGTCTGGTCTGTCTGTCTGGTCTGTCTGTCTGGTCTGTCTGTCTGGTCTGTCTGTCTGGTCTGTCTGTCTGGTCTGTCTGTCTGGTCTGTCTGTCTGGTCTGTCTGTCTGGTCTGTCTGTCTGGTCTGTCTGTCTGGTCTGTCTGTCTGGTCTGTCTGTCTGGTCTGTCTGTCTGGTCTGTCTGTCTGGTCTGTCTGTCTGTCTGGTCTGTCTGGTCTGTCTGTCTGGTCTGTCTGTCTGGTCTGTCTGTCTGGTCTGTCTGTCTGGTCTGTCTGTCTGGTCTGTCTGTCTGGTCTGTCTGTCTGGTCTGTCTGTCTGGTCTGTCTGTCTGGTCTGTCTGTCTGGTCTGTCTGTCTGGTCTGTCTGTCTGGTCTGTCTGTCTGGTCTGTCTGTCTGGTCTGTCTGTCTGGTCTGTCTGTCTGGTCTGTCTGTCTGGTCTGTCTGTCTGGTCTGTCTGTCTGGTCTGTCTGTCTGGTCTGTCTGTCTGGTCTGTCTGTCTGGTCTGTCTGTCTGGTCTGTCTGTCTGGTCTGTCTGTCTGGTCTGTCTGTCTGGTCTGTCTGTCTGGTCTGTCTGTCTGGTCTGTCTGTCTGGTCTGTCTGTCTGGTCTGTCTGTCTGGTCTGTCTGTCTGGTCTGTCTGTCTGGTCTGTCTGTCTGGTCTGTCTGTCTGGTCTGTCTGTCTGGTCTGTCTGTCTGGTCTGTCTGTCTGGTCTGTCTGTCTGGTCTGTCTGTCTGGTCTGTCTGTCTGGTCTGTCTGTCTGGTCTGTCTGTCTGGTCTGTCTGTCTGGTCTGTCTGTCTGGTCTGTCTGTCTGGTCTGTCTGTCTGGTCTGTCTGTCTGGTCTGTCTGTCTGGTCTGTCTGTCTGGTCTGTCTGTCTGGTCTGTCTGTCTGGTCTGTCTGTCTGGTCTGTCTGTCTGGTCTGTCTGTCTGGTCTGTCTGTCTGGTCTGTCTGTCTGGTCTGTCTGTCTGGTCTGTCTGTCTGGTCTGTCTGTCTGGTCTGTCTGTCTGGTCTGTCTGTCTGGTCTGTCTGTCTGGTCTGTCTGTCTGGTCTGTCTGTCTGGTCTGTCTGTCTGGTCTGTCTGTCTGGTCTGTCTGTCTGGTCTGTCTGTCTGGTCTGTCTGTCTGGTCTGTCTGTCTGGTCTGTCTGTCTGGTCTGTCTGTCTGGTCTGTCTGTCTGGTCTGTCTGTCTGGTCTGTCTGTCTGGTCTGTCTGTCTGGTCTGTCTGTCTGGTCTGTCTGTCTGGTCTGTCTGTCTGGTCTGTCTGTCTGGTCTGTCTGTCTGGTCTGTCTGTCTGGTCTGTCTGTCTGGTCTGTCTGTCTGGTCTGTCTGTCTGGTCTGTCTGTCTGGTCTGTCTGTCTGGTCTGTCTGTCTGGTCTGTCTGTCTGGTCTGTCTGTCTGTCTGGTCTGTCTGTCTGGTCTGTCTGTCTGGTCTGTCTGTCTGGTCTGTCTGTCTGGTCTGTCTGTCTGGTCTGTCTGTCTGGTCTGTCTGTCTGGTCTGTCTGTCTGGTCTGTCTGTCTGGTCTGTCTGTCTGGTCTGTCTGTCTGGTCTGTCTGTCTGGTCTGTCTGTCTGGTCTGTCTGTCTGGTCTGTCTGTCTGGTCTGTCTGTCTGGTCTGTCTGTCTGGTCTGTCTGTCTGGTCTGTCTGTCTGGTCTGTCTGTCTGGTCTGTCTGTCTGGTCTGTCTGTCTGGTCTGTCTGTCTGGTCTGTCTGTCTGGTCTGTCTGTCTGGTCTGTCTGTCTGGTCTGTCTGTCTGGTCTGTCTGTCTGGTCTGTCTGTCTGGTCTGTCTGTCTGGTCTGTCTGTCTGGTCTGTCTGTCTGGTCTGTCTGGTCTGTCTGTCTGGTCTGTCTGTCTGGTCTGTCTGTCTGGTCTGTCTGTCTGGTCTGTCTGTCTGGTCTGTCTGTCTGGTCTGTCTGTCTGGTCTGTCTGTCTGGTCTGTCTGTCTGGTCTGTCTGTCTGTCTGGTCTGTCTGTCTGTCTGGTCTGTCTGTCTGGTCTGTCTGTCTGGTCTGTCTGTCTGGTCTGTCTGTCTGGTCTGTCTGTCTGGTCTGTCTGTCTGGTCTGTCTGTCTGGTTTGTCTGGTCTGTCTGTCAGGTCTGTCTGTCTGGTCTGTCTGTCTGGTCTGTCTGTCTGGTCTGTCTGTCTGGTCTGTCTGTCTGGTCTGTCTGTCTGGTCTGTCTGTCTGGTCTGTCTGTCTGGTCTGTCTGTCTGGCCTGTCTGTCTGGTCTGTCTGTCTGGTCTGTCTGTCTGGTCTGTCTGTCTGGTCTGTCTGTCTGGTCTGTCTGTCTGGTCTGTCTGTCTGGTCTGTCTGTCTGGTCTGTCTGTCTGGTCTGTCTGTCTGGTCTGTCTGTCTGGTCTGTCTGTCTGGTCTGTCTGTCTGGTCTGTCTGTCTGGTCTGTCTGTCTGGCCTGTCTGTCTGGCCTGTCTGTCTGGTCTGTCTGTCTGGTCTGTCTGTCTGGTCTGTCTGTCTGGTCTGTCTGTCTGGTCTGTCTGTCTGGTCTGTCTGTCTGGTCTGTCTGTCTGGTCTGTCTGTCTGGTCTGTCTGTCTGGTCTGTCTGTCTGGTCTGTCTGTCTGGTCTGTCTGTCTGGTCTGTCTGTCTGGTCTGTCTGTCTGGTCTGTCTGTCTGGTCTGTCTGTCTGGTCTGTCTGTCTGGTCTGTCTGTCTGGTCTGTCTGTCTGGTCTGTCTGTCTGGTCTGTCTGTCTGGTCTGTCTGTCTGGTCTGTCTGTCTGGTCTGTCTGTCTGGTCTGTCTGTCTGGTCTGTCTGTCTGGTCTGTCTGTCTGGTCTGTCTGTCTGGTCTGTCTGTCTGGTCTGTCTGTCTGGTCTGTCTGTCTGGTCTGTCTGTCTGGTCTGTCTGTCTGGTCTGTCTGTCTGGTCTGTCTGTCTGGTCTGTCTGTCTGGTCTGTCTGTCTGGTCTGTCTGTCTGGTCTGTCTGTCTGGTCTGTCTGTCTGGTCTGTCTGTCTGGTCTGTCTGTCTGGTCTGTCTGTCTGGTCTGTCTGTCTGGTCTGTCTGTCTGGTCTGTCTGTCTGGTCTGTCTGTCTGGTCTGTCTGTCTGGTCTGTCTGTCTGGTCTGTCTGTCTGGTCTGTCTGTCTGGTCTGTCTGTCTGGTCTGTCTGTCTGGTCTGTCTGTCTGGTCTGTCTGTCTGGTCTGTCTGTCTGGTCTGTCTGTCTGGTCTGTCTGTCTGGTCTGTCTGTCTGGTCTGTCTGTCTGGTCTGTCTGTCTGGTCTGTCTGTCTGGTCTGTCTGTCTGGTCTGTCTGTCTGGTCTGTCTGTCTGGTCTGTCTGTCTGGTCTGTCTGTCTGGTCTGTCTGTCTGGTCTGTCTGTCTGGTCTGTCTGTCTGGTCTGTCTGTCTGGTCTGTCTGTCTGGTCTGTCTGTCTGGTCTGTCTGTCTGGTCTGTCTGTCTGGTCTGTCTGTCTGGTCTGTCTGTCTGGTCTGTCTGTCTGGTCTGTCTGTCTGGTCTGTCTGTCTGGTCTGTCTGTCTGGTCTGTCTGTCTGGTCTGTCTGTCTGGTCTGTCTGTCTGGTCTGTCTGTCTGGTCTGTCTGTCTGGTCTGTCTGTCTGTCTGGTCTGTCTGTCTGTCTGGTCTGTCTGTCTGGTCTGTCTGTCTGGTCTGTCTGTCTGGTCTCTCTGTCTGGTCTGTCTGTCTGGTCTGTCTGTCTGGTCTGGTCTGTCTGTCTGGTCTGTCTGTCTGGTCTGTCTGTCTGGTCTGTCTGTCTGGTCTGTCTGTCTGGTCTGTCTGTCTGGTCTGTCTGTCTGGTCTGTCTGTCTGGTCTGTCTGTCTGGTCTGTCTGTCTGGTCTGTCTGTCTGGTCTGTCTGTCTGGTCTGTCTGTCTGGTCTGTCTGTCTGTCTGGTCTGTCTGTCTGGTCTGTCTGTCTGGTCTGTCTGTCTGGTCTGTCTGTCTGGTCTGTCTGGTCTGTCTGTCTGGTCTGTCTGTCTGGTCTGTCTGTCTGGTCTGTCTGTCTGGTCTGTCTGTCTGGTCTGTCTGTCTGGTCTGTCTGTCTGGTCTGTCTGTCTGGTCTGTCTGTCTGGTCTGTCTGTCTGGTCTGTCTGTCTGGTCTGTCTGTCTGGTCTGTCTGTCTGGTCTGTCTGTCTGGTCTGTCTGTCTGGTCTGTCTGTCTGGTCTGTCTGTCTGGTCTGTCTGTCTGGTCTGTCTGTCTGGTCTGTCTGGTCTGTCTGTCTGGTCTGTCTGTCTGGTCTGTCTGGTCTGTCTGTCTGGTCTGTCTGTCTGGTCTGTCTGTCTGGTCTGTCTGTCTGGTCGGTCTGTCTGTCTGGCCGGTCTGTCTGTCTGGTCTGTCTGTCTGGTCTGTCTGTCTGGTCTGTCTGTCTGGTCTGTCTGTCTGGTCTGTCTGTCTGGTCTGTCTGGTCTGTCTGTCTGGTCTGTCTGTCTGGTCTGTCTGTCTGGTCTGTCTGTCTGGTCTGTCTGTCTGGTCTGTCTGTCTGGTCTGTCTGTCTGGTCTGTCTGTCTGGTCTGTCTGTCTGGTCTGTCTGTCTGGTCTGTCTGTCTGGTCTGTCTGTCTGGTCTGTCTGTCTGGTCTGTCTGTCTGGTCTGTCTGTCTGGTCTGTCTGTCTGGTCTGTCTGTCTGGTCTGTCTGTCTGGTCTGTCTGTCTGGTCTGTCTGTCTGGTCTGTCTGTCTGGTCTGTCTGTCTGGTCTGTCTGTCTGGTCTGTCTGTCTGGTCTGTCTGTCTGGTCTGTCTGTCTGGTCTGTCTGTCTGGTCTGTCTGTCTGGTCTGTCTGTCTGGTCTGTCTGTCTGGTCTGTCTGTCTGGTCTGTCTGTCTGGTCTGTCTGTCTGGTCTGTCTGTCTGGTCTGTCTGTCTGGTCTGTCTGTCTGGTCTGTCTGTCTGGTCTGTCTGTCTGGTCTGTCTGTCTGGTCTGTCTGTCTGGTCTGTCTGTCTGGTCTGTCTGTCTGGTCTGTCTGTCTGGTCTGTCTGTCTGGTCTGTCTGTCTGGTCTGTCTGTCTGGTCTGTCTGTCTGGTCTGTCTGTCTGGTCTGTCTGTCTGGTCTGTCTGTCTGGTCTGTCTGTCTGGTCTGTCTGTCTGGTCTGTCTGTCTGGTCTGTCTGTCTGGTCTGTCTGTCTGGTCTGTCTGTCTGGTCTGTCTGTCTGGTCTGTCTGTCTGGTCTGTCTGTCTGGTCTGTCTGTCTGGTCTGTCTGTCTGGTCTGTCTGTCTGGTCTGTCTGTCTGGTCTGTCTGTCTGGTCTGTCTGTCTGGTCTGTCTGTCTGGTCTGTCTGTCTGGTCTGTCTGTCTGGTCTGTCTGTCTGGTCTGTCTGTCTGGTCTGTCTGTCTGGTCTGTCTGTCTGGTCTGTCTGTCTGGTCTGTCTGTCTGGTCTGTCTGTCTGGTCTGTCTGTCTGGTCTGTCTGTCTGGTCTGTCTGTCTGGTCTGTCTGTCTGGTCTGTCTGTCTGGTCTGTCTGTCTGGTCTGTCTGTCTGGTCTGTCTGTCTGGTCTGTCTGTCTGGTCTGTCTGTCTGGTCTGTCTGTCTGGTCTGTCTGTCTGGTCTGTCTGTCTGGTCTGTCTGTCTGGTCTGTCTGGTCTCTCTGTCTGGTCTGTCTGTCTGGTCTGTCTGTCTGGTCTGTCTGTCTGGTCTGTCTGTCTGGTCGGTCTGTCTGTCTGTCTGGTCTGTCTGTCTGGTCTGTCTGTCTGGTCTGTCTGTCTGGTCTGTCTGTCTGGTCTGTCTGTCTGGTCTGTCTGGTCTGTCTGTCTGGTCTGTCTGTCTGGTCTGTCTGTCTGGTCTGTCTGTCTGGTCTGTCTGTCTGGTCTGTCTGTCTGGTCTGTCTGTCTGGTCTGTCTGTCTGGTCTGTCTGTCTGGTCTGTCTGTCTGGTCTGTCTGTCTGGTCTGTCTGTCTGGTCTGTCTGTCTGGTCTGTCTGTCTGGTCTGTCTGTCTGGTCTGTCTGTCTGGTCTGTCTGTCTGGTCTGTCTGTCTGGTCTGTCTGTCTGGTCTGTCTGTCTGGTCTGTCTGTCTGGTCTGTCTGTCTGGTCTGTCTGTCTGGTCTGTCTGTCTGGTCTGTCTGTCTGGTCTGTCTGTCTGGTCTGTCTGTCTGGTCTGTCTGTCTGGTCTGTCTGTCTGGTCTGTCTGTCTGGTCTGTCTGTCTGGTCTGTCTGTCTGGTCTGTCTGTCTGGTCTGTCTGTCTGGTCTGTCTGTCTGGTCTGTCTGTCTGGTCTGTCTGTCTGGTCTGTCTGTCTGGTCTGTCTGTCTGGTCTGTCTGTCTGGTCTGTCTGTCTGGTCTGTCTGTCTGGTCTGTCTGTCTGGTCTGTCTGTCTGGTCTGTCTGTCTGGTCTGTCTGTCTGGTCTGTCTGTCTGGTCTGTCTGTCTGGTCTGTCTGTCTGGTCTGTCTGTCTGGTCTGTCTGTCTGGTCTGTCTGTCTGGTCTGTCTGTCTGGTCTGTCTGTCTGGTCTGTCTGTCTGGTCTGTCTGTCTGGTCTGTCTGTCTGGTCTGTCTGTCTGGTCTGTCTGTCTTGTCTGTCTGTCTGGTCTGTCTGTCTGGTCTGTCTGTCTGGTCTGTCTGTCTGGTCTGTCTGTCTGGTCTGTCTGTCTGGTCTGTCTGTCTGGTCTGTCTGTCTGGTCTGTCTGTCTGGTCTGTCTGTCTGGTCTGTCTGTCTGGTCTGTCTGTCTGGTCTGTCTGTCTGGTCTGTCTGTCTGGTCTGTCTGTCTGGTCTGTCTGTCTGGTCTGTCTGTCTGGTCTGTCTGTCTGGTCTGTCTGTCTGGTCTGTCTGTCTGGTCTGTCTGTCTGGTCTGTCTGTCTGGTCTGTCTGTCTGGTCTGTCTGTCTGGTCTGTCTGTCTGGTCTGTCTGTCTGGTCTGTCTGTCTGGTCTGTCTGTCTGGTCTGTCTGTCTGGTCTGTCTGTCTGGTCTGTCTGTCTGGTCTGCCTGTCTGGTCTGTCTGTCTGGTCTGTCTGTCTGGTTTGTCTGTCTGGTCTGTCTGTCTGGTCTGTCTGTCTGGCCGGTCTGTCTGGCCGGTCTATCTGGCCGGTCTGTCTGATCTGTCTGTCTGATCTGTCTGTCTGGTCTGTCTGTCTGGTCTGTATTTCATATTTAACTTAGTAACAGCAAGAAATGCAAAAAAAAATATTGAACAACATATTTCATAAAGCAAAAGCTGTTTTGTTCTCTAAATACCAATAAAATGCAATTGCTGAAATTAGCGTAACATAACGCTCTACCTCTTGCACCCTAAACGGTTAGGGAAAGGGTCGGAAATAAAAACCTATTAATGCTTTTTAAAAAAATTGGGCAGTTCTAATGTTTGGGACTTACCTGTGAGTAACTAACACAAAATCAAACACAGCCCAAAATCACACACAAAACATATATATTTAAGAATGTTAGCTTTTTTTAGATCATTAGATACTTTGAATACAGAAACCAGTATTTTTAGAAACTTCTAATAATTTGTGGAGCAAAAAAAATCCGAACTTATGATTGAGAAATTTCTTAAATCAAAAAAGAGTTTGACTTCCAAAAAATTTTGATGACTAAAAAAAAAGGTAATCTGAAAAAGTTTCCCAACTCAATGCTTCACCCCCCAAAAATTTTGATGACTGAGAAAAAAAAAGATCCTTACCCTCACCTCTGAAAAAAATCCCAACTGTAACCTCCGGTTTTCTATCTCCACTCCCCAAAATTCCCAACTTTTTTCAAGTCTGAAAAAATACCCGACTCCCAACTTACTACTTCAATTTTCCAAACTTTCTACCAATTTACCGAAATTTACCACTAAATTTCCGAAAGCCACTCATTTGCCCAACTAGACAGTGGATTTTACCAACTCGAGAATGTTTAAGGAACGTGGTGCCCCCTTGCCTCTCCTCCCATGGAAGCACCACTGCTTATTGTAACACGCAAACCCAAACTACAAAAACTTAGTTATGAAACTCAAATAAATAAATACATTTATTTTACCTTTTGTCGCCGGAATTTGAAGCAGCAGCGAAACTGAGGCTGAGCCTGCACTTTGACCAAAAATAGTAATTTTACTAGGATCACCGCCAAATTTTTCAATATTGTTTTTTATCCATTTTAAAGCTAACACTTGATCCTTAATACCAACATTTCCTGGAGCAATTGTATCGCCTGTACTTATAAACCCAAAAAGGCCTATACGATAATTGAAAGAGACAAATACAACGTCTTCATCGAGGAAATAGTCTGGGGCATAGAGTTCATAAGTCGAACCTCCAAAAATAAATCCTCCTCCATAAATCCATACCATAACTGGACGCTTACGTTCCACCTTAAAAATAAGACACATACAGGGTGTTTTAGGAGGAAAGATAAATAATTAAAGGACGTGTTGAAGAGGTCAAAATAAGAAAAAATAAAAAAAAAGTTCCTATAAACAAGGGTCGAAAATGCTTCCTTTCTGAGATACAGGAATTTTTGTTCTTGATTTTTACTGTTGGTATAATATTTCTTATTATTTTTATTATTAACCCATATAGCACACAATTTCCCCCGGATATCCTCTTAATGTCCTTTCAGTGTCGAATGTCCCGGGAAATTAGTCGTATATTCCAAGGATATTCTGAAACCTATGTCCTGAGGATAAGGTGCCCGTATATCCCAGTAGTTGGACTACCGGGCTACTAACCCACTTTGGTAAGCTGAGGAATTCTTCAGCTGAAGACATCAGCTAGTCCTGAAAAAATCCTGAAAAAAAATAAAAAAAAAAAAAATTTTCAGGATTTTTTTTCGTTCTTCGGTTGACGACAATGACCAGAGGGTGTCGCCACCTAGCGGTAGAAATGAGACCAAGGATCCGGACTGCCTAGCCAGACAAATCGGTTAAAATAAACATGTTATTCAAATGATATTTCCAAAGAACCTTGTTATCTGAAAAGGACAAGATCGTATGCATATATTACAAATTATAATTTATAATAAAAGACTCGGCTGCTGGGGGTTTGTACCGCGGACCTATGGTTTGGTAGACGGATATTAATTTAATTTAATTTAAAAAAGTCTTTATTTACATCAATAAATTTGAAATGATAATTGAAATGATAATACTTTTGAAAAGAATAACCTACCTTTAATTTTTATTAAAAATTTAAATTCCTATTTTCTAGTAGACTCAGGTAGCACCCGCAGCCTTATAGATCCTAGTTTAGCTTATAAGTTCTATAAAAATTACATATTTAAAGAAAACTTTAATATACAGACAGCGCATAACATAACTTTTTACAATGAAGTAATGAAAATAACCCTATTTAGAGAATTTAACTCTCCATTAACACATAAGTTTTATTTATTTAAATTTAATGAAAAATATGGAGGTCTTATAGGCATAGATTTAATAGAAAAATTAAAAGGTAGTATTGACATGAAACAAAAACAAATTATCACCCCTGACACAAAAATTCCTATAATCTACGAAAAACATAAACTAATAATTACAGACCCCCCAAAGTTTATTAAACAAAAATTAGTTATACCCCCTACAACAGAAAAGATCGTTCAAATACCCGTCAATCTTAAGGAAGGTGTAGGAGTATTAAATTACTTAAAATTAGCACAAGGTCTAGAAAGTCCACAAGCCCTAGTTAATGTAAAAAATTATTCTGCCATAACTTCAATAATAAATTCAAATATTATAGCTAAGCGAATAGAAATAGAAGCCCCTTTTCAAATAGAACCCCTTAGTTTAAACGAAGTAAATTTTTTTAATAAAATGGAAATTGAAAACATAAATGTCGACAAAATAAATGATAATGCACTTAAACAAAATTTAAAAAATTTAAGACTAGATCACCTTAACTCTGAAGAAAAAGAAGCTATTAGAAAACTTTGTTATAATAATAGAGATACCTTCTACTGTGAAAATACCCCCTTAACTTTTACAAATACAATTAACGACAAAACAGTTGGAGACAAATACCCAATATTACGGAAATATTAGACAAACTAGGTAGAAGTTGCTATTTTTCAGTTATTGATCTTGCTAGTGGTTTCCATCAAATAGAAATGGATCCAGAAGACATAATGAAAACAGCTTTTTCTACAGAGCGCGGACTGTATGAATTTATTGGAATGCCTTTTGGATTAAAAAATGCCCCAAGTACTTTTCAGAGAGTTATGGACAATATTTTACGTGGTCTACATAACGAGACATGTCTAGTTTACCTTGACGACATTATTATTTTTAGTACATCCTTAGAACACATTGAACGACTAAAACAAGCCAATTTTAAAGTACAATTAGACAAATCAGAATTTTTAAAAAAGGAAGTAAACTTTTTAGGACATACTGTCACCCCAGAAGGAGTTAAACCTAATCCAGACAAAATTAAAGAATACTCTATTCCGAAAACCCAGAAAGAAATAAAAAGCTTCCTCGGATTAGTAG
>OY294047.1:20440899-20485899 GCA_958510825.1 Brachypterus glaber | reverse complement strand
GCTTAATAGAATCAGAAACGATAATTTAGAAAAAGATAACCAGAACGTAAAAATAATTTGTGATGACCTATTTAGTCCCAAAAATGAAAACTCTCTCGTTCATTGTATTTCACAAGATTTTCACATGAATAAAGGAATAGCTTTAGACTTTAAAATTAAATTTCAATCCGTAAATAAATTAAAAAATCAAAACAAACAAATTGGAGAAGAAGCCTTTATAAAAAATAATAACAGTAAAATATATTATTTGATAACTAAGAAAATTTTTTATGAAAAACCAAGTTATAAAGACTTTGTATTAGCTCTAGAAAATTTAAGAATCCTTTGTCTTAAATTAAATGACCTGGAAATTTCAATTCCCAAATTAGGAAGCGGACTAGACAGACTTGACTGGAATGTTGTACTTAATTAATTAAAGTTTGTATTTAAAGAATCAAAGGTAAAAGTAAATATTTGTATAAGCGATGAAATTAACTGCAATGCCCTAGAAGACGAATCAATAATTAATAACCCCGGAGACATAGACAAAGAAACTTTAGAATTTTTGAAAAAATATGTAGAAAACGAAGAATATGACAAACCAGAAAATAACATTAAAGACAACGATAATTCGCAAGACAAAAAAAATAGAATTTAATCAGACATACAAATTAAGCCCCCATCTAAACAAATCAGAAAAAATGTTGAACCGGAAAATATTCCTACTGTTCTGAACCTGATAATAATTCAGTAGTTTCAACTCAACATTCAAATGCAAATGAGACTACTAACCAAGGAATAAAAATACTAGACGAAAAAAATAATAACAAAGTAAATCAGATAATAATATACCCCTATGTTTTCCAAGAATTATTAGTCACCAACGAAACGTATGAAAATCGTAAAATTATGAAAGTTGACATTCCTTTAGAAAATAGCCCACATTGTATTCTAAAATTTATTAAAGAATACACAAACCCTAATACTGTATATTGCATATATTTTGCAAAGGACAAAATGTATGAACAGTTTAATAAAGTCTATATCGAAAACTTTGAAAGTAATCACCCTAAATTTATACGCTGTACTAAATTAGTAAATACAATTCCAACCGTTGATGAGCAATTAATGCTTATAAAAAACCATCATAAAGGAAAAACAAATCACCGTGGAATTGTTGAAACTTTAGAATATTTAAAGAAAAATTATTATTGGCTAAAAATGAAAGAAACGGTTACTAATTATATTAATAACTGCGACATATGTCAAAGCGCAAAACATTCAAGGAAATTACCATATTTATTTTTATTTATTTATTTTATTTATTTATACACAGCGTACATATATAATGTAGAGTTATAATTAAATTAAATTATTTTTTTATCTATAACTATTTTATAATAATTTTTGTTACAATATTTAGTAAAGTTAGACTTAGTGTGTAGAAGATATTTTATGTTGTTATTATTTTTTTTTTAATTTTATTTTTTAAGTATATCACAAAAGCTATAAATAGCTCGTGCGTGATATACGTATATAGTAAAAAAAAATATTGTTATATTTTTATTTATTGGAGAGTAAAATATAAAGACTTTTTTTACATGAATTTAGTAAAAGTACTTTAATTATTAATTTCTTACTTTAAAACATCTTTAAGTATATCTTTATTTTGCAAGATCCAATTTTTTTTTTTTTTTTATAAAAGATTTATAAGTATTTGTATGCGTTTTGAGTTTTAATGGCAAAATATTGTAAAAAACCCAACACTTTTGTTTACCTTATTTATTTTAGAATGAAGGTTTTTTTTTGTCTTGTTTCATAAGAATGAGATATAAGTTTTACACAATTTTTATTTTTAAAATAATATTTAAGCAAGGATAACCAATATAATTCCTTTATGTTCATCACACTGAAATCAGTATATAGCTGTTCAGAAGAATACCGCCGTGGTTTGTTTAAACAAATTTTAATAATTTTTTTTTGAATAACTTCAATATTAAAAATAACTTTTTTTGCAGACGCACCCCAAACAACTAATCCATAATCTATAAGTGACTGACAAAAAGCGAAATAGGTAGCTTTTAATAATTTTAAGGAGAGCACATTTTTTAAAATGTTAAAACAATATATAATTTTCCATTAACACGGTCTAAACCCGAAAGTGAAAGTTCTTTATAACATTTAAGAATATTAAAAGAATCACACCCTAATGAAAAAGAAAATTTTATGGAATATGCTATTTTAGGTTATAATAACTCGATTCATAGTGCCACTAACTATACACCCTTTGAACTTGTATTTGGACATACTAACTTACGAGACCCCCACGAAATATTCCTCCCACAAGCATTTTATACGGACTATGCCGAAAATCATAAAGAAAAATTAAGGCATGTGTATAAAGAAGTACAAAAGAATGTAATTAATAATAAAGAAAAGGTAATCCAAAAACACAATACTAAAGGTGAAACTAGTAAAGAATTTTACTTAGGTCAAACCGTTTATAAACAAAACTCTCAAATTAGAAATAAGAAAAACAATAAATTTTTAGGCCCTTATGAAATAACCAAAATGTTAGAAAATAATAAAGTCGAGCTTACTAAGAAACTTAATACTACGAAAACCGAAATTTTACATATTAAAGAGCTAAGAAAACCATCTCTTGTTATAGATGCATCCTTGCCTTCGCAAGACCCGATTCAAGATTCCACGACATGAAAGACAACCCAGGACTCTTACCCCTAAAACTAGAAAATGCACAAATCAAAATCAATCAATGGACCTTTATACAAATCTTTGATCTTACCAACCTAATTAACGAATTTAATAACTTAAAAACCCATTTCAAATACCTAAAATTGTCAATGAACAATAGTGTAGCAAATTACACTTACGAAAAAGAATTATACAATTCCTACCATTTAGTTGAAATATTAGAAGCTAACATACAAAAACAAATTAATCAAATAAACCCCTTAAATAAGATAAATACTAATTCTAAATCAAAAAGAGGCTTAATCAATGGACTTGGCTCAATTTTCAAAATCATAACCGGTAATTTAGATCAATCTGATGCAGAAAAATACGACAAAGCTATAACCACCCTTTCTAAAAATCAAGAGAATTTAAAAACCTTGGCTAAAAAACAGATTACTTTTTTGCAAAGTTCCATTCAAAAATTTAATGAAAGTACATATACCTTGGCTCACAATCAAGAACTATTAAAATCAAAATTAATAGAACTTCAAAGTGTTATTCAGGCATATGAAGCAACCAATATGGGATATCAATATATGGCAATAATAAACATGGTAATTTCTCAACTAATTAATGCATTTCAAATAATAAGTAATACCTTAAATGAAATTGAAATAATTATAACCTTTTCCAAATTAAATACGCTTCACAACTTTTTAATCGAACCTATTGATTTATTAAACCATATAGAATCAAAAATAGAAAATATCCTTCTTTTTGAAAAAATTATTAATATCAAAAGTTATAATAAAAATAATCAAATAATATTTTTGATAGAAAAGTAGAAAGTAGTAGTAGAAAATGAAAACTATAACTATTACCACTTGTACCCCTTACCTACCTATAAAAATAATTCATTCCAAACCATTTTACCCTCTTCCCAATATCTCAAAAATGCAAAGAAATATCTTCAGAAGAATATATCTGTGACGAAATTTTATTTATTTATTTATTTATATATACAGTTCTATATAATATGCATGTCATATTTTAGAACAAGTCAAGAATACAAAGGTATAATAAGTTATCAGTCAAATTACAACATAGCGTGACAAAGTAAAACAAAATAAAGTAAAATAAATATATAGTAAAACTTAAAATAAATAGCAAATTAATAGTAAAATTTACAACGACACCAATGAAAGAAGCTCAAAATTTAAACTTTTTAAACTCTTCGATCGAGTAAAAGTACTGTTGCAATAAAAAATGTTTTAAAGTTTTTTTAAATATATTAAAACTATTTATATTTTTAAAATTAGCTGGAAGGCGATTGTACAAGTTTAAACCCAGGCTGATAGGTGAACCATCGTATGTTAGTTTTAAACGTCTTTGTTGAATATGAAAAGATTGAGCATCAACCCCACCAGAATGCAGGACAATGCCCCCTGCGAGGTCCAACTTCTAAAATTCTACAAGAACATCTCAAGCTGTTACCAAGTACCAGCTTATCTTCAAAATTTAAAAGTGCAGAAAATTGAAAATAATAAGTGGATAATAGTTTCGCCCAAAAGACTAACTGCTATCAAAAAATGTGGTTCAAATAAGGACAATTATCCTCTAGAAGGAACCTTTATTCTCGAATTTGACATTAACTGTGAAGTTTTAATAGACAATGTTAATATCCAAAGTTATCAAAGTACCGATAGTGAATATAAACATATCGTGCTACCCCAAATTAACTTTTATAGCGAAATTGGTAAAAAGACAATAACAAATTACCAACCCCTAGCTCTCGATAATGTTAACCTGGAAGAACTAAAAAATATTAATAGTGCTTTAGGTTTACAAAAAACTTCTATTGAATCTATACCCCCAGTACATTTTGATAACATTAGTGTATGGACAATTATTCTATATATTTTAGTTGCTTTGCTTATTTTTGCTTTTGGAATCGTCGCTTTTCGCAAAAAATGGTATTTAAGAGAAAACTTTGGAAAGTTCCAAATTAAAACCAGCCTATCAAAAGAAGAAGAAGAGGCAAGAGGATCTACAACTGAAAAGAAGAATCCTGTTGTTACCCCCAGGATTCTCATCTAAGGGTGGAGGAGTTATGTACCCCGAACAGCTTACACCATCTAACTTTTTCTAATGCTTCCTCAGCATGTTTCATTTATATAAAACCATTTTGTATTGTTTTAATTTCAATTACTAATAGAGCTTTGTACAATTCAGACCTATTTTAATTCACTTTCCAAGTTTCACTGTAATTTTAAAATAAAGTTTTTAAAAACACATTTGTTAAACCCGTGAGTTTAACTAACAAGATAAAATATGCAATTATGTATAACATAGATAAAACAAATGTGATTTAACAATAATTTTGATTTAAGAAACATTTCTCTGTGTGTAATTACACTTTTTGCTTAATTTTTCTTTAAGACAATATTAATCCAAAATACTTTTATAGACTTCCTATGTATGCAAACAAATATGCAAATTTAATTCGGTATAATACAGCTCTCCTAAAACACAAAGGAAACAAAAACTAAAAAAATTGAATTTTTTATTCTTTTTTTTTTTCTTTTTAGGCATAGCAAAACAATTAAAACTTTGTGCTAACTTTTGAAACAAGATAAAATATGTAATTAGGTATAACACACAAAAAACAAATGTGATATAACAATATTTTTGATTTAATAAACATTTTTCTGTGTGTATACTTTTTGCTAACTTTTGAAACAAGATAAAATCTGTAATTAGGTATAACACACAAAAAACAAATGTGATATAACAAATTTAAGAAATATTTTTCTGTGTGTATACTTTTTGCTAACTTTTGAAACAAGATAAAATCTGTAATTAGGTATAACACAGGAAAAACAAATGTGATTTAACAATATTTTGATTTAAGAAACATTTCTCTGTGTGTAATTGAAATTTATTTAAGAAACATTTTTCTGTATGTATACTGTTTGCTAACTTTTGAAACAAGATAAAATCTGTAATTAGGTATATTAATAACACAAAAAATTTGATATATTTTTGATTTAAGAAACATTTCTCTGTGTGTAATTATACTTTTTGTATAATTTAGGCGCGCTCGACAAACCACACTTAAAATATAACAACTATTCTAAAAAATATATTTAAGCAAAGGCGTCAAACATTTTTATGTTTGTGATTATACTTTTTTGCAATAGTTTTTAAAACAAATATGTAATTTGATTGTACCGTGGTATATACAAATATATATATATATATATATATATATATATATATATATATATATATATATATATACAACAATATTGTTATATACGTATCACAATATTCTTGATTTAAGAAAAAATTTTTTCTTTGTATACTAAACTTTTTTGAGAACTTTTTTGCAAAATCTGTTTGAGAATAATTTTTAATATGTAATAATTATTAAATTATGAAACTATTAAAATGAAATTATTTTTATTTAATTAATATTTCAACAGAATTTGGCGAAGGTGCCATATATTAACTATATATTTATAATTTATAGATATTACGGCAACAATACGGACTCTTTCTTTGATATTTTAGTCTAATTGTTGTAATTATTGTGCGATAACGTGGTATTGGCTCTTTGTACTTCTAAAGAATATTTGTATGTGTGTGTATCTGTAATTGTTTTGTTTAAAATTAGTCAATGTTTAATATTTATTACTAAATAAATTGAATTAATGTATTAATATATATTTACTAAAAATTTAGGCTAACAAGCTAGGCTTAACAGGCTTGACAGTCCTTGCTTTCAATAATTTTAAACTTTTCAGGGATCCTTGGTTTATATTATATATAATTTTATAATACCTATCTTTAAACTAAATTATTTTGTATCGCAGAGAGCTCTGTGGCGCAGTACGTAACGTATCCGTCTACCAAACCATAGGTCCGCGGTTCAAACCCCCAGCAGCCGAGACTTTTTTAAAAAATTATTTTCTACAGCTCCCTAATTATAAATTATAATTTGTAATATATGCATACGATCTTGACCTTTTCAGATAACAAGGTTCTTTGGAAATATCATTTGAATAACATGTTTATTTTAACCGATTTGTCTGGCTAGGCAGTTCGGATCCTTGGTCTCATTTCTACCGCTAGGTGGCGACACCCTCTGGTCATTGTCGTCAACCGAAGAACGAAAAAAAAATCCTGAAAAAAAAAAATTTAATTTTTTTTTTCAGGATTTTTTCAGGTCTCGCTGATGTCTTCAGCTGAAGAATTCTTCAGCTTACCAAAGTGGGTTAGTAGCCCGGTAGTCCAACTACTTATCCCAAGCATATACGGTACGTCCTTAGTACATCCCAGGGATCCTAAGGGGATATCCCGTGGATGTCCTTTCGGATGTCTCTGGGATATCCTAAGATGGCTTTTCCTTCATTATTTTAAATTTACCGCATTTTTCGTAACTTTAATGGCAGATGTTATTGTCGGTGTTTGTGGTCTGTTGTGTGTAAGCTTTTTCGACAGTTATTATTAAATATTTATATTTTGTTTTCCTTTGTTGGACAATTTCGTCAGTATTACCCCTCCCTGAGGGAAAAAGGAAATATATTTCGTAGATAAGTAAGTTACTAATTATGTACAAATGTTCCCGACAAAAGTGGCTATCAAATAGTATTGCTTTTATTATTTTTTTGTGAAACTATTAGCTTAAATTTAAATAACTTGCACCTAGGTGCAACCTGCTAATAGCAATATTGGATTTTAGATCTTATTATCATATTTAAGTTATAGTTGAGAATAACATTGATTAATACTTACATTTGGAGTAGTTTTACTTATTTTTCTCACCATTTTATTATGGTTTTGATCTATCATAATTTATAGGCCCCATTGTATATTTTGTTCTCTCGATAAGTTTTGATATTGATAATCATTTCGTAATGAACGCAGTAGGTTCATTCTTTACGTTTAGTCACTATGCTTATTCTTTAACCCAAAGGATATTTGTCTATTTTGTTTTACGTATAAAATTTAGTTTGTTATTGCTGGCAAATTTCGAGGTTATGTACGTATGTCAAATACGAATCACTCACTGCAGTAATGAGAACAATCCAGCGCATGCACACTGATTTTCTTATTTTTGTTTTGACGTATGTCAAAAATTATTTTAAGGTTATTAACATTCTTTTGCAGAATTTTACAAAAATATCTAATTTTTTCTTTGCGAGCTAACAGTTTTTTTTTAATTGGCTAAAAGTACTCGCTTTTAATAGTATTTTCGTAAAAAAAATTGCGGAATATTCATTAATAAACATTTGATTCTTAAAATATATCGCCTTCTAAATTCTGAAATATCGTATCTGATAAATGCCTCTCATTAAAAAAAAAACACCAAACCAACAAACTACCAAACCAAACTATTATCAACGTAAACCAATGCCTCCCAATAAAAAAAAACACCAAACCAAACCAAACTTTTTTTAACGTAAACCAACGCCCCCATTAAAAAAATCAAACAGAAATTTGTGAGTATTTTAACAATCTTTGGCTATATATTCTAAAAAAACTGGATTTCCGCACCTAATTATATTCAAGACAGTAAGTTTTAGTAATAAAACCAGAAACCAGTGCAAAATTATAGTTCATTTTTGTGGACCTGATGCGCACCGTAACCCCACTTAAATTAAACTATTTCATAAAAATACAACTGCCTAAACGGAAGCTACTTTTGACATCCGTCAAAACAAAAATAAGCAAACCAGTGCGCATGTGCTAGATTCTTCTCATCACTGCGGTGAGCGAATCGTTGTCAATTGTATTTTAAGAGGTGACTAAACGAACAGTGATCAACAGTCCTTCATCAATTAGTGAAAAGTGTTCCGCAATTCCGCAATTTGTAACAACTTGAGTTTTATTATTAATTTTAGTTATATTATGGGTTTTTATTATTATAAGAATCTTATTAAGGGATTTCAAAATATAGTTATAACCTTTGGTTAGGTAATTCGTATTTATTTTATAACTGCGCAAATATCGTAACTTTAGACACTAAGGTTTTCAACCGAAGTGAGGGTCAGAGAATCATGTGTTACAGTTTTTTTGTTAAAATTTTGCAAGTCTATAAAAAGAATGTGAGCACGAAATATATATCTTTTTGGTGTATTCGAGTTTAACAAAAAAAACCTCGTGTGCGCGACTAAAAGTTAACCTTCCATTTTAACATGTGGCCATAGATATTTCAAATTTTGGAAATAGCCCTTCGATACATTCGGATCAATTTAAATGGAAGAATATTAAGCATTATTTATGGTTGAATTGATATATTGATATTTTGGATTTTTGGAAAAGAATCAAATGCTTTTTCGACGTAGTCAGATTAAAATAGTTGCACACACAAATCTCACAGGTAATTTGTTTTTGTTACTAGAAATTGTAGAAATGTTGTTGTTCTAAAGAGCATATTTTTACTGTGGTTTTTCTGTTTTTTTTTACAGCAAAACTCAGACAATCGAGACGAGGTTTTATATTTTTTTTGTCTTTGATAAGTAGTTTTTCTGTACCATAATTTGTATTGTTTTTATGGAGATATTTTCTACAATGTTTTATTGAAGATATTTATATGACCTACTTTGGACCTCATAGTTAATGTATGGTTTTCCTACATTGTGCTATAAAGAAGAATATGATTTGAGCTAGCAGAGATATTTGTACGAGTAGGAATACATTGCAAGGATATGTTCGTAGAGCCTTGAAGATGGTGTAACCTTTAAGAGACACTACGTAGATGTAACCTTCTTCAGAGAATCATTATTTTGGAAAATTCAGGTTTTTATTATTACTTTCATGATTTTTTTTTATATTAAGAGTTTAGTACTTGACTTGTCTACGACCTTTTTCTTGGAGGAAACCTAGGCAAGGCAATAGTTCAAAGCTACTTAGAGTTATGCTAGATTGGGTGTAACTGGCACTAGGGTGACCGATGTTAACCGTAAATCTGATATCGGCCAACTATATGTAGACTTTCAACCAAAATAGTGTTTCGACATATTTTTCATAATATTTTTTTAAATAAATGGTATTAGTACCTATAGGTTTTAAATATCTACATTTATATTTTATGTAGAGGAATTCTCATGTAAAATATTTTGCTAGCACAATATTAATAATTATTTTCTAAATATAAAGGTACATAGGTATTTCCATTTTATATTTTTTATATAAACATATAACATAAAATAAAATATAACACAAAATATAAATATATATAACAGAAAAATAAAATAAAAACAAAAAAAAAATGTTATTAAAACTAAAATCGTGACTCTTTAAAATTGTGATGACCTTCTTGCTCGTAAAAAAGTATGTAGGCATCTCCTGAAACTATCGATCTTGTTGAAACTGAAGAGACCCTAAAGTCGTCATATACATGGCACCTGTGATTATAAGGATGTTTACAATAGGCAGTGTAGTGTCCGCTATACATGGTACCACTGTGATTTGAAATGGCGTACAAGTTGTACCTGCACGGTCCGACGGACTCTGCGGCATAATTACTCATATCTAATCCTTCTAGAGGAAAGTCTACGGTGACACTAAGTTTTCTTTGAAAATGTTCCGTCTGGGAGAAGCGTTTGAGGTGGATTACTAAAATTTTCAGTAATTTTTGAATTGTAAAGGATATTGTGAATTTTCGACGATCTTTGCATTTTGAACATGTAGGCTTTTCATCGTCGTCCAACGTTTCTTCTCGCATTGAATCTTCCAAACATTGCGACAACCTTAATTGACCTGTCTGTTGTGGAAGTGAGAGAGAAAGATCCCAAAACGGGTCGCATGTGACGGAACAATGGCCGCAATGGGTACACTTAAGAGTGGATTTTAGTTGCCTGACGAAGAGATCCAAAATGCGAGAGTCGTCCATCCGGAGGTATCTGGACCATGATGCTGCAGACTTTTCGTTATCATTTAATTTTTTATCTATCTTGGCCAAAATAGGTTTAGATTTTTCCGAGACCCTGTTGACGTCTTCATGAAGTCCCTCCAAAAGATAACGCAGAAATTCTTGTGCGTCCTGTTGTGCGTAGCCCATAAATCGGGGGGAGAAATGCTGGATTTGGCTCTTTAAGGAAACCGTGTTCACCGTACGGTAAGACGAATCCTCCGACCACAACTCTTTTATCACCTCGGCGAACGTCTTAATCAAAGCTCCACGCATACTGGAAATATTTGTGTTGATGTCCCGCACATAACTGTCCTTCTTTAGGTATTCCATTAAAAGTTTCGTGTTTCAAAGGCATTGAATCACCGAGTTCATGAAGCAGGTGTTCCCGATATTTGTTAATCCGTTAAGACCCAAGGTTTTGACTAGACTTCCGACCACTCGCTTATTGTTCGTGATATAGTTTTTCTCGCTCACAGTATCCTCATCATCCCTGTAATTTAAATGGTTGTTGGTGGACTTTTTCGAGGAGGTACACGATAGGTTGTTGACCAAACTTAAATTTCCAGAAATTGAAGGAGATATGGTCGAACGGTGGTTTAGTTTTGAAGAAAATATTGAAATATCATTAATTTCCTTGTTTTTTTCCATATCATTTTCGAAACTGTTTTCATCATTTTTGTAGTCCTTTGTCGGTATATACGATATAAAATTGTTGACACTTGAAGAACTTTTCCAATAATTATTTTCACAGTTGGACTTTTTATTCGAAACCGATGAATGCGGTTCAAAATCATCAGCTATGTCGTTACCAGTCAAAGTTCCCAAAACAGCAATTCCATTGCCTCTTTGTATTGCTATGCCGATCCTTTGTAAAAAGAAAATACCTTCTAATGGATTACCCGTAGTTTTAACCAATTGTTTCCAGATTTCTTTAAAGAAACTTTTAGCCATGGGACTGTAAAAACCAAATGTTTCTATCGCAATTGGCATATATATATAGTCTTTTGACAGAGATTTATAATTCTTAATTTTATTTATTTCTGCTTTCTCAGCAGCGGCACCAGCGTTTTTGGCATTTATTCTCAAGTAAGAAGGAGCAACTGAATCTATACAGGTAAAGTCCCATACAAGGCATTTACCATACTTATATGGTACTAGGGTCATGCCATCAGGTCTCTTACCATCTAATCTTGCGTTTAAACCGGGAGGTTCAAGAATTGCGTGAAAGCCAATTGCTTTTTTTTATAATGTTATTAACCTCCCTATGTTGCGAATGGCGACCTTTGCAAAATCTACAGGAAAGTCCGTGAGTCCCTGATGAATCAACGCAGTCTCCACAAGAACAATGTGAGGGCTTACTGTTCTATTTGAGCTAATTCTTAAATCAATGCATATTCTTAAAAAATGTTTATTTAAAAGAAGTCGTAAACTTGATACTGGCAGAACGTTTAACCAATAACCTGATTCTTTTTGAGTAATAGCATTTAGGCTATTTAATCTGTAGTAAATTATACATAAATAAATAAATAAATAAATAAATAAATAAATAAATAAAGAGTTGGCTTTTTGTTTAAAAAGGTTTGATGCCATCTCAATAATAGGGGTATCCCAATCACATTGTTTATATGAAGAAGGAGGATTGCATTTTGTCAAAGCTTTCCATTGGTCCACTGCTTTTTCGATTCTATGTAATTGTATTTGATCAAATTTAATTAATAATAATCTGACAAGGTAAGAATTTGCCTTGCAAGATGAAATGAAACTTGGCAGAGCAATATCCATTGAACGACGAAGGCCCAAACCACCATATTTTACAGGGAGAGAAGTTTGTAACCATTGAATATCTGATAAATCAATATTAGTTACAGCACAGAAAATGTTACGGAGAGCTTCATCAAAAGTATTTGATAAAATTTTCTGTTTATATAAAGGAGATGTTCTTAATAAATATTGTAATCGGGGCATTAAAATGCAATTTTTTAAAAGGTAAAAAGCTTGGTGTGGCTCTAATAAAAGAATTCTATTACCCAAAATTTCTAACGAATTGGTTTTCTTGTGAATAATACTGATTTCAGCGTCTTTGCCAAGAGGAGCACCAAGTAGCTCTAAATAGCCTTGCTTGATAACCTTCATTTGACTAAATTGATCAACATCTAAATTTTTGCAGTTCAAATTGTAAATTTCGCATTTTTGTTTATTTAAGAAGAGCCCATATTTAGGACCTTCTTTTACAATAAAATTTAAATCCTCCAAAACAGTGTCCATAGTTCCAGCAAGTAAACCATCATCAAGGAACCATACGTTAAAAGGTGATTTTAAACCAGCAAACAATGGCATAGCCGTGTGACAAAATAAAAAAGGACCAAGGGATCACCTTGTTGTACGCCCTCCTCAGATTTTATGATAGTCTTTCCGTATAAAAGATTTGAAGGTTCTCCATAGCTTGCCTAAATATATTGATAAATCTCTGGAAATTCTTCGTAAATAGAATTTAAAAGAACGTCGTGACGAATAAGATTAAAAGCGTTCGTGAAGTCCACTTTCAAAACAATTTGTTTTTCAAAAGATTTTTCATAATTAATAAGGGAACGTAGTGCACGAACAGCAGCTTCAGCACCTCCGGATATTCCAAAACCAAGTTGTGTCGGAGAAAAATTTTCAACTGCACGGTCTCGAATTTCTTTTACAACACATTTTGATGATAATCGGCGTAGAGTTAAGCCAATAGCGATGGGCCTTAATCCACCATCTTTTTTTTAAGGGAACAGAGATAAGCTCCAAAAAAAGTAGATTTTATAAATTGAGGTATTTCACCCCTTAAAATTTTATTTATTAAATTCCTCAAAATTTCTAACGAATTGGTTTTCTTGTGAATAATACTGATTTCAGCGTCTTTGCCAAGAGGAGCACCAAGTAGCTCTAAATAGCCTTGCTTGATAACCTTCATTTGACTAAATTGATCAACATCTAAATTTTTGCAGTTCAAATTGTAAATTTCGCATTTTTGTTTATTTAAGAAGAGCCCATATTTAGGACCTTCTTTTACAATAAAATTTAAATCCTCCAAAACAGTGTCCATAGTTCCAGCAAGTAAACCATCATCAAGGAACCATACGTTAAAAGGTGATTTTAAACCAGCAAACAAAGGCATAGCCGTGTGACAAAATAAAAAAGGACCAAGGGATCACCTTGTTGTACGCCCTCCTCAGATTTTATGATAGTCTTTCCGTATAAAAGATTTGAAGGTTCTCCATAGCTTGCCTAAATATATTGATAAATCTCTGGAAATTCTTCGTAAATAGAATTTAAAAGAACGTCGTGACGAATAAGATTAAAAGCGTTCGTGAAGTCCACTTTCAAAACAATTTGTTTTTCAAAAGATTTTTCATAATTAATAAGGGAACGTAGTGCACGAACAGCAGCTTCAGCACCTCCGGATATTCCAAAACCAAGTTGTGTCGGAGAAAAATTTTCAACTGCACGGTCTCGAATTTCTTTTACAACACATTTTGATGATAATCGGCGTAGAGTTAAGCCAATAGCGATGGGCCTTAATCCACCATCTTTTTTTTAAGGGAACAGAGATAAGCTCCAAAAAAAGTAGATTTTATAAATTGAGGTATTTCACCCCTTAAAATTTTATTTATTAAATTCCTCAACCCAACCAGTAACTTTTGAGCAATGTCTCCATTACGAGAATCTGTTAAATCTTGTAAATGGCAAGGACGAAGACCATCGATTCCTGCACTTGAGCTTTTTGAAAAACTTAAAATAGCAGATTTAACATCAACTTCATTAATTTGCAATTGTTTATGATTAATCTCAGTTGGTGGGTTACTAGACTGAATATTTTTCGGTGGGTGCTTCTCTTGCATAATATGTTTGTTTTTTTGGGTACGTAAGAACAAAACTTGTCGTCGTTTAAGATGGTGCAGGAAGGATAATCTCTTAATAATTTATTAATTTTGGAAGATAATGAAGATTTCTTACTTTTATCATTTTTATGAGAAATTTTGAAACAGTAATGAGAAAAACAAAGTAACTTCTTCCAAGAGTTTTTTGAATTTTCAGTACATACTTCGTTAATACAGTCTAATAATTTTTCACCCGCTAAAATTCTTGACGCCTTAGGAATTTTTGTTATGATTTTTCCACGTGAACGTAGTTTTAATATATATTTAATATATCATTAGAGGGATCTTCAATAAAGTTTGAGGAGTTACTGGAATTTTCAGTAATTGTTTCAGAAGATTTAAAATTAGATTTCACTGTTCCTGTATGACTCCGGGTTGTATGTGATTTGAGGCCTCTATTTGTTTTAAAAAATTTAGGACACAGTAAACATTGGAAGCATTTGTTAACCTGTGAAGAGTCATTTTTATTCATATCCATTTTGTTAAAGATTTTTCTCGACAATCAAATGATGACACTGACATAATCAAAACTCTAAAATTGTTTTTTTCACCAAAAAAAGGCACTTTCAATGAATTCTTTCTTTCTTCAATAAAAATAAGTGTATAAATAAAATGTTAAAATAGGTTACTTCAAATAAATTCTTGTTTTCTTCAAAAAATAACTGTTAAAAAATATAAATATAAAATAAATTACTTTGACTTTGACTTTTTATATTGGTACAAATAGTTTGTACAATTGGTTACATATTTTTGATTGAATTGTTTGGCATATGGGAATACAAAAGTATTTTTCATTTTATTTTAGTTGTGGTAATCTAGTGGAAATCACTTGATATTTTATCGCTAAATATTTTCCAATTAAATTGATAGTAATTTAATAGTTATTCTTTTTAAGAATTGAAATACACTGATAGTAATATTTATTTTGCTTTAACATACAACCAATATGGGAACACTTAGTCAAATTTAATTTCTTTTAGTTTATGGTTAGTAATTGGGTTTTATGTAATGAAACACCAGATTACCAAAGTCTATATATTACAAGAGTATTTAAAGAAATATACAAGATATACGGAATGCCCGACGCGTACATCGTTCCGGGTTAGTTCTCACTACTGCTGTTGGCCCTAGTGGGGGCGCCACAGTCTGTCTATTCACAGGGTCAGATTAGCCCTAACAGAACATCCCCCTTTTCTTATATAGGAAAAAGCTAAATAAGTACAATTGACTTAAACACTAAAAATATACAAAACTATTCTAACAATAACTTTATACATAGTCATTTAAATATTGCGGTCTACGTCTAGTTCTTACAGGTCTAGGGCTAGTCGGAACCACAGGCGTATTAACTGTAATCGTCTCTGGTTCAATCGGAGCTTCAGCAATATTTTCTGTTCGAGCTTGAACATGGGGATTATTTACATTGGGATTCTTATTTACAAGTGGGGAACTATTCACACGTGGGGTAATATTTACCATTGGGGTACCACTATCAGGAGTAAAATTATATTGTTCCTGTTCTTGAATCTCGTCCAAGCCACCTTCTAGTGGAGAATTAAAGGATTTATTTACATGAGGCATATAATGAGGTGCCGGAATAAGATGCCACCTATTTTGTCTGTATGTACCAAAATCGGTTTTAACATTGTACGACCTTGGTTCCTGTGACTTGCTCAGTACAACACCATACTGCCTGATATCAATAATCCAAACTGACTCTCCTATTGAAAGATCAGAAAGGTTTCTGGCCGTATGCCGGGAATTATAGTTTCGTTCCTGCTTTATTTTATTCTTCTCCTCTTTTTCAAAAAATAGCGAGGTATCTACAAAACTATTTAATTTACTGGGTAAAACAGGTACATTTGTTCTAAGCTTCCGAGACATTAGCAACTCTGCGGGGCTAAACCCGCATTCCAGAGGCGTGCGCCTATAGGCTAAGAGCCCCTCAAAAATGTCATCATTTTTCTTGAGCAAACCTTATACCACCTTCAAGCAGCTTCTATACAACCATGATTGCGCGAAATATCGGCTGCTAGTAATGTGAGAAAAATTATACTTAGAAGCGAACTTTTTGAAACCCGATTGAAATTGAGGGCCCCCATCGGACCTCACAACTTCTGGTAAGCCGTATCTTTGCATTTAGATATGATAACCGCTTCTGTTAAAGAGTTAAGCTTAAATATTTCAAAAAAGCCTGAGTAATAATCCGTAACTATTAAATACCACTGTTTATATTTAAATAGATCCAATGCAATTTTCTGCCATGCGCGCGAAGGTATTTTGTCTTTTTGAAATGTTTCCCTGTTATTATGTCGCTCCTGAATGCAGCGAGGACAGTTACGAACTAGATTTTCAATCTGTTGGGAAAGTCCCACCCACCAAATGGACATTTTAGCCCTTTCATTGCATTTTACGATTCCCATATGACCTTTGTGAATAAATTCTAAACATTTAAACTGCAAAGATTGAGGAATAATGATTCTAGATCCGAATAATAACAAATTTTCAGCGTATGAGATTTGGAGTCTATACTGATAATAAGCGAACATTTGAACGAGTAATTTTGATTTATCCGGCCATTAAATTGTACAGTAATTTATTAGATTGCTGCAAACTGCAATTTTTTGTTGCTCAACCATTATTTGTTCGAGAAATAAATCTTTGACAGGTAAAGTTTCAATTATGGTATGGAAATGAGCGTCAACTTCCAAAGTAAGCTCGTCAATTTTTGGAGCGGAATTCTGGATTGGCCCACGCGAAAGTGCATCAGCAATAACCAATTCCTTCCCTGGCGTATAAATTACATTAAAATTATAGCGCATCAGTCTCATTCTAAAACGTTGAAGTCTCGGAGTTAGATCGTCAAGCGCTTTCGTTTGCAAAATTTGGAGCAAAGGCTTGTGATCTACTTCGAACTTAAGGTTATGATCACCTGTAATGAACTCCGAAAATTTTTCTGCCGCATACGTAGCTGCAAGCGTTTCTTTTTCAATTTGGGCGTATAACTTTTCTACGGGTGAAAGTAATCGTGAGTCAAAAGCTACTAATTGCCGTTCATTAATATCAGAGTCGTACTGCATTAAACAAGCACCTATGCCATAGGACGATGAATCTGAGCTCACGATTATATTTTGGTTAGCATCAAAAAATTCTAAAACTGGGGCTTTTTGTAACTCCAGTTTAATTTGTTGGAACGCATTTACTTGGGCCGGGCCCCATGTAAAGTCTACATCTTTTCTGAGCAAAGAAGTAAATGGCTCAACTATGTCAGATTTATTTTTGATAAATTTTCCCGAAAAATTGACCATGCCTAACAATCTTAACACCTCTGTTTTATTTGTGGGACAAGGAAATTTGGTGATTTCCTCAACCCTTTCAGGGTCTATGGATATTCCGGAATCGGATAGAATGTGACCAAGATAGGGAACCTCGCTAACCCCTATGATACATTTATCCTTGTTTAACGTGATTCCCTCCTCGTTTAATTTTGCTAAAACTTCGTCTAGGATGCGATCGTGTTCCTCTCTAGTTTCCGAGAAAATTAAGACGTCATCCATATGAACCACCACCCCTTGTATTCCGTTAAGAATTTTAGAGAATAACAGCGTAAAATATTCCGGGGCGCAAGAAATTCCAAACGGCAAACGTTTAAACAAAAAATTTCCAAAAGAGGTTATAAAAGTCGTAAGAAGTTGACCTATGCGGTCTAGTAAAAAAAAGTCCAAGATGGCGAATTTGACAGATGCGCAAATACAAAAAGAGCTAGGAAAGTTGTGTAAAATCGAGTTAATTGAACTGTTAGTGACCAAAAAGTTAAAAAATAATACCCTAAAAGATGGAATTATGGAGAGATTGTTTGCGAATCTTCCTCAAGTGAATCTGGATGGTACATTCCTGGAAACTGAAGGTGAGGCAGAGGTCAATGAACTTCAGGACACCAATTCACAGGTAAAGGAACAACTTAAGCATGTTAAAGAAATGTTAGCAATACAAGGCCAAATGTGCAGGCAACTCGAAGACCGTGTTGAAGAACAGAAACAGTTTATTTCTTTACTTCAGAATTCTAACCAAAAAATGGACAGAATTCATAAAGCACCTAAGGGCAGTATTCATATAAGCAAACCTTTGGAAGTAGTTCAAATGTACCAGGTGCCAACTTCACAGCAAACCAAATCGACTGTCAATAAGCAAATAAATAAACAAGTTTCCAATAATATAATTAACAAAAAAGAAGTGTCAGCAGCTATCATACATGCAAGCATGCATAATAAGCTTCAAGAAATAATAAATCTTAATGATTCACCAACTTTAAATGAAAACGAAAACGACAATGGTTTCAAAGAAGTGACATACAGAAGAAGTCAGAGAAGCAACTACAATAAGTCTCGAGGTATCGTTGTAGGAAAAGGAGGTTTTTCTGCAGAAAATAGCACAGAAAATGTTGCAATGCCAAGAAAATTCTGGGTATTTGCATCAAGATACAACAAATCCTACAGTTGTATTTGCAAGATAAGTGTCCAGGAAGCACATCTTACGTAGTGGAGAAGGTTGACTATAGCTCTGACTATAATTCTTTTAAAGTTGGAGTTGATATCACCATGAAAAATGTAATTATGAACCCTAATACGTGGCAAAAAAATGTAGAAATTAGAAAGTTTTCCTTTCGAAAATAAATGTCCAATAATAAACCTAATTTCACTTAATATAAGAAGTATAAAGTACAAAACACATATAGCAGAGATTCTACTGGATGAAAATGATGTAGATATTTTTTGTGTGAGTGAAATGAGGGTTACCGAAGAGGAAGCAGAAAACATCAGACTAAATGGATATTTGCTAGCCAACAATTACAGTCGTACCAATATGGGCGGAAGAGGAATCGCTATATTTCATAGAAAAACTCTTCCAATGAAGAAATTAAGTTTTAAAACAGAGAGGATTGAACAAGTTTTTGAGTATTGTGTGGCATCCTTTCGCTTTGATGGTAGAGACTGTGCAGTAATTTCTATGTACCACACCCCCCAAAAAAAGGAAGAGGGTAAAGTAGAAAAAAAGAGCCCCTGTAAAGTAGAATCGGACAAGAGACGTTTCCTGTCTAGTTTGGAAGATCTTCTTAATGAGGTATGTACTTTTGACCGATATGTGCTAGCTGGGGATTTTAATATTGATATTTTAGATAATAACAACATTACACAAGAATTTCTTGACTTACTGTACAGTTTTAATTTAAAGCCAAATATACATATACCAAACCGACAGGGAACAACAACCTCCACCTTGCTGGATAATATATTTACAAATTTTATACCGGTGCAAGCTAGTACAGCACAGTCAGGTGTATCGGATCATGTTGCTTGTAAAGTATCAATCGCAGACCCATTAAAAAACTCTAATGTAAATAAATTTATTGAAAATCGATTTTTTTCACCATTTAACATAAGTAAATTCCATTATTATTTATCGACAGAAAATTGGGAGGAAATAATTAAAAGCAAAACAACCAATGCTGCCTTTGGTGCATTTTACATTCTATTTATGCATTACTTTGATATTTGCTTTCCTAAAGAACGAGTAAAAGTCAAAAATAAACGAAAAAATAATCTTTGGATGACATCAGAGATTAAAGAACAATCTGAAAATCTTAAAAACCTTAACTGGTCAAAAAATCTTTTAAACATTCCTGAGGTTATTCACAAATACAATTCACTACTAAATATTCATCGAAAAAGCGTAGCAAAGGCAAAACGTGCACACAATGATGCCAAAGTCAAGACCTCTAAAAATCCATCAAAGGCAGCATGGGGAGTTTTAAGGGGTGACAAAGTATGTTTTCAAAATGAATTGTCTTTAGAAATTAAAGGACAAGTAACAACAGATCCTCTTAAAATAAGTAATTTCTTTAATAAAAGTTTTTTAGACATTCCAAAACATAGAACGCAGAACTATACAGATACAAGTGAGAAAATTCAAAAACATGCACTATTTTTACACCCCACAAATAAAGAGGAGGTTTTGGCAACCTTATATGCGGTTACCAAGAAGTCGTCAGCAGGTGAGGATGAGGTTCCATGTAGTCTACTCCGGGATGTGAGTGTCTTATTGGTAAAACCAGTGGAACATATTCTTAACCTTTCATTCTCAGAAGGTGTGTTTCCTAATCTGTTGAAACTTGCAAGAATCATTCCGTTACATAAAAAAGGTGAGAAGACAAATGTTAAGAATTATAGACCGGTTGCAACTTTATCCGTTTTTTTAAAAATTTTCGAAAAAGTCATGAATGAAAGATTAAAAACTTTCTTACAAAATAATAATTTTTTTAGTGACAGCCAGCACGGATTCTTGCAAGGAAAATCAACAGAAACAGCCATGTTTGAATCTTATTCTTTTGTTATAAATGGCCTTGACAAAGGTTTCATCACTCTGGGTGTGTACTTTGACCTCAGTCGTGCATTCGATATGGTCAGACATTCCACCCTTATACGCAGGCTGGAGGCTGCTGGAGTTAGAGGAGTTTCTTTAGAGTGGTAAAATCATTTTTGCAAAACCGTCGACAAAAAGTGGAAGTAACCGGCACAAACGGTAATACTTTCAATTACAAGTTTAAATCTGAGGTGGAGGACGTCGATTGTGGTACACCACAAGGTTCTATACTATCTCCACTACTTTTCACTATTTTGTCTAACGATTTAAAAACGTTTTTACTAAAAAAATTACACAGCTCAGAATAGAAAAATATCAATGTTACGCAGTTTGCTGATGACACGTCAGTTATAATAAGAGCCAGATCCATTTCTGATGCTGTTAATTTAGCAAATAAAGTGGTACAGGGTATGGTGCAGTGGTGTGACCGCAGTGGACTGCTTTTAAATCAGTCTAAAACCAATCTTATCCACTACAAACTAACTAACCAGCGCCCCTCCAGCTTGCTTGTAAGGATGGGTGGCAAGAGCATACTCCAGGGGGGTGAAACCAAATTTTTAGGCACTCACATTGCGGAGAACAGTACATGGAACTTACATATAGACACAGTAGCAAAAAAAAATATGTAGTGCGTTATTTCACCTTAGGGATACCGTTTGTTTTGAGTCACTATTAATGTTTTATAATGCCTATGTTCAAAGTAGATTGTACTTCGCTATACTTTTCTGGGGTGGGTCTTTAGAGTCGAGCGTCTGTTATTGTTACAAAAGAAAATTGTAAGAACAATTAGCTTTGAAAAACGAGATTCTCACTGTGTACCACTCTTTAGAAAGTGTAGGATAATGACAGTTTACTCATTGTATCTGTATAGGCTGTGTTTGTTTACAAAACAGAATAAGAAATACTTTACAAGAAACAGTGATTTAAACCAGGGAATTCAAACTAGACAGGAAAGTGGATTAACCATTCCGAGACACAGAACCGCTTCCTTTGAAAAGGGGGCGGAGTACATGGGAGTGAAGGTGTACAGTCACCTGCCACAAAGCGTAAGGGAAATATCTAAACTCACGGTATTCAAAAATGTTTTAAAAAAATACTTCCTAGAAAATCCAATATATTCATTGGAGGGGTTTTTCTCGAAAGTCCCGGCTATAGAAGTAAAATAAAAAATTTTAATCTGTATTGTCTATATTTATTATATTTAGTTTAAATTTGTACATCACTTAGAGTGATTTTTAATATTGTATTTTGTATTTTGTATTTGACGTATCCATAGAAGTTATATATAGGATTAATAAAGATTTTTGCTTTTCTTAATAACCCCAAAGTCGTTTCAACCTTTGACATAGGATGATGAGATCGCTTTACGCTTTTATTCAACTTTGTATAATCTATGCATATACGAACGCCACTGGATTTGCCATTTTTACAAGGTTTTCCGACTACCACAATCGGGCTTACCCATTGAGTGTGGAAATCTACCGGTTCTATGATATCATGCATGATTAATCTGTCTAACTCGACTTTAAGTTTCTCCCTTAAGGGAATGGGTACGCTCCTGGGAGCCAATTGTACAAAAGGTTCTGCTGAAGGTTTTAAATGTATAGACATTTCGGTTTTAAATGAACCAATATTACGAAAAATGTTAGGATATTTTAGCGCAATACTTTCCTTAGTTACCTCCCTTTTTACTTTACCCCCTTGATTTATAGTATTCAGGTTGCCAATGTTACTCGGAAACTTAAGAACATTTAAATTTATAATTCCAGGCCTGCCCAGGATTGGAATCTTTAAATTTCTTATAATATACACGTCGCTTGAATAATTGAAACCCTGATAAAATAATTTTAACCTAATTTTCCCTGAAATATTTAAAGGTTTTCCGTCCGGACCCGATAGTCTTTCTTTACAAGGTAAAAGTTCATTATTAAGCATACTGTCATTTAATAAGTTAGCCGGAAAGCAAATTACATCGGCACCACTATCTACAAGGAACTTAGAAGTGTGCGAGTCATTAATTAAAATGTTTACATACCATTTGGGTCATGAGGTCTGTACTGTACCTACGAAATAGGATTCTTCGTTTGGAATATCCTCGGTAACACTAACCACATTATTTAAAACAGAACGCACATTTTTATCACTCTTTTTAGCACTTCGACACATTTTCGACCAATGTCCCTTTCGTTTGCACTGGAAACAAGTTGCTGAACGTGCTGGACAATCCTTCTTGGGATGTGACAGCTTTCCACAATTTCCACACTGGTCCGAATTAGGCGCACCTACCCTGCCTTGTTTTGGATCAGCTGATGTTCGCGCAGAATATTGCTGCTTGCTTTGCGGCGCTTTACGTTGCACTTGAACTCGACTAACCTTGAACTCTTCGCTTCGTAAAGCAATGTTTTGTGTTTTTTGAAGTTCCACCTGTTTAACCATAATTATGGCTGATTCTAAGGTTAACTTTTTCTTCATTTGTAGTTTTCCACTGGTATCAGCATCTTGCATACCTACCAGGATACGATCTCTTATCAAATCGTTTTTTAGATCGCCATACTCACAAAATTTAGCTAATGAATGCAATGCTGTGATAAAACTATCCATTGATTTGCCGGCATTTTTAACTCTGGAACTGAATTTAAATCTCTCAAAAACTACATTTTTGGTTGGGATAAAATGTTTGTTGAACAATTCCAAAAACTCTGAATACTTCTCCGGTGCTGTTGGAAACGTAAGCAAAATTTCGTCTGCTTGTTCCCCCATGATGTACAATAACAGGTCTATCTTTTCTGAGTCTGTTTTGGATTCAAAACCTGAGACAGTCATATAACGCTCAAACCGTGTCCGCCATTTAACCCAGCCTTCTGGATGTGAAAAGTTAAAATTTACAGGCGAAGCAATATTCGATGCCATCATGACGACTTTTCCCCCCGCGGTTTTTCCACTGAACTGCAGATAATTCACGATTTCCCAACCTGGTTATCACTATTTTTAAGAAAAATAGTTTGTAGCATCACACTGAACACTTGTAAACCGAGTTTTTTCGCGATTTTTCCACGAATTTGGCCATTAGCATCATGGCGTACCCGCGAATACTTTTGAAAGCGTTTTTCTCGAAACCGGGGTTTAACACTACGCTGCCACCATGGTTAGTAATTTGGTTTTATGTAATGAAACACCAGATTACCTAAGTATATATATTACAAGAGTATTTACAGAAATATACAAGATATACGGAATGCCCGACGCGTACATTGTTCCGCGTTAGTTCTCACTACTGCTGTTGGCCCTAGCCACAGTCTGTCTATTCACAGGGTCGGATTAGCCCTAACAGAACAATTTAGTTTTAAAATAGTTTGTAACTTGAAACAAAATTCCCCTATATACTTATAAAATGTTTTCACTTCCAAACATGTTTTAGATTTTAGCTATTTATTTTATTTGAGGTTTTCTTAAATATTTTGATAGTTATATCTTTGATTATTTCCTGTATTGGACTTGGAAATATTTTTATAATTTATTTTTTTATTCTTGAACAATTTTACTTCCCCTTTTATTTTTTTATAATAATAATTTTTGGATTGCTCCAGGTTACCTTATAATTAGTATTCAAATATATGTGACATAATATACAAAAATAATAACGATTGATTTAATTAGTTTTGAAATATTTTATTGGTTAATGGAAATTAAATATTTAAACAAAATTGTTGTGATTATTAATTTGATTCTTTTTTGTTATTACATATTCTAAGTTTATATGAATCACCCCAGATACCTAGTAGTTCTTATATTTTTAAAACTTAGTGGTGCCCGAATTATTTTATTTTGTTATCGAACTACCCCGTCTTCGTTCTGAGCTGGTGTGTGTGCCTAGGTATCTCGGAGGCAATGCTTATTAGAATTGATTAATTATTATCGCAGTTTTGTTCAATTTTTTTTATATTAAATATAGGTTATGAATTGGCACCCAACTTGTATTGAAATACGCGTTATAAATTGGCGCCCTAACGTGTGGAGAATAGTTTGATAAAAGTTTAGGTTTATATTTTTTAACAATTTTTTTTGAAATTTATAGTATACATTTGAAGTTATTGTTGTATATCACATAGTGTTACCATAACATATTGTTTGTATGTTTTCAATTTACAGTGTATTTACTGAATAAAATTGGCGCTAGTATATTTTTTTCCCCTGCTTTATTTTTTTTTTAATCTAGGTTTTGGTAGGTTTTATATTAGACCTGCACATTTTTTTTATTATCTAGGTTGTCGTTTTTTTTTTACATATAGGTAAAAAGGAATCTGTTTGAAAATATTTGAACTTTATTGTTATTGTCTCGATTTTGGTTACTATTGGTAACATAGCAACTTTGCTGAGATTTTTTTTAGGAATAGTAAATTTCTGTCTAGGGACATATTGCTACCTAAATAAAATATTTTGGTATAAACATTTAAGTGCACTTTGTATTTGTATACTTGGTCGTTATACTGTAAAATACTTTGACCCACCCCTGACTTAGACATTTGCAAATTTATTTTATTTTTTTTTTAATTTAACATTTGCAAATCTTTGTCTCGCTTGTAATTTGTACAATTAGATACGAATTATTATTTTAAATTTTGACATTCAAAAATATTTGTTTTTTTAGTTTGTACATTTACAAATTAATTTTTTTTGTGGACTTGGACATTCGAATTTTTTTTTTGTAAATTTTAATTTTTGTAAATATTAAATGTGAATATTTACAAACTTATTATTGGATTTGTCTTATAAAATCTATTTATATAGATATATTATTTTTTAGTATTTGTTATTATTAATAGTTCTTATCAAAATGGCGCTTAAACTTAGTTCATTTAGTAGTTGATGAACTCACATATGAAGTTAAAATTAGTGGTTTACAATCGGACACAGTCGAAAATATGAGAAAATCGTTAAGAAGTTTTATAGCACTGGAAAAACAATCTGATCCGGAGATCACCCCACAATATTCTCTATATCCATTTACTTTTGATGAAGATTTAAATGCTTGTAGCACAAAACTAGAAGAAACCAAGACTTTGATAGAAGAAATTAGGGGTACAATTTTTAAGAAAAAGCACCAGAAAATTGAATCGAAATTATCACATTTATTAGCAAGAGTAAAACGTATTAAGGATGATACTGCAGATAGGAAAACAAGGAAAAGTGGACTTTTAACCCTTGTGTTGGAATCTATGGCAGATTATCGACAAAAGCAAGCAGATTTTCTTCGTGATAAAGATGCAACTTCGTTAACTCTGAAGCAGAACCACGAAAAATTATAAGAAATATGATTTTCCGGGTAATTTTTTAGTAAATTGGGCGCCGTTAGCTCAATCTCAGGGTGTGGTAGGTCCATGAGCGTTTTTCAATAAAACAAACCAGAATTAATTTAATCGGACTGTTTATTATGTGAATGTTAACTAAAACAAATATAGCAAATTAATATAGGTATTATTGGGTATTATTGGGGAAGAGTATTTAAAAGGATATGACAGCATTTTAGGTAATTAGGCGGTAACGCCATTACGCCAAAGAATACCACATTCGTTCAGAAACTTACCTAAAACAAATATCCCATGTACCACCAATTATAATAATTATTATCCAATATGATGCACAGTAAAATAGTGTAAACAAACGGCTATAGTTGATCTTAGTTAACTCACATGGCATGTGAACTGCCAAAACCTGGAGGTCGCGAAAAAAGGATAGTTTTTTTCGCGGCAAGACGAATGACGTTTTTAATCGATAAAATATTGATTCAGTACATGTATAGCCATCTGTTGTAATTTAATTAAAATAAGAAAATGGTGAATACGACCGTTTCATCCGCCCCCTACCTAATGTGAAAAGTTTACGCCGAAACATTAGGTACGACAACAAAATATTTCTTAAGATGGCTAGAATGGAAAGTGCCTCTTTCTTGATCCGAGTCGTTATGCTGTAAAACGTAGGTGGCAGGACTTATTTATTTTTTTAATGCGAAAAGGGCCTTCGAATAAAAGAAAGAATTTTTTATTTTCAGCAGCTAAGGCGTTAGAAACGGGGTTGGCCCTAAGCAGTACCAAATCATTCGGTAAGAATTCTGTATAGGGTCGACCAGGGTTCTTTAAACGTCGCCTAGCTGCTTTACCTTCTAGGGACGCTTTAGCTAGAACAAGTTTAGTATCATGTTCCAGGTCACCGCCCCCTGGATATTCTAAACGCCCCCGTGCATAAGTTGGTGGAGACGTTCCAAAATGTAATTCCAAAGGGGTAAAATTTGTCGACTCGTGCGTTACTGAATTCATTAAAGTGGGTATTTTGTTAACCTCAAAAGCCCACCCCGAATGTTTTTTATTGCAGAACGTTTGGAATAAACGCGACAGTTCCCTCATATTTCTTTCTACGGAATTTGCGCTAGGACGACGTACGCTACTGTGTACGACTTGAAAAGCCCTTAAAGTCTGCCCCCACAATTTTGAGGTAAATTGAGTACCCTGATATTTTTATTGGTTTAGCTATATTGACGAAGTAATGTAGCGTTAGTTTATTAAGGATAGTTCGTGTAGTAGCACTCTTCAGGGGGTACAATGTTACTAATTTTGAAAATAAGTCTACTAAAACACACAAATATGTGGCCCCAAATCTAGATTTACAAAGCGGCCCATATAAATCTATTGAAACTAACTCGTTTATAGTGCTCGGAATAATAGACATCAAAGGCGGCTTAGGTAAAATACAGGACTTTGCCCTCTGACAAGTATCGCAGGACTTAATACATTTTTTTATGTCGCGGGACATATTCTGCCACCAAAAATCTCTTTTTAGTGCGCACCACGTCTGGGACTAAGCTACTTGGAATGCATAACACATAGGGTTCCTCATCGGAGTGCCTTAGATAGAGGATACCTTGATTTATAACATATCGGGATTGCAGCCTTTCATTTACCGTTAAAGAGTTTTTTATGTTGTGCAGTTTATTGTCTTGTATTTGTAAATGCTCCATTTGCTTGATATTATGTTTAAAGTGATCGGATACTTCATTTAGCGACAATAATTTAAAACATTTATCGTTAGGAGTTGAAAGGCGCGTACCGGGGTAACGCGAAAGTATATCTGCAATAACGTTTGATTTGCCAGTAACGTAACTGATTGTAAAATCAAATTCTTGCAATAGTAATGCCCACCTAGAAAATCTGGGGCTTAGTAACCGGCATGTTTGTAAATAACAGAGGGCGCTGCAGTCTGTTAATATTTGAAAATGTCTACCCAATAAAAAAGTAAGCCATTTTTCAAGGCAAAACACGACCGCCAAAACTTCCTTTTCACAGGAAGTGTATAACCGCTCCCTATCTAAAAGTAAAGGGCTAACGTAAGCTATTACCCGCCTAACGCCATTTTCCCTCTGATATGCCCGCTTAAAGCGAATTTACTCGCGTCACTCTGAACAAAATATTATAAACTATTATTGGGATGATATGATAATATGGCATTGTAGTAAACTACCAAATTTCATACTATGTATTATATTATTTTATATTGTTTTATAATAATTTCGAAAAACGTGTTTGTTTATTCTTATCATATTTTTCACATAGCTAAATTCATTAAAAATCATGTAGGGAACTTGAAACTAAGAGAACTAGATATCATATGTATAATGTACCCACATGGTTTAATAAATATTATTATTATTATTATTATCTATAAAGGAGGTAAGTCATATTCCTAGAATAGAGCTGATTTTGCACAATTCTCTCGTGAGAATGGGCTGATGTTTAAGAACCCTCTCACTCTACCATTAATGTTGTCTTTGTATAAAAGGTAAAACATATACTAATTTTAATTAATTCATAATTAACATTTGCATACAACTTGTAACTCTTCGAAAGTTAATAAACTAGTTTTTAAACTTAAAGTGTGGTTTAGTTTTCTTATACTGCATAAACTCAAAAGTCTATGACAGCATTTTGTACTTTGTTTTTTTAAATCTAAAAAGGCCTGTTCTTGTTCAGGGCCCCAATGCCATTTTTTTTTCTTAACAGCCTTGTTAAGGGCTCGGCACTTGCGGAGAATCCTTCGCAAAAAGCGCGATCGTAATTAGTAAGTCGCAAAAAAGATTGTAAATGCTTTACGTTCGTCGGTCTTGGAAAATTTAAAACTACGGCAGCTCTGTCGCCGTCGGGACAAATTGGCATTTTTTTAGCTTTAGGGTAAAACCGGCTTCCGCCAACCTGGATAAGACTAAATTTAAATGTTTCAAGTGATCGTCGAACGTTTCAGAAAAAATATAAAGATCGTCGAGATAAAAGACTAAAAAATCGTCATAGGCATGCCCGAATATCTTACGTAATGCCCTAATAAAAGCGGCTACGGCTGTTTTAAGGCCAAAAGGGAGGACTTTAAATCGATAGCTTTCCGTTCCCACCATAAACCCTAAAAAATTGCGTGATTTTATATCTATTGATATCTGCCAATACGAACTGGATAAATCTAACAGGTGCGGAAACGCGCCCCCGATAAAGACCTCGTAATTTCACCCATAGGCTGTACCGTCTCGTAATCTGACTCTACAACCTTGTTTAACCGCCTTAAATCCAAACATGTTCTTATAGAACCATCTTTTTTTTACGGTCGTTAGTAAAGGATTTATCACCCCCCACAACTCCATTTTCCGAATTTCTTCTAAAACTTTAGTCCTATGAGCAAATGGGAGAGGGTATTGTTTAAACGAAATGGTTCATTTTATGTTCATACATTTTGGGGAGGGGAGGCCCGGTATATCAGAGAAAACCGTTTTATATTTTATGAGTAATTGTTTTAAAGAAGTTTTTTGTTCTTTATTTAAATTTGATATGTTATCAACAAACGAAACATCGAAACACGCCTGGCTACGATTTTCGGGTTGACCTTCTAAACATAAAAATTCGCTATTACTAACTAGAAATTTTAATAATAATTGATGGGTGATGCGACGTTGTTTAGTTTTAAAGGCCCCTGTGACTCTAACGCCGGTTACTGGGAAACATGGTATTTTTTCATGAAAAAGTTGATTATAAATATCTCCGTTTAAACAAGTGACTTCCGAACCACTATAGACCATGGCTGGGAACGTAAAGTTAAAAATGGAAACACTTATTATGGGTGATCTTTTATTCTCAACGGTGTGATCGTAATCACAAGTATCTAAAAGTTCGTCGCTGGGATAATTCTGAATTATATTGGCCCCTAAGTACCCTACATCAGTCTTTGGACCTAAAGGCTGGGGTCGAAGTCGTTTCCCTGATTATCAAATTCTGTATTTTCGGAAAATTCAAGGGTTGAAACGTTTTTATTTTGATAAGGCCCGTTTTGATTTTGAGTTTTATTGGACCCATTTTAATATTGATTTCTATTCGGTCGATTTTCAAATCTATTAAAACTATTTTCCGGTTTTTTTAAATTATTATTTTCGGTGCGATTATAATAATCTGCATGTCTTAATCGGTTTAAGGCCTCATCCACAGAATCTACCTGTACAAGAATAGTTGCTATTTGTGGTGGAAAATGACGCGAAATTAATCTAATTAAAGTTATAGTGGTAAATGGTGGTTCAATATGCTTTGCTAGGGCAAAATATTTAGAAAAATGTTCTACGCATGAACCCGAATTATATCTACCAGACTCTATTTTTAGTTTAATATGTAGCTGTCTAGTTTCGTCCCAAAAATGGTTTACAAAGGACATTTTAAACTGTTGATAAGTTACAAAATGAGTGAGAAAAGCATCACTCAAGTTTTTTGACTTGCCTATAAATTTTGAGGACAACAAAAAAATAAACTGTTGAAAATTAAAATTACCAGTAAGTACTACATTTTCAATTTGCAAAATAAAATCCATAGGGTGGATACTTCCCTCGTTATCAAAATTATGTATATGTTTAAAAATATCAGAATTCAAAATATTGTTATCCCTTGTATTATTGAGGTTTTCGCGATTATGATCTTGGAGTTTTTGTTGCACAATAGCGGCTATTAAATTATTTAAATTTTCATCAATAATATCAGGGTTGACAGTATTCTGGACCGACAAATTAGTTTTTTGAAATTGGAAATTCATACTTGGCCTAACAGGTGGGGTACCTGTTATACTTGGTGCTAAGTACGGTCCTGGAAATGGTGGCAATCCTTGGGATGCCTCTGTTAACCTGGATGTTTCCTGATGCCAGTCCTGGTGATGTATAAACCGGAGGCCTTTCCGGGTGCACATGCATATTGTTGGTGTACCCACCAGATTTATTGAATTGGTGCTGCCCATAAGTGCCTGTGACGAAGCTGGATCAGAATGACCTAACTCCGGTCCTGGCGCGTCCGCCATAATCTCAGGTGATTTTGGAAAATTATGTAGGCTACGCCTGCTTCGTGTGAAAGGTGGAGTATTTCTGTAACTCATGTCTGGAGTTCTTTTAAAAAGTCTCATAAAATCTCTCTGGTAACGCTTCGTAGTCAAGCCGTGCAGAAAAAGATAGAAATTTTTTTCCAATTTTTTTCTCGCTTGTACCACTTTGGTCGCTAAAGATGAAGCAGAACCAGGGAAAATTATAAGAAATATGATTTTCCGGGTAATTTTTTTAGTAAATTGGGTGCCGTTAGCTCAATTTCAGGGTGTGGTCGGTCCGTGAGCGTTTTTGAAAAAAACAAACCAGAATCAATTTAATCGGACTGTTTATTGTGTAATGTTAACTAAAACAAATATCGCAAATTAATATAGGTATTATTGGGGAAGAGTATTTAAAAGGATATGACACCATTTTAGGTAATTAGGCGGTAACGCCATTACGCCAAAGAATACCACATTCGTTCAGAAACTAGACAACGACTTACCTAAAACAAATATCCCATGTAGAAAATCTAATTCACCATGGTCTTCACCAATTTTGTTAGTCAAGAAAAAAAATAGAAGCTATCGTTTCTGTTTAGATTTTCGAAAACTTAATGCAGTCACCAAAAGAGATGCTTATCCTTTACCGTATGTTTCAGCAAAGCTGGATAAACTCAAAAATGCGAAATTTTTGTCATCTTTAGATGTGAAGAGTGCATATTGGCAAATCAAAGTTAGAGAAGATTCAAAAAAATTTACTGCTTTCATCATACCCAATAGAGGTAGGTCATCATCAATTTAAAAGGATGCCTTTGGGCCTTCATAATGCTCCTGCAACTTGGCAGAGACTGATTGATTCTGTTATCGGACCAGATTTGGAACCTTTTGTCTTCGTTTACCTTGATGATGTCGTAATAGTCACAGACAATTTCGAAAGACATTTAGAAATTTTAAAAGAAGTTTTTAAAAGACTACAAGAAGCTGGTCTAACAGTAAGCAAAGAGAAATGTAAATTTGCCAGAAAGGAATTAAACTACCTTGGATATGTTATCAATGAAAATGGATTTAATGTCGACCCTTCAAAAGTAGAAGCTATTTTAAATATCCATCAACCCAAAAATGTTGGAACTTGGAACCGCCGCTTGGTATAAACGTTTTATCAAATTTTTTTCGACTATGACAGCTCCTTTTAATGAACTTTTAAGGAAAAATAGAAAATTTATTTGGACCGAAGAATGCACAATAGCTTTTAATAAAATTAAACATTTCACAGATGCTAGTAATTTTGGAATAGGCGCTGTTTTAAGTCAACCTCACACAGAGGTAGAAAAAGTAGTTTGCTGCATAAGCCGTTCACTTACAAAACAAGAAAGACACTTTTCCACCACAGAACGTGAATGTCTTGCAGTGATATATGCCTTAGAAAAATTGAGACCCTATTTAGAAGGTATTCCCTTTACAGTCATCACTGATCATCATTCTTTGATTTGGCATAATAGTCTTAAAAGCCCAAATAACCGTCTTTGTCGTTGGGGTGTCCGCCTCCAACAGTTTGATTTTAAAACTCAGCACAGAAAAAGGTTCATTGCACGTCGTTCCTGATCTCCTTTCAAGATCTGTACCTATCGTTGATTCCATTGGAAATTCAGAAAATACAGAAAAATCCATTCAAGATAAGTGGTATAACCAAATAATACAGAAATTGTCTAAAAACCCTCTAAAATTTTCTAAATTTCGTTTCACTAATGGAAAACTTTATAAATACGTAAAACCTTCCATTCCCGCACTTTCAAATTCATCAGATATGTGAAAGAAATCATGCCTAAAGAAGATAGACCTAAAATGCTTCAAAAATATCACGATGACCCTACTTTTGGTCACAGAGGAATTTTCAAAACTTTTATGCGTCTGGCTCAAAACTGTTATTGGCCCAAAATGCGCAGATATGTTACTAGATATGTATCTCATTGTTCTATTTGTTTGGCTCAAAAACCTCTTCAAAAGAAGACTGCTGGATTAATGGTAACTCATTCTAAAGTTAATCAGCTATGGAGATGTACTGACACAGATCTAATAGGCCCCTACCTCGGTCATCTCAAGGTTACGCCTATATTTTAGTCGTTGTCGATACTTTTAGTAAATTCGTAACTTTTCCAATGCCTCAACCTACCGCTTAAATGGTTGCAAGACTTATAGAAGATCATGTCATCCTAAATTATGGAGCTCAGAATCAATATTGTGTGATAATGCTGTTCAATATAAATCTAAGGAATTTGCAGCTTTATCAAATCAGTACGATATCAAATTAGTCTTTAACCCAAAATATCATCCACAAGCAAATCCAACAGAGCGGGTTAATCGTGTCATCAAACAAATGATTTCTTCATATGTTAAAGATAATCATCGTCATTGGGATAAGAATCTTCAAAAAATAACTTGTTGTATTAGAACAGCAAAACATGAAGTAACTAATTTTACGCCATATTTTTTAAATTTTGGAAAAGAATATTAAAAAAAAAAAAATTAAAATAATTTTGTCAGAGAAATCTTTTGCCGAAAGGGATAATTTAGACATTAATAATTCTGAACAAAAAGACCCTGTTGTGGAAGTTTAGTTCTGCTACCTACGTATAATTTAGTTATGGGTAGGTTCTCTTTTGTTGTAATTTTGTCAAGGAAGTGAGCGATCCTTCTTCCTTAAACCCATGTTGGGTGATTTATCATAAAATCACTATTCAGTCATTTTTTTGTGGTCCCGGCAGAGGTCACCTATGTACATATATGCCTGGACAGTGCATAGTTTAACCAGTTTTAAGTTGATAGTTAGGTACATAGTTTTTTTTTAGTTTTATATCACATAATTTTTCGATTTTTTTTTTTCGGAAAAAGAAAATCCGTTTCAAGTCTTTTTTTTTCGGGAGGGGATAATTTGTAACCGTCAAATTTGGATTTTAGATCTTATTATCATATCTTAACTTATAGTTGAGAATAGCATTGATTAGTACTTACATTTAGAGTAGTTTTACTTATATTTCTTACCATTTCATTATGGTTTTGATCTATCATAATTTATAGGCCCCATTGTATATTTTGTTCTCTCGATAAGTTTTGATATTGATGATCATTTCGTAATGAACGCAGTAGGTTCATTCTTTACATTTAGTCACTATACTTATTCTTTAACCCAAAAGATATTTGTCTATTTTGTTTTACGTATAAAATTTAGTTTGTTATTGCTGGCAAATTTCGAGGTTATGTACGTATGTCAAATTGTATTTTAAGCGGTGACTAAATGAACAGTGATCCACAGTCCTTCATCAATTAGTGAAAAGTGTTCCGCAATTCCGCAATTTGTTATAACTTGAGTTTTATTATTAATTTTAGTTATATTATGGGTTTTTATTATTCTAAGAATCTTATTAAGGGATTTCAAAAGATAGTTATAATCTTTGGTTAGGTAATTCGTATTTATTTTATAACTGCGCAATTATCGTAACTTTAGACACTAAGGTTTTCAACCGAAGTGAGGGTCAGAGAATCATGTGATACAGTTTTTTTTGTTAAAATTTTGCATGTCTATAAAAATAATGTGAGCACAAAATATATCTCTTTTTGGTGTATTCGAGTTTAACAAAAAATCTCGTGTGCTAAGTGTGGGCGACTAAAAGTTAACCTTCCATTTTAACATGTGGCCATAGATATTTCAAATTTTGGAAATAGCCCTTCGATACATTCGGATCAATTTAAATGGAAGAATATTAAGCATTATTTATGGTTGAATTTATATTATGATATTTTGGATTTTTGGAAAAGAATCAAATACTTTTTCGACCTATTCGGATTAAAATAGTTGCACACACAAATCTCACAGGTAATATATTTTTTTTGTCTTTGATGAATAGTTTTTCTGTACCATAATTTGTATTGTTTGGTATGGAGATATTTTCTACAATGGTTTATTGAAGACATTTATATGACCTAATTTGGACCTCATAGTTAATGTATGGTTGTCCTACATTATGCTATAAAGAAGAATATGATTTGAGCTAGCAGAGATATTTGTACGAGTAGGAATAAGGATATGTTCGTAGAGCCTTGAAGATGGTGTAACCTTTGAGAGACACTACGTAGATGTAACCTTCTTCAGAGAATCATTATTTTGGAAAATTCAGGTTTTTATTATTATTTTCATGATAGTTTTTTTTTATATTAAGAGTTTAGTACTTGACTTGTCTACGACCTTTTTCTTGGAGGAAACCTAGGCAAGGCAATAGTTCAAAGCTACTTAGAGATGCTAGATTGGGTGGAACTGATACTAGGGTGACCGATGTTAACCGTAAATCTGATATCGGCCAACTATATGTAAACTTTTAACCAAAATAGTGTTTCGACATATTTTTCATAATATTTTTTTAAATAAATGGTATTAGTACCTATAGGTTTTAAATATCTACATTTATATTTTATGTAGAGGAATTCTCATGTAAAATATTTTGCTAGCACAATATTAATAATTATTTTCTAAATATAAAGGTACATAGGTATATCCATTTTATATTTTTTATATTGGTACAAATAGTTTGTAAAATTGGTTACATATTTTTGATTGAATTGTTTGGCATATGGGAATACAAAAGTATTTCTCATTTTATTTTAGTTGTGGTAATCTAGTGGAAATCACTTGATATTTTATCGCTAAATATTTTCAAATTAAATTGATAGTAATTTAATAGTTATTCTTTTTAAGAATTGAAATACACTGATAGTAATATTTATTTTGCTTTAGATACAACTAATATGGGAACACTTAGTCAAATTTAATTTCTTTAATGGCTATATTCCTTTTGCGAATAAAGTCTAAAACCGTTTTCTTAATCAGCGTGCAGAGTGGACTCTTGATACTGAAGAGGGCCAGCAGCCCGAAACTGTCAGTCTACCAATATCACTCTGTACGATGATTAGAAAATAGATTGATGGAATAATAAATTTAGTTTTAAAATAGTTGGTAACTTGAAACGAAATTCCCCTATATACTTATAAAATGTTTTCACTTGCAAACATGGGTTTATGGTTTTAGATTTTAGCTATTTATTTTATTTGAGGTTTTCTTAAATATTTTGATACCTTCGATTATTTCCTGTATTTTACTTGGAAATATTTTTATAATTTATTTTTCTATTCTTAAACAATTTTACTTCCCCTTTTATTTTTTTTATAATAATAATTTTTGGATTGCTCCAGGTTACCTTATAATTAGTTTTCAAATATATGTGACATAATATACAAAAATAATAACGATTGATTTAATTAGCTTTGAAATATTTTATTTGTTAATGAAAATTTAAAAATATTTAAATAAAATTGTTGTGGTTATTAATTTGATTCTTTTTTTTTATTCTAAGTTTATGTGAATCACCCCAGATACCTAGTAGTTCTTATATTTTTAAAACTTAGTGGTGCCCAAATTATTTTATTTTGTTATCGAACCACCCCGTCTTCGTTCTGAGCTGGTTTGTGTGCCTAGGTATCTCGGAGGCAATGCTTATTAAAATTGATTAATTATTATCGCAGTTTTGTTCCATTTTTTTTATATTAAATATAGGTTATCAATTGCCACCCAACTTGTATTGAAAAATACACGTTATAAATATTTTACAAGAAAAATAATAAAAGCAATACTATTTGATAGCCATTTTTGTCGGGGACAGGTGTACATAATTAGTAGCTATCTTTAGGACAGACGAACAGTATATCCTCAGAAAATACCTTCGGTATATTCTTGGGATGTACGGTTCGGAAGTCGCTCGGCTTCCCGTTTAGTAACAAAGTATATCCTGAGGATATCCTTCGGATATCTATAAATGAAATCGTATATCCTGGGGATATAGGAAATCCCAAAACGGATTTTCTGGGGATATCCATTTGGTTTGGACTTTTTACGGCTCGGAAGTCACTCGCCTTCCCGTTAAGTAACAAAGTATATCCTGAGGATGACCTTCGGATATCTATAGATGAAATCGTATATCCTGGGTATGTCGCAAATCCCAAAACGGATTTTCTGGGGATATCCATTGTACAAATCTGTGTTATCTGGGAACCACTTATAATTGGTTCTGAATTTATGAATAGCTTTTATTTAGATAACAAATAAGTTAATCTTAACATTGCTAAAAAAAATCCTTAACGAATATTTTTAAATATACCGTGGCGCGCCGGATAAACCGTTTTTGAAATAACTAGTACAGACTCTTTTTTTATAAGTTGGCTTACAGAATCCGTTTTTCACAAGTTTGCTTTAAAACACATGGAAAAAGCTTGTCGTCAAATAATAACACCGTACGACAGCAAAAAAATTTCTGGCATCGGACCAACTTTTTTTTAACTAATTTTGGGTCGAAGATTTCGAATCTGTAATCAGATTTTTCAGGTCACTTCAGGCGTAATCCATTGAATATTGCCCAGCATAGGGGCGATCATTTTCAAATTTAATACTTTTGCCTGTTGTTTACCCTATATATGTATACTTCAAAACCAATTTTATTTTATTTTTATTTTGCTTTAGTTGGGGCTGGCCTTATAAAATTAGCTTTTTTTTATTTTTGCATGTTGCGGAAATTTAAATTGCTCAGTTAATAAATAAGATATGAAACAAAAATTCTTTTTTTTAAGCAGACTATATTTTTTGATGGACAGACTTTTTTCTAAATAAAATCAAAATAGGTGAAAATTGTATCCGAAGTCTGATATAAAATTTAATAAAATGACGTTTTTTAAATTTTAATATTTTCTTAGGGGGTTGAATTGAGGGGGTGACTTTTTTTCTAAATAGTGACCTATAATTACTTACACTATTAAAATTTCAAACAAAAAATTAAGTTATATTTTTTTATAAAGCTTCAAAAATACTACTTTTACCACATTATTCAATATTTGAACCTCAATTTCTCAGGGGTAACTAATTTTAAAAATCTAAAATTTTTAAGTTACGCTTGTCTCGGGTTAGGGGAAAGTTAAATAAAAAACAGTATTAGATCAGCTTACCGGTTTCGGGCATATATTTACCCTTCTTCAGAGCTAGAATATAAATGGTACATTTTAGAAAGCAAATAAACATTAAGAAAAAAAGCATTATAGCATTCGCTGACACCTTAGACACAGCCAATTGGTCTCCTTTATTAGTATCAAACATGGCAGGTCGTAAAACGTTTTATTGTTATAATTTTTAAAAGTTTTTAATATTTCAAATAAATATAGATTTTTAGATGACTCAGAATTAGCTTTGTTGATTAATATTAAAGATTGATGGTAAGTGTTTGTATTATATAGTTTTTTACGTTTTTGTTTTGCTGTTTTTGTGTTTTATAGTTAGATATACTTACCAAATAATAAACAATACTTCTTATTACTATACAGTATGTTTATAATTTATAATATTAGAGTTTTTTGCTCTTTCTCTGATTTTCAATAATTCATGTACAACATTTGTGTTTTGTGTTTATTAGCTTTTAAATTATTATTTAAATTTTTGTTTTTTCCTTTTTTTCGTAATGTTTCTTTGCTTTCTAAAATGTACCATTTATATTCTAGCTCTGAAGAAGGGTAAATATATGCCCGAAACCGGTAAGCTGATCTAATACTGTTTTTTATTTAACTTTCCCCTAACCCGAGACAAGCGTAACTTAAATAATTTTGGGAAAAGAACTATTTATCTAAAATTTTTACTCGTAAGAGGTCTATACTTTGGTACTCAAGAATATGTTTTGCCTTAAATTAAAATTATATTAACAATACACACCGAAATTGGTTCATTTTAATTTTGAACATATACCTTTTTAAGAGTGTTATTATCTTATATGATATATTCTTATAATAATTATTTTACAAAAATAATATTTATTAACTACCTACTTATTAATGGGATAATTACTCCGGCTCCCTTAGTAAACTAACTTATAAAAACAATAGACAAATATAAAGCAAATATCTTTTAGAGGAGACGTGTTCAACTGAAAACCGTCCAGTTTTGAATTATTTGGGCCATCGACTTCAATTCCAAATTAATTTTGTGTTGTTAAACCTATATATGTGTACTCCAAAACCTATTTTATCATTTTAATAGTGTTTGATTGGGCGTGGCCACCGTCTCAAATTCGGATTTTTTCATGTTGCGGAAAATTAAATTTCTTGCTTGGTAATTAAATGATTTATATGGAACAAGCAAATTATTTGGGCATATACTGGGCTATATATTTTTTGTCTGAGACTTTCCTAAAAAAATGTAAAAGTTGTATCCAAAGTTTCATACACTACTGGAAAGAATTAAGGGAACAAAAAAAAAAAACAATTTTTTTTGTGATTTTTGAAAGGCTGTATCTCAGTGAAAAATAGTCGTATGAAGATAAAAAAAAGAAGAATTTTGAAGTTTCTAGTTTTGAGATATTTTGGCAATTTTTTTTGTGAGATACGGTTATCGCGCAACCATAGGAAATAGAGTGAAATAAAAAAATTCCATTTTTTTCTTTTTTGGTCTCCAGTCTTATTTTTTTTTCAATTAAACCAATACAAAGGTCAGGTAGCTTGTTTATTCAGTTCTAATTTGATTTTTTATTATTTTCTCTACATCGATTTTTTGCTGAGATATTCGACTTTTAATGAAAAAGGATCCTTTTATTTTTGATCATCGATATCTCAGCAACTAATGACCACAGTAAAATATAACAAACTGTTATAGCTAAATATGTCTTGCTCTTAATACATACGTTTTTGTCTTTTTTCTCTTTCTATTTTCGCTTTAATATTTAGGTTTATAATATGTCCTAAATATGAAACTTGGCCATATTAACGTAAGATCACTATTAAAAAATTTTAATGCATTCAAGAAAATGGTTTTAAATGGTAAATTTGACGTTATGGCGGTTACAGAGACTTGGTTACTTGATAATGTGCTTCCAAATGCAGTGTTTATTGAGGGGTATAACTTTGTTCATGTTACTGAAAACTTAAGGGGCAGTGGTGTAGCATTTTATATCAACAGTATTTATGAATTTAGAACTCTATTTAGTGAAGTTAATAGAAACATTGAACAGTATTGGATTGAAGTTGACTTACCAAATAACTTGAAGATAACTTGCTGTGCAATTTATTGACCTCATACATCAACTTTTTCAGAATTTATTGATAAGTTAGAAAATCAGCTATCTATTTATGTTCCACGTAATATGTTATTCTTTGAACTAGGTGATTTTAACATAGACGCTTAAAGCGTTGATAGTTCTTTTCATGTGAAATATAGTAATTTACTTGAAACTTTTGATCTTATACAGTTAATACGGGAACCAACTAGAATTACTGCCAATTCGACTACACTTATTGATCATATTATTACTAACTCAAACACGTTAGTGGCAAACAGTGGAGTAACTCATGTACATAATATTGCTGATCATGCATTGATTCATTGTAGCTTATCTGTTAAGGATATTTCATTTGTACCATATAATAAAACTTTTCGTAGCTTCTCAGATTTTAATTTGGAGGAATTAACTATTCTTTTAGAATCATTACCGTGGAATAACATTTTAAGAACTAATGATATTAATGAGAAAGTCCAAATTTTTAACGATAACATTAACCTTTTGATGGATACTCATTTACCATTTGTGAAACGTACCTTTAATAAGCCATGGGCTCCCTGGATGACCCATAACATAAAATCTCTGATAAAGTTAAGACAAAGAGCACACAATAAATTTCTAAGAACTAGAAGTGAAGGTGACTATAACTATTATAAAATGCTTAGAAATTTTGCCAGAAAAGCTATTGACAGAGAAAAACGGGGATATCTTGATCATAAAGCTAGAACTTCTGGTAAAAAGGAACTTTGGAATGCCCTTAATAAAATGAATGTTTTTTCTAGTAAAATTTTAAAAATTCCTCAAAATCTTTCCAATGTTAACGAACTTAATTCTTTTTTTGCTGGAAGACATACTGACAATAAAGTACCTGATCCAAATTTATTAAATTTTTACCAAACTAATATTAAAGAGGGCATTACCGAAAAACTTGACTTTATACCTCTGCCTTCTGAGTCTATTTTTCAAATAATGAAAGCTTTAAAAAGTGATGCTACGGGTGTAGACGGTATAAGTCTAAAGGTCCTAAAGTTATGCTGCCCCTTTCTTCTGCCCTATATTACTCATCTTATTATTTTTTTTCTAGAAACCAGTACTGTTCCTGACTTGTGGAAGCAAGCGTTGATAACTCCAATCCCCAAAGTTAGAAACCCTGAAAATTACAGTGAATTTAGACCTATAACCAAGTTATGCGTTTTATCCAAGTTATTTGAAAAGGCAGTTGCTACAAGATTAACTGAACATATTAATAATTACAAAATTCTTCCAGACTTTCAGTCAGGGTTTAGAGCTAATTATAGCTGTAATACCGCCCTTTTAAATGTAGTAGACGACATAAACAGAGCCATGGATAAAGGGGAAATTCTAATTCTTATTTTGCTAGACTACACAAAGGCTTTTGATAACATTAATCATGAAATACTGTTATCTATACTTCACTTTATTAGTCTATCTGATAGTGCTATTTTACTGTTTAAAAACTATTTACAGGCGCGCATTCAAAGGGTGGTACTTAATAATAATTCTTCGGAAAATATTTTTTTAGATAAAGGTGTACCCCAAGGGTCAATTTTGGGACCTATTTTATACATCATATATACTTCATGTTTTCCCAATGTCCTAAAGTATTGCCTTTATCATTTGTATGCTGATGATACGCAGTTGTATTTCTCCTTTAAGTTAAATGATAAGGATTTTAATGATAAAATCGCTCTTGATCTTCAAAATCTGGTTAGGGTCTCTGAGGATCACATGCTTAAAATAAATGTAACTAAGTCATCTATAATGGTTTTTGGTAATCAGCAGAGGGTTAATCAAGTTAAAGCTCTATGTGATGTTAGAGTAAATGGCGTTTCTTTAAATGTGGTTGATCGTGTTTCTAACTTAGTTTTAATTATAGACTGCAAACTTCAATTTACTGATCACATATCTAAAATGTTACAAAAAGCGTATTATAAGTTAAAAACGCTTTATGCTAATAGGCATATATTTACAAAAAAACTCTGTGAGTCATTGATTCTTTCAAACTTTAACTACTGCGATACGGTTTATGATAATTATTTAAATACCACAGACAAACGTAGAATTCAAAGAATGCAAAATTCCTGCCTTCGTCTAATCTACGGTGTTCGCAGAAGAATGCACATCACTCCTCACTTAGTTCAATCAGGTTGGCTTAATATGTCTAACAGAAGAAAGTTACACAAACTTTGTCTATATCATAGTATAATAAGTACCAAGTCTCCCCCCTACTTATATAATAAAATCAAATTTCGTACAGATGTTTACACTCTGGGAACCGGTCATAGGGGCTTAATTGACACACCAATTCATAATAATCAGTTCTTCAAGAAATCATATACCTTCGATATATCTGAACTGTATAATGCGTTATCTCCAAATATAAAGAAATGTTCAGCGAATAGAGCCAAAGTTTATATTAAAGCGTATATACTCTCAGAGCAGAATGGTTAATCTATAAGCAATGTGTTCTGCGATGGTTTGTCCCTTTTACTGAAATGATGAGTGGTTTATGTATATGGGGTATATGTATTTTTGTATTTTACCTAGTGGTTATTATTAAGTTAAGATGGGCTAGGGGAAGAATGAAATTTTGGTAGTATACCTGCATTTTAATCTAGTCATTTGAGTCAAATATACAAATATAGTGTAATATTATTTTTTTTCAATGTAATTTTTATATTTGGTTCAATAAATGTGTTTATTATTACTATTATTTTTCATTATATCACAATTAAGGTTAACCATATTATAACCGGAAACAATCCATGTTTCTTAGATTTTAATAATTATTAAATATTATGTCAATTAAGGACTCTTCTTAGGATGTGTGCGGTACCATAAATAGCTGTGTTCTGCATTTGGCCTAATCTTAAATAACTTGGAATTTTGTTAAGGTGTTTAATAAATAATCGTATGCGTATGTGTGTGTCTGTGTGTCTGTCTGTCTGTCTCTGTCTGTCTGTCTCTGTCTGTCTGTCTCTGTCTGTCTGTCTATGTCTGTCTGTCTATGTCTGTCTGTCTCTGTCTGTCTGTCTCTGTCTGTCTGTCTCTGTCTGTCTGTCTCTGTCTGTCTGTCTCTGTCTGTCTGTCTCTGTTTGTCTGTCTCTGTCTGTCTGTCTCTGTCTGTCTGTCTCTGTCTGTCTGTCTCTGTCTGTCTGTCTCTGTCTGTCTGTCTCTGTCTGTCTGTCTCTGTCTGTCTGTCTCTGTCTGTCTGTCTCTGTCTGTCTGTCTCTGTCTGTCTGTCTCTGTCTGTCTGTCTCTGTCTGTCTGTCTCTGTCTGTCTGTCTCTGTCTGTCTGTCTCTGTCTGTCTGTCTCTGTCTGTCTGTCTCTGTCTGTCTGTCTCTGTCTGTCTGTCTCTGTCTGTCTGTCTCTGTCTGTCTGTCTCTGTCTGTCTGTCTCTGTCTGTCTGTCTCTGTCTGTCTGTCTCTGTCTGTCTGTCTCTGTCTGTCTGTCTCTGTCTGTCTGTCTCTGTCTGTCTGTCTCTGTCTGTCTGTCTCTGTCTGTCTCTGTCTGTCTCTGTCTGTCTCTGTCTGTCTCTGTCTGTCTGTCTCTGTCTGTCTGTCTCTGTCTGTCTGTCTCTGTCTGTCTGTCTCTGTCTGTCTGTCTCTGTCTGTCTGTCTGTCTGTCTCTGTCTGTCTGTCTCTGTCTGTCTGTCTCTGTCTGTCTGTCTCTGTCTGTCTGTCTCTGTCTGTCTGTCTGTCTCTGTCTGTCTGTCTCTGTCTGTCTGTCTCTGTCTGTCTGTCTCTGTCTGTCTCTGTCTGTCTGTCTCTGTCTGTCTGTCTCTGTCTGTCTGTCTCTGTCTGTCTGTCTCTGTCTGTCTGTCTCTGTCTGTCTGTCTCTGTCTGTCTGTCTCTGTCTGTCTGTCTCTGTCTGTCTGTCTCTGTCTGTCTGTCTCTGTCTGTCTGTCTCTGTCTGTCTGTCTCTGTCTGTCTGTCTCTGTCTGTCTGTCTCTGTCTGTCTGTCTCTGTCTGTCTGTCTCTGTCTGTCTGTCTCTGTCTGTCTGTCTCTGTCTGTCTGTCTCTGTCTGTCTGTCTCTGTCTGTCTGTCTCTGTCTGTCTGTCTCTGTCTGTCTGTCTCTGTCTGTCTGTCTCTGTCTGTCTGTCTCTGTCTGTCTGTCTCTGTCTGTCTGTCTCTGTCTGTCTGTCTCTGTCTGTCTGTCTCTGTCTGTCTGTCTCTGTCTGTCTGTCTCTGTCTGTCTGTCTCTGTCTGTCTGTCTCTGTCTGTCTGTCTCTGTCTGTCTGTCTCTGTCTGTCTGTCTCTGTCTGTCTGTCTCTGTCTGTCTGTCTCTGTCTGTCTGTCTCTGTCTGTCTGTCTCTGTCTGTCTGTCTCTGTCTGTCTGTCTCTGTCTGTCTGTCTCTGTCTGTCTGTCTCTGTCTGTCTGTCTCTGTCTGTCTGTCTCTGTCTGTCTGTCTCTGTCTGTCTGTCTCTGTCTGTCTGTCTCTGTCTGTCTGTCTCTGTCTGTCTGTCTCTGTCTGTCTGTCTCTGTCTGTCTGTCTCTGTCTGTCTGTCTCTGTCTGTCTGTCTCTGTCTGTCTGTCTCTGTCTGTCT